>CM031238.1:260719493-261919493 GCA_018340775.1 Taxus wallichiana var. yunnanensis | reverse complement strand
AGAGGATTTTGGGAATTTTGGCTTTTGGGAAATTTTTAGAGTATGTTTTTGCATTTCGAGTATTAGTTTCCATCGAAGCATAAGGGAAGGGGAATGTTTGTCTTTCTTGGTATTTTTTCCAGCTATTGGTTCCCTGCTAGCTTATGGAAGCTCCAAATTTACCTTATTATATCTAGTAAACATGCTATGGTTATGTGTACATTACTGCTTGGTGCTCCCCAAATGTGTGCAAAATGGGAGTTTTGGAGAAGGAACCGACACTCTCTAAAAATAGTGTTGTTGTTTCACCAAATGTAACGAAGTAGTTTCTAATCTATCAATATCTGCATTTCCCCTTGACTACACCATACCAAGAGCTCAAACGTATGGGTGTGTGCCAAGAGTTTGAAGGGGATATTTTTGGCATATGTTGTTAGTTCTATTGCCTTAATGGACGTGGAGACAAAGGTGGAAGACTAGATAAGACACATGGACTATTTGATAAAATTCCTTGCAATGATGAGGCCTCACATAACTAAAATGGTGGTTGCGTATGCGAAAAATGATTTAGTTAAAAAGGATTTAAAAACCTTTAAGAAAATGGAAATTGAAAGGTGTAAAGCTACACACCAAAACCCGTGCCAACACCTTATTTTTTCCATCCGGTTGAGTTTTGTTAGGTTGTGAGATGAGATGGTATCGGATAACATTGTCATTTTTGTTTTTATTTTTATTTTTTGTGTGTTTGTAGATGGGGAAGCATGACCAAGGAACATGGAATGTTTAAAAAAATTTGGGATGCTACATGGAAGATTAGCATGGCCCTCCATAAGGCATGTAAAATGTTTGATAAAATGCCAGGAAGAAATGTAGTTCCACAAAATACAATGATTGCGGGATAGGGAAGAAATAGTTTTCTTGGAACTACGTGGAACCTTCAAGAAAAATACCATTCGAAGGTTTAAATCCATAGGTTATCTTCCTAGCATATGCCAAGATGAAAAAACTAGAACAACACATGAATTTCCATTAAAATATCGTGGGAAGATGATTTTTTTTAATGTATTGTCAAGTTCTAGATAGTCATATATACAAAATGTGGGGGCATACATAATGCACGTGAAATACTTTTTAAAATGCATGAAGGAAAGGTGGTTTCTTGGACAAAATTGACATTGTATAATTAACTAATGGGATGGAAATGTGATTGTTTTTCAATCTAATTCTACCAATGGTGGAAACATTGGTCCTCCTTTGTTGAGCCATACCTGCTAACATGTACCAAAATATGAGTTTTACTTGGTGTATGGTCATCCACCCAAGCATTGAGGAGAGAAGGATTTTTTATTAGTTTTTGTAGTTGTTGTGCATTTGGTAGATTGCATGCAATTTGGAAGCATGCAAAAGTCACGTGAGTTTTTAAAAATGCCTCAAAGAGAAGTGTTGTCATGGATTTGTTGGTTTGTAAAATAGCACTTTAGCAAACAACAGTCAGGGGACAACAAGTCCCTCCTCTTTATGGGAGAGGTTCCCTTATTGAAAGTGAGCAACAAAGCTTATATACAAATGTACAACTTTCATATTGATGAGGACTCTGATATTTTGAAATTTTTTATGCCAATAAAGATTGCCAATACATAGAAAATAGAAGAATAAGGAAACTGAAAGGGAAGAACACAACAATACTTTTAGGTAATATAGATAACAGAATATAACCTTACATGTACTTATCAAAGGAATATAGAATAGAATCATTCATGTGACAATATCAGGTATAATTCCATGGACACAAAGTTCCAGAAATCATATCATAAGAACACAAAGTTTCTTAGCATGAAAGATTGATGATTCGTAAATTTTAGACAAGGAAAGAAAGAAAAGCAAATAGAAATAAGAGACAAGAGAAAATCTTCTATATTGATCACTTTCAAATCTATTACATTTTCATAATATCAGGATCCAACCCTTTTTAATGGCATGAAGAGCTCACTTTATAGCTTACAAAAATGGTTACATTCAGTTACAACTTCCTTTAATCTAAAGATTAAAGACCACTTAACAAATATGTTAAGAGAATGTCTTTAATCAAATATTACATCATGGGGTTACAATGCAAAATAATGAGGGAAGTGTCCTAGGACCCATAAGTGTAAACCTCCGATAGAGACTTAGAGGGGCCCACTATCTTAAGAATCTGATGCCTAAATCTTTTCAACACCTCAGCTATCTCCATGCATTTTGGAATGGTGGTGTTGGAAATGGCATGGGTCCACATTCCAAGGAATTTATCCATATCCTTCTCAAACTTTGTGTTTTCCTGAAATTCCTTGTTGGCCTCGGTGATAGCTAACTGAAGAGAGCAGACATCTCTCATCTTCTATTTAGACATGGAATCTTCCTTAAAAGATCTTCTTTGATGAAGGTGCTTTGAACTGAGCCTTGATTTCCTACATGGAAAATTGATTACCTGTGGCCTCATTCTAGATTTGAAAATGAATATCTTGGAAGGCAGACAAAACAAAAGTCTTGAAAGTTTCCCCTTTCTACCTCATATTCTTTAGTTCTCCCACAGCTTCCTCCAAAACCTTGATCTTCCAATCAATACTAAAAACCCAAGATTTTGATAGATTATTCTTGGCTTCATCAAATACTTTGCTTGCCAATAAAATATTCTCATCTGTCTGGCTCATTGAATGGAGATCTTGAATACATTCACACCATAGTTTTAGCTCTTTCTCCAAACCATTGAGTGTTGTGCTGAATTTTAGTTATAATTTGGATACCTTCTCATATGACTTGAAGGCTTCCTCAATAAAGTTCAATCTAGCAACTATCATATCATCGACCAGTGATTCAATGGCCTTTCCATAGGTGACATGTTTATGAATATCCTTAATGGTCTGAACTTCATCATTATTGAGAACTAGAGGAGGTGGCAGAGTAGTCAATGGAGTAGGATCCAGGACCTTATCCTTTGCCAATAAGGATTTTATAAAACCTGAAAGAATTAGATTATGCTCTTCTAATTGCTCCAAGGTTTGTTTGTCCTTCTCAACTTGTTCAATGACCCGGTGACACTTTCTTTTAGGTTATAATCCTCACTTTCAGGCATTTATTCTCCAAATGGGATCCTTTTGAGTTCCAAATCAGACACCAAAAGATCTCTCTCTACCTTATCTTCTTTGGACTTTGCAGTTTCCATGAATTGCTGACCTTGTGAATCTGATACTAACCTTAAGGTGATCTTTGATTTATTTTCTAGAGGAGGAGGAGTAGAACCGAGCAAGGCCGCCAAATCATCGATCTTAGGAACCACAATTGGAAGGTAGAATTTCTTTTCCTACATCAATGAAGGGATGTACCCAAGCAAAAGAGGAGGAAGAGGAAGAAGGAACAATGGGCCTAAGTGCAAGTAAACTCATCGCACTCAAAGTGTCTATATAACGATGTATCCAAAGTGGGGAAGTTGTTGCATTCTCGTAAAGATCCTTAGAAGGAGTATCCATCAAACCTAGAGGTTTAGTCATTTGACATTCTTTCTCTATATCAGTAGTAATGACAGGGGTTATTTCTTCTCCTTCTTTCATCCCTTCACTGTCTTCCTCACTTAAAACAACAATATCCTCTGATCCTACAGGACTTCTGGCTGCTCCAAAAGAACTTCTTCTTCAACTTGTTCATGTTTGATGTTTTTACCTTTCTTCAGGTATACCTTTGTTGAGGAGGATGGAGTATATTTCTCGGGCATCTCAACATCAAGTGAAAGTTCTTCTCTCCTAGGAGAGGAAGTTTCATGTGAAGAATATTTAGCTCTGTTCATCCTAAAATTCTACATCTTATTATCAAACTAGAGCTTGGTTCTCACAATAATCAAGTTGATTATTTCTTTCAAATCATCTTGCTCCTTTACAAACCAATCAAGGGTTTCAAGAGGAGAGTGTTTGATGGTTCTCTCATATTCAATAGATTGTAGATCTTCCTCATCATCCTAGAGCTTTTTAGGTACTTTGTAAAGATTAAAATCTATAATCTATTGAAGGGAAAATCTGCCAAAGTACCTTTTCTTGGCCTCAAATTCATAAACACAATTAGCCCAATAATCTTCAGTATCAACATAGTGAATGAAACCTAATATGAGATTCTTAGCAATATATCCCTTAATGTCAAAATAGGTCCGAGACTTGAAATGATGAAGAGTAAGAGGGGCAACAGTTCTATCAATGTTTTGAGCATTGAGGGTTGTTCTGCATGTGTAATTTCCCAAGGTGATAGGGAAACAAAATCTAGCAATCTTATTATCTTTGAAAATTTGATGAAGTTTATCCAACTACCTATAAATTTCAACCAGGGCCATTTTATCATTACAAAACATAGGAAGCTTTAGAGGGAAACCATCAAAACTAGCTAGCTTGATATATGAGAATTTTCTAAATTGTGTGTAGAAATTCCCATATTTCGAGATCAAATTATTTTCTTCCTCAAAAAATCTCTGAGTAGTATCTCCTTCCAAAAGCCTCACAATGTACATGGTGAACGTGTCATTAACTCTCCTAAAATTATGATTGTTGGCTTTGAGAGTTAACTGAGGACAATATTCATATATAGGGGCATCTTTCTTATCCTCAACGAAATTGAAACCAAGCCATTTCTTGGATGTCATGATGGTGTACATAAGGTAAGAAGTCATGTAGAAGGTATTTTTTCTTTGAACATTAACCAATTGTTCCGTTAGGTTTTCACAGATTATCTCACCCCAATTTAGACTCTACTTCCCCTCATAAATAATGTTGATATATGGACACATCCAAAAATGAAATTCATTTATAGAAGGCATTCCCATGATTCTAGCTAAAAGAGTGATGATGTCTGAAATTTATTCATTGAAATCGACTCTAAACAATGTTTTTTGAAGTCGGGATGCTCCTTTTTTAGGGTTCTTTAGCCAAGACTTGGCTACCCTAGTCTTGTATTTCTCACTGTCTTGGTCAAATAATGCTTGTGCTTGAGAAAGAGAGAGAGAATGGTACCTTCCACCATTGGGATGCATAGAGCAACACAAGATAGCTTCAAAATATAACCACGTAATTACCTCACCATGTACATTAATAATTTCCTTTGATTATGGATTGAAACAAGCCCCACAAGTGAGCACAGTATTAGCACACTAAACAGAGATAGGGAAACCATCTCTAAATGTAATCCTACCATCTTTGATCATTTGAGTGATGGGAGTAGGGTTATCACATTCAAGCCTACTCAAAAAATCATCGAGGTCAAGATGTTGAGCTTCACTGTCATTAATGTTAGGCATAGAGGTTTCCAACAAGGAGAGGTGTTTATGCCCTTGGTACTGCATCTTCATCATGAAAGAGGAAGAGAGAAGATATCTTTTAATGGAGTATCACCATGAATCCAAATAAACCCTACAAGATAAAAATACAGGAGTACGAACGAGGGAAACGACTTTCTTTGCACGAATGTGAGCGAGGAGAAAATGGGCAGGCAAGTGTGAGGGAGAAAGAATAGTTATATCCCTTTATATAGCCACCAATCTGAATGGAGGAGAGAGAAAATAATGAATGCGCAACAAACAACCTTGAGCTAACTCAAAAAGGTGATCTATGGGAAAGTCGGAAAAAATTGGTCTAGACGGTCCCTGGACATATGGGACACATGGAGCCGATATACCCGATATAAGAAGAATGCGGAAAAATCAGGTTTGGGGAGAACAAACGATCCATGGGACATATGGGATGCACGGAGCTGATTTAGTTGATGGACATGGTAGTGCGGGAAAGTTGGCGAATTGGTGAACACCGGGCCTGGTAGTACTTAGGACACGCGGGACGTGCGGAGCCGATTTAGCCGACGAGTAAGTGATGCGGGTAAATTATAAAATCAATGAACCAAAGGCACAGAAACACTTGTAATGCACGAGATAAAAATTTCTGATATACCCGACAAGTAGTGTAGTGTGGAGAAAGTGGTAAATCGTGAACCGGGAGGTCTCAGCGACTTGGGACATGAGGGATAGAAATATCCGATTTACCCGCACAACACTAAAAATACTTCAAAGAGCAATTTTTTTTATCTTCCAAACCTCTTACTTTACTTAAACACTTCTAAAGGGGACCAACACAAATTTTTCATATTTTGTCTTTTAGTAAGAGGGGAATTTTGAGGGTGACAATAGTTGGCTCTTTCTGGGGATGACTTGACTTGGAACAGAGAAACAAGGCAAGGTCAAGAAACCAAGAAGAACTCTGTGAAGAAAAGACCAGTGCCTTATCCATTGGGCAATAGAGTCAAAGGAAAAGCAATACAGAAGACAACACACAAAAGGGAAAAGAACCAAAACACAAAGAAAGGCCAAAAACAAGACACTATACACAATATACAGAAGGACTACCTAATCACCTAGGACTTGAACAACTTCAAATACTACCCACTATAAGGAAGTGGAAGAGAAGATCCATCCATATAATCCAAGTAGAAAGAATTTTCTCCAACAAAGTGTCTAATTTTGAATGGACCAAGCCAAAGAGAATCAAACTTACCATGGCTCCCATGAGGTTCATGTCTTTTGTCCCACAACAGAACAATGTCTCCTACTTGAAAATATCTGGGTCTAGCCTTCTTATCAAACAAAGCTTTCACCTTGAGTTGATGAGCTGAGATTCTATCAAAGACCTGCATCCTATCTTCATCCAACTTCTAGAGATACATGATCCTTTTGTCCAAGGAACTGATGAAACTTGAATCTTCAATAGCCTTCATTAAGTGCAAGGCTAGTAATTCCACTGTTACTGGTAGCTGAGCTTCAACACCATACACCACCTGAAATGGAGACATTCCAATTACTATTTTGGGTGTAATCCTATCTACCCAGAGAGCATCATAGAGCTTCTTGTGCCAATTCCTTTGAGAATCATTGAAAAGCTTCCGAATGATGGCTACCAAATTCTTATTTGTTGATTCAGCTTGTCCATTTCCCTGGGGGTAATAGTATGAAGAATGAGCAAGGGAGATTCCATAACCATAACAAAAATCCATCATCTTGGAAGAAGAAAAATTAGAAGCATTATCAGTCACAATTTTGTTTGGTATCCCAAACCTTATCAAGATGTTCTCCTTGATAAAATTACACACCACCTCAGAAGTAGTACTTTTGATTGGAATAGCCTCTACCCACTTTGTGAAGTAATTTGTAGCAGTTAGCACATGAGTATGTCTAGCACTGGAATGTGGGTTGAGGGTCCCAATGAAATCCAATCCCCACTGTTGAAAAGGATCATTAATTACTACTAGTTTAAGTGGTAAAGCAACCAATTTAGGTCTCCCAACAAAAGTTTGACAGGCTTCACACTTCCCTACCCATTTTGATGCATCTCAAAACAATGTAGGCCAATAGTATCCTACACGAAGAATTTTGTGAGCAGTGATAGCAGAGGATAAATTCCCTCCACAGGTTTGATCATGAAAAGCTGAAAACAACTTCTTCTATTGTTCTTTGTCTACACACTTAAGGAATCTTCCATCAATGCCTTGCTTGAATAAAGCATTTTCCCATAATACATACTGTGCAGACCTTAGCTTAATAGCTCTCTTTTCCTTGGCACTCAAGTGAGATGGACATTCTCCATAAGTAAGAAAATGTGCAATGTTAGCATACCACTCATCTATTGAACTGAGAAAGAGAACGATATGAACATCAACTGCTTATGTGGACAATTATTCATTAGCTCCTCTCGCAATAAGTTCACATAAGCCTTTACCCCAGACTAGCTTTGTTGGCTTGATATCAAGGTCATATTCTTGGAATTTTTCTACCCAATTTCCCCTCTTAGTTCCAAACTCTTGTTGTGTAAGAATAGACTTAATAGTTGTATCAGGCACAAATACAACAGAGTGGGAATTGAGTATATAAAAATGAAACTGCTTAACAACTTTGACCACTAAAAAAGCATGTTTCTCCATCATAGTATATTTCAATTCATGATATTTCAGAACATAACTCATGAAGGCGATTGGAAGTTCATGATCTTCAGAATTTTTCTGAGTTAGTATGGTAGCCAAAGTATTCTTAGTAGCATAACAATAGATAATGAAATCTTTGTTGAAATCAGGACATGCTAAGATGGGAGTTTTAGTAATAGCTTCCTTGATACCTTCAAAATCTTCTTTTCCTTCAGGAGTCCAACTGAAGGTTTGCTTCCCTTTCATCATTTGAGAAATGCTCATAGTTAGTTCTACAAAATCTGGAATGAATCTCCTTAAGAAGTTTATCTTACCAAAGAAAGAGTGAACACCCTTTTTGCTTGTGGGAAGGGGAATCTACTAAATTTCTGAACTCTTTTTGGATCTATCTTAATTCCTTCTTTGGAAAAAATATGCCCTAGCAACTTACCTTCAGTAACACAAAAGACATATTTCTTAGGATTAAGAGATACCCCATGTTCTCTACATTTTTGAAGGATTGTTTCAAGATGTTGAAAGTGATCTGCCCTTGTTTTGGAGAAGACAATTAGATCATCAAGGTATACAACAATGAATTTTCCCTTGAGACTACCAAATTATAAGTCCATTGTCCTCTGAAAAGTAGCACCAACATTGATAAGACTGAGAGGCATCATCTTATAGGTAAAGGTGCCCCAAGGAGTAGTGAAATTAGTCTTGTGCTAATCTAGAGTATTGAATTCTACCTAATTGTATCCGGAGAATCCATTTAGCATGGAAATCATCTCCAAGTCACAACAACTCAGTAAACTTGATCCATCACGGGAGAGGGTAGTTGTATTTTAGAGAGACCTGATTTAAATTGTTGAAATCCACACAAATAAGAATCTCTCCATTCTTCTTTCTTACTGGCACAATGTTGGCAATCCATGTTGAATGATGTATAGGAAGATGATATTTTCTCTCAGTAATTTCTGGATCTCTTGAAAGATGGTATCAATAATCATGGGATTGTATTGCCTTTGCTTATGCTTGAACATTTTTATCCTAGGTCTTAGAGGAATATAATGTTGCATCTCTTTTGGTTGAAAGGCTTTAAGATCATCATATGAGTAAGAAAGGACATCAACATAATTTTTTAATAGGTTTTCTAATTTCTTTCTTTCCTCTTGAGTGCAGCATTTTCCAATATTCACCATCTTGGGTTTATCATTACTTCCAATGTTGACATTCTAATACACAGCGGATTGAAAAGTCTCTTGAGAAGCCTTAGACTTGATGTACCTATCATGTTTATCAAATAGATCCTATAAACTCACCATCCCTTTGGGGATCTTGTTACCTTTCAATTTGATACAGCCATCCTGATCCATCTCTTCCTTGATATCATCTTCATTAGAGGTCACATACTCCCTAGCAGAGTTTCACTTCCTTCAAAATATAATTGATTGAAGTTTTCCTTAAGCTCCAAGAAAGAGAGCAAGTGTTGATCATCATTGAAAACTTTCCAATTGCATGCATTATCCGCACACTAGGCCTATGAATCATCTCAATGGAAAATTTTTCTTGAGAGAAATCAGGTGAGGAATCAACAAAGATCCAGAGGCAATGAGAGAATCGAGATCTAATGTTTTTTTCTCTTGGCACAACTTCAATGGAGAAAGCATTAAGAAATTCAATGGAATCCCATACAATATTTTTATAATGTTTCAACCTCCTATTCTTGACTTGAAAAAGATCCCTAACCTATTTTACAATCGCCCGCATCACCACAAGCATAAAGATTCTTTACTCTCATTTCTTTTGCCAATTTCAATCCAAGTATGAGTGCCTCATATTCAGCTGTATTGTTTGTATTTTCAAAATAAAACTTAAATGAAAATGGTTGAATCTTCCCTTTTAGAGAGGTTAGCACCACACCAGCTCCAGAACCAACTAAGGAACAACTTCCATCAAACTCCAGAGTCCAAATGCCATTGGGATCATGAATCACTCCCATAGGAAGTTTTGCCTCATCTTCTGACATGATCATATAGTTACCATGCCCTATATCTTCATAGAGTATTTGTGCTTTTGGATCATCAATATTTTGAACAATGTACTCATCATTGTCTCTGTAAAGCAGCTTTTTCATTTTTCCATTGATCGGGATGAGAGCATGTGACCAGTCCATTTGGATTTCACCTCCTACTTCTCTACAAAATTTCCTACTCAGTAACATACCATATGAGGGAGGAATATCAACTACTAAAATAGTGGCTTTGACCCTTTTCTCTAGAAAATCAACGAAGGCTACTTGTGCATCTTTAATTCTTCCAACAAGAGGCACTTCCCTACTTTCCATAGAATAGAAAGAACTAAATGTACGTGTTATAGTCAGACCTAGAGCATGAGCTACTTTTGCAGGCATTACATTGTCTGATGCTCCTGAGTCAATAACACAATTACTGAGTTTATGGCCGGCTATGAGAAGTGTTACATAAAATGGTTTAATCTTCTCACTAGGTGAAGTGACTACAGCCACAAGGCTTGATTGAGGTGAGGAGGGGGAATGGGTAAAATACCTTTAGAATTATTGGGTGAAGCTTTGGATTTGGAATTGACAAATTTTATCATTTTAGCAAAAGCATTTGGATGAGTCTGGTAAAATTCTACCTCTGAGATTTGGATCTTTGTCTTCTTGATGTGGTCAATAATATCAAAATATCTAGACATGGATGGGGCATCATTAGGTGCTTTGGGTTTGTCAAGTTTAGGAGTTGAAGAACAAGAAGGTTTGGAAGCATAGATAGAAGAAGAAAGATTAGCATTACTCACCTTTTGTGTGGAGGTAGTGGGAATAGGGGCTCCTCTTTTCGTAACTACTGGAATAGTTATAGGAAATTCATTGGATTTTTCAAAAGGCTACGACACTTTTTCCCTCCTATTAATTTTCTCTCAAGTCATAACAACATATGACTCACTATTCATATCTTCCACTACTTCATCATACTCATCTTCATCATCCATACCTTCAGTGGGCAAGGAAATGAACTTGAGACTCGTTCGGTTCTTCCTACTCTTCATCAATCTCTTCTTCAAGCTCCTCATAGTCTTCATTCTCCTCTTCATCATCAGGTTCTTGAACCTCACAAGTTGTGTTGACTGGAACCTTGATGGGAGGGCCTTCAATAGCCAATCTAGTATGAGAAGAGGGAAAACGGTTCCTAGGCTGAAAATTCTTTCTTGGAATATCTTGGTAAGGAGCATGTTGAGCCAACTGCTTCTTGATAGCAATGAGATCATTTTCCAACTTCTGCACTAACTGATCAAAATTGGCTCCAGGGGAAGAAGAGGAAGATGCTTTAGATTTGGAGGGTTCTCTTTTCAATTTACTAGACATGATTAGATCATCTTCAACACTGATGGCCAATCATTGATCAACATCTAGAGTTGGAATATTGCCCTCCTTAGTGCATAACTTACTTCAGGAAACTGAGCATTGAGGAAAAAACACTTTTGAATTTGATCTACAAGACAAGTGTTCTATGGAATCTTATGAATTAACTTGTTAAATTTGGCCACAAACTCCCTCATGGGTTCATGTGGCTCCTTTTTGATATGATAAATTTGAGCCAAGAGGGCATGCACATCTTCAGTAGGTTTGAAACATTGCTCAAACTAGGTTTTCATAGTATTCCAATCAATAATCGATCCAACAGGAAGGTGATAGAACCAATTAGTAACATTGTCCTGCAATGTTTCCACGAAAATCCTGATAGAAACATCTTCATGTTCAACCCCAAGAATCTCACATGCAACAATGAAGGCTATGATGTGTTCATTTGGGTACACTTTCCCATCACCTTGGAATTCAGGAAAAAAATTTCTATTACCCCTAGGCAACTCATGCAATGTAAATTCGGGAAGAGCAAGAGGCCCAACATGTTTTCCCAAGGTAAAGGCACCTTTGCCATTTTTAGGAAGATGAATCAGAACTCCAACAATTACTAAGGCATAGAGATCGAACTAAGTTGTTCTTGGGAGTGCTATTCTTTGAAATACTATCTTTAGTAGGAGGTGATGTCATAGAACGAGTTCTTGTGTTCCTTCTTCTTTGGTGGAAGAGGGTAGTTTTGTTGTCCTAGAAGCTGAAAATGGGAATCTTCTACCCCAAGAGCCTTCTTCCCATGTGTATATTGTAGAGTCGCTAGACCGTAAAATGATCTTGAAAGGGATACGTTGAAACAAATCCCTAGTGGAGTCACTAAAAATTATTGGTTTGTAAAATAGTGTTTTAGTAAACAACGGTCGAGGGACAACAAGTCCCTCCTCTTTATGGGAGAGGTTCCCTTATTGAAAGCGAGCAAAAATCTTATATACAAATGTAAAACTTTCATATTGATGAGGAATCCTGATACTTTGAAATGTTTTATGCCAATAAAGATTTCCAATACATAGAAATAGAAGAATAAGGAAACTAAAAGGGAAGAACACAACAATACTTTCAGGTAATATAGATAACAAAATATAACCTTACATGTCTTTATCAAAGGAATATATAATAGAATCATTTACGTGACAATATCAGGTATAATTCCATGGACACAAAGTTCAAGAAATCATATCATAAGAACACAAAGTTTCTTAGCATGAAATATTGATGATTCATAAATTTTAGACAAGGAAAGAAAGAAAAGAAGATATAAATAAGAAACAAGAGAAAATCTTCTGTATTGATCACTTTCAAATCTATTACATTTTCAAAATATCAGGATCCAACCCTTTTCAATGGCATGGAGAGCCCACTTTATAGCTTACAAAAATAGTTACATCGATTCATGACTTCCTTTAATCTAGAGATTAAAGACCACTTAACAAATATGTTAAGAGAATGTCTTTAATCAAATATTACATCATGGGGTTACAATGCAAAAGAATGAGGGAAGTGTCCTAGGACCCAGAAGTGTAAACCTCTGATAGAGACTTAGAGGGGCCCACTCTTAAGAATACGATGCCTAAATATTTTCAATGCCTTAACTATCTCCATGCATTTTGGAATGGTGGTGTTGGAAATGGCATGGGTCCACATTCTAAGGCATTTCTCCATATCCTTCTCGAACTCTGTTTTTTCCCAAAATTCCTTGTTGGCCTTGGTGATAGCTGACTAAAGAGAGAAGACATCTCTCATCTTCTAGTTTAGACATGGACTCTTCCTTGAAAATATCTTCTTTGATGAAGGTGCTAAACTGAGCCTTGATTTCCTACATGAAAACTTGATTACTTGTGGCCTCATTCTGGATTTGACAATGAATATCTTGGAAGGTAGACAAAACAAAAGTCTTGAAATTTTCCCCTTTCTACCTCATATTCTTTAGTTCTCCCATAGCTTCCTCCAAAACCTTGATCTTCCAATCAATACTAAAAACCCAGGATTTTGATAGATTATTCTTGGCTTCATCAAATACTTTGCTTGCCAATAAAATATTCTCATCTGTCTAGCTCATTGAATGGAGATCTTGAATACATTCACACCAGAGTTTTATCTCTTTCTCCAAACCATTGAGTGTTGTGCTGAATTTTAGTTATAATTTGGATACCTTCTCATATGACTTGAAGGATTCCTTAATAAATTTCAATCCAGAACTATCATATCATCAACCAATGATTCAATGGACTTTCCATAAGTGACATGTTTATGAATATCCTTAATGGTATGAATCTCATCATTACTGAGAACTAGAGGAGGTGGAAAAGTAGTCAATGGAGTGGGATTCGAGACCTTATCCTTTACCAATAAGGATTTTATAAAACCTGAAAGAATTAGATTATGCTCTTCCAATTGCTCCAAGGTCTGTTTGTCCTTCTCAACTCATTCAATGACCTCGAGTGACAGTTTCTTTGAGGTTATGAACCTCACTTTTAGGCATTGATTCTCCAAGTGGGATCCTTATGAGTTCCAAATCAGACACCAAAATATCTCTACCTTATCTTCTTTGGGATTTGCAATCTCCATGAATTACTGACCTTGTGAATCTGATACTAACCTTGAGGTGATCTTTGCTTTCTTTGTTGGAGGAGGAGGAGTAGAACCGAGAAAGGCTACCACAACATCGAACTTAGGAACCATAATTTGGGAGGTAGACTTTCTTTTCCTACTATCAATGAAGGGCTGAACCCAAGAAAAGGAGGAGGAAGAGGCAGAAGGAACAATGGGCCCAAGTGCAAGTGAACTCATCGCACTCAGTGTCTGTACTACTGATGTCTCTAGTGGGGAAGTTGTTACATTCTCAGAAAGATCCTTAGAAGGAGTATCCATCAAACCTAGAGGTTCAGTCATTTGACATTCTTTCTCTATATCAGTAGTAATGACAGGGGTTATTTCTTCTCCTTCTTTCATCCCTTCATTATCTTCCTCACTTAAAACAACAATATCCTCTGATCCTACAGGACTTTTGGCTGCTCCAAAAGAACTTCTTCTTCAACTTGTTCATGTTTGATGTTTTTACTTTTCTTCAAGTATACCTTTGTTGAGGAGGACGGAATAGTTTTCTTGGGAATCTCAACATCAGGTGCAATTTCTTCTCTCCTAGGAGAGGAAGTTTCATGTGAAGAAGATTTAGCTCTGTTCATCCTAAAATTTTGCATCTTATTATCAAACTAGAGCTTGGTTCTCACAATAACCGGGTTGATTACTTCTTTCAAATCATCCTACTCCTTTACAAACCAATCAAGGGTTTCAAGAGGAGAGTGTTTGATGGTTCTCTCATATTCAATAGATTGCAGATCTTCCTCATCATCTTGGAGATTTTTAGGTACTTTGTAAAGATTAAAATCTATAATCTTTTGAAGGGAAAATCTACCAAATTACCTTCTCCTGGCCTCAAAGTCATCTACACAATCAACCCAATAATCTTCAGTATCGGCATAGTGAATGAAACCTAATATGAGATTCTTAGCAATATATCCCTTGATGTCAAAATAGGTCTAAGACTTGAAATGATGAAGAGTAAGAGGGGCAATAGTTCTATCAATTTTTTGAGCATCGAGGGCTTTTTTTTGCATGTGTAATTTCTCAAGGTGATAGGGAAACGAATGCCATCAATCTTCTTATCTTTGAAAATATGATGAATTTTATCCAACTGCTTTCAACTAAGACCATTTTATCATTGGAAAACATAGGAAGCTTTAGAGGGAAACCATGAAAACTAGCTAGCCTGATATATGAGAATTTTCTAAATTGTGTGTAGAAACTCCCATATTCAGATATCAAAGTCTTTACTTCTTCAGAACATATCCGAGAAGTATCTCCTCGCAAACACCTCACAATGTACATGGTGAATGTGTCATTAACTCTCCTGAAATTATGATTGATGGCTTTGAGAGTTAACTGAGGACAATATTCATATATAGGGGCATATTTCTTATCCTCAATGAAATTGAAACCAAGCCATTTCCTAGATTATGCAATGGTGTACATAAGGTAAGAAGTCATGTAGAAGGTATTTGTTCTCTAAACATTAACTAGTTGTTCCATTAGGTTTTCATAGATTATCTCACCCCAATTCAGACTCTGCTTCCCCTCACAAATAATGTTGATATATGGACACATCCAAAAATGAAATTCATTTATAGAAGGCATTCCCATGATTCTAGATAAAAGAGTGATGATGTCTGAAATTTATTCATTGAAATCGACTCTGAACAATGTTTTTAAAGTCGAGATGCTCCTTTTCTAGGGCTCTGTAGCTAAGACTTGGCTACCCTAGTTTTGTATTTCTCACTGTCCTGGTCAAATAATGCTTGTACTTGAGAAAGAGAGAGAATTGGTACCTTCCGCCATTGGGATACATAGAGCAACATAGATAGCTTCAAAATCTAATTGTGCAATTACCTCACCATGTACATTAATAATTTTCTTTGATTTTAGATTAAAACAAGCCCCACAAGTGAGCACGGTATCAGCACATTGAATAGAGATAGGGAAATTGCCTGCAAATGTAATCCCATTGTCTTTGATCATTTGAATGATGGGTGTATGGTTATAACATTCAATCTTTCTCTAAAAATCATCGAGGTCAAGATGTTGAGCTTCACTATCACCGATGTTAGGTACAAAGGGTTTCCAATGAGGAGAGGTGTTCGTGCCCTTGGTACTACATCTTCATCATGATAGAGGAAGAGAGAAGATATCTTTCAATGGAGTATCACCATGAATCTGAATAAACCCTGCAAGAGAAAAATACATGAGTATGAATGAGGGCAATGACTTGCTTTGCACAAATGCGAGTGAGGAGAAAAATGAGTAGGCAAGTGTGAGGGAGAAAGAATAGTTATATCCCTTTATATAGCCACCAATCTGAACGAAGGAGAGAGAAAATAATGAATGCACAACAAACAACCTTGAGATGACTCAAAAAGGTGATCTGTGGGAAATTTGGAAAAAATTGGTCTAGATGGTCCATGGGACATATGGGACACACAGAGCCAATATACCCGATATAAGAAGAATGCGGAAAAATCAGGTTTTGGGAGCACAAATGATCCACGAGACATATGGGACATGTGGAGCTGATTTAGTTGATGGACATGGTAGTGCGGGAAAGTCGGTAAATTGGTGAACAAAAGGCCCAAGAATACTTGGGACACTCGGGATGTGCAGAGCCAATTTATCCAAAAAGTAAGTAATGCAATTAAATCGGAAAATCGGGAATGGAAGGCCGACAACACTTGGGACGTGTGGGAAAAAAATATCCAATATACCCGACAAGTAGTGTAGTGCGTAAAAAGTAACAAATCGGGAACTGGATGTCCCGCAAAGACTTGGGACATGAGGTGCGAAATATCCAATTTACCCGCATAACACTAAAAAAGACTTCAAAGAGTGATTTTTTTCTATCTTCCAAACCTCTTACTTTACTTAAACACTTCTAAAGGGGACCAACTCAATTTTTCATATTTTGTCTTTCAATAAGAGGGGAATTTCGAGGGTGACAACAGGATTATCATAGAGTAGGTATTTACCTTAGCTCATGTTCACCTAGGCAATTTATTTACCTTTATTGTATTTATCCTCACCCACTTATGTGTGTGGATATTTATTTTTATTTATTTAGATATTAGGGGGATATTATCTAGTTGTTAGGTATAGTTCTTTCCTTGATCTATAGTATTGACTAGATCCTTGATGTCTAGTTCTATCATAAATCTACGAACTTAACTAGTTCTTTGATGACTAGTTCTTTCCATGATTTATGGCTTGATCTATAACCTTTACTAGTTCTCAGAATGTTATTCCTTGCATATATAAGCAAGACCCATTCTCAATGTATTTCATTGAGTTCCATAATAAATTATGATATTCTTTGCTCATTTGTTTTGCAAAGGTTTTATGTAAAGTTGTTATGGTGAATTGCTTTCATCTTATGGATCGTGGTGTTTGATTAGCTTCGTGTTATTGGCTTGGTACTATCCGGTTATCATTCCTTTTATGGTATCGGAGCATGAGATTGCTATTGACATTCGTCTATAAGTTTTATTTTGCAAATAAATTCTTTATATATCCATATATTCGTGTTTTCTCATATTTATTGCTGCGTGCATTTTATACAAAAAGAGGCTTCCATCGATCCGAAAGGTGGAAAACCCTAAGATCAACTCGTAAACTTGACCATTTCGAGAGGCAGTAGTTTTTTTGTTTTTTTGTTGTGTGAGAAACGTGGTCGTTTGTCTTAGGATTTGTGTCACTGGGAAGAAAATCCAACAAATATTTTTCTAGGTTTTTGGGTTTTTTGAGATTGGATCTAGGTTTTGATTTCTATGGGTTTAGCATTCTCGGTTGGTGTACAACATGCGCTTTGAAAAAGACATTTCTTTCCTCTTTTGGCATGTTTGGTACGATCTCGTTATTATTCCTTTTAATTGCTATGATCACACGATATACACAAAATGGGTCTTTTGAAAATGCCTTTACATCTTTCAAGAAAATTCTTTGCTAGTGTATGCACATACTCCACGAACTTGCCATTACCCTACCATCTTGTTTTCAACTGCATAATAACTCACCACGTGTGCCTCATCGATTGATCCAATCATGGTCATCTTACCCTTTCTTGCATGATTTTAACATTTCTAGTTTTCCTAATTTTAATGGAGTTGTAAATCAAACTAAAGAAGAATAATTTTTAGGAGAATTAAATGAGATGCATTATCTATTAGAAATTTTTTCCTCCGTCTGTAGACAAACTAGAAAACCATGAATGTAAACACTAATCTCAATTACCTCGTGAGATGGTTCAAAAATTACGATATTAGTTTTGGATATGGAAACCACGTGGCTGATGGATTGAAATTGAAACTTAGCAAAAATTACTCCTCGCGACCTTGTAAAATCTCAATAAAACATGTTTTCAACGAGGCTCAAAATATTTCTATAGACATCGAAATGATAAAATTAAACTCGATCATGCTGAAAGGAACGATAACTAGATTGTACCAAGCCAAGAACACAGATGCTAATCAAACACCACGATCAATAAGATGAAAGAAATTCACCAGAATAGATTTACATAAAACCTTTGCAAACAAATGAGCAGCAATATCATATATTATTATGGAACTCAACGCAATACAATGAGAATGGTCCTTACTTAAATATACAAGGAATAACAATCTAAGAACCACCAAGGTCGAGGATCAAGCCATAAATCAATGAAATAACTAGTCATCAAAGAACTAGTCAAGACCATAGATTTAGGAGAGAACTAGACATCAAGGATCTAGTCAATACCATAGATCAAGGAAAGAACTATACCTAACAACTAGATAATATCTCCTAATATCTAAATAAGATAAAAGAAATATCCACACACATAAGTGGGTGAGGATAAATACAATAAAGGTAAATAAAGTACCTAGGTGAACATGAGCTAAGGTAAATACCTACTCTAACACCCCCCCTCAAGTGAAGCTAGGGGCCAAAATAGAAGTGGCATGTCCATAGTATGAGTCTTGGCAACTAGGCCTAATGAGGTACTCATGTATAATAACTGGGAAAAAGGGACACCGCAAGGTACCCAAAACTAGTAACAATAAAGTAAAGAGAGTAAAGACCCACTCCAAGGCATCCCAAGAAGCTCAAATCAAAAAAATCATACAATGCTGAAGAAGTTTGGTGTGCACTATGGTCTAAATCCACTGCTCGATCACAAAACTCAAAAACAACTAACACTAGGTTTCACCATAATAGCTCCATATAAGGAGACTGTCAATGGAGTGATGTCGAAAGTGTAAAAAAACACCAAACATAATTCGATCAACTGTTGCAAATAGGTGTGCCATGATCCAAGAACAATAACCAAAGCAACAAGGCAAGGACACAAACTCCAGAGTGTCACGATCCAAGAAAAGCCAAGGTAACAAGGTAAGGACACGAAACCCGAAGAAGCAAGATCAACACCACACCCTCCCATACTGCTGAATGGGTGGAGTGATGCTAAAAATCTGTATGAGTTGTCAAAAAAACTACTTAAACATTGAAAAACTAACACTGGGCTCCACCAGAATAGCTCCCCCATAAGAGAGACTATCAACATGCCAAAAGTGTTGAAAATACAGATACAAAATCTCTCAACAAACAAGAGAGATACACTACACCTGCTAAAGAAAAATGCTCAAAACAAGAAGCATCACAATGCATAAGGTATAGAAAGTGGAGCAAGAGGCCGAATGGTGGAGGAGCCACACTTGTAGAGTCCTCTCAACGAATGCCTATGTCACCTCCACGAGTGATCAGATATCCACCCCAAATCAACACGGATGGATGAAGAAGATGCCTGCATATGACTTGGTGTAAAATGCACAATGGGTGCATGCAAAAGAACATTAGAATGTGTGTCAGGTTGATCATGTTTGATAGCTAAAATATCGTGTTTCTCAATCGAGTGAAGTCAGCAGAAATCAAGTGTTGCTCATGATCCTCAGAAAGAGTCAAGCGAACAAAAAAAGGAGCTCAGTCAATGTGTGATCCCAATGAAGTATCTTCTCGAAAACCAATGTCATGACGAGAATTCCACTTAACATGTGGAATAGAGGAAACAATACCCTGTGAATGTCTACCAATGACTCCTCTAGTGAGACCCAGAGAATAGAGCATGCGAGAACCGAATGCGTGGTATGCTTCTTAAAAATCCATACAATCGAAAGGCGAAGTAGGATACACAACATGTGGTACCGTAATAGTCACAGATGTGGAAAAACATGCAAGAATAAGCCTCACAGTGTTTAGAAGCATCAAAAGTAGGTTCAGCTCAAAGACTAGCATATCAATGTCAAGTGGGAACAAGAGCAATAGCTGCATGTGGAATAGAGCATGGATATGGTTGTCCACAATATGATGGTGATGATGTAGGCTAGCTAGTTTGTTACTGCAGAAGTGTATTATTGTATCCTTATCGTAAGAGAATTTCACTTCTTGAGCAATCTATTTTCTTCCAAAAACTTTACAATATCCTCTTGAAGTCCACATACTTCAGAGAAAATCATATCATTCTCAGTATCCATGATAGGTACAAACTACAACTCCCAAAATTTAGGACGCCGGCTCACCAAATTGCATTCACAGCTTGATTACAACAAATTCTCCATATTTGGCACTTTATAATTATAGCCCAAGTCTCAAAATAAATAACTTCAATGGAAAGAGCATGAAAAAACAAGCACTTTTACAAAAACGGCACTCAAAACCGAGTTACCGATCAAAAGATACAAGCTTTTTAATATTTTGCTCATTATTTATTTTAGTTGCCACTAAAACAAATAAATTGTTGTTGCCTTCACCACACAAATAAATTAAAGGGGGCTGAAGTTAAGCACCTACTAGTATGCATCACAATCTTTAAGCCCTCATATGACCATGCCATATGACCAAGGGATAAGGACCATATATTTAGGAGAGAACTAGACATCAAGGATCTCGTCAACCATAGATCAAGGAAAGAACTAGTCAATACCATAGATCAAGGAAATAACTATACCTAACAACTAGATAATATCTCCTAATATCTAAATAAGATAAAATAAATATCCACACACATAAGTGGGTGATGATAAATATAATAAAGGTAAATAAAGTACCTAGGTGAACATGAGCTAAGGTAAATACCTACTCTAACACGTGCACCTTGCCACATGGAGTATTTTAGTGAACCTAAGGTTGTTATTCAAATGTTCATTTGAATATTTTTGTCATGCATCTAGGATCCATATGGACCTGTTTCGCAAACAATTGGTGAAATTTAAAAATATAGTTTGGTTTTGACCCATAGTTTTGGACCTTGGTGTAGAAATGGAATTTTTCTTACACGTACCACTAGTATTTCTCTCAGGCAATCACTACCATCCCTTAGTTAAGATGAAATAGCGTTGCAAGTTAGCTTTCTAGGTGGGTATAGTAGGCTTCTTGTCATTTGGTGACAAGGTGATTTATTATGCTAAAAATTAAAATAATAGCCTAATTTAATGCAAGTTTGCAGTTAGATAAATGAATACTAAAATAGTGAAATAATACCCAAGCAACTAAGTAATGAAAATATGAAACCCTAATGTGAAAATAGAGTTAAAAGAGCCTTATCTCGATTTGAAGAGATTGTTGGACTTTGTCGCAAAGGAGACCGACTAAATAGAGAAGGAGGTCCGTCGCACAAAAGCTTTGAAAATGCAAATCGTAGATTTGACTAGGTCAGGGCACTTGAAGAAGGATAGGGGCACCATGGTTTATATTCTCGCACCCGGTCTACGTAGATGCTAAAAAAACACCACTAAGGTGTTGTAAGAGGTTTACACTTGTTCACTTTTTTTCACATTTATGTCACCGTAAGATCACCGAGGTCATTTGTAAACTCCGTAATGAAGAATGTACATGTAAAACCCTTAAATAGAAATCAAATCCTAATAAAGAAAGATGTAGAATGAGGGGTCGAATTTTCCTTAGCCACCAAAATGGTGGACTTACAACCGAGCATTTCACTTCATCTTAGACCCAATGTATTTCTTTGTGTGTGTGTGTAGAATTATGCCGTAGGTCCCTCTTGTGCTAGTCGCACTTGAAGTATCAAACAAGAAGCTAGATGTAGAATGCAAATAATGTGTACATGGAAATAATAGATTCCCTCCTTTGACGTGTGATTCAGATGAACCAACCTTTTTCCTTTGTGATGGAGCTAGATGGATGTAAATGAAGCTATAGATTCCTTTAATGGATGTAACCTTGGGTGGAGATAATAGATGCTTAGTTCTTTGTCCCTTATTATGATCACATAATTTTATATTTATATGATTCCCTTAATTTAATTTCATAATTAACCCCGAAAGGTCCAATTACCAAAAATATAAGATGCTCGAACGGTTAGAAAGAACCCAAAAAGTGTGACCAAAGTACAAAGAGGAAAAGGGTTCCTAGAGGGGACGAGGGTGCCTAACGTTGGTGTCCCCGGTTAGGTGTTGATGTCCGAATGACAAACACATAAAGGTGTAAAGAAAGACTAAGAAAGTAAGTGCAAGACTGAAAATATAAGCATAAAGCAAAGTAAGGTGGCCAAAGACATGGGTTAATTAGTACTTCTCTTACTTAGGAACCATATGAATATTAGTATGTAATCGAGACTAGATAATGAATCAAAGTGCGTGATTTCATGTCTAGATTTGACCCCAGTTTATGTTGGTAAGAAGAATGATCAAGAACATAAAGTAGATAGAGATGTGTACCGATATCCATGAGATTGATGTAGAAAGTGTGCTTTGAGGGATTAGACAAAGCGTGGAGTGATAAAAAAATATGAAGCATGGAAAATAAAGATACAAAAGTGTAAAATCCAATGAAAATGAACCTAGGGTGAAAAATCATGTGTAGATGCCAATATGTGTGTTGTGTATCTGTTTTTAGTATCATGTTAATGTTTTTGACTTCCGATTCCCATATAGATGAAACTGCAAAAGAGAAAATGATCAAGTAGTCAAATACATATGTATATGTGTAAAAGTATACAAAGAAGTATTTGAAAATGCTAAAAATGTGAAAAAGGAACATGTACACTTGATCTGTGATGGGGAAAGAGTGTAGAAACCGTCTCGATGTCATCCTCCAACCTTTAACTACTTTTTATTATATGGAACACCAAAGCATATGATGTGTACTAACGCATATGATAAGGAAAACCTTCCTTGTAAAATATGTTGTGAATGAGTTTTGTAGACCGTGGCCTTTGAACCCAATCAATGTGTGATATGCCCCCTAGTTTCACGTAATCTTAATAATTCCGCTTTATGATATGCCCTATGGTCTCAAACAATCTAGGTAAGGCTATTGTGTGATGGAAGAAATCTAAAAATTATACTTTGTCATGTACTAGTTATGTGTTGTGATGTGTATACTATGTATGGGGTGATTGATTCACCCAAATGATTCCCCCCTCAATCGGGGTGCATGTGACATTATCAAGGAGAATGTGGCCCAAAGGCGAACTCGACCGTAGAAACTGAATTGTTCCCTAAAGGGGAAGGGAATGTGCTTGGTAAAAACCAATGCACACACAAACAAGTGGCTAGGAGATAAGTGTGAGTACAATCAAAGACAAACATTCATGTATAAGATGAAATGTAAGCTAACAGAAAAATGTATATTGGAAAATGCGGGTCACAAACATGGGACATCACTCATGATGTCGCAAGATAATCAAGGTCATGATGGCTGTAAACAAACATGTGTGCACACAAGAAAAAGGGAAAATACCACAAACAAGAGAATACAACGACAAGAAATGGAAAACAATGTAATAGATAACCATGGAAGAAAATAGCCCTACATAAAAATGTTGCACATGAAGCACCCGTTAGCACATTAGAAAGATTAAAATTATTTCAAAGCGTGTATAATCAGATAAAGTAGTATGCTATGCAACAAAATGAAACAATAACACCTATAGTATATGAAAGTGGATGCCCCTAAGAGCTTCTACTGGGATGGTAATAGTTAATGCACCAAGAATCCATGCTACCTGTAATGGAGCTGTGAAATCTTCTATCACAACTAAAAATCAAGTGAACACGCATGTGTGTATGATAAAGATAATGAAATACAAGATATCTATCTAGCACATGTAATAATATGAACATGTAACAAGTAAATGTAAGTAAGAGTAAATGCAACCAAGATATGTAATATGTTGTGGATGAGGTGGAATGAAATGTAACTTGAATGATAGGAGCAATGTTCCCCCGGAGTGGATGGAAATTTATGTAGTGAAGTTCATTTATTTATGCCCCCTCAGCAGTCAAGAATTAACTGTAAATGAGAGTGCATCATCGGGAAATGGTCAAACTATATGTTTTGTGTAGTGTGATGTGATGAATGTGTAGTGATGATATGCAACATAGAGATGAGGTGTAAGAATATGTGATGATGTAGCCTAAAGTGTATATCACAACAAAATAACGGAAGAAGTGATGATTTAGCCTAAAGTGTATATCACTAAAGGATGTTAGAATAAGTGATGATGTAGCTTATAGCGTATATCACTAATGTAGGAATGTCACATGATAGAAATATTGAATGGTTGAATATATGAGTGTGATGAGGTCCATTTGATTTGTATACCCTCAACAGTCTAGTATGGACTGTGAGACTAGAGTGTGTCATCGGGTAATAAGTGTGGCGAGTAAAATCAAATGTGAAAAAATTCATAATATGTGTAATAGATGTGGCAATGAGAAATATTCATGTGATGTGTAATGTGTAGTGTGTGATGTAGGATATATAATGTGTAATGCAAGATGAAAAAATGAGATAAGATGTGTAGATGCATTAAATGTAAGAGGTAAGATATAAGATATAGGATGTAGGATGTATGTATGTAAGATGTGTGAATATGCATGATGTGTAGTGTCTATTATGCATTGTTTGAGGTTCATGTGTATAGGATGACTTCAATAAATCAAGTTTAAACCAAAGCACAAGAGTGCATCATCGAGTAATGATGATATAGTCATGTATGTTAATATGCATGCATTATATGTGAAAGTATAGATGTGAAATGATGAGATAGTAATATGCTTGTTGATGTTTGGGGGAAGGAATAAACATGATGCCCCCACAAGTGTGTGAAGGAAAAGAGTGATCAAGTAAAATCATGTAAAAGGTCATCATTGTCGTAGTCAAAATTGTATAGTGATGCATCTAAGACCCGATAAGCTATAGTTTGGGTTCAGGTAACATAAAACGCCATCTAAGAATAATTGGTACATGCCCATAACATATTCCTTAGTAGCGAAAGGAGGTAATAGACACTGTGTGCATACCAATGAGTCATATTCGGTGAATAACCAAGGAATGAATCGTTGTAAATGGAAATGTGACCAAATGACAAAGGAAATGATATATCGGTGTGTGAGCAGGTGGTCTAACATGCCCTCAATGTAAGCAAGCCAAGATTGTACCAAGGTAAGTGGAGAAGAGTGAGGGATTCGTTTAAGGTAAATGGTGTCATGGAAGAAATGTAGACCATAAGCGGAAGTGATAGTGATGAACCCATGATAGAGATGAGGGTCATGAGTTGAGGAGAAAGATCCTCGAAAGCAAAGCCAAGTCGAGTCAAACCATCATGTGAACATATAGTGACATCACAAGTAGGATCAAATGGAATGTTCTCCTAATAAGAATCATTCATGAAAAGTGTACATGTGAAAGGAGGTTGTACTAATGAAGGTGGTACATGAGAAGGTGGAGTAGCTAGAGTGATGTCCATTGTATGGACAAGCCTTGATAAATAATCATAGTAGTGGTAGAAGCAGGGGGAGGCATAGATGTAGTTGGTATGAAATATATCATGCAAATGACACCTTCAAGTGGTGGTAAATGTGGTAGCTCATCTATAGGTTACGGGTCATTAGTAGTGTTAGCTCTTGGAATAAGAAGTGTAGTATTTGGATCATGGTTGCAATATTTATATGGATGACGGTCATGAAGAATAGTATACTCGACACCCTCATGTAGAAATTTGACACAATGATGCACTATAGAGGCAACAACTTACATGGCATGGAGCCATGGCCTACCAAGTAAAAAATTATATGAAACGAAAAGTCAATGACAAATAAGACTGTGTTGAGAGTTTTTGGCCCTACAGTGATAGGTAAAAGAATGTGACCTATACATGGATGGATAAACCATCATATGCACAAAAAGAGAGACATGCTGGAATACCATTAAGAGCCGAAAGATAATTATTTTTAAGGAATGAAATGGCACAAAGATTGAGCTCATATCCATTATCGATTAAATTAAGCTTGATACCCATATTATTGATGCGAATCATAATATGCAAAGGTGGATCATTGTCAAAAGTAGAAATATCAACATGAGAATTAGGCGTGAAAGCTATATGTTGGGAAATGCATCGACAAATGAGTTATATATTGAATTTGGATGCATATAAGCAGGAATGCGAGTAGTAGCGAGGAGATGTTTGACTCTATGTGTTAATTTAGGATTGACAAGAAAGAAGTAATTAATTGAGATACTCATGATGATAAAGCAATAAAGATCCTAATAGCGTGTAGATCAAGTCGGGTTCACCAAAATGATTATGCTAAAATGTAAAATAATAACCTAATCTAATGCAAGTTTGTAGTAAATAAATGAATACTGAAAATACTAAAATAATACCCAAGCAACTAAGTAATGAAAATATAAAACCCTAATATAAAAAGAGGGTTAGAAGAGCCTTAGCTGATTTGAAGAGATTGCTAGACTATGTTGTAGTGGAGACTCAAGCAAACAGAGATATAGGACCATCACACAAAATCCTAGAAAAATGTAGATCTGGCAGATTTGATTGGATTGGGGCACCTGGAGAAGGATAGGGGTTATTGTGGGCTCCTAGGTCTGGATTTTAGGTGCCATCGTCTCGTGTAGATGCTCATAAAAAATTCCTCTGAGGTGTCGCAAGAGGTTTGCACTTGTTCACCTTTTGTCATGTGAATGGTACTATAAGATTATCGAGTTTGTTGTAAAATTACAATGAAGAACAAACCCGCAAAACCCTCAAATAAACATCATATCCTACAAAAGAAAAATGTAGAATGAGGGGTCAGAATGTCCTCATCCACCACAATGGTGGACTTATAATTGAGCACTACAGACATCTCATCCCCAATTTAGTTCTATGTGTGTGTGCAGACTTGTGCCCTAGGTTTCTCTTATGCCATACGCACTTGAAGTAACGAGAAAATAACTAGATGAAGAATGTAAATAATGTGTGTATGGAAATAATAAACTCCCCTCCTATGAAGTGTGATGTAGATGAACCAACCTTTTATCTCTTGTGATGGAGCTAGATGGATGCAAATGGAGCTATAGATGCCTTTGATGGATGTAACCTTAGGTGGAGATAGTAGATGTTTAGTTCTTGGTCCCTTATTATGATCACATAACTTTATATTTATATGATTTGCTTGCTTGAATTTTGTAATTAATCCCAAAATGCCGACTACCAAAAAGATAAGACGCTCAAATGGATAGAAAGGACCCACAAATTGTGACCAATGTACAAAGAGAACAAGGGCTCCCGAGGTGACGGGGCACTGGCGCCGACATCCCGGCTAAAGCGCTGTTGTTCGTAATGAAAAATGTCAAAAGGTGTAAAGACAGACTGAGCAAGTAAGAGTGCAAGACTGAAAATAGAATCACAAAGAAAAGAAAGGTGGCTAAAGACATGGGTTAATTAATACTTCTCTTACTTAGGATCCATATAAATTGAAATATGTAATTGAGACTAGACAATAAATCAAAGTGTGTGATTTTGTGTCTACAATCGTTTGGTGCATTTACAATCGATATCTCTAGAAAGACAGTGCAAATTAAAACTAGTTCACTGGTTTGGGGTTTTGTTATCTTTGAGTGTTTCTATGCATATAGGGGAGTATGTAGGGATTATTTTCCTTGTGTTTTTGAGTCTTAAAGATTGTTGAGCTACTTGTCTAAATTTTACACTTTTGGGAAAGTTGTAACTAAATAGAGAAAAATGGCATATGGCCTTATCCTAGAAAATACCGATTAGGAAACCCTATAAACAAAGAATACATGACTATATGAAGCTTTCTTGAAAATAAATTGATTGTAGAAAAATGGTGTTTTCTCTCTCCCCTCTCTATCTCTCTATCTCTCTATCTTGATTTGAAAAGGAAATGAAATGACATTGTATTTCTTACTCTCCATAAAAGTCTCATTAATATTTTATTCATTACTATTGGAAAAATATGAACTAATAAATTATGCTAGATTTTAGTAAGATACAATGCCAACAATTGTGTTGACCATGTGGTGAATGCAAGTAACTAGGACTAGAAGAAATGGTAGTGTTAATTGGTGCTTTTGTAATACGGGATTATCTTAATATATGTAATAATAAATGGATGAATCCACACTATGATTATAAATAAGAATGTTATTTATTTATTTATCAGTGATGAGTAAGAAATTGTAGTAGATTGGTAGATTTGGGAAGCTAGGTATCTTATTTTGGGAATGATTTTAATTACGGGTTTATATGTTTCTCTTTTGGTTTGGATGTTTTGAAACAGAATACAACATGTTGATCATTATTTATCTCTATTAATGTTTGTATTTTTGGTAGAAACTTTCTATTCCTAAAGTATCAAAATTAACCGAGCTCTTAACCCTAAATGTGTATCTCTTTCTTAATCGATTCTGCTTTTGATATACCCCTACCATTTAAAGAAAAGACTCAAACCTATAACATTTCGTTCCTTATCTTACCCTTTGAATGATCTCATTAAGATATCTAAGAGACGTAAGTGGAGTTGTTTACCACTTTACCTACGCATTAAACCCTTATGTTTGACTCCATTAACCCCTCTTGGATTTAATTGATCTTAGGGAGGTTGGATTGTTCTAATGTTAAATTGTATCTAATTGTAGATCCTTTGAATTATAAAGGGAAATAAATAAACCTAGTACCCTTTTTAGAGATTAATTGGCAAACAAAACCCATGATGAAATTTGTCGATCAAATTGTGTCCCTAAAATGTTGAGCTTTGGAGCGAAGCAAAATATGGAACCCACCCCTTTCAACTAATTAGTGATTCATTCCTTGTTTTAATGATAAGGTGAGTTTTTCCTTATGGGAATACATATTTTTACATTTTGATATTATTTCTAAATCATGGGACTCATATAACCCATGTGTATCTCAAAATTCATCCAAAAATTTATGGACTATAGTAGTTTTTAAACTTCAAAAGAGGAGATAAGATTCCAAATCCTTGATACCGAAAGAACATGTTTGTTTAACATAAAAGTATATGAAACCACATTTTGGGAATTTAAATGGATAAAAATCTTAAATTATTTTGTTGTCCTAAGGTCTTAGGGGTATGGTAATATTTTGTGTGTTCCTCACTAGGTATCTAGTAGAGAGCGTTCATGTTGGTATGTTAGTGTGTAAGATGCTTAGATGCAAGGCATTATGTCCCTTTATGACATACATGAAGAAAGTTTTACCATGTAATCGTATGGTTGTTCTAGAAAATAAAACATCATTAGAAGGGAAGATTTTGTAAGTGCTTGGGATCATAGGGATGATTAGGATATGCATTAATGCATTATTAAGATTGTATTATAATGGAATTTATATAACTTGCTCCTAGTTATCGAGAATGTACCCTTGTGTTTTCGGTATAAGAATTTTAAGTACTGTGGAGATTTCTTGTAACTTAATAAATCCTTCTTATGATGTGAAAATGGATGTGAATTGATCCACGTGAAAACAAGTAAGTGAGAAAACATAGTTTCAAATTTGGGAATCTAATCTTATGATGTGCAAATGTTAAGTTACTTCTAATTAACAATTGAGTTATATAATTTATTTGCAATAAGATAAATGAAGTAAATTATATGCAACTAGTATAAGTGAAGTGATAAAAGAACTAAAATAAATATAGTCTAGAGAAAAGTAAAATGTGTGTTTTCATGTTAAGTACTCTTCAAATCATTGAGGTTAAATAATTAAATATGATTATAATAAATTTGTAAGCATGAAAATGTGATAATGTGGAAGTTTCTTATTCGTGAACTTTAATTTATGGTGCGGTCATGGTTTTACACTTGTTCATCATAAAAGTGTGGAATTGAATTGTATTTTGTTATTTACATGGTCTTTATGTTGTATGAGTGGGTTCATGTTTGTAATGGTGTCTCATGTGATGTGAATTTTCGTGAGTAAACCCATGTGTTTTCTTGTAATAAGAAATGAAAGTTAATTTTTTTAATCCTTGTTTATTTGGTTTTGTAGTTAGGTCCCACATGGGTGGGTGCTACACTAATTTCCCCCCTTCAAGTTCCTTCATTTAATGTATAGGAATATGGATCCTAGAATGTACAATAGATGAACCTATGTTGAATGCATGAATACTTGTTGAAGAGAGTATAAGAAGTGATAACTTTCTCTTACCTATGAGTGATGGCAATGTGTTTTAATGCAACCAAATAAGTATGAATTTCCTATACCATTCATACATTGAACAATCATATTTAGAGGTTGAATTTTCCCATTTGTATTTGTTGTCCATTTTGTGTTATTGTTGTCATTAATGTAAATTCCAATGATGGAAAAGGGTGTCACAAGGTCATATATATCTCCGTGTGGTGTTAGTCAAGTGCAAAAGATGAAGGTTGATTGGTCGTGTCGGGATATGGTGAGTTAGGAGGTTCTATTGGATGGTCTAGTGAGCTAAGTCATGGTATAAAATATCTTGACTAGGTTGAGTGTTTTCATGAGGTAAAAATGGTTGGTATGATGTTTCATGAGTGTATAAGAGTTTGCGTGAGGCCAACATGGTCAATTCATGTTTTTAATGGTTGATTCAGGTCATTCTAGGCCTATTCCTAGTTTTAGAGCATGGAGAATGAGATGGAGGTGTGATATTTTGACCCATTTAGTCTTTTTTTGGTGTATGGAAGTACCATGGTGGAAGTTTACCTAGGGTTTATGGTGAACAAACAAGCAAATGAAGAAAAAACAAGTTAGATGGGTAAGTCTTAATGGATAGAGAGTTTCAAAGATATTTAGATAATATGGTGAGTTTTTTACAGTTATAGGATGTTTTCATGATGCTTCATGACAAGTTTTGGGTCATTAAGAAGAATATTTTGCAAGATATGTAAGTTTTGGCAAAACTAGGTAAGTTGCAGTAGTGTGTTTTTGAGGTATATGTAGACCTTGTGAATTTTATGATTTACATGGGTACCTAACATATTTTGAATAGCATATTAGGTGAATTATGAAGCTTTAAAAAATAATGAGGTGGTTTGATCCTCACATTTTTATGAACAATCGTTAAGAAGGTAAAGTGGTTTGAAACCCTAACTAAACCCTAGCTAAGAGTGACTTGGAGAATATTAATTGTACCAGCCCGGTTTTATTTGTTTTATAAAATTTATGATTGCATGATGTATATGATTCTTCCATATTTCCATAGAGATGCATTAGTACTTGTGACAAAGACGTGGCCCCACCTAAAATTGCTTGTTTTTGAAGAAACTTGATTTGTAGAAAAGTTCCCCAAAGAAGGTAAAGATTAAATTGAATTTTTTTCAGCCCTGGTGTTTTTCTATATTTCCATGATAGTTTTAGGTCAAGTTTGTGTTGAAATAGTTCAAAGTGTGCCCTATTTTTGAGGACTAGTTTTTGGGGCAGTTGGAGAAGTCGCACTAAAAATGAAATTTCAGAACTACATGAGGAGTTAGGACTCCTTATAGTTGTGTTATGATTTTGGTTTACATATAATTCCAAGGGTATATCAAACTTGAGTTTTGGATATGGTATGAAAAATTTATGACCTATTCTTTGACGGTAAAATCTGAGGATGCTTGTTCTAATAGGGTGCAAAGTGGCTTCATAAGGTAAAGTGATTATTCTGAGTTATTATTAATTGGTTAGGGTTTATAAGTGCTTATAAATCACGTGTAATGGTGTTCCATGTTTTGGTCAAGTGTTTAAGTGATTTTTAAGGTGGAGTGAGTTGGGCTCAATGTCGGTTCTTGAGTCCTAGAAGGCATAAGAAGCAAATTGTAGAGATTGGATTGGTTGAAGGCCTTCCGCTTTTATTTGGAAAGATATAAAATATTTAATGTAAATAGGATTCATTTTCAGGTATGGATTTTTTCTTGGTGAGTTTATTTGCAAGTACTTTTAGGTCAATTTATAGAGAATAAGGTATGATGAGTTTCGGGACATGTTTGCTTTGGGTATAAGATTGAGTTTTTGAGGAATGATATGTTTTAATTGATTCTTTATATCACCTGAAATGTGAATTGGAATTATTTTTTTCGTATTTAATGCCTTTAGAGGTAGTTGAAAGTGAGATCAAGGGTGAAAACTAGTTAAGTTTGTAAAAATGGTTTTGGGCAACTTGAATTAATGAAGAGGAAAGTTGTTATGGGTTGAGAATATTTATGTTTCATGAGATATAACATGCATGAATGTGATGTAAAGGTCATGAGGATTCCATTGAGTTTATAAATTCCATATATGAGTTTATATATGAGTTTATCATGGGCGGTCTTGATGCCCAAAGGTGAAAACAGGGTGCTAGAAACAACTGGTTGGTGAAGGATATTAGCCTTTTAGATTATGTTATGATTTATATGATTGGTAAAAATAAATGTGAGACCATATATTATTATTATATATTATATTACACATTTATGGTGAATATGGTAATTTGACTAAGCATGGTTTTGTGATTTGTGGTTTTAGCTCATCTAAGTGATGGGGTTTGAGCTTGTTTTGTGCAAGTTGAGTGGTTTTGGGAATGACCGACCTATATGTGTAATATGTGAAAAATTTTATGCATTTAATGGAATTTTATTAATATTTATTGGTAATGTAAAATGTTAAGGACTAACCTCTCTATTGTTGTAAGGAAGATAAGCCTATAAAGCAAGTGTTTTGGGCACAATTTTGAGTTAGTGTTGTTAGAGGAAAAGTGCAACCAAAGTAGAAGTAAATTGCAGGTATGAAGGCATGATTTTAAGGATCAGTAAGTTTGTTATAGGTTTAATACTGATTGAGGGAATGTGTGCAAGTTTTGGAGCCAAGACAAGTTGAGAAGGAAGAAGAGAGAGCTAGTTGAAGCAACGAGGGTTTAATTAAGTGTGTATTAGCTGAATTAGAGATATCCATAAGTTTTGGAAGAAAAAAATATCAAATATCATCATCATCAAGTGGTTGAGTTGGTGCTTAGTCATCTTAGGGGGTTGTATCCTCCTTGTGGAGTGGGTACTTCACTAAATTAGGGGTTGGTACTCCTTGTAGGGTTGATGCTCTACTAAACTAGGAGTTGGTGCTCCTTGTGAAGTTGGTGCTTCACTAAATTATTTTATGTGAATAATATCAAAAAAATTATGTGGGTTTTCTTACCCACAAGGTTTTACCACTTATATATGTTGTTCATATGTCTTCTTCTTTGTTTCATGTTGTTGTGAATGCTTAATACACACCTAATGTGCACATATGGTTATGGATGTTAAATGAATGAATGAAATGATGAATGTATGAGATGGTAAATGAATTAAAAGTTTTGTAGGAATGATTCACCCCCAACCTCTTAGTCCATTGTTCTTCCAATAATTGGTATTAGAGAAGGTCCTTGTGAAGCAAGTTTAGCAACTTGAAGGAGATCCTTTGAAGCACAAGCAATGAGTATGTATTTATATGTTTAAGTAACATTAAGGAGGAGGAATGAAGTATCTCAGTCACTGATTGATTTATTACAAGATTAGATCAAGGATATGGAAATAGAGCATGATTAAGTCATCAAGGGTTTGAAATCTCAAGTGGAAAGTATGTCTAAATCCCTAAAGGAGAAAGAAGACACTTGTTTCAAGTACGAAGAAAATTGAAACCCATAAATAATATTTAGAGGGCGCATCTAGTAGGTTAAGTATGTATGAGAGGATTGAGAAGAGATTTAAATCTCTTGATGGGATTTTAGAAAGTCAAAGAGCTACAAATGACAAGATTGTCCTAGGGTTCAAGGGAAAGAAAAGGAAAGTGATGGTGAAGTTGGTCCAAGTTCTAATCTAGATTTGAAGGTGACCAATAAGAGTGATTTGAGAATTTCTAACCCAATTAGACAACCTAATGTTATAAGGTATGTCACTTTATTAAATGGATATTTCTATGTTTTTCATAATTTTTTTCATATAGCTAGAGATTGTAAAAGGAAGTCTCTTAGGAATGATGAAGCTCTCTTCAAAGGTGAATGTTCTTGATGTTGTGAGTATGGTCATAGGGCCAAGATTGTGGATGGAGTCTTATTATATTTGAGCCAAGAAGAAAGAAGGATGTTGTTTGTTTCAATTGTCAAAAATATGGTCATATAGCAATATTTTTCAAAGCAAGAAGAGGTTCATTGTAAGGTCTTCTCCTATGGTCAAGAATAATTTGGTTAAAGTGTAGACTCCTAAAATTGGTATCTATACCCCTTGTTCTCCTGCGTGTACACAATTAATTTTAAATTAACCCATCCCCTTATATTTATTTTAAAATTCCCATCCAAGTCCCATTAATTAATTAAGTTACATTAATTAATTAATCAATCCATTAATATCTTACCTTGCCCTAACAACCTTCTATTTCTATTGATTTTATCCTACACACACATCCCCTTACTTTTCTAGCTTTTATCTATTTTTATGCCCTAACTACCCATATCTCATCTCTTGCCCACCTAAATGCTTTAAAACATCCTTCCACTCTTTAAGAAGCCCAAAATCCCAACCAAAAGCACAAAAGTATCCCTTTGGGGAAAATTTCCCCACAATAAACACTCGACCCACCTAATCATTATTGACCTTATAAAACTGAATCTTTCCTTTCTACTAAGGAGGGAGAAGAATTTAAAAATCAGATGCATGCACACCTGTGAGCTTCTTCTAGTGTTAGAGAATTCTCAAAACAATTACTGAATTCTCATACCTCCTTGAACGTGCTTGTGTCAATCATGATCACCCTTCGTGATATTACTATCATTGTGTATTTCTTTAATCATATTTTTATCATATTATCATTACTCTTTTTGTAGATAACATTTTGTAGGCTTAGATAAACTTCTACAACATCCAAGGATCACTCAACAACCTTCTAGTTTCAGCTATTTTTTCTTACAGGTCATCTTTCCCATCCATTTAACTTCAGCCTCATCACACTCGATATAATCGCTATCGACCAAGATATTGTTCATCCAATAGCCTATCCAAATCATTACTTTTTGTCATTTTTAGCTGCCTTTATTTCTCGAGATCATTTTGCAGGTCATCCTTTAGCACCCACAGTCCAACTTGCCATTCAACCTCTCTCTCTACCATTTTATATCATCCTTTGGTTTATGTTCCTTCAAATTCCCTTTGCAGAGTTGACTCAAGCATCTTTAGAATACTACAGCCTTCTAGATTACACTCGATCCTGTAAAGTCTACATATTTCTCTTACATTTCGATCCAGTCTCTCAAGTCATCATCGACCTACCTATTCCCGGTTTGGGTTGTAAATCCAACCTAGACTAGGTAACCTTTAATTGGTAGTTCTTTCGATCAAATCGTTTCTTAGATCAAATCCTCATTAGTTTTAGACTCAATATTTCTTCTATTTTTGTATATAGTTCTTTTATCAATCTCTTACTCCAATCTTTCTTTAAAATGGGGTTGACATCCGCCATGAGGAAGTTAACGCTTCTTGGGTCCGCTTTGTCAGGAAACCCCCACACATATTATCTAATCAATTTTATTTAGTGTATTTGATTTGTAGGTTTATCAGCTTGTAACAATAGAGATCAATCACTTTGTGCCCGTATCCATCCCATCTTAGCCGAGGTACCATAAACCCTCCATATTAATTGAAAGGGAACAAGAATTTTTTCAAACATTCCTAACATGCCAAAGGACCACCCTTTAGGTGATCCCTTGCTTTTTCTTTCTATATCTTTTTTTTTTTGTCTTCCACTAACACTACAAAGCACAAGGCTTTTCTTTTTTTTTTGTTCGTGTTTCACTTGCTTGGATCTCTCATCACTCAAGAGTGTAGAATAATAGGAAAAGTGTTACTTAGGTATTCCTCACTTTTTCTCTATTTGATCCTTTTTGCATCGTAATTCTTTGTTCTTGTCTACATCCTCATTGAATATCACACTTAATTTTGGTTTAAAAAGAACCTTTATTTTCTACATCCTACTTGCTCACATAGCTTAAATATGGGTTTAATCTTCTATATCTCACACTCTATCACACACAACCTAAGCGTCATAAATCAAATAACCGCATTGATAAATCCACTTACCTCGCTTTATCGATTGGGATTTCATCACCTAACAGAAACCGCTTGAGACTCTTATAAGCTAAGACAACCTTGAAACCAGGTCTTAGACTTTCATTTCAAGAACCTTCGCTATCCACATCCCTTTTTCTTTTTCTAACATCTTCTTAATTAATCATGTTGATAAGGAACTTGTTGCTTCATTTGTTTGTTAAAAAATTACATAAACAAATGTTCATCTATTTCATGCCTATTTTTACCTTTCCTTAAGTAAAGGTAACATAACCATCCACTCGTCTAATGATATCCCTTCCTTTACTTATCTTTCTCAACAAAACTTTAAGCTTGAGACCACATCTTTGGTTTCCCATTCCCTTATCAACATGGCTTTGCTTCCTGAGGACCATGTCATCCAAAATCATCCTTATCTTGAAACCAATTCTCATACCTCTCATCAATCCAACCTTTATAGACCAACTACACCCTCATCTACCACTCCTTTAGGGAATTTCAACCTCCTTCTAGCCTTATTTATGAATTCTTACTTTGCAAATCTCCAACAACATTTCGATCTTATCAATCTACTAAGTTGGTAGATCATATTCCACCCACATCATTGTATGTCAGCTCTATCTCTATTCTATCCAATATTAGTATTCCTATCCAATTGTCTCAACCTTTTAACACTCATATTCTCGCTCATTGTTTACCAAAACAACTTGTGCCATCTCAAAAGTCATATCATATGCCCATCTCCCAAAAAAATTATTTCAACCATCATCCCTTCAATCACAACCCATGAATTACTCTCACCCCACCAAATTCCCCAAACACCTGCGCATATACAAACTTATCAACCACCCTACCAAGCTACTTTTCATGCCACACAGCCAGAATCCCAACCTACCATCACAAAAACAATCCTATAAATTCCCTAATGAATAGGTTGGATAGCCTAGAGGCCATTACCATGGGACCCAAGGTTACGTTATCTTATGAAAATGTCTCGTAATGAACCCATAAATTTGTCGGTTCTAGTCAAACCTTACCCTCCTCATTAGGAGCTTCCAAAGTTTACCAAGTTTAGTAGCAAAGAAGATCCCCAACATCATTTCCATGTATTTAAACATGTATGCTACCTTATCGCACATGATTAAGAACTTATGCTTCACACCTTCCTTATATCCTTGGTCAGTCTAGCACTAGATTGGTATAACAATATTCCTCAACATTCCCTATTCTCCTTTACCCGACTTGTGAAATTGTTCTGAAACATTTTTTATTAATATTGCACACAAAATCACTATCAATGACTTATACATCGTTAGAAAGTTTTATGACGAGTCTATCATAGATTTTGTTACACGTTGGCGTACCATTATAAGCCAACTTTCATTTACTATTCCACAAACTAAACTCATTGAACTTTTCTCATGTTCTTGTGAAAAGTATATTTCTTCTACATTGCAAATCCAATATTTCCAAATGTTCTAAGAATTCTTCACCATGGCCCACAAAGTTAAAAATCGTGCCCTCGAGCAAGGCCAATTCAAACCTAAATCAAGAAAATCCAAAGTCAAGTTCATTGGGTCATTTGCATATAATGGAAAATATAAGAGTGCGGCTAATGCCATGGTCATCAAGTTTTCACATGTACCCACATCTAGTACAAGGACTAAAAAAAAACATTTAGACCGACGCTCAAATATACCCCCTTAGAGGAATCCTATAGCTTGGTGTTGTTAAATTGATGGCATTAAATTCCATCCAAATTCCTCCCATACTACCCATAGAAAACTCATGACCCAAGTCTATTTGGTATCACAAAGCCCACTATTGTAAATATCATCAAGTCAAGGGTCACGACATTGAGAAGTGTCAGTCCTTCAAAGATCACATCTAATGACTTATAAATGAGGGGGCTATCCAAATAGACAACTCCACCACTTCACCTACCCAAATCCTCAACGGAAATAAACAATATTTTCTCAACCATACATCAACAAGCCAAGTCGCCACCACTTCCACAACCCAAACACCTAATGCTCATAACATAAATAATTTAAACACCTTTGATAAAAAACCTAAAACTTCTCCTCTTTCATCACAAATAACATCGATCCCTATTATTCTCACATCTGCAATCTTGTTAACATTTGTCCCCACAACCACACCAATCGTATCTACATCTACCTTAGCATCCATTCCTACTACTAGGATTCCATTTACACACATATCATTCTTTCCCTAGAAGCATTTGTTATCCAAATAACTCTCCTAGTTACTTGGATAACTTATATTTTCATTCTAACTCTGATGTTTCACATTTCATGTTACGCACACTCAAGATTGTTCTTTTGACACCTTGGCACAATTGTAGTTCCTCTGCGCCTTTGTTATGCACCTTCCCACTTCTCCCTCTACATTTTGTTATCTCCTTTTCCATTTTCCTTTGTGCCTTACTCCTTCTGTGTGCTGATTTCTTTCATATCCTGTTACGCACTCCTTACGTGCACCTCTGTGAGACATTCCTTCCAAATTGGCTTAGTCCCCACATGTCGTTGTGCTTACGTGCCTTGCACTTCCTCTTTTCCTTGCTCTCCTTCGTGTACCCCCTTTTATTTCTTCTATCGTGTGCCCTTCCTATTCCTATTGCAAGCGTACCTCTACATGTGTCTTCCCTCAGTTTCCCTTTCATGCACCTACCTTTTGCTTCCGCACCTTGCGCCTTCTTCTATGCCAGTCACTATCCCATGTAATCTATCAAACTTGAGTGTGCTAGGTACAACCTCTTAAAGTGCACCAATAGGGAACCAATTCTTGACAAGCAACCGGTTCGTGACACATGGTAGAAGTGACAAATCATATGACTAGTTGGCTGATTTCCTCGGTCCAATAAGCTTGTGCCATGTGTCATTGCGTGTTAGAGTAACTGTAGAATTTTGAAAATCATAACTTCTATTATAGTTCTCGAGATTCCCACATGTTCGGTGTCATTTGAAAGTTTTTGACATCAGCTACATGTTGGAATTTTCAAAATCAGATTTAGGTGGGATTTGGTAGGTGGAAAATAGGAAATGTCTTTCTGATCATCAATGCACACATCTAATTGACCTCAACCACCAGATTTCAATCAGATCTTTCTTTCTTCCTTCTTCTACATGCCAAATAGATATGGGGAAGTGCATCTAACAGCCTTACAGGTGGATTTGTAGGCATTTATCACTTGTTGTTGGTGGTTGAAGATTTGAATATAAGTTTCTGTCTCTTTCTCCTTTTCTTCTCTCCTTATTCTCCTATAAATAGAAGAGTTCTTATTTGTAAAAAGATTCTCTCTATTGTAATGACACCATGCCAAAATGGTGTCCAAATTGCCACAGGTTTTAGACCTTGACATGGTCTCTGTAATGTATTCATGCCTCCTCGCCGTGAATGTAAATGATTGTGCATCCCTCAAGAAATAAAATCATGTTTTGTGGAACTATTGTCTTCCTTTTCTCATTTTCATTGCATCTCACCTCTCTATTTGCATTTTTAGTCATGTTGTGCATATTCTCGCTTGCAATCCTTATGTTCATATTTTGTGCACATTGGAAGGCCAAGTCTCGTGTGTTGATTTGTGACGTGTGTCATCTGCCCTCTTCTCCAAAGTGCCCTCTCTGTTTCCTTCACCACTTGTGGAGAGTGATCACCCCTTTTCTGGCGCCATCCCCCCTTGCTTGCCTTAGGATTTCCCCCTCTGCATATCCTTTTATCCCCGTCACTTGGCATGTTTATTCTAGGATTTTCCTTCAACATTAGGAGTTGGAGTAGTGTTAGAGATAGGTAGAGGAATTGGCCTTGTCCAGGAGATCCATCCCAAATGCATAAGGTCAAAAACTTGGGGATGGTTCTATTGTTGTCTCAAATAACTCGGGTCTTCCAAATCCAAGACATGGGTGCAAGTTTGATGACCAACAATTTCTAGCATGCCTCAGTGGGATAAGAGTGAAGAGCTTTACATCTTCATCCAGCAAGTTTGATGTGTTTTGCTTTGAGATCTAGCCTTTGGAGGCATATTTCAACACATCTGGTGACTCCACTGATCCAAACACACCCATTATTTCATTCACAGACCAATCTCCCTTTCTTCCATTCATTTTCCTTCTTCCATCATTCCACCTTCCTCTTTTGAAGTTGTGCAATCATGACTTATTTCCCCTCCATGAATTTTCATTTGCAACAACAGAGCTATTTTTCTCCATCCACATAGTTTAAAAGTCCTCCAAATCAGTTTTATGAGCCCTATCATCCTGAATATACATACAACCCACTTTTTCTAGCCAAAATGTATATGAAGAATAGGTTTATGCAGATGATGGTGGAAACTCCATAACAAAAGCTGATTTTGAGAGGCATGTGCGAGAAGATTGAGATGGACAGGATGCAACTTATAGACAAGTACTCCATAAAGGAAGCTAGAGTTGGCTACAAGGTCCCTTGTCCATGGGTAGGCCTTGTACTAGGTTGGTTTAACACCCAACAAAAACTATAGTTTATTACTGATATGATGCCCCAAATTAAAAAGTGGGTGAAATAAATGGAGGCTCAAAAATCTAGCACGTGATAACCCTACACTACCATCTTATAGTCCTCCCACTCCTCTGTGCCAACTTACATCATCTCATCCTACTGCGAGTGTTCCCACCTTCTTGCATTATGTCCCCATTAAGAATTCCCCTCCTCCATCCTCTCACTTTCATTTCTCTACCACCACCCCTCCTCGCGCATGCTTCCAAAGGTGCGCACACATTCTATGCCTTCCACACCCATCCTTATACCTTATTTCGAGTCCCCTCTATCTAACTATGCCATAAATGAATAACCCCTTGCCAATATGCCTTTCCCAACCAACATCATCATGTTCAAAAATGAATAAAAATATAAGAATGACATGACTCATGCAACTCCAAATGAGAAGAGAAAATCACATGGGAACTGTTTCAAAAGAAAATCGAGTTAGTTCTAGAGGACACAGATCTCAAGGAGATTGAGTTTCTTATAGAGGCAGAACCTCACGCACCCTAGCTCTGTGCGACCTAGCTAGCAATCACCTTTAGAAGGAGAGTCTGTAAGAAAATACCATATGTGATATTGAGCTTCAAAGTAATGGGAAAATAAAAAGGATCAAACCGTGCCCAATCAGATACTTGGCTAGTATAGAGCTAAAAATAGAGTTCTACCAGTCATGCTCATTTTAGATCATGAGGTAGATCTTCAACGTGCCAAAGGTTAACAACACCACCTCATTTAAGAGCATGAGGTATATATTCAACGTTCCCTTTTCCTATGGTTAGAATAGGCTAGATAGTTTTCTTTTAGTAATACAAGTGCTCATGCACACTCTGCATGTTCCCTTTGGGACATGTATGATTTTCAATTTTGTACATAATGTTGTGCTTCTATTTCGGCACACTCCCTCTAGTGTGTTTCCTTTCTGTTGCGTATGCGCATCCCTTTTAATGCTTCTTGGGATGATAGTTCAATTTTGGTAGAGGTAGTTCCAATGGTCAATGCATAGCTTTCAATCTCATCAATCCAATTCAGAATATCTTCATATGAGAGTAGCAGTTTAGTTTAGAGTTTAGAAAACTGTTGTAAGTGACTTTAGGGATGTTCTTCAAGTTACATATCAGATCTTCAACTTTAGCGCTTGAATCCATGCCCAATAGAATTCTAAGGCTATTTTTCTCTTCATCTAGTAGGTAGATGGACCCCAAACATCACCAAAACTGTTATCCAAATAACTCTCCTAGTTATTTGGATAACTTATATTTTCATTCTAACTCTGATGTTTCACATTTCAGGTTGCGCACACTCAAGATTGTTCTTTTGACACCTTGGCACAGTTACAGTTCCTCTGCGCATGCCCTTATGTGCCTTCCTGCTTCTCCCTCGCATTCTATTATCTCCTTTTCCATTTTCCTTTTTGCCTTCCTCTTGCATACCCACTTTATTTCCTATTCTATCGTGCACTCCTTGAGCACACCTTTGTAGACTTGCCTTCCAAATCGGCTAAGTCCCTCGCATGCCTTTGTGCTTGTGCACCTTACACTTCCTCTTTTCCTTACACTTTGCTTCATAAACCCCTTTTCTTTCTACTTCCGTGTACCCTTCCTCGGTTGAATGCTCGCGCCCCTTCCCTATACTTTTTCCTGCAAGTATTATCCTATTCCTCCCGTGTGCATGCATCTTCATGCACCTTCCCTCTATTTCCCTTTCGCATGCCTACTTTTTGCATCTATGCCTTGCACCTTCTTTTGCGCCGATTAATGTGCCACATCATATTTTAGACTTGAGTGTTCTCAACACAACCTATCAAAGTGTGCCAATACGACACCGAATCCTAACAATTAACCGGTTTATGACATGTGGTAGAAAAATCAAATTAGATGAACTATTGGTGGATTTCCTCGGTCAATCGAAGGTTTCGCCATGTGTCATTGTGTGCCGAGCGACCCTGTAGACTTCTAATAAGTAATAAATTATGATACATTTCTTAGATTCCCATGCTCCCAGTCTCAATTGAAAGTTGCTAACACAACTAGACATTGGAATGTTAAAAATTAGATTTAGGCGGGATTTAGTAGGTAGAAAATAGGGAGCCATATTTATGGTCATCAATGCACACATGTAATCAACGTCAACCACTAGATTTAAATCAGATCTTGCTTTCTTCCTTATTCTACATGCCAAACAGACATGGGGAAGCGCATCTCACAACCTTGTAGGTGGATTTGTAGGAAATTATCACCGGCTGTTGGCGGTTAAAGATTTGAATCCGAGTTTCCCTATCTTTCTCCTTCTCTTCTCTCCTTCTCCTCCTATAAATAGAAGAGTTCTTCTTTGTATAAAATATCCTCACCATTGTGATGACACTATGCCAAAATGATGGCTGAATTCCCATGGGTTTCGAGTTCTTAATGTGGTCTCGTAATGTATTCTCACCTCTTGCCATGAATGTAAATTACTATGCATCCCTCAAGAAATAAAATCATGTTTTGTGGAACTCTTGTCTTCTCTTTCCCATTTTCATTGCATCTTGCTCCTCTTTTTGCATTTTCTCACATGTTGTGCATATTCCCGATTGCAATCCCCGTGTTCATGTGTTGCGTGTGTTGGAAGGCCAAGCTCGCATGTTAATCTATGGTGTGTGCCATCTTCCCTCTTCTCCCGCATCCTCTCGGTTTCCTTCGTTGCTCGTGGAGAGTGATCACCCCTTTTCCTAGCATCATTTCCTTCCTTAGCTTAGGAGTTCCCCTTGTGCATATCCTTCTATCCCTGTTCCCATGGCATGTTTAGTCTAGGATTTTCCTTCAACATTAGGAGTAGCAGTAGTGTTAGAGATAGGTAGAGGAACTAGCCTTCTTCAGAGATTTGTCCCAAGCGTGCAAGTTCCCACAACTTGGGGATGAATCCATTATTTTCTCAAATAGCTCGGCTCTTCTGGATTCGAGACGCGGGTGCAAGTTTTATGACCAACAATATTTATGAAACAACCATTCCCACCTATTGCCACTTTGTTGACATTGGCTCAAATCCTACTACATTAACCGTTATACTCACTTCATTATCCACCAAAATCATTTCACTAGATTCGACTACCTCGCCTACATCCACCCCACTTCTACATATTATACCATTCTCAAAATTGAGATCGGTACTCTTTCGAGCTTGTATCCACATCAAATTTTGAAAGTACATTCACACCTCTTTCTTCTTCAATGTCATCATTCGAAGAGTCTTTGAAAAAAATTCAAATAATTTTAAACGAACCCTTCTATTCCATTGGTGTAATCAAATCAATCTTCAACTTCCATTAAACAAATATTGCTTCCTATGTTTATACCTTTTGTGACACCACCTCTAGATCCTCTAGAAGAATTTTTTTCGCTCCTCCTAAGGATGCACCCTTATAAATAAAGCCTTCAACCATTATTACATTACCTCAAAAATCCCTTGTACATTTCTACAAGAAACTAGATATTTCCACCTCTAAACCATCCAACACAACAACCTCTTCATCAAGAACATTGTTTCAACTCGAACAAAATCCGTGTAATGCTAAGACGATAACCTAAACAAAAAATAAACTTGGACCATCAAGACATCAACATAATCAAACTATATTATCTTAGACACCCACCTCTCCTTCAAGGACCAAGACAAACACAAAGGGGATTTGTTCTCCCTTTACAAAATCAATTGCTTCTACACTAACCAATCCCAAACCTACACTTACATCTTCAAATCCACCGGTTGAAATTACAGTTATCCCTACCAAGGGTAAGATGTATCAATCTAGATCTACAACTCTTGGTAAGCATCCCTAAAGTTTCCCATGCACCCTCATAAGAAATTAAACCTTATCTCTCCTCAACGATCCAACATTACAAAATCCATCCCAAACACCCCCTCATTTGTTTTAGGATCAATCCCTTCATCTAAGACACCTCATAATAATAAATTCCGATATGAGAAATCTAACTCTCTTCCCAAATTTGGTCCATATTTTGAGATATCCAATTCACCCATTCAATCTACATCCACTCCTTCCCCTAAATCCAAGCTAAAATCTCTTACCCAGCCTCATAAGAGTAATCTTCCCTTCACTACTTCTATTGGATCTTACACAAATATCCTTAGACATTTAATCCAAACATCTTCCATCATGTTTCCACCTATCAAATATTTTAACCTTCATAGTAAGAAACCTTCATGGTTCAATCCCAATCATGTTTGCACCTATCATCGTACCCTAGGCCATGACACTAAGCATTATAAGGCCCTCCAAGTTATCATCTATGATCTTATTGAGAGGGATGACTTTATCATCCAAGAGAATCATCCTTCCCCATCCGCTATTTTTTCTACAACCAATCAGTCCTACGATCCTCGATCATTTGTCCTACCAAAATCTGAAGTTATCATTAGTGCTCTTAAAATTCTTACTCCATCATCCACATATTTCAATCCATTTACATCCACATTCAAGTTACTTAATGTAATGTGACATCTCTCATTGGGGTACCATCTATCACTCTCTTCTAACCCCCTCACATCATCACATCCTCACAACCTCACATCCTAAGCACAACCATTCATCCTCGATCTATCGGGTAGCTTCATGGACGCTGGGGACTACACTTTAACATCGACCGGCTATCCACTTAGTTAATTTCCTTTAAGTTATCATAGCTATCTCATCAAATCTTGTCCAATCCATATATTCATATTTTAAGTCCAATCTAGTGGCTATATTTGTGTCTCCATTGAGGATTCTCATGTAAAATCCACTGTTATGGTCATATTCATCTCTCCTTTGGGGGGCCATCTCTTCATCTTATTAGTGGCACATGATTTTATGATTCCTTAAGCTCATATTTTTTTAGTCTTTTCTTGTTTGTCTTACCCCATCTTTCATCATATCCTATCATGACTTAAATAAGAACGTCACTACTCTAGAAAGGAGCCAACACGAGAAAATTTCCCCTAATTGGATTGGACCGTACATTATCACGCTTAGGTGTGGGCTAGGAGCCAATGGTTTGGATTCCCTTGAGGGTAAACCTAAAGTGGAATTTCTTAACACATTGCAATTGTGAACATTCTATTATTAGTACTTTTACCAATGTTCACTTAGTCATATCCTTAGATCATTCTTCCATCTCGGCCTCTTCCATCTTCCATTGTGATGATTTGAAATTGTGTGGTCTACCATCACTTCTTAGATGTGACCTTAAATATGGGTACCATGGCTCTGCCCATAGCATATTCCTTATGGATAGGTTCTCCCCTTTTGTGAGAACTCCTTGATCATTACATCCATTATGCTCTTATACACCTATTGGAACCATGCAAAGGGTCCAGGGTGTATTTTGTACTTTTTTATTATCCCCTCTTAAGTGGTCTACGTAGGTAGCACCAACTCTTCCTCATGTAAAGATTAAAATTAAAGGATTATTAAGTCAAAATAAAAGTTATCAAAAACAGTCTAATCCCTTGAAGGATAAATGTTCATGCAAAAAGAAAGAAAAATAAGCAATCAAAATCAAAGTAAAAAACAATAAAAATCAAGAAAAATAGACCGATCCCTCGAAGGATGACTATCATTTTTTTGACTTTTTCTCCATCCATATATTATATAAATTATACCATACTCTCAAAGGATGGCTAATCCTTATGGAATTTGAAGGCTTCCCACATTGATCAGCCTTCCATTTTATTAGCATCCTAAGAAATCTTCTTGCATTGATCAACTTTCTTCTAGTAGACTTCCCACATTGATCGGTTTTCTCTTCCCCTTCCTAGAGCTAGGGCATAGTTTTAGGGAAAACCACTTACACAGAACCCTCTTCCCACATACAAGTTACATCTCAAACCCATTTTTGATATTAAAATTAGGTTTATGAGATCATTTCATCCATTGTTTCCTTATGATATTTGAAGTGACTAACTATCGTTGGTTACTTGCTAACATTGGTTTTAGTCGCATATGGCTTGCGTTACCTCGAAACCTCTTCTTGTTTACCTCTAATGTAGTTGGAGGAATATTTTCCTCACATGTTCTTTGATACGACGTAGTGTCGTTCATACCTATGGGTTGCCTTTGTTACGTTTTTTTTTATCCTTGATCCTATCACATCTATCTTCTATCCCTACCTTTTCTTTATCCCAATCACTTATATGTTATCCATTTATCCTAAACACATTTACTCTTACTTATATTCATCATTTAACCACATCCATTTCCAAATTTTTTTCATCACATTTTACCATACACATCATAATCACCATGATCAAATTCAAAAGCAAAACATATTAATCATAACACACAACATATTTATATCATTATCCATACATATGTACATCCAAATTAACCATCTAATCATACGTGTATTACATCATCATCATCAAATATAAAACACATATGCATTCCACCACATCATCATAACATCTAATCTAAACATCATCAATGACATCATATAAAATCCAACTCATCACATCACATAAACACATAATCAAATATAATGCAAATCAAAAGCTTATATATATATATATATCTATGTGTGTGTCCAAAGGGTATCGATACATCATAATTTCCCTCTAATGGGGATCTCTCAAAGTAGAGATGCTATCAAAATATTTAAATTTTATATCCAAGAGACTCAATCCCACTCCTCCAGGGGGCATATACAACACCTAATCCCTGTGCCTCACCACCACCCTTGTGGCCTCCTCCCTCTTGTTTTGGTTGTGCTACACTAGCCATGATCTCCTGGTAGGCCCTGCTCCTACTTTTGTTGTCCTCATAAGTGCTCCCGAGTAGCGTAAGGTCTTCGGTGGCTTCTTGAATAGGATGCCCTTGTAATATCTAGCCTCTGCGACTGGTTCTCCATAACTATCCATGGAGATCATGTCGGGAAGTGCAACTGTCCCAACCCTTGTGGAGCTTCCTGCACACCACTAACCAACTCTCACACAAAAATAGTAGAAAGATCACCAAATTAGGCTCTGTAGGCCTTCCTCTTCTTGCGGTAGCAATCTCTATCTTGAATAGCTGGTCCCTCTCTTGAGTGACCACATCCCACTATTGTAGAGATATGTCTCACTCCATATGTCTCGATCTATCTCCACTCTCATAAATTCTATCTGCACGTAGCCGTGCCACCTCTTGAAATCCTCCACTCCACCATCTTTACCTCCTCCAAGCACTACCTCCACATCAATCTCCATCTCCTCTACCTCCTCATCTCCTCCCTCCTCAACCACCCAAGCTTCCCATGTTGTATTATGCTGATCGGAATACCCCACTCTAACTCCAATGTCATCATCCTCATCTCATGGCGCCACCTCTTCATCTATTGGATCAACCATGATAGGACCCGATAGCTCCCTATCTAACTCCTCTATCCTATTTGAAATAAGAACAAAAGGAACTATATCGATGACTCCAAAGTGTCATCTCACCCTATCAAACTGAATGACCTTGATCATCTCTAGCCATCTCCCCTGAATCCACCTCATCCTCCTCATCCCCACTAACTCCACATCTACACCAAGCCATGTAGGGAATCCCGATATGATGTACTTATAATCTAATCAACATCTAACTCCGTGAGCCGGTCCACATACCAATCTACCCTCCTCTCACTCCTATCACCAAAGGCCTGATTGGCCCTCCATCTCAAAATCTAACTATGAGCTCAATATGGTCTCATGCGACCCATGGAAGCCTTGGTGGCCTAATCATAGAAATATGCTCACGAGCCCAAAGAATGAAGTAAGAAACCCACATCTAACCCTGACCTCCTACCTACCCTTTACATGGAAAGGTCATTGTAAACTTTGAGCCAATAGAGAATTCCCAAACAAAAACACCATGTGATGATCAAATATATCCACCACTACACTAGCTAATTCCCATGGAAACCGAGCTCCTCCTGAGTCTGGAAAATCATAGCAGGACACTACCATCATGACTAAAAAAATCAATTGGCTACATGGAACTTCAGCCTCATATCTCAACTCATATAAAAATACCATGAAAAAACTTGATCTATGGCACATCGGCTCCAAATATCCACGTCAATACCATCAATCTTCTATCACCTATAATGGGAACTATCTTCTATCCCTCAGATCAACAACCCGAGGATACAATGATATGCATCCTCTAGGGTGATGGTCATCTCCCCTGTCCTGAACCAAAATGAACATGTCTACCTATCCCACCTCTCAACCAATGCTATCATCAATCCCACATCTCATGGGATCCTTTGATAATATTTGAAACCACCTAATCCAACTATAGATAAATTATCCCACTCAAAATATGTCACATCTCCTCTAATCTACTCATACAATGAAGAAACTTGAACTCTCGAGTACAAGGTCTCTCTCGCCTATGATCATAAAAGAAACATATATATATTAGAATAATGATCCAAAATCCATCCAAAATGCATTAAAATTCATTAAAAATCCAATCTAGTCTAACAATAGCCAATCTAACCCTAGTCCAAGCCAACCCGAGTCATGTTGACGTGTTTTAGGGTTGATTGACATGCCTTAAGAATAGGTCAACATCAACCCGATTCGGTTGCCTCTAACCACCCTTGACGCTGTCCACTTTTGAAAAAATGCAAAAATTAAATAAAACATTAAATTAAGTTAAAAACTAGTGTGGGTTTTATTACTCACCATCCTCCACACCCTTTGGCATTTCCTCGCAGCCTATGTGGCCTCCATTTCTCAATTGTCTCTTTTGTCACCCCATCTCTCTTGTCAATTTTTGGCATGAAAATGAGCATTGTTGGCTGATCCACAGGCTTATATAGCTCACCGACCCCAGGTCACCATCGACCCCATTGGGTCACCATCGATTGGCTTTAGTCATCATTGACTGGCCTTTCTAATATTTATTTTTGGCTATCTCCTCTTATGTTCCTTTGGGCGTTCTTCACAAATACACTTTTGGGGTCATATCTATCTTTCCTTTGGGCATACATATTCTCAAAGTCTACTTGTTATGGCCTTATTCACTCTTCCTTTGGGCATTTTATTTCACTATCTTATTTACCTTGTGCACAAAGTACACTTGGTGGCCATACCTTTCCCCTCTTCGGGCATATTTTTCAATTTTTTCCTTCGTGGACATACCTTCCCCTTTGGGGCATACCTTTTCACCATTCACCGTTTCATTTTTCCTTCTTGACCATTTTTTGTGTTCCACTAGGAAATATACCTTTTCATCCTCGTCCCTTAAGGATACATACCTATTTTTTCCATTCATCGTGTATGAAGGGTTTCACATATTTTTTTGCATATAGTTGTGCATATTTTGATGACTTTCCTATGACTTGTTTCTCATCCCGGCTTGCATCCATACTTTAGTGATCTTCACCCACTCATTGGTTTGTAGAAATTTGTATACTTTCTCCATTGAGACCACAATTTTCCTCTACCGATGTGATTTTGGAGTCACCACCATAGTTTTTATTTATATTACAATCTTTTTTCCTGGGGCAGCTTGTCTTGGTTATGTTTTCACCCATCTTTCTTCACCCACCCACCCTTCATCAGCTACCTTTATTTCAAACATGTCATTGATTTCGATGGTGTCATCCATCCCTCATTCGAGGGGGAGCTCATCATCTGCCTTTTGTTAATCCCCATCCAACACTCATCATTTTTGTCTCATGGCTTGTCATCACAAACCACTCAACAAAAGGGGCAAAATGTAGGCACCTAAAATTGGTATATATACCCCTTGTTCACTTGCCTGCACATAATTAATTTTGAATCAACCCATCCACTTCTCTTTATTTTAAAATTCTTGTCCAAGTCCCTTTAATTAATTAAGTTACATTAATTAATTAATCAATCCATTAATATCTTACCTTGTCCTAAAAACTTCTATTTCAATTGCTTTTATCATACACACACATCCCCTTGCTTTTCTATCTTTGATCTATTTTTATGCCCTAACTACCCATATCTCATCTCTTTCCTATCTAAATGCTTTAAAACACCCTTCCACTCTTTAACAAGCCCAAAATCCCAACCAAAAGCACAAAAAGAAGCCCTTTGGGGAAACTTTCCCCATAATAAGTAGTGCCCCAACCTAGTCGCTATCGACCCTATAAAACTAAATCCTTCCTTTCTACTAAGGAGGAGAAGAATTAAAAAATCATATTCATGCACACCTGCAAGCTTCTTATGGTGCTAAAACATTCTAAAAGCAATTATAGACTTCTCGGACCTCTTTGGAATGTGCTTGTGTCAATCATGATCAAACTTTGTGAGATTTCTATCATTGTGTATTTATTTAATCAAATTTTAATCATATTATTATTGCTCTACTTATACCTAACATTTTGTAGGCATATAGAAACTTCGCAACATCCAAGGATCACTCAACAACCTTCTGTTTCATCTATTTTTTCTTACAAGTCATCTTTCACATCCATTTCACTGCTGACCTCATCACGGATGGTACCACCGTCAAACCCTTCAGTGCGTTGTCAACTAGGGTTTTGTTCATCCAATATCCTATCTAAATCATTTCTTTCTATCATTTTTCACGGCCTATCTATCTCGAGATTGTTTTGTAGGTCATCCTTTAGCATCCATAGGTCCTGCAAGTCATCGAACCTCTCTCACTACCATTTTCTATCATCATATGGTTTCTATTCCTTCATATTCCCTTTACGGTATATTCTTACATCTTCGGACTAATGTAGCTTCCAGATTGCATGCAAATCCTACATAGTCTACATATTTCTCTTACATTCCTTATCCAATGAAGTTTGTCAAGGAGATTTCTAGTGCCATTATGATGAAAGAAAAGTTTCTCAAGTCCAAGTCAGGTCAAGGAAGTATGTTTTCTTTGGTTGAAGAAGATCATATGTGCCTCAATGCTTCAATACATGAGAATTTGAAGGAACTAAGTGTTTGGAACACTTCAACTGCGATAAGGTATGCCAAGTGATCTCTTCATGAGTCTTTAAGTCATGCATTTATTGTAAGTTCTGAGTTCGGGTCATGTGGTCATTCATGTTATGTTTAAGGAGTATGTTGTTTTCGATGTTGTTATAAGTTATCAAAGTGTTATTTTTCATCAATAAAAGAGCTTACTATTAGTATGGAGTATCAAGGGTTGAGTAAGAGAAGTATGAGGTTTGTCAAACACTCAATATAGGCCATTAAAGGATGTCAACATTTTTTTAATGTTCAAGCATTGAATTTATATGATTGCAAATAGGAATCCTTATTAATGGTATTCTATAATTTCTTTGTGGTGAAAATCCACGGGATGAGTTTATTGAGTCCATATCCACTCATGAGAGTTCTTTCCATGAGTTGTGTCTCAATTAGATTATGAAGGTCTCAAATGTTTTCAAAGTCAACCTAGTTTGCCAAGGTGATTTGAGCATGAAGGTTAAGGGTGTCTATGCAATGTCATGACTTTGTAAGGTCTTCAATATGATTATATGAAAGAATCCAAGTGTAAAAGGTCTTTCATGAGAGGTCATGTAAGAATATTGTCTAGTTTGGCATTTTTCATATCATAAGTGGCATGTGAAGTATGGTTTAAACAAATTTAAAGATCTTGTCAAGAGTATTAGTCCTTGTGAATTCTCTAAGGAGTAAATAGTATGACCCGAGTTAAAATAAGAAACCTTGTTATCGGTGAAGCTCTATGAAATTTTTCTCAAAATGACTTTAAATTTCATATTCGGTAAGAACTTGATGATTTTCCTTATCCATCAAGTATATAAAGACATCAATTGTATCTTTAATTAGACTATGTTTATAGTTAGTGTTGACTCATATTTTGAAAACGTGTTTAGTGGTATGAAGTTGTTTATATAAGTCTGAGTCTTGGTCCGAGTCACGATAAGTTAATATTGACACTTTGTATCAAGCATGTTTAAGGAGATCAAAAGGCTTACGAGAGGTTGGAAAATGAACAAAGGAGCTTGGGGTGTATTTCAAATGCTGATTTTTTTAAGTAGGTTAGAATATAAAGAGAAATAGTGTGATCAAGTTTCTAGTTGTTTGGATATGAAGGTCCTCAAGCATATCAAGGTAGTGTAAGTCAGCGGTGAGATTAAATAGTCCTCGTAGTCACAAAAAGTGAACTATGTTAGTGAATAATTCTCAAATTTCAAGTAATGGTCCTTGTCTTGAGTAAGAAATAGTGTGTGATAACATCATCTATGTCATCAAGTTGGTTTTTGTTGATAAGCCCTTACATAATCAGTTTGAAGCCATAAAAATGTTTTTAAGTTGGTCCAAGGATGAAGTTAGAAGTCTAAGTGTGAAGAAGTTTATCAAACCTTGAAAGCATTATAAGTATTGAGTAATAAAGCAATGTGATATTATTTTGGGTTAAACAAGGTGTGTTGGGTATTAGGCTTCAAGGATTGTTACAAGATGAAAAAAGGTTTTCAAGGTCTACAAGAGGATTGAAATTACTCTCGATTGTTTATTTATTCAAAAGTATTGTGAGTGTATAGAGGTATAAAATTATTGTCTATAGGTGTGCCAAGTGATTAACTAAAATAGAAATATTCTAGTGTAATATAATGCTATAGGAGTAGTAAAATGACTGAATAAATGACCAATAAAATATAACAAATATACCCAAGCCAACTAAGAAATAAAATGTGAAACCCTAATGTGTAAGAGAGGGTTAAGAAGTCCTTAGCTGATTCACAGATGTCATGGGATTGTGTCACAATGTAGACAAGTGAACAGGAGGAGGAAACGACCACACGAAGCTTTGAGAAAGCACATATCTGAGCTATTTGACTAGACTGGGGCACTGGAAAGGGATAGGGGCACACGTGGGTGCCTTAGTCTAAGATATGGGTGCCCTAGTATGTGGAAATGGCTAGGAAATATCATTTGAGGTGTCGGTAGATGTTTTCCTATATTCTCTTCTTATTGTACCAATGTTGTTGAACTGCACTAGATGTCATTGTGAATAAGAGATGGAAGAATCACATGCAAAACCCAAGAAAAAGAACCAAAACCCTAAAAATAAATATGCATATGAATGGGTTGGAATGTCCTCAGTGGAAACAATAGTGGACTTAGCAACTAAGCGCCGCACTAAATATTAGACTCAATGTAGTTAAAATTGTGTGTGTGTGTGTGTGTGTGTGTGTGTGTGTGTGTGTGTGTGTGTGTGTGTGTGTGTGTGTGTGTGTGTGTGTGCATGCGCGCGCGTGTGTGTGCGTGTGTGTGTGTAATTGAGCCCTAGGTTTCTCTTGTGCTAGTTGCACTTTGTGAAGTAGTGAGAAAATAACTAGATGTAGAATGTAGTAAATGTGTGCATGGAAACAATAGACTCCCCTCATGTGAAGTGTGATGCAGATGAATCAACCTTGTGTTCCTTGTGAATGAGCTAGATAGATACAAGTGTAGCTTTAGATGCCTTTGATGGATGCAACTCTATATGGTGATAGTAAATTCTTAGTGTTTGGTCCCTTATTATGGTCACATAACATTATATTTATATGGTTATCTTGTTCTAATTTCGTAATTAACCCCAAAAAGGCTTACCACCAAAAATATAGAAACATAAAACGGCTAGAGACTTCCCAAATGGCAAGAGTAAAGTGCGATGAGGATCAGGGCACCCAGAGGGGACTAGGGCACCCTAGTCTTGGTTGGGTGCCCTAGTATGAAATAGTAAAAATAAAATAAAAATACATCTTTGGGTAAGTGTAGGTGTAAGATATGCATTACGACAACAAGCAATCTAAAAATGGCTAAAGACATGGTTTAATTATTACTCTTTTCACTTAAGAACCATATGAATAGTAGTATGAGACTGAGACTAAATAATGACTCAAAGTGCATGATTTTGTGTCTTCATTTTCCCCACTTTATGTTGGTGATAGAAAAGATCAGTACCATAAAGTATATAGAGATGCGTATATGATAATCCATGTAGAGTGATGTAGAAAATGTGCCAAAGGACTAGACAAATCATGGAGTGACAAAAATATGGAGCGTGGAGACTAAAGATCCTACATGATTAGTATAGTGTGTGTGATGTACTGTCATGTGTGTGTTTTTATTGTTGTTGATTGCTTGCTTCTCATATGGATGGACATGCAAAAGAGAAGATTATCAAGTAGTCAAATACACATGTATACATGTCAAGAAACATGTAAAAATAGTATGAAAATGACAATGAAAAAGGAACATGTGCACTTAATTGATGATGAGACAAAATGGGGTAGAAAGGATATCATGTAACTATTGTGAAGTGCAATTTTTTTGGTGATCTCACACCAATGTGGCCAAATATGTATAGGGAGAAAGTTGTGTTATTCTCCAACCTATAACCACTTCCCTAAGAGTGGTGAAGAGATCTCAGTACTTTCTAGTTTTTTGGGTGATCCAATGGAAATGGCTAAAGAAGTGTAGGGAGGAAAGTTTGATGTTCCTCCAGTATGTAACTTCTCCCTAAAATGCTAAGGACAATCTAACATGTAAAAGATGTTGTGTATGGGGTTCATAGACTGGTCTAAACCCACTTGTTGTATAACCCACCATGTGATGGACCAAAAGTAGATTGAAATGTATTGATACTATGTAGTGTGTAAACTTGCAGAATGATGCCCCCTCTTTGGGGGTGCATGAGACATCATGGATAGGAGAAGACAATCCCACAATAGGATCGAGCGTGGATACTAAAACTTTGCCTTGTAGGGGGCAAGCAATTTGATTGGTAAATACCAAGTCACACACAAATACATGGCTAGGAAAAAGTGTTAGTATGAACAAGTATGCATGTAGAAGATAAATGTAAGACAAAGAAATAATGTGTAAGCTAGAACATAAGAAGATAATGTAAAAACGTAAGAAGACAATGTAGACCGCACAAAGTGGGATGTAAACATGGGACACCAATCACAAGTGTTGCAAGAAAATCAAGGTTGCGATGGCCACAAATAAACAAGTGTGCACACAATTCAAAGGGAAAATCCTGAAACAAGAACAAAAAATAAACAAAAATGTAACAAAAAAGTATCCTGCATGAAAAATGTTGTACATGAAACACTCGTTAACATGTTAAAAAGCTAACAAGTATGTCAAAACATGTATAAACCAAATTAGTGTGCTATGCGTTTCACTATTTTCTTTACGTTTTTGAATGATGAAACAGATAAGGTTATGGGCTAGGAGGAATACTTGTTAAATGTGTTGGTTGATGGTTATTGCGCGTGTTCTAACTTCTCGATCTAGTGCTGATTATGATAGATTCCTTTTGGCTAGGAGGAACTACCTGTAATAGAAAACAAGACCACAAAAGAGAAGTTAAATGATATATGACAGTGGATTACCTAGCGTATGTTAGTTTCGGGAGTGTGATACTTCCTGATGACTGTCAATCCACCTTTAAAACAAATTAATGTGAGAAATAAATAAATTCCTACTTTAGTTGATATGGTTTAGGTATCTCATTCAAGTACAATAAGCAAACCCAATCACAACAAAGGCTAGGTTATAGTTGGATCTAAAGGATGAGGTAACTATCAAGATCTTTGGTCCTGGTTAGGGTCCGATTCTGGTTGTTTAGGTCAATTGGTAGGAGGTTTTTGGCTTTGTTTTTGGGAAAGGTATAAAACATAGAGACTGAGTCGATCTCGTATGACTGATGATGGTTTAGTAATAACCGATGATGGTTACAATGGATTTTCAATAACTCAATATATCATGGTTTAGGGATTTGTCTCGAGGGCCGACTCGGGGATGGTGAGGAGTGGGTGTTAGTCTGGGAGGTTTTGGAAATACTCGAGATGTCTATTGGTCAAGTATGGGTAATTTTGTAGTGTGGGTGAAGGAATGATCAAACTTGTATGGAGATAAATGGTGGGGAAGTGAGGGTTTGAGTAGAAACTAATAACAAAGTAAAAAAATCCTACTAGAATGAAAATAAACGAATGATGGTTAACAAGATACTTACTTGTGATGCAAGTTTTACGGCTAGATGGAGGTGACAGTTGATATGAGGAATGGTGTTTCGTGTTGTGGCGGTGCTTCTCGGAATGCTACCGTGGGTGCAAAGCTTTTAGATCTGTTTGGATGATGGTTCGGATGCTTGGATTCATAGAAAGATGTTGGTTCTACTTGCATGCAGCTATGATTTTTTTCCCCTCTGGTCTCGAATGTGCCAACCTCTTAAACAAGGTTGCAAAGGTGAATAAATGGTAACTGACGATGGTTATGTCTTGACCGACATTGGTTTAGGTCTGACTGACATCGGTTAAGGCGAGATTACCCAGGTTTACTAAAATTGGTAGATCTTTCTAATTTCTTGGGCCAAGTTGGTTTTTTTGTCACGGATCGAATGAAATCTTCCCTTTTAATGAGTGGGAATGTGGTTAGAGAAATCTTAGGCATTTATTTTAGGGTTAGACCAAATCTTAGCTCATTAAGGCAAGTAAGACTTAGTTATTGTTAGTTATGGAAACATGCCAAGAATAGGTCTAGGGTGAGGTGGTTGGATGAGGTGTCTAGGTGAGGTGGAAATTAGGTCAATTAAGGTAATAAAATAATGAAAGTTGTGAGGATGAGGATTAATTTAATTAAAATAATTAAATTAATATTAATGTGGGGTGAAAGGGGCCATGGTTAGGTGCCCATGTTTAAATTGGTTATCCGATCAGGGGCTAAGGGGAATGTAACCAAATTTAGGTGTCTACACTATGAGAAAAAATTCAACAATAGAACCAAAGAGCGTTTGAATGTGAATTACCCAAGTAGGTAGTGTGTCAATTGATAGTGATGCATATAGAAGCTTTGTATCTGTGATCACAAATAGAAAATAATGTGAACGTGCATGTGTGTATGGTAAAGATAATGACATACTGAGGATCTATCTAACATGTGTAGTAAAGTGACCATGTAATATTAAGTGTAAGCAAGAGTAAATGAAACCATAAAATACAACATGTTATGGATGGATGGAATGTAATACAAAGTGAATGATAAGAGCCACATGCCCCAGAGTGAATGGAATTATATGCGGTGAGATTCATTTAGTATGCCCCTTGTCAAAGATCAAGAATGAACCATAAATGAAGAGTGCATCATCGGGAAATGGTCATACTATGTGTTGTGTGTAGCGAGTTGTGATGAGTATGTGGTGATGATATGTGACATAGAGATGATGGGTGTATGAATATGTAGCCTAAGCATATATCACGATAAGATGAATAGAGAGGAGTGGTGATAAAGCCTAAACCATATACCACTAAACGATGTAAGTGAAGGTGATGATATAACCTATCATAAGATGATGCTAGAAGAAGTGACCCTATATCCTAAAGTGTATATCACTTAACGTAGTCACTTTTACTCCTATCACAAAAGGAAGTAACCCCATGCGTGTTGGCCTATCACCCAACAGAGGCCGAGCCCTCACCAAAGACACGCGCGGGTACCGAGTCTCTCTTTTATGTGATTCTAGTGGGAAGCATCATCTATGATTAGTGTAAGAGTTATAATGAGGGAGGTTGAAACATATAAGGACCATAGGGCTCAGAACAACCTCTAGATCCTTGCAGTCACCTTAGATTCGTACTTTAACGGAACCTAGAACATGCATTATGACGAAAGAATTATACAAGCATTTAGACATAGCATGAAAGGAAAGAGAACTCATATGAGAAAAGTGCATTAAAACCATTGATATCCATGTCTCTTTATATCAAGGAACCTCATTATATTCATTGATTCATTACAGAGTGTCACAAAGAGCATACCGTAGTCATGCATATCTCTGGATGTATGTAACTAAGCTAACAGAAAAAGAAAAATTACAACTCCATGCTTAGTGCATTCTTTCTTGAATACAAATATCCACTCACAGTAATTCTATAGGGCTTCTCTCTCTCTCTCTAACCTGCTATACCTCGTACTTCTAGAGATATCTTTTACTCTGTAGGAACTTGTATTTATAATTTTCCTACACTACCAACTCGCCTTCCAGCATCCTTAGATCTGGTGCCAAGTGTCGAATGTGGTCCATGCAAGCATGCTTCTTCAGGCATGAGCTTTCCACTTTACCTCATGATGTTCTTCTAGAAGATTCCATCGGGGATGCTCTTTCTGGGCGACCTATCGCCAGGTGGAATTTTATCCACGCACAACCGATCATGATTTTCACGTGTTCTTCCCTGGGTGCTCAAATTGACTAAGTCCCAAGCCTCCTTTCATGTGTCACGCATGCTATGTGCTTCCCTAAGCCTTTCTCTCACACACTTTTACCTTGTGCACCTTTTCATAACTGGGACCCTACGCGCCCATGCATCTTCATACTTGGTTAAGATTATAGGGGTCCAACATCACCCCACACTACGCTTGTTCTCCATCCTTGAAACATTTCACTTGACCAAGATGCATGCTATCCAGGGAACCAATGAATCATCTTACACTTTACAAAAAGAATAAGGAATGAAAGAATCAAGAAAAAGAATGAAGAATGGGGGAGCATCAACTCAACAAGCTAGGAAAATCTTTCTAGAGGTTTACCTCTAGCTTATTCCATACTCCGACCTCACCTTGTGCCTTCTCATAGAGGTCTCCCACCATGGTGCTCACTTCATCAAAACTCAGGCTAACTCCCTGGGTGCCCAAAATGTCCACAATATGCTCCATCTCTTACCCAGGTCCTCCAGTTTATCCATCCTTCTAGTGATGCTGGGGTATAATTCCTTTAGCTTGGGCCTTAATTAAGCTCCTTAAAGCTTCATTGCCTCCATTTCTTCTCTACCTCGGCTAGGACCCTGTCTCACTCTACCTTGTTCCCCTTGTTCTTTTCTTCAAGCATGGTGACCAAGGAGCTCACCACCTTATCTCTATCCACACATGTATCATATGTGGCTTCTGCAGACTGGGCAAACGACCTTAACCTCAGTGAGTACTTGGCTATACTCTGCAACAAGTGCTACCACCTTCAATCGGTCCTCCTCTTTCAAGATTGCAGCCACTTCTTCAGCAGACTCTAGGGCCAAGGGTCATCTCTCCATAGTGAGGATGCGTGTTAGGTCTTCCATACACTCCAAGGGAGGGATGAGTACTTTTGTGTGGGTGGTGCTAAGTCCGGGTGCTTCAGGAGGATGGTGCCCTTGATAGACTCCATTTTCTTGTATACTTCCTGCACCTTTACTTTTCTTCCTTTAACTCACGCCTTAACTGTGCGCTGATCAGTTCCTCCTGCTTCAAGCTCTTGGCCTTCTCCGCCAGTTCTTCCTCCTTCTTCCCTAACTTCACCTCCAGCATTCTAATCTTGTCATTGCACACAAATAATCTAGCCTCGGTCTTGACCATGACCTTGTTCAATGCATTGTAGACCTGCTCATCTGAGAGCTCTTGAGCATTCACTAAGGGATTGACCCCCTTAGACTCTGCAATGTGATGAGTGCTCCTTGGTAGACTTTGAAGTCTGGCTCATCAACGTGGGACTCAAACACCCAAGAGAGCATCTTCTTGGTTCTAGGGTACGTGTCATCCTTCTCAAAATACCCCATGGCTATGAGCCTTTTTGTGGGTACGGTGCTCTAGAATCACATGCATAACACCTTCCTTGTGTCATCAACATAGCCCATTACCTGTCTCTGTTTTGCATCAAGAGTTCTCTACTGAGCACACACCTTTGGGAAGCTTACTGTCAGAGCGGGGCCTCCTAGGCTGTCATGTTCTTTTTCAATGTTCTCCTCCTTCCCTTCCTTTAGCACTATGTTTGCGCTTACTCCAACTCTTGGTCTACCAAGACCTCAAGCATTCTTTGTGCTTCTCTCTCTGCCACCTCTCGTGATCTACTCTTTTGTAAAACTTATGGCTCCCTCCTTTTCCCTGGCAACCTCCTCATCCTCCATGTCTTTGGCGTCTTCCTCATCTTGTGTGCCCTTGCGCCACATGAATAAAAACTCTTTCTTCTCATCTCCACTCTCCTCTCCCGAGTCATAGATGCTAAACACATGTGGATCTTGGTCTTTCTCTGTCTCTTCTTCCTTGCCCCATCTTCTTCACTTTCATCCCCTCTTCCACCCATGTATTTCTCCAAGTTTTCGGTTGCCTCCGAGTCAACTTCTTCATCAACCCTCTGCTTTTTCCTGAGAGGTGGCTCTGATCGAGGATTCATCCTTATCTTCTTCCTCAGGTGATTCTTCCTTGGAGACGGGTTGCCTAGGCTTCTCTACTTCAGGCGTCTTCTCCTTTACTAGAGACTTCTTTCTCCGCATGTAAGTGCTTGGCTTAGCGCTCGTGGATGGCATGCTCATTGTCTGAGCAGTCTACACAACTGGTGCTTCTTCTTCTCCTCTCCATATTTTCTTGGACGTTGGCTTCTTCTTCCCCAAGGGGTCTTCAGGCATGGAAACTTCACCCTCTAGATACGTGCCCTTCTCGAACTTTGGCCTTATGCTCAAGAACATGCACATCGTTGATCCTCCATCAATGGGGAGAGTCATTGGCCTTGTCATTTGAATCTCGAGTGATACGTACTTCTCCACGTACACGCACTTGCCTTCGGGGTAATTCAGCTTCTTTCTCATCTCCCTATGTTCCCGGTCCAGCCTACCCAGTTCCAGTCTTAGCTTCTTTGACTCTTTAAACTTGTTCACTCCCGCTTGGAAGTATTGGGTAGTAAATGCGAAGGGGAGCTTACACCAAGGGATCCATGATTTGTCTATTAACTTGAATCTACCCAGGTAGTAGTGTTGGTAGACTACAAGTTTAGCTTCTCCTCAGTGGCTGCTGGGAGTTGTTCGGGGATCTCCACTTTGCCCCGAATGCATTCCTCAGGCGTGTACCATTTTTCTAGCCGCGCCTTGTGGGGTGTTTTCATTGTATCACGCAAGAATATTTTTCAAACCTCTTTGCGGGTGAGGGATCCTCGGCGGGGTACTCCCATACAAATTTGTCCGGTGTGTCAGGCACCCCAATCTCTACAAATACAATGGTGAGAAAGATGTTGCCGAAGAGGATCTTGTCCCCTTCCTTCGCGCAACTGACAATTTCCTCTGTAATGTACGCGGATAGGTTATATATAGTTCCCTCTGCAATATTTCTATAGACATGTAGCCAAGGTTTGTTGACCTATGTCCATCTTTCTTGGCCATTCAGCTTAGTTACCAGATGCGTGGCCATTTTCATTATGGGGTCCTTGATGTCTGAAATGTCATAGTACTGTGACCCTTTCTTGTAGGCATACTCGGTGATGGTCTCTTGAATAGCTTCCTTATCGCCAAGGTCATCTTCTAGGCTATCTCCCTCACATATGAGGCCTATAAATTATGAAATCAGTTGGGGAGTCACGTGCATCTTGTGCCTAGCAAAGTGGAAGTAATCTTCGTGCACCCGTGACATCAACCACTGGTACAGGCACTCTGGCTTTCCAAAATAAGGAAACTCATAGAGTTGCAACATAGCCCTACCTTCTCCATTTTAACCTTAACGTCATCATCGTATATAGGCAAACCCTCAGGTGTTTATTTGTTGGTGGGGCATACTAATTCCAACACCATTTATTTTTCTATTGTGTTCATGTGGTGATTATAGTCACTAATAGGTATACTTCTCAAGTGGGATTCCCATTCCTTCCCCATCATCACCCCATCTGGGTATTGCATCTCTGCATACCATTCTTCATTTGTGTCTACCATGGGTTCTAGTTGTTTAGCCTTGGCTTTGCCCTTTCCTTTCTTGGGTGCCATGGTCGAGGTATTTTTATCACTCCTATCCTCTCCTTTTTATTCTATTTTACTTATTCCAATCCTTTGATCTCAGATTCGTGATACAACTCTTCTAACATGTGCCCTAGTTTTCAAACCCTAACTGGGATAAAATCTTCACAAGATAGTGTTTCTTCACTCTCTCCACGCCCGTGTAACCCCTTCTAGTTCACAAACTCAAATTGGCTGCTTGATCTCACGATCTTCCTTCACTCGATTGAATCTGAAAGCCCTAGTTTATGGAACTCGCTTATATCTCAAACTCTTCTATTTCACAAAGTAAAAATGAGAGTGCCCTAACCCTTTACTTATAGTTTTTCTCTTTTCTAAACATTAAATGCTACTTCACCTACCACCATACTTTGTTCATTTAATGTGGATTTTTCAAACAAATCCCATCTTCAGCGCCTTCCCTTACGCGCCCAACCTGCGTGAAAAAAATCCTCCAACCTTCTGGCGCGTAACCAATCCAACCTAACAGGAGACTCTTGCGCGCGTAACCCACGCCCGAAGGCACTTCTTCTGTCCTAATCCTTTCTCTCACCTACCTCATGTTGCTTTCAAATGTGCTTTCTCCTCCTTAGTACGTGGGATCTACAAGTAGCTTTACCCTGGCACCAACCATTCTTCCATCTTCCTCTTTATATACCTCTTTCAACCCGGCTACTCAACAAGGCTTTTCAACACAACTTCCTTGGTACTTTGATCACGTGCTTCTTCACCTTTCTCCACCCCACACTTAAAGTGATGCACGGTCCTTTGTGCACTTAAAAATTCTCCAAAAATAGCAATAAGGTTACTGGTGCCCAAGGCACAAAACAAAACAACAACACAAAAGGAAACACAAGAAAGGAAAATGCATAAAGGAAACTTCTAAACTAACTGGAAAAACTACCTTATTTACAAACACCAAGAAGACTTATTTATAGTAGGGCTTCAGCCTACTTACCATTGAAGTGTCTAGGAAACTTCATCCCATCTAGCACTTTTAACTGGCATGCACTGAATCAAGGATGTACGAGATTGTGTAAGGACCCAACCAATGGACTTTCAACTTCCCAGGATGGTGCAAAAACTTAGAATCATATAATAACACCATCTGCCCAACCTCAAACTTCTTGTTTCTAATATGGCATCATGTCAAGCCTTTTGCTTTGCCTTTTCCATTATTTGGCTCCATCGGGCAAGTGATCATCTCTCATCCAGTTTCATTAGCTCATCAATTCTTTCTTCCAGCACTTGTTCATCATGGCTAACCCTCCTGCGCGTGCTATTCGTAGAAGGCAACATAAATTCAACCGGTAAAATAACTTCCATGCCAAACACCAATTGAAAAGGTGTGGCTTTATTTAGTCTTTTATACGTTGTCCTGTAAGCCCATAGTACTTTGCCGATACCTTGTCATCCCAATCAAGTCTTCAACATCACAAATCTTGGTCAAGGTATGACTCAGTATCTTGTTGAATGCTTCCATGGTTCCATTTGCTTGTGGGTGATAGGGTGTAGTCTTGTGATGAGCTACCATGAACTCTGATAACAGGATCCTGACGATCTCATTCAAGAAATGCATACCTCTATCACTGGTCAAACTCAATGGACACCCATACCTCGTGATAATGTTTTCCCATAAGAACCTTGCCGTTGTTGCTACCATGCAATCTTTAGTTGGGGCTACCTCTTCCCACCTTGTGAGATAATCTATGCAAGTGATGACATAATGTGACCCAGTCCTACTACTGCTAGTGCAATAGGTCCTACAAAGTCTATTGCCCATTTTCAAAAGGCTCATGCGCTAGGAATAGGGCACAAAGGCATTTCATCTCTCCTTCTAGTTTTCCAATGCGCTGAAAATGGTCACACACTTTACAATAATCTCTGCAATCCTTGTACAAGGTTTCCCACCATAAACCTTCCATTAATATCTTGTGTGCACGGTGGCATCACCTGCATAATGTCCACCACACTTCCTTCGTGTGCTTCCTCCATGATGGCCAAGCGCTCATGCTCTAAGACACACCTACGTAAAACTTCATCATCCCAATTTGTATAAGTCTCCACTGATTAACATGTAGGGCACGGACGTGTATGCCAACTTGCTTCTTTTCCAATGTCTTCATTCCATCCGGCACCACACCTTCCTTTAAGAATACTACAATCTCCTCTAAATCTAAGGGCACACACCATAACCTAAATAGTTGCACATCTAGCATTGCTTCCTCAATACTCTGCGCGTCCTCCCCTGAATCAATTCTTGATAGATGATCAGGTCCATAATTGCTTTTTCTAGGTTTTACTACAACGGTGAATTCAAACTCTTGAAACAACAACACCCATCGACATATGCGTCCTTGTAGAACATGCTTGTTCACTAAATACTTCAATGCCATGTGGTCGGTGTAGAACACAAAGGGTGTTGCCAATAGATATTGCCTAAACTTGAAGAGTGCGTAGATCATTGACAATGCCTCATGCTCGGTTGTGGTATAATTCTACTTTTGGTGTCAACTTCCTACTTGCAAAATAGAGAGGATGATCAACAATCCCTTCACCTAGCTATGTGCACACTACTCCAATGGCGGTCCCTGAGGCATCTACATGAACATGAAAGGGCTTGTCCCAAGAGGGAAACCATAAAATAGGCGCGGTAATAAGCCTATCTTTTAATGTATCAAACACCCTCTATTGTGCCTCTCCCCAATGGAAGGCACTTTTATGTCTAAGAAAATCCTCTAACGGTGCGGTGATCTTGGCATATCCCTTAATGAATTTTCTATAATAGCCCACATGCCCAAGGAATCCATGCACACTACGCTCTAGCTAGTAGGCTCCCTTAACCCCAATAACTACAACTTTAGTGGGATCTACCAACAAGCCCTCCTTACATATGATATGCCCCAATAAAGTCCCAAAGGGTGTAGCAAACACACATTTCTTAATGTTGAGGGATATCCTCAACTACCTACACCTCTCAAACATTAACCTCAAATTGTCACAATGGTCTTTAACCAGACCATATATTGTCTAGTCATCCAAATAGACTTGAAGAAATTTATGGATGAAGTCTTGGAATGCTTGCACCACTATGCGTGAAATCTTCAACCCAAAGGGCATGGTTGTATATGCAAAACTTCCCCACTCGGTGGTGAAAGTTGTCTTTTCCTGGTCTTCCTTTGCATTCAGGACTTGGTGGTACCCTGAAAATCCATCCGTAAAGGAATAGATTTCACGCCCAGTGACTCCTAAAATTTCTTCAGTGAAGGGGGTTGAAAATGGATCAATGACACAAACTGCATTTAATTCCCTATAATCCACACAAATTCTAATTCACCCATCCTTCTTGATGTTGATTACCATCGGACTTATCCACTTCTGATTCTTCCACTGCCTCAATGATCCCAAAAGCTATCATTTTGTCTATCTCCTCCTTGACCTTTACGTGTAAGTTGGGATTCATTCGGTAGGGCCTTTTCCTAACCGAGGCACGCACCATCCTTCAGTTTTATCTTCATCTCCCCCAAGGAATGGTGAATGCCTTTGAGCTCATGATACCCGCACGGAAATAAATCCTCAAATTCATGCAATAGATCAATGATTTTCGATACTTCCTTCTCTATCTAGTAATCCCCAATAATAGCTTCCTTAGGTTCTTCTTCTGAACTGATGTTAACTTTCTTCATCTTTAAAGGCTCATGGTAGGCACACGCGTGAGCATCTACATTGTCCACTACCTCGTGCATCCCTACAGAATGGCTAACATCTAATATTTCGATTCCTCTCCATCAATCACATATACCAACTTTCCCTTCTCTTTTTCCAAACACGCACACTCAAGCTGTAACTCTTTTGTTTCCTTTTCTTCTTCAAAATGCACCTCCAATCCTGGTTCACCTAGTAATTCCAACAACCTATCTTCCATCCTAGCACTATCCCCCATGGTAAGGTGCTTGATACCCTACAAGGCCTTATCAACCGATGGCTTGGTACTCTGATATTCAAAGGTTTGAATAAGGTCAGCCACGAGTTCTTGCCAATTCCTTGTCTGGTGGCGTGTCTCCGAATGAATGTACCATGCACATGTGTAACCCCGATGTAGAATACAACTTGTGCACCCAGAGGGATGGTGGCAAAGCTTCCGCCTTCTCTCCAGACCCGTTCACACTCCTGGATATGGAAAGAGGTGGGCTCCTTCCCATGGTACTCCTTGATGATGGTGGGTACATTGCTCTAGAGAATCTGATGAGAGAAATTCTTACCTTGTGCCATTCTAAAAGGCTCTCTTGATGTGTGGCCCACCATTGAGCTATTATGTGCCAAAAAGACATAACTTAACATCTCCCTCCATTCCTTCTCATCCTTCCATTGAGCTTCTACCTCCTGCAAAAAGATCTCAAGGAAGGCTCCTCTTGAATACTTGGGCAGTTCTTTTCCTCCAAGGCACCTAACCATGCACGCCTTTGTTACCTTGGTCACCAACCCTCTCAACTACCATCCCATTAATTCGTAAGTTCCATGTGCCCAATTGTCACATGCCAGACTGGTGGTATCACTCATTGACTGAGCATCTTCAAACTGGATAACCCCATTAGTAGGGTGTATCATCTTAGGGTCTCTGATTGAGCACACATAAATCTTGTCTAGAACTTCTTCCCCAATGTTCAATATAGGGTGTCGAAATTCCCATCAACCAGGGTATAATGACTTGTTCCTCCTTGTTCTCAAAGTTGATGTACCCTTTGTTGAATAAAGGTCCAAATTGTTTTTGTAACACCAAGGATGCCCAAGTAGTCTTTGGAAATTGTCCGCCTCGGCGAGCGCTAAGACTTTGAAGTCCCAGGTAAACTTGGCTCCTGGATAGTAATATCTACATCCTTGAACAACGATGGGAATTACCTTAGTCTTATTTGCCATATACAACACATTCGAAGATGGTTGTAATGCGGGTCTTCCCATCTGATGCCCTACATCCAAATTCGAACATTAACCTCTACCCCTATGTCAATGAGGATATTCTTGAGGAGCCATCCATCTACAACTGCATTCAACGTAATCTCCTTGTCATAGTCAAGGCTATGAGGGGAAGGTTCATGTGCAAGACTTGTCTCTCGCGCTCTTCTCGGCACGTGTGGTACCTTCTCTCTCAACTAGGATCCTAGCAAGGGAATGATATTCTCTTGCCTTAGCATTTTACACACCTCCTTGACCTCATCCAGGTCATCCTTTTGCACCTCGACTCTCCTTCCTTGTTCCTCCCTCCTAGATTGCTCCTTTAGACACTTGGATCTCCCCTTGTAAGCTCTGAATAACATCCATGGTGTCTGATATATCTCCTTTTGATGTGCGGGGTCTGGATACTTTCCATGAATGACCTCCTCCCTTGAAACTAGGGTTTTCTATCTTGGTACCTCTCTTACGTGCACATGGCTTCTACCCTTGTTGTTACCAAGACAGGCTCTAAACCTTCATCCCATGTGTTACCCGGGGCATCCACTGTATGTCTCCTTCTTAATACTGACCATTGCAGCACCCTTGTCCTTCTGGTGCTTCTGATTCATGTGCTCAAATAATTTTGGGCACTCCTCATACTTATGCTTCTTTCCGCACCATGAGCACTGCAACAGGTCCGGGCACTCACACTTGTAATGTTTATGTAGATCCACAGTTGAAACATGTTCCATGTGGGAACTCACTCCTTCCTCCTCTGTGGTTACCTCGACCATGGAATCCTCCTCAAAAACCTCTTCCATGCGCGCCTCCATCTCATGCGCTCCTCATAATGGTGATCATTATCCTTGGAACCACTGGCAACGCTGGTTTGGCACACCCCATGATCAATGGCCTCATGGATCTGATCAATGAGCCTACAGTCCTTAGTGTCATGGGTTGTAGAGGTGTAAATTTTGTAGTAATAAGATACATTCTTCCTAATCACGTGTTGCAGCAAGGGACATCTACTTACATCATGGTCCCCATGACAAATTTCACAATCCACTGTCAAAAAGCGCACGTCCTCCTCTGGAAATTATCCTTAACATGTCCCTCTATTTCACAATCATGCACCACAAAACCTATGAGTCTCATGGGATGTGTTCACGAGATAATTTTCCAACTATTTTTCCATAGCAGTGAATCTGAGCCTCCAAGAATGGGCTAACACTAGTATATCAATACTACCAATAGCCTCGATGTGTAAGGCAGCTTCTAATGCTTCGCATGGGTCTATAAAATTTTTATGAGACAAGGCCCTTCTAAAAGGGGTGATCAATCCTCCAACAAACCATTGTGCATGCTGAGAAGGATGGATATCATATGATAATTTAGATAAGAGAGTTTTAAAGTGCATGCATCATACTCCCACACACTCTCTTGCCATTCCTTGTTGAATCTCCTTCAAAGCTGATGATGCTCTTCTGCTTGAACTCAGGGATGTGGAACTCTGCCAAGAATGCATTCTTTAAGGCAGTATAGTCCACCACCATTTGATGAGGGTCATACTTCCTATACTAGCTATGTGCGCACCCTTGCAACGTGGTTACAAACTAACTAGCCTTCTATTTTGGGGTTGTGACACCCTTAGCGTGTCATAGTAGTTCACACTTGTGAACATGTTCCATGTAGCATCCTCAATGCCCCTATAATCTGGAAAATGTAGAGACATTTCAAATAATACTTGAGGTGGTGGCTGGGGTCCTTGTCCTCCCAAGCCTAAGCCTTGGTTCCCTCTGGTGTTTCCTCCACCGCCTGATCCACCAAGTCTTGTGCCTCCAGAGCCACCAGATCCACCAGAACCACTGGGTCCAATAGGGCCTGTAGGAGTTGTGCCAAGTGCCCCATGGTCCCACTGAACTATGCACCAATGGTTTGTGATAGCACTCCACTACCACTACTTTGTCTGTGCCACTCCTGATGTGAGACCAAAAGCTTGTACACTCACTCCTTGTCCAAAGATCCTCTAAATATTGGAATATGTGTAGCCATAGAAGAAGGAATGTAAAATTGTATCTCTAGGCACGGATTTGTCTCTTCCATCAATATCAAGCTGGGTCAATAACACTTCTTCTGGTTTGAGAAATCTAGCGCTAGGGCTCGGTCACTTTGGGTGGGTTCAGATATGTGCCAACAACTCTCCTTTCTCCATGTGATGAACTCTCACTAGAAGCTGAAAGGGTCTCCCTCACACACTTGCTAAGATGGGGTAGCACAGACTGCTCAGGTTCCACATCCTCCGTGTGAACCTCAACTCCTTCCCACAACGTCTGTCTCCATAGATCCATCACACTAGTAACTTCACGTCATCTAGCAATCTCCCTTTCACACGCTTCACTATACTTGAGCCATCTCTCTTCCCTCTCCTTCTCTGTCATGATATATGCCATCTTCCTCCACCCAAGTTCCCTTACCCAGCTCAGAATGGTTTAGCCGGCCATTGGGAAAGCCTCTAAACTCATGGTAACCATCAATATATTCATAGCTAGGGAATAACACATAGAAATGTTCCTCTAGGTTCTCACAAAAATTCAAACTCAGCAACCTCTAAACAAGAATACGTGGAAATGGCATATTCTAGAGTGTAACTAGTCAGTACTCTTCTCCACCAATGATCTACAACATGGGTCCACATCAGATCTGCATCCTGCAACCTTTGGTAGTCTTCTTCGGTCCATACATGTGATCCATAATGCCAACTTGATCTAGACACATAGGCTGAAATCCATTCATATAGTTCTACTGGGAAGTAGCAGAAGAAGGTCTCATACAGATCATGGTAGAGGTTCTCTTCTACCCATCTACATGCATTAAACTCAGGTCCAGTGTTGTATCTCGAGAAAATTCATCCTCTGTGCTCTTGAACCATGATTCAACAATTTCCAATGTCAACCACTCTGTCATTCCTCATTACACATATCATGATGTATGCTTATATCCCACTACAACTTGAAAATAGGTCCCAGAAAACGGAACCAAGATGTAGTCATTTTTACTCCTATCATAAAAGGAAGGAACCCCATGTGCACCGGCCTATCACCCAGCAGAAGTTGAGCACTCACCCGAGGCACGCGCAGGTACCGAGTCTCTCTTTTATGTGATTTTAGTGGGAAGCATCATCTATGATTAGTGTAAGAGTTTTAATGAGGGAGGTTGAAACATACAAGGACCATAGGGCTCAGAACAACCTCTAGATCCTTGCAGTCACCTTAGACTGAGTACTTTAATAGAACCCAGAACATGCATTATGATAGAAAGAATTATACAAGAATTCATACATAGCATGAAAGGAAAGAGAACTCATATGAGAGAAAAGTGCATTAAAACCATTGATATCCATGTCTATTTATATCAGGTAACCTCATTATATTCATTGATTCATTACAGAATGTCATAGAGAATAGACCGCATCCATGCATATCTCTGGATGTATGTAACTAAGCTAACAAAAAAAGAAAAATTACAACTCCATGCTTAGTGCATTCTTTCTTGAATACAAATATCCACTCACGATGTAATTCTCGAGGCTCCTCTCTCTCTCTAACCTCGCTATACCTCATACTTCTAGAGATATCTTTTACTCTACAGGCACTTGTATTTATAATTTTCCTACACTACCAACTCACCTTCCAACATCCTCAAATCTGGTGCCAAGTGTCGAATGTGGTCCATGCAAGCATGCTTCTTCAGGCCTGAGCTTTCCACTTTACCTCATGATGTTCTTCTAGAAGATTCCATCAGGGCATGCTCTTTCTTCGGCCAGCCTATCACCAGGCTATCATCTTATCCATGCACATCCGATCACGCTTTTCACGTGTTCTAACCTAGGTGCTCAAATTGACTAAGTCTTGAGCCTCCTTTCTTGTGTCACATGTGCTATGTACTTCCCTAAGCCTTTCTCTCACGTGCTTTTTCCTTGCGTGGATTTTCATAACTGGGACCTTGCACACCCACATGTCTTCATACTTGGTTAAGATTACGGCACTTAATCTAGGTATGCCACATGAGAAAAGATTGAATGATGAATATGTGAGTGTGATGTGGTCCATTTGTTTTGTATACCCTCAAGAGTCTTGTAAGAACCAAAAGACTAGAGTGGGTCATTGAGTAATGAGTGAAGTGAGTGGAGGAGAATATGTAAAATGTGTACTATGCATAGTAAAGTTTATGATATGTTATGCGAGATGCGTAGACGGCCTAATATTTGTAGCCTATTAGATGTAAGATGACATGTATGATGTAGGAAATATGCGTAATATGTAGTGACTATGGTGTAGTATGTGTAGAATGTGTATGGTGTATGTAGGAATACACATAATGTGTATATCTTATAATGTAGTGTGCAATATGTAGATGATGTAGGATCTCATGATTATATGCAATGCCTAAGGTGTAGTGACTACTATGTAGTGTGTGCGGTTCATGTGTAGAGAATTCCCTCAATATTCAAGTGTGAACCGAAGCACAAAATTGTGTCATCAAGTAATGGTGATGTTAATGTGTAGATGATGGTGCCTATGTTAGGAGGTTGCTAATGTGAGTATAAAACATGTGTCAATGCTAGGATGGTAGGGTGGATGTGTGAGTAATATTCCCCCTAGTGTGTGATGGGGAATATGATCATGTGACATTGTCGAGGAGATCATCATTGTCATGATCAAATCCAACTAGAGAAACATTGGAGATGTGATAAGAAATAGAATGAATAGGGTAATATAAAGAACCATTGCGATGTAGGGTGTAGACACTCATTGCATATTCCTCATCAGTGAAGGGTACTTGTGGATAGTTGTGTGCATACCAATGAAAAATATTCATAGCATAAGTTAGAGATGAGTCATTAGTGATGGAGACATTGCTGAATGGCATAGGAAATGTAAGAGAAGTGTGGTTGGTATCTATAGTACTTGCCAATATAGTCAAGCCAAGATTTCCCAAGTGTCAATGGAGAAGTATGAAAGGCACGTACAATGAATACCATCAAATGAAACACATGAAGGCCATAAGCGGCCGTAATGTGACAATAACCATGATAAAGATGAGGTGAGTGAATTGGTGGTAAGATGTCATTAAGCATCAAGCCAATCCTAGTTAAGCCCTCATGTGTGAAAATAGTTCTGAATAAGTATGCTCGACTAAGTTGTTATGCAAAAAGGGGTTCTTGATTAATATTTTGCATGTGAAAGGGGGTGACGGAGATGCAAAATGTGTAGGAGGAGATGAAACAATGTCTAAAGTGTTGAAAAACCCCTAATAAAGTATCATAGCATTAGTAGAGGGAGGGGTCTTAAATTTGTATTCACTGGGCCATCAGCCACAAAGGTTTCCTTGAAATAAGATTCATCGACATCTATAGGAGTAAAGTTAAGTTTTCCTAATGCTTCATCAGTAAGTTTGATAGCATCGACTTCATCATCAAAATCCTTAGAATCATCTGTGTTAGCATTATCATGTTGTATAGCTTTCTCAGAGTATGTTGATAGGTATTGCAACAGATGGAGTAATGGAATGTGCCTCGATAGGTGGAGAATAAGTACTGATATAAGCTGATACGGTAGGTTAAATAATGGCTGTAGTGTGAGTAGAAATAGCTGGAGTATTTAACGACGCTAGGGTGCTAGACTGACCAATGTCATATGTGTCAATACTACCATATGGAATGGGTTGCGGCAGAGGAATATGCATATCAGTAAAAGGGTTTATGTGACAAAACTTGAATGGTTTAGGATCAGCAATAATAGTATGTTCATAACCATCATGCAAAAAATTGACACATTGGTGAATAGTAGATGGAACTACTTGCATTACATGAATCCACGGTCTACCTAGCAATAGATTGAATTGAAATGAGGCATCTATAACATAGAATTTAGTGAGAATGGTCTTAGGCCCAACCCAAATGTGTAATGAAATAGTCCCTAAACATGTGTGAGTGGTAGAGTCATAACCTTGAATGATAGTAGAATTCTTAGAAATGAGATTATCGCTAATACCCAATTGTTTTAAAAGAGAATAAACACATAGGTTAACGGCTGATCCATTATCAATAAGTACTCGTTTGATGCAAGTGGTGCTAATGACAACGGTAATGAGAAAGGGTGCACATGGATTGCTTTTAGCAAAAGGTGACAGATCCTCATCAGTGAAGGATATAGCTTATGGAAGATTTTAAGAGATTGTATCAAGTGAGTACAGAGCTCACGCAAAGTTATCAATTTCTATATAAATGACATAAAGGGATGCTTCTAGTATTTGATGAAAGCCATGTTACGAGATCAAAAGTAGTGAGAGGGGGAGAATCAATACAAATTAAACCTTTTACACTCTTGATTCAATTTTAAATTATTTACAAATCTATATGTACGATCAACATAATATAAATCAAGTATTCACCAAACACATGAACATTGAACACCAAGATTTACAGTGGGAAACCTTTTCGGGAGAAAAACCCACCAAAACCATTGCTTATATTACACAAATCAAGGACTCATAAGAATATAAAACATCTTACAAGATTTTTTTAGTGAGACACCAATCCCATAAGGAGCACCAACCCCTACACCTATGCTGATATTACACACAACAAAGGACTCAAGTGAATATTACACATCACAAGAGATTTCTTTCTATAGGCACCCACCTACAAGGAAGCTAAAAACATCTGAATGTGCTAAGATATAACTTAGACTTATTTACATATACATTTTGATCATGTAGTTACAACAATTGTTAATACAATGAATTATGATCACTTTCCTGGCTCGATCTGTGTTCTTCCTCAGTCACTCTCTTCTACTCATTCAAATTGTCACCTTTATGCTCTGCTTATCTGATCATGTTCTTCATTATTTGCTTGATCTCACCCTTTCTCTCTGCTTCACCATTGTAGCTCTTCTTAGCTTGATTACATCATATTTTTATTTTCTCTGCCTCTGTCACTTTCTTGGCTCTAGTGCCTTAGTTTTCTCTCATGAGCAACAAATCCTTCTAATCACATAGAGTGTTTTTTTATTTCACTATAGACAAAAATGCTTTCTTAGAGATTTGCATTGTGGATCCTCCTGATATGTCACCTAAGAATCTAGATCATTAAATTTTCCCAAATGAGTCTAGATTTTATTCTTTCCTTATTTGTCTTTATTCCTCCTTCCACGCATCTGACAAACCAATTAAATAGTTGTATTTTAAAAATAGAAAAATTGCATTGTTTAGAATTTGCATCGTGAAATTAAAATGGTGATCCATCTTCTTTGCATTATTTTAATTTTCCTTGAAATCGGGAATCTCCATTGAGCTTATAACCAAATTGCCTCGTGGTCAACATGCATTAAATGTTGGTAGCTAGAATAGAGAATTTCATTGGTCTGTGCAAAGTTCCAGTTGTACTTACAGTTGCAATTCTCTTTCAATCAAATCTCCTTCAAAATATGAATGCAAACATTCACTCTTTCAATTTGAACTCTAACTAATTTTCCTTGATCCACTCCAGTTCACTTTGATAGTTCCGCAACTTCCTTTGGCATCTTTGATCTTTTCCTACATGTCATAGATTCTCCTATTGTCCTTGATTTTCCCTTCTTTATGCATATTTTTAGTTATCTGCAACATCTGTCTACGTTTTGTGGATTTGTCAACTTCTCACGCCTTCCTCCTTGTGTTCTACCTTCCGTAGATTTTCTCCCTTTCTAGTTCATCTTGACTTTCCTTCTATCTCGTGGAAAACTTCTATTCTTAGCAGATTTTCTTCTTATTCGTGGTTTTGCATTTTTTGCCTTTATACACGACATTCTTCAAATCTTCATATCCGCAGCTTTACCTTCTAACCTTCTTCACTCTGTGGCACTCACCTACCTTTAACAATTTCTTATGGAGCTTTCCTTTAGTCCGTGGTTCCTTCCTTGAGATTCTTTACTCTATGAATCTCTATGTACTTCTGACAACTCACACCTTATATCTACATCTTGATCAAATGTTGTCTAAGTCCTTTAGGGATTATCCTTGATCATCTCAAATCCTCTGTGGGTTGACACTACCAATCAACCTTCATCTTTTCAGCTTGCTCACTTTACCAAATGAATCCTTTTTCCATCAATGCAACTAGATATCAACTCATCCATCTTGACATCAATGACAACATATATAATAATGAAAAATATTCAACAATCTCCCCCTTTTTCATTGATGGCAACACTCCAACCTATAGAAACTTTTATAACCTTATAACCTTTTGATGGAAAAATTATTACATACCTGAATCCTCCTTTCTCCTATTCTTCTATGTATGCGGACTGGTTTCTAGTTTCTTCATTTCTTCCCCTTTTATTCTGTGAGCCATTGGTTTCTAACTTCCAGCTTTTCTCCCCTTTGACAACAATGACAAAGGGCCATCTATGCCACATATAGCTGAATATATTGGTAAGATGGTTTCTTCATGTGCTTACCTCAAGAAGCTCCCCTAGGCTTATGCTTCTTATCCATCTAATCTGGTGTTTCCGTGACAATGCTCCCCCTGAGCTGATGCATACTTTGATAAATTTGAGCTAATAGATTATCTCCCCCTCACTTTGGCACTTTTAAGGAGATGATATTACTTTAAAATGCTCCCTTTTATTTTCTACATTCCCTCTAATTATTGGTGGGATCAGGAATGACCCCAATTCATTCCTTAAGTGCTCAAATGTTGCCTTTGGTAACGACTTAGTCATTATATCTATAATTTCTTCTTTAGTGCTCACATATTCTAGAATGATCTTCCTGTCATTCACTTGTTCCCTCAAGAAATGATACCTTATTGGTATGTGCTTGGTTTTTGAGTGGAACACTAGGTTCTTAGAGACACTAATTTCACTTGTACTATCAAATAATAAGGGAATCAAATGTTGAGATGTTACCTTATAATCCTCCAATGTTTGCTTCATCCATAGAACTTGTGTGCAACATATCACGGAAAATATATACTCAGCTTCACATGTTGAGAAATACATTGATGTTTGTTTCTTGCTTAACCATGATACTAAGCAATTTCTAACAATCAATGCTCCTCCACTTATGCTCTTCCTATCATTAACACTTCCTACCCACTCTGCATTTGTATATGCTTTTATGCTAAGGTTGTTTCTTTTGGAGTACCAAAATCCATATTCAATTGTGCTCATGAGATATCTTAGAATTATCTTGACTTGCCTTAGGGTGTGTTTCCCTTGGATTTTCTTGAAATCTCTTGTCAAGTCCTATCACACTGTATGATATCAGGTCTTGATGTTGTGGAGTAAAGTAGGCCTCCTATTATGGATCTGTACAATTTTTTGTCTACATTTGGTGAGTTATCACTTCTTCTCAACTTGCATACAACTTCAATTGGTGTCCCAATAGGTTTTTAGTCTTCCATCCTTAATCTTTTCAACATCTCTTTTATATACTTGCTTTAGGAGATGAATATACCTTGATCTCGATTGATTTATCTATAGTCCCAAAAAGAAAGAAAGACCCCCAAAGATCGGTATATCAAATTCTTCTTTTATCATGTTTGAAAACTTGTATGTCATATTGTCATGATCTCCACCGAAAATTATGTCATCCGGATATACAATGAGTAGCAGGGATAATTTTAGTGGCGAATATTTGTAAATGGTGAAAATTTCATTTTAGGAAAATTTGAAAAGTGATTTTTTCAAAGTGGGTCGGTGTTCTGTTCATCTAAAATCTACGTATATATTTTTTTGGGGTCACTTTTCGCCTTCATTTGAAAACATCTCCTATAAAAACCTAGGTGATTTTCCGGGTAGTATACCTCAAGTAGCTTACCAAATTACCAATACCGTGAAGTTTGAACTTGCATACTCTTAAGCACTAGAGATTGTTGTTAGCCTGTTAGGGTTAGTTGTTGACATGCATGACAGGGATATAGTTGACACGCAACAAAGAGTTATTGCAGATGCGTGCGATAAGGATATATTACAGACGCGTGAAAAAGGAATAGGTTTGACGCATGACAGAGGCAGAGTTGTAGTGACGACACGATAGGGCAAGGGGTAGAGTTGATGCATGACAAGAGACCTCGAGCATTGCTGGAAGACCTCGATAGTGGACACCTTCATGACATGACAGTGTCGATTGCCTTGACACCTTGTTGACACGTAATGTGCAATTACTACTTGGTTCTTTTGTTGATGCAGGACTCTCTTCAGAATAATGGAAGGTGCTAGTTCTAAGAATGCAAAGACCCTAAAAGTAACTAAGAAATCTCAGAAATCACTCTTCAAGTATTTTGGAAACTCTGCGGATACAGATATTGAAAATACCAACCATATAGATGCCACCACAAAGAATCAGAATACTTGACTATGTGGAAGGTATTATTGAGGTGGACATGCATTTTGCATAGTATCAAAGTCAAACAAATGACACCTACGATAATATGCCAGATCTTGAAGATATTGTTCCTGTTGGGGTGCAACTAGAAGTGCATCAAGATATCACACATACAAATACTTAGCAAAATGGAACATAGAAATCAAATTCAAATTCTAGTCCAAGAAAGAGGAAACTAGGTGATTGTGATATTGCTCAAAATTCTACTCAAAAAAGTAAAACATTGAAAATGAACAAGAATATGTGGACCATTGGCAGGACATACAAGTTTGATTGGGCAACTAAATTTCCATTTATCAAACCTGTACAATCATCTAATTCTGAAGAGATCCCATCTGAATGTACATGTACAATATGTACGTGGAAATTGGGAAAGCAACAAAAAATGCAAATGAAGCTGGACACTATAGAAAAACATTGTGGAAAACAATATTTGACTGTAATGGGGGCGGATGGCCAGAAAATCAAAACACACAGGTGGAAAACTGAAAAATAATGCATGCATGTTAGATACGTAGTGGAATATGAGGCAGAGTAGAAAAAACATAGACATCTCTTGGAAAAGGGAGGAACGATCACATCGCATATTGGTAAGATGAAACAAACAAATCTACATGCAAAACTCATACAATTCTCTACTCTATTTCACATACTAAAAAAAGGAAGACCGATTTCGATTTCCTCGATTTCAAAGTTTTGTATCAATATAATGGAATGCTGAACGTACCTTAGTCTCATTGGTTTGAAAGTAGTGGATGGGAAATGGAAAAATGCCTTTCGATGATAGAGAAGGAAGATTTGAAAGAGAATGTAAAAAAATCAAAGTTTATCTCTCTTTCAATTGATGAAGTGACAACAGTCGACAACACTGCATGGGTATGTATCCACGTCTATACTTTAGAAAATCATATAAGGACACCTCATCTATTGGGTGTTATGAAAATGGTTGAAAACTACAATGCCGAAAACCTACATAAAATAGTTGTTTCTCATTTGAAAGATATTGCTGGAATGACTGATTATGAAATTGCTACTGAAGTTGGTATGCATTGGAGCAGATGGTGCATCTGTCATGCAGGGTCACCGAATAGGGCTGTGTGTTAGATTACAAACAACAGTGGCCCCATATATGCTACCAATTCACTGTATGGCTCACAAAATGAATTTAGCGTATAAAATGGTAAGCAACCACGAAAATGTTGCTAAATTAGAAGACCTTATAAGAGAACTTCATGCCTATATGTCAAGCAGCCCAAAGTGATTTCTTGAGTTCTAGAAATTTGCAATTGGAATTACAAATGGCAAAAAACTTCTGAAAGATGTTGAGACTAGATGGATCTCCTTGTATGAACCTGCATGCAGAGTTCGTGAGGAGTATCCTTCGTTGGTTGGTTTCATGCACAAATACCGTCATGAAGTTGATAGGGCAAGGGACTTGTTGTTCCATTTAACTGATTTGGAGACATTGCTTACATTGGTTGGTATTCTTCCAATGTTGCAGAGATCAATACACTGATGAAGCATGCACAGGGGAAGATTAATCTATATTGTGGATTTTATACGGATGAGAAAAATGGTATGTCAAAGTCTTGATATCTTGTATTGTTCCCAAGATAGTTTTGATACACCTATTTTTGAGAATTGGAAAGCTTTATTAGATCTTAAAAATCCCAGTAACTATTTGAGATTTAATATCCACGATCACCTCTGCATCATTGTTAATGGGAGGGACATACCACTACACATTGTGCAAAAACGTCAAGATATTACAGGATCGAACGAGAAGATGTTCCCGTGACACGTAATCTCTTTGAGTCTATTATAGTTGAAACAAGAATAAAGCTTAAGAAAATTTTAGAATCCTTATCATCAGAAATTAGAGAACGTTTCTCCAAAGATAAAATTCTTGAAGCCATGGGTGTGATGAATCCTAATTTTTGGAATACTGAAGGTGGTCGTGTTGACTTTGTAAGAAAGCATTTCCATAAATCCATGGGTACAATAATGGAACATTTTGTAAAGACTTCAGAGTTCAAGGAATGGAAATCAAAGGTATACTGAATGTTGATTTATTAAAATTTCAATCAACAAATTTTGTAACAACAATGAGGAACCAATATAAAAATTTAGACGAACCTTCTAAAAGTGGTGCTATTACAAGGTTGTGGTGAGGAATCTATCAAAGTTCTATCTTACAAGAAGATATCAATGAATATTTCAGATTATATGAGTTATGCCAAACAATGATTTTGGGGTCTGTGGAGGATGAAAGGGTTTTCAGTGCACTATCATTTATAAAATCAAAACTGAGAAATAGGTTGGATAAAAATCTAGAAAGTTGCATGAGGTGTTATGTTTCTCGATACTCCATCGAAACCTTTCCGTTCAATAGAGCAATTGCGCATTGGAATTCCCTTTGCGAAAGAAGAGGTGTGAATAATACAGCTACAAGTACAATTGTTCCCAATGTTGAGAGTGGAATTGGTGCATCGTCACACTCTACAGAAGAGAACATCGAGTTTGAAGAAGCTATTGATAATGGATTGTTTCAACTTTAAATAGGTATCTTCTTCACCTTAATCTTATTGTTTGTCACTTTACATTTTTTCAGCTCTTGTTATCATTAAAGATGTTACAGGTCTATATATTTAAATTTATTTAACTACAATCTTTTTATTTTTTTTGAAAACGTGGGTTGACATCCATCCGAGGAAGCTAGTACTTCTCGGGACTGACAATGTCAGGCAACTCACCCATCTATCTACTAATCCATTTCTCGTGTTGAGTTTTCTTAAAACACAGATCTAGCACATTACCAGTGGCAGTGATGATTTCAACTTTAAATAGGTATCTTCTTCACCTTAATCTTATTGTTTGTTACTTTACATTTTTTCAGCTCTTGTTATCATTAAAGATGTTACAGGTCTATATATTTACATTTATTTAAATACAATATTTTTATTTTTTTGAAAACGTGGGTTGACATCCATCCGAGGAAGTTGTTACTTCTCGGGACTGACAATGTCAGGAAACTCACCCATCTATCTACTAATCCATTTCTCGTGTTGAGTTTTTTTAAAACAAAGATCTAGCACATTACCAGTGATGATTTCAACTTTAAATAGGTATCTTCTTCACCTTAATCTTATTGTTTGTTACTTTACATTTTTTTCAGCTCTTGACACTTGTTATCATTAAAGATGTTACAGGTCTATATATTTACATTTATTTAAATACAATCTTTTTATTTTTTTTGAAAACGTGGGTTGACATCCATCCAAGGAAGCTGGTACTTCTCGGGACTGACAATGTCAGGAAACTCACCCATCTATCTACTAATCCATTTCTCGTGTTGAGTTTTCTTAAAACAAAGATCTAGCACATTACCAGTGATGATTTCACAACAATCTAATACACTAGAGGTAAGTTAAACCCTATCATATCATCTTTCTTGATTTCTTACAATTATGTTTAATTTATTTTTTATATTTGTAAAATGCTTTGATATATTTTTTAAACTGTGGGATAAAATGACACAATTGAATTTTACAGAGGAAGATATTTCTATACTATACAATTCATAATCCACGATACATTATACAATTTATAATATACATCCACATAAAATTCATCATCATCCATATATATCATATCATCACCATATCATTATCATAATCCTGAGTCCTGACACTACAATTATTATTAAAACAATTATTTATCTAATTTAAATTTATTAAAACAATTCCATTTTTTAAAAACAATTCATAATCATATCATTACAAGTATATCCATTCTAATTTCATCTATATCCATTCTAATGTCATCTATATCCATTTTAACACATTCCATTTATTTATCATCTATATCCATTCTAATGACATCATGATCATATCATTACAAGTATAGAGAAGAAGAATTATCTTAAAACAAGTTTAAATGTCTAGAGAAGAAGAATTATCATGCTTGAAGCTAAATCTACGTCCACATTAAATTGATCATCATCCATATATATCATATCATTATCATCATTCATCATCATCATCATCATCATTCCATGTTTTTAAAACAATTATCCATTATCATCATTCATCATCATCTATATCCATCTATATCATTCATCATCTACGTCCACATACAATTCATGATAATCCAAGTAAACAAGAAACATACGTCATCATGATTCATCCCTATCTAATGCAATCACCATTAAGAGTAAACCAAAAAGCATAAACTCCATATACAATCTAAAAATTCTATCAAATCCATATGCAATCAAAATTAAAGATTATATAGTATTTCAAATTTTAAAAGGCTATCAAATCCATATAATTAAATTCAAATACCATGACCACAACATTCAATGTTACAAATTTTCAAATATAGACTCAATATTTAAAGTTTCCACACTCAATAATAAAAGTTTCAACCCTCTTTTTTTGTATCCATTTCAACTCATGTGCTCCTTTCCCCAATGGTTTCTTCCCCTATGGTTGTACCCCTTTCCCCAACAACTAGAAATAACCCCAGAACTTATAAGATCTTCACAGCACTATCCAGATTTTTTAAAATTCTTTCTTCTTGATTTGTCGCATCTCCATGGGACAAAAAATTTGGATCAGCTGCTTGCCTTAGCTTTGAATAATATTTCAGGTCAAAGTCATGCTCTTTAATTATCCGCTTTAGTGTATTGTTTTGTTTGTTAACCAAAACAATATTTTCCTTCAAATTCTTCGTTGTGGATAAATTGTTCTTCGTTGTTTCCAAGTGAACTTGGAATACCTTTGCTTGACTCTTCAAATTTTCATATTTCAACTGCACAAAAAAGAGTAATGTCAATTCAACATATTACTAAAAAATGAAAATTTCAAATTAACAAGAATGATTGTTTGAAAGTGATAGTACTTACAACCGCTCTATCTCTCTCGGCATTTGCAATTGCTACCAGATCCTTGTCCTTAGACCATTTGTTAAAATATGCCTGGGCCTCAGCACTAATATTTTCCAATTTGTTTAATGTCTTATCCAAAATGTCATCTTTATAGTTTTGTTATACGTGACAGTCCCACTTCTTACTTGGGTAAGTAAGGAATCCATCTTCGTAGGTTGATTCTGGACTGCAGCATATAAACTATCTCTTTGCCAATAATTTTCAAAATGACTAATAATCTCATTGATAAGAACTTTAGCCCTTCTCTCCCATTCTATGAGCTGATTGATATGAGGTAGAATAAACTCACTGACATGGGATTGACAATCATAACCAATTAAGTTCTCCAAAGGAAAAGGTAGCAACTGTTCACTATCTGTATCTGATGAAGATGATCTTGCTGGAGAAGTATGGGGGCTTTCGGCTAGATCAACTGCTACTTGTTTCTACCTTTGGGTGGCCTGATCCTGTTTGTGATAAAATTAATCAAGATTCAGATAAATAAATTTAAATTGAAATGTAATTCAATATTGTAAAGCATGTTGAAATTGAAGTATACCTGCTGGCCTTGAATCATCTCACGGGTATTGAAAAAACCAGTTGGGTCATTGCTATCAATGCCCAAATAATCTTCATCTAAATTTATATTGTTCAAAACCGATATGCCCATTGCACTGGGCAAGCCACCAAGTGAGAGCATTGGAATTCAAAAGGAGGAGGCAATGTTTAGTGTCCCGCTAGGGGCCGGAGCAATTGGCATGTGTTTACCAATGTTCTTTTTCACTGTTCCTCTAGTTGGCATTTTAAAAATTATTGGTTGAGGGGGGGTCGGTGCCACTGTTTGAACAGAAGGATTGCAATGTGCTGAAAAGTTCAAGAAAAAACATGAAAAACTAGAAAACAATCCAAAAAGGAAAAACTACGAAATTAAACGTAGTATTGAAAAGTTGTACCTTGTTGTCGAGGGGTAGTTTTTCACGGTGCTAAGGGTGGCCATGTAGGAGTAGTATTTGGTGGTTGTTCAGAAGATATGAATGCATGCGACTGTATGGAGTGAGTTGGGGAAGAAGGTTGAGTTTCCAAAACATGAGTATGGTCCAAAGTCCCTGCAATGTCATCAACATTAAATGTTATGTCAATTCAATTGGTTAAAATTTAAATTGGAAAATAAAAATACAAATTTGGAATTTGTAAATAATATATGAGAAGGTATTACTTCTCTGGCGTTTAACGAGTTCAAACTGTTGAGGGTTCGGAGAGGAGTGAGCTTCCATTTCAGATTGGGAGTCTCCCAAAGCCTCAGCGTGTTGTTGGCCTCTTCCTCTTGATAACACCTTTTTTTGGGGAAGGGCTTCAATAAATCTTCTCTACAAACCATAAATTGTTAATAACTATGCAGTGTAATGTCAAAATTGAAATACAAACTAAATAGTTTATACCTATTGTTCTTCAAATGGAATTGAAAACTTCATCAACTCCTCGTCAGTGCAAGTAGGAATTGGTTTGTCTTTAAATTTAAAAGTGCCTCGTAATAAAGGCCAAGGAGATAGTTTGTGGAATAAATGATGGGTTTTTCTGAAAGCTTTGAATTTGATATGTCAGTTCTTATTTTTTTATAGATAGCTGCACCAATCAAATTTTTGTTTTGAGATAGTGGCAACTATGTATGCAATGGCCCAGTTTGGTATATCTGTTTTTCGACCCTGCAAAACTATTCTGGATTGAAAAAATGAAATCACTGCAGCAAGAAAGTGGTGTGCAATTGCTTGTGTATCCACACCACGCCTGGATTTATTGACATGAGCTACAAATGCCAAATAGTGGGAATTAATATAAATTTATAACACTAAATTGTACTGACATAAGAACTGACATAACAAAATAAAAATGATGAATGAAAATGAACTATACTTACAATCAACATGGAAACCGAACGTTGATTCGAGATATTTCTTGTCATCTTCCAGAGTGTTGCCTTCATTATAACAATTGGTAAATTTCTGAAACGGAAGGCCCATAAACCGATGGATGTCATTTGCTTCGATACTAAATTGAAACATTCGGCCATTGTCGTTCAGAGTAACATAAAAAAGGCCATCCTCTGTATTGTAGGATGAGAGAAGGTAATTCAAAATATCTAGATCTATTTTGAAATGGGGCATGTCAACAAGCCCAGTAAACTCACATGCATCGATCAAATCTTTATATTCGGAAGACATTTTTAAAATAGTATGGATGTGGGGGCACAAAGGATTCCTGTAGATGATCTTGCCCATGGATTGGACTGGATTCTCTTCTTGATTTTTGTCCTGAGCTTGCGGTTGGGAAGCACTTGAAGTCACCATTGTAGTTATTCCTACAAAAAAATTGAGAGCCGGAAAAGTGTAAATGAGAAAATGACCGGCGGGAGGGTATTTATAGGCCAAATAAAGCATCAATGGCCTCTGTTGACGGCCATGCGCGTGCGTCAATGAGTAGAGTCCATTGACACACGTCAATAGAGATTCCATTGATGCGCGCGTCATCAAGATGCCATTGACACATGTTGGTAGATGCCATTGATGCGTCGTCAACAGAGGCCATTGACGCATGTCAACAGAGTCCATTGACGCGTGTCGATATGTCATTAACGTGTGTTGATAGAGTCCATTGATGCATGTCAATAGATGCCATTGACGCACATCAATAGAGTCCATTGGCACATGTCAACAAATGTAATTGACACCGCGTCGATCCTTGTTAAAGTGCGTCAATGGATTCTGTTGACGTTGTGTTGATGTGTGTCAATGAGGGTTATTGACGTCGTATTGTCGCGCAAAAGGTGCATCGGTGTCTGGAACTTTGGTTTCTCTAGCTTGAAAAACCTATCAAAATTTGGTTTTGGAATACTGTCAAATTTTCACCTTTCACTGAAACTGGTTCGGGGATATTCGCCAGGTATTTTCCACCTATAATTTTCTAGAGGTGTCTTAAAATGAACTGCATGAATCCTTTTATGAAACCTTTTTCAATGAGGTATGAGTCTAATCTGTTGTACCAAGCTCTAGGAGATTGCTTTAATCCATATAAAGCTTTCTTCAACCTGCACACATAATATTTATCATCAGTTAGTGAGAATCCATCAGGTTTTTCAATGTATACCTCTTCATTTAGGAAACCATTTAGGAAGGCTGATTTCACATCCATCTAGAACACTCTGATCTTCTTATATGCCACGTAAGCCAGAAACAACCTTATTGCCTCCATTCTTGCAATTGGTGCAAATGTCTCATCAAATTCAATCCCTTCCATTTATGCATAGCCTTTACACACTAGTCTGGTCTTGTTACGCGTAACTTCTCCTTTCTCATTTAACTTATTCCTGAAGACCCACTTGGTTCCAATCACATTCTTATCTTACGGCATGGATGCTAGTTCCCATGTATCATTCTTTTCGATCTGATCCAATTCTTCATTCATGGTGCCTACCCAATGTTGATCTTTGCTTGCTTCAACAATATTATTGGGTTCTATCATGGACATGAGTGTTATATCTTCATGAATTTGCTGATCTCTGAGTCTTCATCTTGTTAGGATGCCGATATACTTGTTTTTCAATGATCTAATTTACAGGATGATCCTTCTTTACTTTCTTGGTGGGTGCCTTAGTGTATGGTTTTTCTTCTTCTTCTTCATCTTCTTCACGTGGACTATCCAAGTATTCATTATCTTCTTGTTCTTCATTTCTACTAGTGTGTTGAGTGTCATTCTTTACATATTGTGCCTAATTCACATTTACATTAGTGCTTTCCACTCTCTTTTGTAACTATTTTTGTAGCATTTGTAGGTCACAAGCAAACCAATGAGTATCCAAGGAAAATGACTCCATCTCTCCTTGAGTCAAATTTGCCTAAGTTTTCTTCATCCCTTTTTATGTAGCATTTTCTTCCAAACAATCTGATGTGATTCACATTTGTAGGAATCTTCTTCCATAGTTCATAGGGGGTATTATCATTATTTACTCTCAGCTAAGCTCTATTCAAAAGATAAACCGCATGGTATATATAACTTCACTCCAATACATGTTTGGGAGTTTGGATTCATTTAGCATGGTCATTTCCATCTCTTGCACTGTTATATTCTTCCTTTCAACTCCATTTTGTTGAGGAGTCAGCGTGGCTAGAATTACCTCCTTATTCCATGTTCTTCACAAAACTCATCAAACTCATTTGACCATAATTCACCGCCTTTGTCTTATCTTAGGCATTTGATTTTCTTTTTCTTTTCATTTTTCAGTTAATGCCTTGAAATTAATAAATCTATCTAGGGCTTCAAACTTCTTTTAAACATGCTACACAGGTCATTCTTGTATAATCATCTCTTAACAACATAAAATATACTCCACATGATATTCTTTCATTTCTAGAAGGGTCGCACAGGTCTATATGAATCAATTCCAATAGTCTTGTTGTAGAGTACTCCTTTGACTTGAATGACCTCCTTGTATAGTGTATCCATGGGTTTGATAATCTTAGCTATGTGTCTCACACACCCTTTAGCACTTAGTTTAACTAAATTCTCAAAGCTCATATGTCCAAGTCTTCTGTGTCATAGCTAGTTATGATCAACTTTGCTTGTAAAACATTTCTCATTATTTATCTCATTAAGTACATACATGTTCTTATTTTTCCGATTGGCCTTTGCAACTCTTTTTCCTATTTTTCCATTGATAATATCACATCCTCAATCATGGAATATGACATTGTATCCTCTCTTACACATTTGACTCATCATGTACAATGAAAATTCTATTAAAGCTATGAACATGGGGTAAGAATCTCTAAAGAAACCCCAAAAGTTTTGGAATAAACAATGCAATGACCATAAAATTAGAGATAAACAAGAACTACCTATTTGCATGCATACAATAAATCTTGAAACAAACAATCAAACTCTAAATCATGACTATATTAGTTCTCTAGTCCATGAAAGCTATCTAAAAAGAAACCTTTTAAAGTTCTAGCAATCAGTTATGTGTTTTATGGATGTCTCAAAAGGTTAAGAATGGAAGCTCACAATTAATGGTTTCTCCCATTTACCTAAAGCTTTGAAAGATTTAGAAAATACAAGTAAATAACTCAAATATGAAATGCAATGACTCTAAAATGACTAAAGCATAATATAAATTAGAAATGAGATGAGAGAGGGAGTTCTTATGAAAAGGTGGGAGGGGTAACCTTGTATTTATAGTTTTTGGGTTGGAGGAAAAGGTGTTTTTGATGCATATAGGATTAAAAAGGGGCCCAAAAGGTGAATTTTAGAAAAGCACATTGTGAGGTGTGAACTAGATTTGGGAAGCCAAGTGGCTATTTTGAAAAGGTGAGATATTTGTTTAGAAAGTCAAAATATCATTAGAAAGTAAAAGGAGGGTTAATTAACCTAAACAAGGTTAATTAAAGGGGAAATAAATTTATGGAAGTTGCTTAGAGAGGGATTAGAAAATTTAGGGGGTTAAGAAGGGATTAGAAAGGGTGATTTACTAGCGTAGTGTAGTAAATGAACATGAGACTAGGATAGTTAGTATGATCTTAGTAATAAGATCATGTAGACCAAATTATAGGTGTCTACATTTTCCCCTCTTTGAGGTGACATGTACGACGTTACTTCAAAGAAAGTAGATAATCATAGATAAGTAGAAAATTTTGAAGGGGTAGAAGAAAAATTAGTAGGATGAAGGATGCCAACTCGAGTGTCGATGGGGTAATGGAAGAACATGATCGACACTCGAAAAGAGGATGGAAGAAAGAACAATGTGAAGAAAAGGGAGATACTGAGAGAAAATAACAAAGAGGTACTTTGAGCTATCCACAAGGTATTGCCATATAAACAATTCTTATTCATCATACTATTAGTAATCTTTGTCATCGGTCCTTATTAACATATAAGCATATGAAAGAAGCATAAAATTTCATGAAAATTCAAGATAAAAACAACCATCTAATGCTACTGACAACAGAACTCCATGTAACATACACGAATGCAATGTAGTACGAAAGCAAACAAACTCTCTTAACAGGGAAATAAGTACAATCACACACACTCAAACCAACAATGTTTGGAGACAATGCACAAATATTTTTATTGAGTTCAACCCCAAATGTATTGATTAATGAAAAGGGTTTAAAATGATGACCCAATCAATTGGTATATGTAAGGGAAATGATGGAGGACATTTAGGTCCAATGAAAAGTAGTGTGTATAGCGAAACAATACCGGATAATTCCTACCCCAGTAGTCAACGAAGTAAGTAGCATAGCTTTTGTAAATGGATTGGAGATTCAGATGATCCATAAGTCATTGTTTCAATATGTGTGGGAATGCCAACAAGATCGAGACGAACGCCATGTGAAAGACACAGATTTTAGTCGTAAATGAGTTGATTTACCAATTTTATTACATTTTCAATGTTTTCTAAATTTTTGGATGATTTTATAATTTTAAAATTTTTGATTGGTCAGAAGAATTAAAGAGATGAAAAGATCTATTAAAAGTATATGAAAATGCCCCAAGATGAAGAGAACGGGCATCAGGTGGCAATAAAAATGCCTTGAGAGTCCCAAAATAATTATTTAATAACAATAATCATTGCGACAGGTGATGTAGAAGAAAATAGAAGAAAATGTGAGAAAATAACACCGGAATATTCAAAACTATTCCAGGGGCAAAGAAGTGACCGCTAGGTAGCACGTAGTGCTCCAACGTAGTGAAAATTAGTAAAAATAATTATTTAAATATTAAAAATAATTATTTAAATATAAAAATAATTATTTTGGTGAGCAGAAGAAGTGTTAGAGTGATCAAAGTGGAGAAAACATGCCCCAAGGGCATCATGGAAACTTAATATACCCTCCCCGGGGGTAAATCAGTCACGACCAATTCATTTGTAGCAGAGCTCTTGCGAATTTTTACCGCGAGCAAGTGTGAGAGCCCTAAAGTGAGATGGTGAGGCTACTGAGCAAGAGGAGATGAGAAGATCACATCTGAGATTACCTTCAGGACCTAGCGGAAGGACCCTACGTGAGTTCCCTAACCCTGCTTTGTCATTTTTGCATTTAATGTCGATTTTAGGTGGTTTTTAGGCTAGATAGGTCAATTTTTGTGCATGCATGCACGCACATGCGTCAATACTATGAGTAAGTGCACACGTACCTATCAAAAAATAGGTATGTGCATGTGTATCCACCAAAGGGGACTTGCGTGTGCCGGGAGGAGGAAAATAGGAACGTGCGGTGCACATGCGCCAAAGGGAAAGCACGTGCATCGAATTGGACATGTATGCATCATGGGTAGATAGGGATAGTTAGATAAAAAAGGGGGTGGGTGCATGCGTCGGCCAGGTGTGTGCATGCACTAGGGGAAGGAGATAACTTACCCTTGCAAACAATCAGCTAAGTATAGATGAAGAATAGACTAATTTTTGTAGAGGAAAGTGAAAAATTAGTATGTTAAGAGGAAAGAAAGAATAATTGTACGTGAAAAGTAGATAGAAATGTAACCCTAACACATGCATCATTTGTTTGTGCACAAAAGATACTACCCATCCTTCATACCCGTGAGATATATGGTCGCTAGCGGTGATTTAGGTACATTTAGACGAGGATGATCCAGAGGATACTAGATATTCTCCTATATGTTAGGGGTTTAGCTTATATGGCATATTACCTTAGACCACGGCCTCCCGACACCTTAGGCGAGAGATGGCATAGTGAGAGTCAGTTTTTGGCTTCCTACTAGTGATATCACTGTCACATTAGAGGACGTATGATGCATCATGTAGGTCCCCATCCAGGGTGAGTTGATTCAAGATACTCCGACCACTAGCACTCGATATCGATCGGTGCACTCTTGATTCATTTGATGTTTCGTAGATACCGCGTCATGGGATGAAAGTCACACTATCATAGTGTATAGAGGATCCCAAGCTTAATCGGGTTGTGGTTTATCTGATGGCTTTTGTTAGTGGAGTTTTACTCCTGAAAAATCGGAGCTTCATTTCTACTTGGCCTCATTAGAGTGATACATGGATTGATCGATGGTGAGACCTAATGCTAGGGCCAATGCATACTGCACAATTGTACTAGGATTTACATTTGATTACATGCTACCATTAGAAGACGGTTGGAATGGCCAGGATTCTTGATTTGGGCATGGGACCATATTGCGATTGGTCACCCCGTAGGTGTACTGAGGGTTTGAGCTGCAAAAATCCTTCTAGTATGGGTTGGGTTCCAATTGTATATGATGTGTGGCCATACATGGGAGATGCATACCATTACCACTTTAAGCTAGATGATCTACAACATGCCGCAGTGGTATGGAGGCCATACAGACATTTTTAGTGGCCTTAGGATGGCCTAGAGCTCACCACTATGGCAATTGAGCACTTTATGTTGAGTAGTTGTAGCTATATATGGGAGGTTTAAAGGGTGGATCAGTGCCAAAGATAGTTTAGCATCACACAAGATATACCGGGCCGACAAGTGGTATGCCTTGCAGGCCGAGAGTATTTTGACATGGGACCACAGATTGCTAGGGGGCCAAGCATTGGTTAACTTCTTATAGGTGGTGTCTACCATGTGGGTACCCTTGAGACACGTTTGAGATCCAAGTTATACACCGGAGTATGCCCCATGGTACCACAAATTGATACCTCATCGATGGAGGATCCCTAGAGTTGCTTATCAGTAATGAAATTACTAGTATAATTGATTATGAGAAGCAATATAACACCAAATAACACAATATTTTAGAATAATGATCTCAATATGCAATCGAGTACCCGAACATGAAAATAATTCCGTCCAAAAATTACTTGTGAAAATAGGATCTCAATCACTTACAATTATCTTTGGGGTTCCATGTAGCCTTTGAAATGTCTCCAAAAAAAATAGTGAATCAGTACTAGTTTGTAAATGGATGAGATATGGCACAAAAATGGCCATATTTTGTGAGCCTATCCATAATCACAAAAATAACATTCTTACCCTCTGAAAAGGCAATCCGGTGATGAAATCCATGGAGACATCCTCCCATCTCTGGCTAGGAATTTGTAAGGGTTGCAACAGACCTGGTGTCTTAATTGTTTCCCCTTTGTTTCTGTTGGCACACTAAACACTATGATACAAAATTTTGTACATCCCCTTGAGTCCTTCCCAAAATAATTCTCTTTTTATTCTATGATATGTCTTAAAAACCTAGAGTGTCCTCCAAAGCGAGGCATGTATCTCTGCGCAAGAATCTTATGCTTCAACTCAGAATCTTTACTCAAGTATAACATGTCCTTGTACCATAGGGCATTACCTTTCCACTCAATTTTTTAGATGTCATAGATCCTTGCTTGATATTTTGTATTAGAGATTGTGTATCCTTGTCTTGATCCCATTCCAATCTTGCTTCATCCACCCAATCAGCCATCAACATGGACATTCCACATAGTAAGGCATCTGCGGATGTATCCCTTCTGGACAATGCATCAGCTACTACATTTTCTTTACCCTTTTTGTATATGATTTCAAAATCATAACCCAACATTTTTTACCCACATTTTTGTTCCTCAGATGATAACCTTTGCTCCAAAAATTATTTGAGACTATCATGATCAGTTTTTACCTTGAAGTGTCTACCCATGAGATAGGGCCTCCATTGCTTGACCGCATGAAGAATAGCCATCATTTCTTTCTCATAGACCAGTTTAAGCAAATATTTTCCTTTGAATTGGTGACTCTCAAATGAAATTGGTCTTCCTTCTTGCATTAGAACTTCTCCCAATCCTAATCCTGAAGCATCACATTCAACAATGAAGGTTTTTGAGAAGTTGGGAGTAGCCAAAACTGGGGTGTTGCACAAGGCTTCCTTTAGTTGCTCAAAGGATTTAGTGGCTAAGTCTAGTCCAATGGAAGGCATCCTTCTTTAGCAATGTAGTGAGTGGGGTTTCTATTCTACCATATCCCTACACAAATCTTCTGTAGTACCCTGTTAGTCCTAGGAACCCACAAATATTTTTGAGAGTTTTGGGTCTTGGCCATTCCACCATAGCTTTGATCTTCTGAGGATCAACTTTGACGCCTTCATGGGATACAATGTGACCCAAGTACTCTACCTCTTGTACACCAAAAGAACATTTATATGGATTTGCATAGAGAGTATGTTTCTCCAAAACTTCCAACACTTTATTTACATGTTGTAAGTGTTCTTCCCATGTCTTACTGTAAATCAATATGTCATCAAAGAAAACTAATACAAATTTTCTTTAAAATGGCTTGAAAACAGTGTTCATCAAGCTTTGAAAGGTTGAAGGCGCATTTGTAAGACCAAAAGGCATTACCAAAAACTCATAATGGCCCTCATGAGTCCTGAAATCCATTTTATGAACATCTTCCTCTTTTATTCTAATTTGATGGTACCCCGAACGAAGATCTAATTTTGTGAAATAAATAGCACCATGCAATTCATCAAGTAAATCATCAATTACAAGAATAGGAAACTTATCTTTAATGGTATGCTTTTTGAGTTCTTGGTAATCTGGACACATCCTCCATGTTTCATCCTTCTTATGTACCATGACCACTGGGGAAGAATAGGCACTCTGACTAGGCCTGATGATACCCGCTTGACATTTCCCCTAACCATTTTGTTGATCTCACTTTTCTAGGAATATGGGTATATGTATGGTCTGATGTTAGGTGTTTGGCTCTCTGGAATCAACTGAATGGCATGATCATGATCCCTAACTAGTGGTAGTCCCTTTGGAATTGCATAAAAATAGATAAGTGAGCATCAATAATGTTTTCAAGATCGGTGGCTTTGAAGACTCGTATTTTGTACTTCTATGGAAAATAAATTTGCTATAAATCCATCTACTCCTATTCTGAGAACCTTCTGCATCTGATGAGAGCTAATAATCTATGGAGACTTAGCTACCATCCCATTCAATTGTATTTTCCTTCCATCTGAATGAAATCGTATGAACAATTCTTGGAAATTCATCTCTATAGTACCTAAGGTTGTGAGCCATTGGACACCCAAAACAATATCTGCCCCTCCCATAGAAATAACAAACATAGGTGAGTCTAACATGTAGTCTCCCATGAAAATCTTGATACTATGGCATTTTCTTGTGCACTTGACTCTCCCACCATCCGCAATCGTAACTTGCATTTATAGAGTTTTGGTAAATAAAACAATTCGGTGAGCAGCTAACTTACTATTTATGAAGTTATGAGTACTCCCGAGTCCATCAACACTGTCACCTTCGCTTTTCGAGATAGCAAATAACCTTGAGTTTTTGATGAGTACTAATACTGACAATGCATGGCAAGAAATTGTAGGTTAGTGATCTTCTACTTCCTCTTCTACTAGTTCCTCAACCTCTCTTATAATTTCAGCATCCTCATTACCTCCATCAATATAGAACAACTTCTTCTCAACACATTTGTGTCCCGGTCCATATTTGCTATCATAGTTAAAGCATAATCCTTTTTCTCTCTTTTCTTCCATTTGTTGAGGAGTCAGTCTAATTGGCCTAGAAAATGAAGGGGAAGAGATACTATGGTCTTTGGTGTTAATGAAAGGCGGCCTCCTACTACAAAGAAATTTTTCCTCTACTCAACGTGCCATGATAATAGAATCAGAAAGCTTGAGTGGATTAAACATACGTACCTCATGCTCGATGTGGTCCTTAAGACCCCCAAGAAATAGGTCATTCAAATTCTCTTCTGGTATATTCTCCACCCTTAAGGATAGGTTCTAGAATTGATGCACATAATCTTTGACTAATCCTATTTGTTGTAACTTTGCTAATTAACTAAATTATTTCTCTAAAACACTGGAACTATAGTGCAATTGCAACTCCTCGGTAAAAACTGTCCAAATGACACCGAGACCATTCTTCTACCTCTGAGAACATAACCATCGATACCAAACGAACTGGTCTGGTTTAAGTTATAGGGATGTCAAAGTCACCTTTTTTCCTGATCGTGTTTGATGTAGCTCAAAGAAGTTCTCCATTTGATTTATCCAATTTAGGGGATATTTACCATCAAATTTGTGCATATCCACTTTCGGCATCATGTTCCATGGTTGCGAATAAGTTGGATTCTGATTAGGTTGGAAAAGTGATCCAACATGGTTATTTTGTCCATGATTTTGAACTGAAGATCCTCCTTGGTTGATATGGGATGGATTTGGGCCATACTTTTTACCCTTTACATGTTGCATGATATCATCCAACTGATGATTGATTTGGGTTATGTCTCCTTTAGAGGCCATCTCAGATTGTACATTTCATAGCTCATACTCAAGTTGGCTCACCTTATGATCAACTGAAGTAAACCCTAGTGCTAAGGAATCTATATTTACCCCTTCTGAATCCATCTCTTCAATCACTATCTCATCTTTATCTGGGGTTTTACCCGAGTAACCAGATTCTTTTTTACTCTTGTGGAAGGCCCCACCATGATATCAAACCTTAGGGTTTAGGGTTTTGATACAAATTCAGCCAAATAGGAAAAAACACAGAGAAGATACTAATACTATTTTTTAGAGCTTTCTGAAAATGTAAATAACTTGAAAAATTCCACAATTTGCACCCTAGGGAGCGATTTTATGAAAAACCCTAAATTTGTAATAACTTGTGCAAAATAAATTTTAAAAGTCTGAAATTTTCAGGGAACCTTACATGAAATTTTACACAACTCGTAAAAAAATATCTTTCTAATTCGCTTTGGTTCAAAATATATTACGGAAACAAAAAATTAGGGTTTTTGCCCTAATTTTGGCCCAGATCGCACTACGATACCACTTGCAATGAAATTACTAGTATAATTCAGATTATGAGCAGAAATATAACACCAAATAACACAATATTTTAGAATAATGATCTCAATAAGAAATTGTAATAGCTTCGCCACTTCGAGGGGGCAACCTCCCAACCATATAATAAGACTCAAATGCTCAAATGATAATGAACTACTACCTACAATCCTCTATATATACTATTCATATGTTATGGCCATCACCCAAGCCGACCTATTAAGCATGAGAAAGTATAAATGATATAATAAAATGATATGGTAAGCCATAAGTCGGCTACTCATATCCTAATACAAGTAATAGGTTAAGGGTGTAGCACTTACGATGTGGGGTGAGAGCACCCCATGGCGCCTCCTAGTGGAGATGAGGGTGGAGGTGATGGGGGTGATGATGATGATGATGATGAAGATGATGATCCTTTTGATTTCCAAAGCACAAGTCATGATGGGAGTGGGGGATAGGGTCCTCTAGTATAACATCCATAGAGACAGGGGCCTGGCTCAAGAAAATACAAGCACCTGTGGGCTCCGGATATATAGGCGCATCTAGTAGGCATTCCAGTGGGGATATATGCCCCATTACAGCGAGTGTTCCCATAGCACATCCCGACACATTGTAATCCAAGGGGTGGTGGTGATGATGGACAACTAGCTGCACTTCAGTAGAAGTTATAGGCGGAAATAGCCGTGCAACTATAGGTAGCAGATGAGAGGTACCAAGCCAGGGCACAGGTACAGGACCTGATAATAGAGAGAGATCAGGCGAGAGCCCATGCTACTCGGGTGGGTGATGGTGTAGTATGGCGATTGCGAATCGTAGTTCATAGTGTAGGGTGCTTAGATATTGAGCCTATTACATCACACACATACTCATGTATAGAGTGTCACTGGAAAGCGGGATCGGGCCTAGGTGCGGGCACAAGGATTTATCATTTAGAGAGACCAGATGAGAGCCCAAGTCCAGACTATTACTATAGATAGAGATCACGAGGTTGCCTCTCGTGAGACATGCCCATGCTTGATAGGGGCAAATTGACATGTGACTAGGATGCCACTTTGTATAGGTAATCATTTCCTTTAAGGACAAAAATATGATCTAGAATGTTATGAGAGCTAGTGGTGAGGACTCGTATTACAAGGTTTCCTATTACAGAGCGATTGTAGCAAGGCGGTGAGTTACACCCTTTAAGCAATTAGATGTGATTAGGACATGCTCTAGAACATGGAGGTCGAGCCAATTAATACAACAATCGGTTCGACAACAGGGTGATACACCTGAGAGCCGGCCCATCACAGCCACCATTGTTTCATCCCCCATGACATAGACCAAGAAGCCTCGGAGAGGGCGAGAGTCATGGTTGATTCTCCTTTGTATAGATATATGTATACATACTTGCCTCTTATGAAGGCTGATTTTGATCGATATATGTACCGGATGTACCATTGTTTTGATTATGCCTCTTGATGAAGGCTTAATTTTGATATATGCCCTTTAGATGGCATATTTGTATCGATGATGTATATCTATTTTGAGACTAACATTTATACATGTATATATGGACATTCAATGATTTTTATTTGTCATGTTTTTATATGCTCTTATGATGATGATCCATGTTTATAGATATATGAGTGTATCATGATGATGTATGATTTCTCATTTCCTATGTATATTTCATGCTTGGATAGAGATGTTGTACCACATGATTTTATATTGATGATATACCTTCAAATGATATCATATGCTTTTAGACATGATATGTTATGGTTATATGCTAGCATTTGGGATGATACTAGATGATATTGGTGTGGGGGATAGATTTGTGATTATGCATAACCCCTCTTGCCCTCATTAATGATACAATATGTAATGATTAGCTTAGTATGCATACATGATGTAAAACTTAGCACTTTTGTATAATTGATGTATTAGATGATGTTATATGTGATGAATGATAGATGTGATACCCAATAGATGTGCAGTAAACAAACACACAAGTAAAAGTTAACAAAACTAAACAAATATATACATACAAAACAAATAAACAATATTAGACTAATAATGAATTCATGTAAATCGAGCAACAGATTAAATTGGCACTCAATCTAAGTAAAATGAATCCTAAAAGATGCACACAACAGATGATGAAAAACACAAAAATAAATTTACAAGCATGAATGCTAAAAATGAAGTCGATGCAACATACAATTAATTTAGACAAGATTCAATCTAAGGTAAGCAAACAAACCATTTTAAAATCACACAACACAAAAAAAGGCACTCACAATCAAAACTATACAAATCGAAAACTAAAAGTAACTAAATCACTACCTTGTTTTTGCGGGACAACATTGATATATTTCCTAATGTTTTTGGGTTATCCTGAAGGATAAGTTTTCAAGGCTATTGTCCACATTGTTTTCAGGGTTTTCCTAAGACAATGTTTTTGTAGCTTCATCCCAAGGGGGATTTTCTGAATGTTTAGAATTTTTTGTATCCTTTTTCAAATGTTTTTGGTATTTTCTAAGGTCATGTTCCCAAAGCAATGTACAAAGACAAAGAAGCATGGATGCTCCCAATGCGATGTGGGAATATATAAAGGGCAGAATGCCATGTGTATATATACAAGAAAGTGGAATATGAAGGTGCCCCAATGTTAGACGGGAATATACAAAGGCACACCCTTCACGTAGATACAAGAAAAAATAAGCTAGATCACAACTTGGTAAGATAGATTTGGTAGGGTTCCTAGACCTAACAAAGGAGATCAATCCTAGAAAGTGGTAAGAGTTACCCATCCAGATGTAAGAGTATCTTGTGACCGATGAATCTTCCTTGAGCACCAGAAACTGGTTTTCACCCAAAGATATGCCTAGTGCATCAAAATTGTGTGGTTTTCACATGTGGATGACGTATTTTTCTTTACTGTTTTCTTTATTTTCTTATGTTTGGCTTGCTTTTTCTTTGTTTTTCTACTTTTTAGTTCTTATCTAATATTCATGGCATACTTACGCATAGAAGCACTTGAGATGCATGGCATTCATAGGTTCTGAAAGCTCTTCACCATCTAAGTATGCCAGTTTGTAAGCTCTTGATCCATATTTAGCAACCACCACATAAGGCCCTAACCAGTTAGCCTCAAATTTACCTTTCTTTTCTCTGTCCTTAACAATATTCTTCTTATTTCCCTTTAGAACAAGATCACCTACATAAAATTATTGATGGATGATCCATTGGTTATATCCTCTTGATACTCTATTCAAGTAAACCATTAGGTGATTAAGTGCTCTTATAATATTTTCATCCAACAGCTTCTAGCTCTGCTAGCTGAGCAACTCTATAGTCTTCATCTTTATCAAGATAGTCCCAAAGAGATATTCTCAAGGAGGGAAGCTCCACTTCCAAGGGTATGATGGCTTCAATGCCATAGACTAAGGAATATGGGGTCACACCAGTAGGAGTGCGGATGGAGGTTCGATAGGCCTAGAGGGTGGGATGTATCTATAAGTGCCAATTACATCCAGTATTACTCTCCATGATCCGAGAAAAGAGTTTTATTGGTTGCCTTGGCTTGCCCATTACCTTGGGTATAATAGGGGTAGACCACTTGCTTTTAATATAGAAGCGTTGGCATAATGTATTAACCATTTTATTCTTAAAGGATTTACCATTATCTGTGACAATGGTGGAGGGGATACCGTAATGACAAATGAGATGATTCATGATGAATTTGGAAATTTATGCACCAGTGACATAAGTAAGAGGCACAACCTCTACCCATTTAGTAAAATACTCGGTGGCAATGATAATGTGGGTGTGGCCATCTGAAGAATAAGGATGGAGCTTCCCTATGAGATCCAAGCCCCATTTAGAAAATAGCCAAGGTGTTGTGATAGGCTACAAAGCTTGTGCTGGTGCATGTATTAAGTTGCCATACTTTTGGCATAGTTCACATTTATTTACAAAATTGCAACAATCTACTTCCATGGTGGGCCAATAATAACCTACCCTTAAGAGCTTCTTAGCTAAGACCATGCCACTTGGTATGCACTCCACAAATACCACCATGTACTTAATAAAGCATGGACCGAGTCAAGTAACATCCAAAAAATGAAGCGATTCCTATCGTAGCCATGATGATAAGGGGTGCCTCCTAGGAGGCTATAATAAGTTATACGATGGATAAGGAATTTCTTCTCAAAATGGGTAATGTTCGGGGGAAATGTGTCATCTTGTAGGTATCTAAATATAGGGTCATACCAAGGGGAGAATAAACAAACAATTTCACATGCCAAACAAGATTCGGCATGTCATATGTGGGCACTCGTAAATGCTCTATAAAGAAGGGAATTTTTCTTTCCTGAGGTGGAATGCGTAAGAGAGATCCAATTGTAGCCATAACATTGTCGATCTATTATGTGACCTTGATTTTTTCTCAAAGACAATCTGTGTAAAATACTCTTTCAAGGTTTCAACCAATTTCTTGTATGGAACAAGTTTCTCATCTTTAACCTTATACTCATCATTAACTTGCTTAATAATGAGTTGGGAGTCCCCAATGACATGTAGCTATCTAGATATTCCAAGTGATAGCTAACTTGAGGCCAGAAATGAGTGCCTCATACTCTGCAATGTTATTAGTGCATGGAAATCCCAAATGGAATGCTCTTGGAATAACCTCACCTATGGGAGTGATGAGCACCACTCTTGCTCCAGATCTATGGAAGGTGAATGATCCATCAAAATTAACTTGCCACTCTATAGACTCTTCAACAGAAATCATGGATGCGTTTGGAAAATCCAAACACGGGTTCCATCCTTGGTAGAGGGGCTTCTAAAAATTGATCAACCAATACCTGTCATTTCTATGACTTCGGTTTACAAACTCAATATAAAATTCAATTAGGAGAATGATCCAATTATCCATTCATTTTGTAAGGGCGGGTTTGGGTAAAATCTATTTTAGAGGGTCAAATTTGAATATTGGATTGGTCTTGTTGTTAAGGAGATAATGTTGAAGTTTCGAAATGTGAAGATGACCACTGAGCGAGGCCTTTTCAATTTGTGGGTAATTCAATTCATAGGTGATCAAGGTGCGACTAAGGTAATAAAATACCCTTTCTCTATGGTCTAGGTCATATTGGGAAAGCAATGCACCAATAGAGAATTGGGTAGCTGAAATGTACAATGGGACAGTTTTCTTGGGATAGGCGGCATGAGTAATGACGGGTGACAAGGTACTATTTAAGTAGTGTAAAGGCCTTTTGGCAATCTGGTCACCATTTGAAGGAAAAATCCTTTTGAGGAGATGTGTAAATGGGTGGGTTTATCTGCAAGCTATGAAATAAAACAATGGATTGCCTAAATTTTTCCTTGTAAACTTCTCAGTTGTTTGAGATTTGTAGGTAGAGACATTTCATGTGATAGCTGTAACCTTTGCAGGATCTACCTCTATGCCTCTCTATGAAATGATGAAACCTAGGAGCTTTCCTAAAAAAATTCCAAAGACACATTTCTTGGGATTCAAATGTACTTTGTAATCTCAAAGATGTTGAAAAATACATCTTAGCACTTTAGGGTGCTCTCCTCTACTTTTAGATTTTTCTAAAATATCATCAACATAATCCTCCATGATGTCATTCATCATGTCATGGAAGATGACTGTCATTGCACACTGATAGGTGGCCCCAAAATTCTTGAGTCTAAAAGGCATGACCTTGTAACAAAATTTCCCCCAAGGGGTGATAAAATTTGTTTTATGTTGATCCTCCTCTGTAATTTAGATCTTGTTATAGCTTGAAAAAACATCCATTAAGGACAACATTTCATAACCAGTGGTATAATCGACAATTATATCAATATTAGGCAAGGGGAAGTCATATTTGGAACATATTTTATTGATATTATGGAATTCGATGCGCAGATCCTTATGCCAACAGGATTCTTCTGAACTAGGACTATGTTAGATATCCAATCTGAATAGTCAACGGTTTATTGAAATCAACACTAATAACATTTTTAACTCTTCCTTGATAAGTAGAGCAATTTTAGGGTGCATCTTTCTCAAATTTTTCTTGATGAGTTTGGCATATGGGTGCACAATGAAGTTGTGTACGACCAAGTATGGGTCTAAACCAGGCATAATTGTGTATGAACATGCAAATATATCTGTATATTCTCTTAATAACTCCACTAAAACCTTCTTTTCTTGAGCTGAGAGTGACACTCCCAACTTTATCATTCTAGGTTCCTTTTCTAATCCAATGTTGACACTGATTGTTTCCATAACTAGCATTTTAGAAGCATCCTTCATCCATGTAGGATCAGTGGGAAGAGTGAGATCAACCTTTTAGGTGGCTCAACATCATCTTTGAATGTATATACCATTTTATCTATAGGTTCGTTGTTTTTTTATCTACTAGCGATTCAAAAGTTTGTCACTATGAGACTTGTGTTTTCTCTTTCCACAAGGCTTCTCTAAAGTGTTCTTACTTTTGTTTATGAATTTCTTATTTAAGCATCCACACATCTCTTCCTCTTCTCCAAAGTATGCACAAACATCTAGGTGGATTGCAAATCTGTTCTTGTGATCCCTAGTTAGAATAAAATCCCTGAGACCCATGAATTATTCAAATGCCTCGTCATTCTCAAAGAAATAAATTGACACGTTAAATTGTTGATCCCTATCTACAAGTCGAGATATACAAGGGTTACTTGGTAATTTATTTGAGGATTAGATTTAGATAAGGTAAGGACAATCAATAAGGGAATAGATTAGTGGAGGCAAGATCCTAGTAAAGGCTACATTGGGAATCTGCATTGTTAATTGAATGAGATAAGTTGTCCTCACGTTTGGAAGAGGTGGCATCGATCTCAAAGGAAGAATCATCATGTGGCCTTATTCCAAGAAAATTTTTGGTATATTTGAAACGAGGAATAGGAATGGGTTCTAATTGTCCTTGTGCATTGATACCACATCCAAAACCATTGTAACCCATGATGTACATCATGCGGTGGCCCTTGATATATAGGGGGCCTGATGGCATGAATCTATGGTACCTTCCGACACTCTACTATTGGGATCCTCTAACATCTTTTCCTCGGATAAGAGACTTCTAGGGATGAACTTCTCTAGTGGTTTAGGAATTTATCCTGGGTGCTTTTGAACTGAAAGTAAGGTTTACCCTATGTCCTGGGTGATACTTTAGATCTGATATTAATAAATCTTGTTCAAGGGTGAACAAATTTCTGTGCCATTTTTGCCAACGTTGCCTCCCATGATGTGAAAGGTTTGAATAACGGAGGAAAGTATTTATTACAAGGAGTGAGTGAATCTGATCCACACATTCCTTGATAGCCTCTGTTTGTAAAGGAACAACAATATCTTGAAGGGAATTCATAAGATGCATGAGAAAAATTATGAAATTCCATACAATGTGTGAATGGTGACTATTTGGCCCTCATGACACAACTTGATACACTGATGGAAAGTTGAAGGAATGGCTTGCATGACATGGATCCATGGGTGCCCCAAGAGTATGTTGTTTGGAAGATCTAAGTCAAGGACATGGAACATTGTATCATGAAAATTCGGCCCTACTTTCATTAGAACTACTATATCCTAATGACTCTCGCTCCTCATTATCATAGGTTGTGATCATATTAGTTTTGTCCCTAGATCTATTTCTGAATGGCCTAGCAATTTGTTTAACCACTTCTAAGTACAAATATTTAGACTGGATATGCCATCCACAAGTACCCTCTTGATCTTACAATGGGTAAAACCACTTCTAGGTATAGGGGTAAGTTGTTCTCTGGGTCATTATGTGGGATTACAATACGATCAAAAGTGATATGATCATTTGAGTCAAGGTCTGCAATCATGGCTTAAAGGTACGTGGGATCTACATATTTGGAGACTCCTAAAATCTTCAGTGTTTTATACAATATGTTTTTATGGGCAGTAGATATTTTGAGGAGATCTAAGATCGATATCCTAGTGGGTGTCTTCTCCAACTATTCTATTAAATTGTATTGACCTTCCTGAGGGATAGGTAGGGGATCTGGTATGATCAAATGAGTGCATCACATCCCTATTGCATAAATATTTTCTAAGATCCTAATAGTATTGACCTATTCATCAGATGAACGGATACATCCTATGAGGGAATCAAAGGGACTATCATTAGTGGGATAAACATAGGTAGCAGTCCTATAGTCATTAGAAGTTTGTCCATGATCTGGCTTCCTTTTCTTTTTATCTGCATGGTTAGGGAAGGGATCTTTGAAGATACCCATTTTCTCATTTGGACCTTATCCTGAGTCAGGGGGAGAATCTACGGTGATTTTTCCTCTTGAATGAGGTCTTGTATGTAATGACATAGTCTCAAGCACCTGTCTATTTTGTGTCCTTTAACATGGTGGAAATCACAGTACTCATGCTCTTTAAACCAACCAGGTTTTGGAGCATCCTCTGGATATGGTACTGTCATGGTTGGGTATTCCACCATGTTCACGGTGTCTAACTATTTAAGTATAGCTGAAAATGATTCAGTTAGCGGTGTGAATGTATGTTTGGTGGGTGATTTTGGGCAAGGTCCTTGAGATCTTTAAAAGTAGACTAGTCTACATGGTTTGGACTCTTTTGGAGTCTGTAATGCCATCACCAATGACATGTTTTTTTTTGTTGAAGAATTTTGGTTTATCTAAGGATTTTTCTTCATGTTTATCTTTAACGACTAGTTTGAGTGTAACTTTTGCAATGAGATCCTTTTCAATTTGACTACCCTTCTCTATAACTTCTTCGAAGTTAGAGACACAGTGCATTTGTAAATGGAAGGCTATTTCTAGGTTTAGGTTAGGAATGAATATGCTAACAAGATTTTTTCTGTAATGCACAAGGAAAACAACTTGCCAACCCTTGCCATCATTGCAAAAAGCTTGCAAAGGTCTCGTTGGGATTCTGCTTTGCATTGTAGAGATCATTCATTGTGATATCATTTTCCATGTTGAAGGAATAATGTCATACAAATTTTTCCACTAGCGTGGGCCACATTGTAATAGAGCCTTTAGGTATGCTAAAGAACCATTCTAATGTCAGTGTGCCTAGGCTTCGAGGGAAGAGTTATATTAAGAAATTATCATTGTACGTGACCTCTTGGAAAGCCATATAAAATTCCTTGATGTGATCACGAGGATCACCTTTGCTTTTATATTTATCAAATTTAGGAACGGTAAAGTTCTTTGGGAAGGGTTTCCACAACATGTCCTTATCGAAGGGGTAAGGGCATAGTTCTTCATACAAGTATTTCCTACTATGTCCTATGTTTCCTTCTTATAGCATAGTAAGCATGTCTTTCATGGATTGTAATTCCCATTGAATGAGTTGTTCTTTGGTAGGCGATATTGGTATTTGTGCCTTAGCCACTTTAAAAGTTGTGTCATTATATGGATCAAAGTGGAACTCACTAGATTTCGTTTTGAGTTTGTCTTTGTATATGTTCCTACTTGAAGATCCTAAGTTTGCCAATTTTTGGCTCAGTTTTAAGATTTATTTTTGAAGGATCTCTTCTTCAACTAAAGGATCCTCTTCCTCATCAAACTTAGGAGGTGGTGAGGCTTTGCACTCAATCTTCACTTTACATGAAGCTTTGTAATAAGGTCATCGTGAATCACCAAGTGGCTTTGATGGGTCTCCTTCAACGGTGTTATGATGTTTCCCAGAAGTAGAAGCATACCCTGCATCAAAGGGGTTATCCATGTCTAAGAGGGATCTTTATTCTTTTATTTTATGATTAATGACCTTAGCCTCCATTTCACGTTCTTTTGGAAGCTTAGCCCCTAATTCTAAGACTCTTGTGAGTACTTGATCTTTGTTATAATAAAGGAGCTCGTCAAATCGACCTAGGTCTAATTGATGTTGTTCTTCAGAAGAATTAGATTCTTCTCTACTATGATCAATCAACGGCTCTGTGTCTTTAACCTACAAAAAGAGAGGTGCTAAGTTGTTTCCACTAAATGGGAAGGATTCGAAAGGATTTTCTCCTAAGTCGCGCTTGTTTGGTTTAGATGCCATTTTCGTGATTCTAGGCATAACTAGTCAAAATGATACTAGGTTTCGTCTAAATGTCTTCAAAGTTTGTGTGAAACCTAGATGTATGTTTGTAATTCGTTTGATGTGATGTTGAAATATCCCAATGTGTTCTAGATGTAATATTATACATTCATTTTTATCATTCAAAGAACACTCACATGAACACTTAAATGAAATGGTCACTCAAATTGTCACTTTTCCAAGTTTATACCTTAAATTATGATTCCGGTGAAGGGTCCAAAGTGGATAGTGACAATATCGTATCAATACATAGGTCAAGTTAGAATTCTAACAAGGCCTAAATATTAAAGTGGTACTGATGCAATCTCTCGACAAGGTATACTAAAACTAGTTTAAATGCCGATGAAAGCTAATTTTTCTGAAAATGGAAGTTATGAATATGTATAGTGTAATAACACTATCCTGATACATTAACCGAAAGCAAGCAAGGTGTTAGTATCAAGACGACGTTATTTTGGTATATATAAGGAAATATCAACACTCTAAAAAGACTTAGATGACGTTGGAATTGAAACTAAGTATGAGTATAGCAAGAAGTTTTTAGTTGCACGAGTAGCGTAACCGCACAATAAAGGGACTTATATCAAGTTCTCCGAATGTGAGAAAAAAATATCAACCTAAGGAGAGATAGATGATTAACTGAAATTGCAACAAAGTGAAAATGATCTTGAAATCAAGATCAAAGGACTATCAAAGATACGAAAACATACTTGTGCACTTTAGACATTTAACAACCCAACCGTAAACATGGATGGGTGTAAATAGACAAAAAGTGGTGAGTACCATCTTTGATAAGACTCATGAGGTATGCTTCCTTCTCACCCCAAAATGGGCAGCGAGAATGCAAGGGTATAGATTAAAAGATGAAATAAACTAAGCACCACTTGGGAAGAGTTTCACCTCATTCGAAGGTGAGAATGAAACCGAGCTAAGTGAGATGTCATTTAATTCCATGATGAAAGAAACTTAGATCTAACTTAAGTGGACTCTTTTCCTTGTTTGAAAAACAAGGTTTAAACTCCAAGTAAGTCATCACTTCATGATGGCTTGATAAGACACGATATAGACTAGCAAAGTGGGCTCCAAGATAGAATGGATTTCCTAATAAGATCACTCAACTAGGTGTCACAAGTTTTCTAAATGTGAGCTCAATTTACCCAAAGAGTCACACTAAATAATTTGGGAGTATCTCGGATTTACTTTACCCCCTTCAAATATGATGAGAAACTAGTGTGTTCATGCGTATTCTCACTGGGGTTGCGATACGAAAACTTTGAATCTAACTTGCAGTGTAAAATCTAGTCAAGTGGGTAAGTGGAGCGCTTCTGTTTCATCCACGAGGTTACTCAATGGTGGATTACTTTAGGGTTCCTAGAACCACCCCCATTGTTGTAGCTTAAGGCATTATGCCAAAGGGGTTATGTTCTAGTTGAGCGGATAGGGACGTACCCTTTTCTGAAACCTGTAATATAATGTGATGTGAAGTGGTGTGTTTTTTTATCTTGCTTAACTTAATGTGGTTTAAGTAGCACACCGTTTGGAAACTTGTATGAAAACATGTATTAGAATTTTTCATTTTTGCAACTCCTTTCTTTGACAAGCGTTAGGCCCTACACATATGGAGTTAGTAATTTTCCATTTATAAATGATATCAAGAAAGATAGTTTACACATTGTTTTTTATTCCTAAGATCACCAAAAGGTGCGAAGGAAGAGCATACACAACGTGAAAACTCCACTAAAACAAGTTTATGGAAATTACTTTTAAACGTGTTTGCAAAAGATAGAGTTCATTTTTAACCAACTTTGAAAGGTTAATCTAATTAAGAAACATAAAATAAGTGTTTTTGAAAGTGACAAGAAGGTTTTTAGAAGTGTTTTGATCCCCAAGATCACCTAGAAGGTGCAAGGAGAGAGCATACACACTTCATCAACCTCTTTCTACCTAAGAAGACAAAACACTTAAACTACATTGATTAAATAACCCAAAACAACCTATAATCACTTGTTAGAGCCTGTAAATAACCATAAAAAGTTGACAAATTGATCTTACAACTCGAAGAGAAAAATTCAATTTTAAACTCAGACACCTAGGCATCCGTAATGACGCTTGCATTCCCCAGCCAATTGATACGCACCCAAAACAAAAGAGACACGCGGCGTCAAATTTTTACAGTGGGGTTTAACACCTACGTGAGCGTAATAGACACGTACTTTATGGTTTCAACAGAAACACCTGCAATTAAGAGAGATATGCCTGCAAGCCAAAATGAAAAATCCACAAGATGACAAAAGACACCGGTGCATCTAAAGGCATAGATCGCTTTGACGCCCTGATACCAATGGATGTACCTATGGTTCAAAAGGTACACGGCCAATTGTAAATGAGTTGTTAACCAAAAAAATTGACCATATGGGTGTGTGGCCGACTCAACGCGTGCATTAGGGTTTTGACGAATCACTCCCCTTCATAACACCTACACATACACCCTGAAAAACTGCAAAATTCATGGAAATGAAAATTTTCAACAGTCAAACAGGTTAAATGTTAGTCAAAGAAGCCTATTTCCAGCTTAAACCCACAAAATATGTATGAACAAGGATGATTTAGCTCACTTAAAAAAATGAAATCAAGTAAATAACAAGTTGTTTCTCCTAGAAAACATGAAAGTGGACTTAAAAAGCTTGAAAAAGGCTCCTAGAGGACAATGGTGAGTGTCCCACCGGTGTGCCAAATGTGTACAATGAAAAGTTTGTTAAAGCTATGAACATGGGGTAAGAATCTCTAAAGAAACCCCAAAATCTTTGGAACAAACAATGCAATGACCATCAAATTAGAGATAAACAAGAGCTACCTATTTGCATGCATACATTAAATCTTGAAACAAACAATCAAACTCTAAAACATGACTATATTAGTTCTCTACTCCATGAAATCTATCTATAAAGGAACCTATTAAAGTTCTAGCAATTAGTTATGTGTTTTATGGATGTCTCAAAATCTTAAGAATGGAAGCTCACCATTAATGGCTTCTCCCATTTACCTAAAGCTTTGAAATATTTAGCAAATACAAGTAAATAACTCAAATATGAAATGAAATGACTCTAAAATGACTAAAGCATAATCTAAATCAGAAATGAGATGAGAGAGGGAGTTCTTATGAAAAGGTGGGAGGGGTACCCTTGTATTTATAGTTTTTGGTTTGGAGGAAAAGGTGTTTTGGATGCATGTGGGATTAAAAGGGGCCAAAAAGGTGAATTTTAGAAAAGCACATTGGGAGGTGTGAACTGGATTTGGGAAGCCAAGTGGCTATTTTGAAAAGGTGAGATATTTGTTTAGAAAGTAAAACTCTCATTAGAAAGTCAAAAGGAGGGTTAATTAACCTAAACAAGGTTAATTAAAGGGGAAATAAGCTTATAGAAGCTAGTTAGAGAGGGATTAGCAAATTTAGGGGGTTAAGAAGGGGTTAGAAAGGGTGATTTACTAGCGTAGTGTAGTAAATGAACATGAGACTAGGATAGTTAGTATGATCCTAGTAGTAAGATCATGTAGACCAAATTATAGGTGTCTACACTCACATAACAGTTATGTTTCAAGCTTTCAACATATAAAATATTTTCTCTAATAGTATTTTCATTATCCAAACTTAATGTCCTTTTTCTAACTATGTTGGTAGAGTTGTTGTTACCAAATCTCACAGCACATGATGCATTATTAGATAGAGAAATAAATTTACTTTTATCACCTGTCATGTAACTGGAGCATCCACTGTCTAAATACAAAATTTTATCTTCATTATGTACATGAAACATGGTCTTTATAATTGAGCAGCATTCCTTTCTCTTTTTCTCATCTTTGTTCACAAAGATCCACTTTATTTTTTTGGGTGGCTCTTGTTTCCTTACGGGTGGTTATTTCTTTTATTATGATAGGTGTATTGAGCAAACTTAAAGTTGTAACTAGTGTAAGATGGGCCAAAGATTCTTCTATAGCCTTTAGAGTTCTTTATACACTTCGCAACTTTATGTCCAAACTGATTACAAGAGAAACAATACCCATAAAAGGAATGTGTGTACCTCATTGCATAGGTGATCCTAGGAACAATGTTTCTTCTTCTTGCAAATTTGTGGAAATCTTTATTTGCAGTAGAGGAAGTACTTGGTGTAGCCATGGACTTATTTTCTTCATTTTTTGTTGACTCTTTCTCCTTGCTTTCTCCCTTGAAGCCAATTCTAGACTTATTAGTTGTATCATGTTGGCTGCTAAGTATATCCGTTAGCACGATAGAGCTCTTTTCTAGATTTTCATACATAATTAGTTTGTTGAACATTTGGTCCATCTCATATTTCAACTCCTCCAATTCTGTGTTCAACTTTGAGCACTCCTCCTCTTTTTATTTTTAGGACTTAGAGATCTTCTCCAACTGAGTTTCAAGTTCCTTTAGCTCATTAACCTCCTCTTCTTATTTATGTGCTTGTCTTTTCTCAAAGATGTGGATTTGTTCCTCATAATCCTTTAATGTGCATCTTAGTTTCTGATTTTTCTTTCTACATAGTTGCAGTTCTTCAAGTGCACTTACCAACTCTGCTTCAATATTTACCTCAGCTTCCTCTTCATCGAATCTTCATATTCAACTGATGTCTTACCTCTGGAGCTACTTTCTTCATTTGCGTCCATATCCATACACATACATTTTGTTTGATCTTCAATATCTTCATTTTCTAAGTTTTTTGTGTTTCTCAACTCCGATTCACTAGATTCTTCTTTAGAGTAGAAGTTTCTTTTGTTCTCGAATAATTTCTTCTTGTTATCTTTCTCCTTATACTTAGTTTCTCTTCTATTATATTTATGGATGTGCTCTTCATGTTCTAACTGATTGTATTTATTTATTTTTAGGCATCTACTGGAAAAATGACCTACCTGTCTGCAAGCAAAGCATTTGAACGAGAGTTTTCATTTGTACTTACCAGAGCCTCTTTTTAATTCCTCACCAACAATACATCAATCTTTTCTTCATCAAGCTCATCCATAAAACCGATACTTATTCATCTTCTTGACCGAACTTCATTTATTTCTTGACCTTGAAAGCCACTTCTTTTGTGGTGGTCTTGGTTCTAATTGTTCCCATCTCGTATGCAACAAGGGTGCTATGTAGCTCATCCATTGTAAGAGTCTTCATGTCCTTTGCTTCCTCTATGGCGGAAACCTTTGCATCATACTTGCTGGTCAGGGATCTCAAAACCTTTTGAACAATGACAGATTCTTCTAGCTTTTCTCCCAAGCCTTTGATCATGTTTATGACCTCATCTATTCTCTACATATATGTCATGATGCTCTCATCATCCTTCATTTTTATATTCTCAAATTGAGCTCTATAAGTTTGCAACTTTTCTAGTTTAACTTTCTCATCTCCTTCATAGATGCTCTACAATTTGGTCCATATTTCCTTTTTGTTGTGCAGTGTATTACCTTCACGAATTCTGTCTCAGTCAAGCCACATAAAATAGCATTCATAGCTCTTGAGTTGCACTCATATTCTACCTTATCCACTGAAGAGGTGATCGGTGTGGGTGGAGCTATATATCCTTTCTCAATGCATTCCCAGATGTCAAACCCAAGTGACATCAAATATGTTTTCATCCTTATTCTCCAGAATGCATAATTTGTTCATGTGAATAAAGGTGATCTGGATAGTGAAAAACCTCCTTGTGCCTGGTTTGATGCCATGCTTGTGATATGAGGATCTCCTCAAAGATGTTAAGATTTTGTAATGAAGACTGCTCTGATACCAATTTTTACTTATCACAAGCACTGAGAGTGGGGTGAATCAGTCCAAATTACAATTTTTACACTCTTGATTTGATTTTATATTCTTTACCAATCTACATGTCGAAGTAACATACAACCAATCAAGTATTCACCAAACACATAAACACTGAACACAAATATTTACCATGGGAAACCCTTTTGGGAGAAAAACCCACCAAAACCATTGCTTATATTACACAAAGCAAGGACTCATAAGAATATAACACATCTTATAAGATTTGTTTAGTGAGACACCAATCCCACAAGGAGTACCAACCCCTACACCTATGCTGATATTACACATCACAAGAGATTTCTTTTATAGGCACCCACCTACAAGGAAGCTACAACTCCCAAAATGTGCTAAGCTACAAATTAGACTTCTTTATATATACATTTTGATCATGTAGTTACAAAAATTGCTAATACAATGAATTATGATCACTTTCTTGGCTTGATCTATGTTATTCCTCTGTCACTCTCTTATGCTCATTCAAAATTTCACCTTTATGCTCTACTTATATGATCATGTTCTTAATTATTTTCTCAATCTCACCCTTTCTCTTGCTTCACCATTGTAGCTCTTCTTAGCTTGATTGCATCATATTTTTCTTTTCTCTGCCTCTGTTGCTCGATTGCCTCTAGTGCCTTAGTTTTCTCGATGAACAACTCCTTTGAATCACTTAGAATGTTTCTTTTAGTACACTATAGATCGAAAATTCTTGCTTGAGATTTGCATCATGTACTCTTCTTGATTTGTTTCCTATGAATATGGATCATTAAATGTTCACTTAAGTCCGTTTAATTCTTTCAATATTTGGCTTCTTTCCTCCTTGACACATCCATCAAACCAATTAAAAATCCATCTTACGAAAATAGAAAAATTGCATTGTTTAGAATTTGCATCATGAAATTAAAAATGTGATCCATCTTCTTTGCATTATTTTAATTTGCCTTGAAATTGGGAATCTCCATCGATATTATAACCAAATTACCTCGTGATCAACATGCATTAAATGTTGAAAGTTGGAATAGAGAATTTCATTGCTCTGTGCAAAGTTCCAATTGTACTTACAGTTGCAATTCTCTTTCAATCAAATATCCTTCAAAATATGAATGCAAACATTCACTCTTTCAATTTGAACTCTAACTAATTTTCCTTGATCCACTCCAGTTCACTTTGATCATTTCATGGCTTCCTTTGGCATCTTTGATATTTTCCTTCATGTCACGGATTCTCCTTTTGTCCTTCAAATTTTCCCTTCTTTATGTGGCTTTTTAGTTATCCACGACATCTGTCTGCATTGTGCATCTTTTTCAACTTCTCATGACTTCCTCCTTGTTTGCTACCTTCCACAACTTTTCTCCTTTTCTAGTTCTTCATGGATTTCCTTCCTTACGTCTGCAAAACTTCTATTCTTAGCAGATTTTCTACTTATCCACGGTTTTGCATATTTTCCCTTTATACGCGGCATTCTCCAAATATTCATATCCGTGGCTTTACCTTCTAACCTTCTTCACTCTGCGGCACTCACCTGCCTTTGGCAGCTTCTTCTGGAGCTTTCCTTTAGTCCGTGGTTCCTTCCTTGAGCTTCTTTACTCCACGACTCTCTATGTACTTGGCGGCTTACACCTTATATCCGTGGATTTCTCAAATGTTGTCTAAGTCCTTTAGGGCTTATCCTTGATCATCTCAAATCCTTTGTGGGTTGACACTACCAATCAACCTTCATATTTTTAGCTTGCTCACTTTACCAAATGAATCCTTTTTCCATCAATGTAACTAGATATCAACTCATCCATCTTGACATCAATGACAATATATATAATAATGAAAAATATTCAACAAGTCGTGTGCATTACGTAACAAGTCATAAAGAGAAATCTTAGTGGGTGTATTCTTAAGTTGTTTGATGATGTCATAGCCCTTAGAAGTAGCAAGAGGAGTCACCGAAGTGATGGGTGGAGGAATAGAAGTGGGTGGAGCCATAGGAGGATGAGTATGATGAGTAGTTACTACATTGATGGAAGGATCAACCTTAGGCATAACAAAGCAAGGGGGATGTTGAGTACACACTTGCATAAAATCAACGAGTAGTAGTGACTATACTAGAGATCTTAGTAGGTGTAAAAGTAGGATAAGATGATTGAGCCATGACTTGATAGGGTGAAGACATAATCAAAAGAAAGTGTTGGATCAATCAGTTCACCAAAATGATTAACTAAAATAGAAATATTCTAGTGTAATCTAATGTTATATGAGCTGTAAAATGACTAAATAAACTACCAATAAAATATAACAAATATACCCAAGCCAATAAGTAATAAAATGTGAAATCCTAAGGTGCAAGAGAGGGTTAAGTAGTCCTTAGTTGATTCACGGATGTCACGAGACCCATGTCGCTATGTATGCAAGGTGAATAGAAGGAGAAAATGAATACAAAGAATCCTAAGAAAGTATAGATATAAGCTATCGACTAGGTAGGGGAACACCGGAAAGGGATACGGGTGCTCGTGGGCACCCTGTTCTAAGATCTATGTGCCATGGTCTACATAAATGTAAAAAAATCCTCTCGAGGTGTCGCTCGATGTTTTCCGTGTTCACTTCTGTTGCACCAATGTCGCTAAATTACACTGGATGCCACTTGTGAATAGGAGATGGAAGAATCACCTATAAAACCCTAGAAAAAGAATCAAAACCCTAAAAAAAAGATGCATATGAAGGGGTCGGACTATATCCTTAGCAATCACAATAGTGGACTTACTAACCGAGTGTTGCACGACATTTTAGACCTAATGTAGTTCAAGGTGTGTATGTGTGCAATCGTGCCATAGGTTTCTCTTATGTCGGTCACACTTGGTGAAGTAATGAGCAAATAACTAGGTGTATAATGTAGTAAATGTGTGCATGGAAACAATAGACTCCCCTCTTATGAAGTGTGATGTAGATGAACCAACCTTGTGTGCCTTGTGATGGAGTTGTAGCTTTAGATGCCTTTAATGGATGTAACTTTAGATGTTGATAGTATATGCTTAGTGCTTGGTCCCTCATTATGGTCATATCATTTTTAATTATATAGTTCTCTTATTCTAATTTCGTAACTAATCCCAAAAAGTACGACCACCAAAAAGATAGAAAGCTCAAACTACTAGAAAGTTCTCAAAAGTGAGAGTAAAGTGCAACGAGGATCGGGTGCCTAAGGCGCCCTAGTCATGTATGGGTGCTCCATTCATAAATATGAAAAAAATAGAATGATAATATAGAATAGGCAAGTGCAGATGTAAGATCGAAAAATACAAAAAAAACAATGTAAAAATTACCAAAGACATGGGTTAATTATTACTCTTTTCACTTAAGAACCGTATGAATAATAGTATGATACCGGACTAAATAATGACTCAAAGTACATGATTTTTTTCTACACTAAGTTTCCTGAGGCAAGGGGAGACTCCATGTTCATGAGGTAATAAATTTGGAATGATGAACAATGTGGAGTGTTTTGGTGTCTTCCGATATGTCAATGGATTAAATAAACTTATACGGTTCATGAAGATTTTTGGGTTTGTGTATCGGAGAATTTATATGGTTTGTGAAAATGTATTGAGGTTAAAACCAAAAAATTATGACAAGTGAATGAAAATTTACATCTATAGGTGGTTAAGATGCTTAAGGGGTTGGTAAAACAAAGGTCTTAGTTTTTCAAATAAAGATTAGATTGAAGAATGAGGTTCATGTTGAAAGTGAAGACCTCATAAAATAGGATAATGGTATGCTACAAATCTCATAGGTGTCCTAACCTATAATTTAATTGTCTCAATTCTATGATTGAAGCCCGAGGGTTCATCCTTTGCAAAATTTGTGCCATAACTATAAGAGACAAGAAAATTTGTTTTAAGTGCTTCATGTGTCTTATATCAAGTATCTCGAGTGTCTTGAAAGGTTTTATGTCAGGTTTTGGAGAAAGTGTATTATTACAAGGGTCTACCATAGGTTATCTAAAAGTCTTAGAGGTATGATCTATTATTTTTTCACTATGTTGACCTAATTTATGTGTTCAATAAGTGCAAAGGTGCATTATGGTTAGTGATTGAGTCTAAAATAAAAAATATCTATAGTGATGATCATGAAAGTATTTCCAAAATGAAACTCGGGGTGAAATAAAAGGAGAAGAAAATCTTGTTGTTTGGTCATGAACATTGACCTAGGTATGCAAATTTGAGGATCTAAGAGATGTCGGAAGGTATAATGACTTAGAAAGAAGAGTGAGGGTGCAAATAAAGGTTTACTAAAGCATCAAAATGTATTGAAGGTGATAATCATGCCCTCATTCATGCATGCTACTAGAAATATTGTCTTACACTTGTTCTAAGTTGAAGCTTTAGGATTTTGGTGGCGGAGCAATAAATGGCGACTCATAGAATATTGTGCAAAGATGTGAAGATAATGTACTATAGGGTATGGAGGTGAGATCACAAGGTATAGGTCAGTCAAATGCATCTTGAAAGTGTAAGGTATAGTGAATGTGAAGAAATATAAAGGTTTGCATTAGAAATTTAATCCTAAAATGATGTCTCTAACAGGTAGATGAAGGAATTACATGATTTACTAGGTCTATTTTGTCTATAGGGAAGAGATAAGATCTCACAAGGGGATGACGAACTTATGCAAGATAACCATCAACCAAGATATGATTTTTATGCTTATTCATGAATGGATACAATGCTGCATAGGTATGACTGTGGTGTCTCTAGTCTATGGATGCTTCTAGAAGTAGGGGAAGCTTGTTTTGACCCTCTAAGTGTGTATAAGATGAGAAAAGAAGTGAAATGGCAGATTTGAGAGTTGATTATTTTATTTGTTAAAAAGAAGAGTTAGCTATATGTTAATGACAAGTGTAATAACATGTAAAGTAGGTTATAAACACTAAAAAGATGCTTTAGGGATAGTGGCAAGATATTTGTACATCTACAAAGCATTCGCCCAAGGTAAGAAGCCTAATTTTTGTACTTTTCACTAGAGATAGATAGTATAAACCTAAGGGAGTTATACGAAGGTTTCTCATGAAAATTTTTGTATTGAAGAGGATTGAGAAAGTTTTCATTTTTTCTCTAAAATAGTTGTTTAGGGATAGTGGTCCTAAAATTATTTATGCTAGTTTCGGAAGTAAAATGGTGATTTGAGCATGAAACAAGATCTAGTAAGAGTTGTATTGCATGAATGAAGGAAAAAATGAAGAATACATATTTAGGGGGAGCTATTTTTGGGCTCATATCAAGTCCAATGGATTTTTTTTTCTAATGAAGTCGAGAGAAGAGAGAATAAAGTCCCCGGGGAGCTATTCAAGCAAGTAAGTCAAGTATTTTGTATTATTATCATTGTGTTTAGTCATATGTTGTCATTTTACATATAGTATCATCATAGTATCTTTTTCATAGATGTAAAAGGGGGAGAGAAGCATCAGAAACATGGGACTGATGTCTTGTAGGTGTGTTTTTCTTGAGGTTTCCATCAATGTTTTTGAAGGTGGTTGCCATCAATGACAAAGGGGGAGATTGTTGTTGTGTGTTAGTGTTGTCATTTATGTCAAGTCAATTGATGGAAAATGGTGTCATGAGGTCATATGAGTATCCATGTGGTGTTAGTTAGGTGCCAAAGATGAAGGTTGATTGGTAGTATCGGGATATGGTGAGTTTTAGGCGGTCTTCGTGCATGGTCTAGAGAGCTAAGTCATGATATGAGTTCTCTTGAGTACGTTGATTGTTTTCATGAGGTCCAACATGGTTGTTATGATGTGTCATGAGTTTCTAAGATTCTTCATGAGCTAACCATGGTTGGTTCATGGTTTGTCATGGTTGACTCGAGTCATTTTAGGCTATTCCTAGTCCTTGAACATGCAAAATGAGATGGAGGTGTGAGATTTGGACCCAATCAGTCTTGTTGGTACATGGTAGAAGTATTGTGGTAGTGTAAATGAGGTGTATGGTAAGTTTCAAGTCAGTACTAAGTGGTTTGGAGGTGTTACAAGGTCCTTAAGAAGCAAAGAAATGAAGAACATACAAGTTGGAATAGGTAACTCTTAATCGTTGGAGAGTTTCATAACTATTGGGAAAATATGGTGAATTTAGACTATTGGAATATATTTTCATGATGTTTCATGACAAGTTTTAGGTCATTCTAAAGAATATTTTGCAAGATATGCAAGTTTTGGCAAAATTGGGTAAGTTGCATGTGTACTTTTTAGGCATATGTGGATCTTTTGATTCTCATTGTAGATTGTATGAATTTTATGGGGACATGATCTAGTTATAATATATTCTTAGGTTGTTTATTAAGCTTTCACAAAAATAGTTAGGTGGTTTTATTGTCACGTTTTTATGAGCGATTGTTAAGAAGGTAAAGTGGTTTAAAACCCTAGCTAAGAGTGACTTGGAGAAGATTATTTGTACCAGCATAGTTTTAATTGGTTTTGAAAAAGTGATGATTGTATGATGCATAAGAATCTTCCATATTTCCATAATGGTGCATAATTTCTTTTGACAAAGTGTGTGGGCCCCACCTGAAATTTCTTGTTTATGAAGAGGTTTGATTTGTGGAAAAATTCCCTAAAGAAGGTAAAGTTTATATTGAAATTTTTTTATCCCTAGAGTTTTTATATATGTAAATTGTATTTTCAGGTCATGGTTATGGTGAAAAAGTGCAAAGTGTGCCCTATTTGTGAAGACTGGTTTTTGGGGTAGCTTAGAGAAGTCTACACTAAAAATGGAATTACAGAGCTAAAGGAGGAGTTAGGACTCCTTTAAAGTTTTTTATTATCTTGGTTAATATATATTTCCAATGGTATATAAAAATTGTGTATTTGATAGGGTATGAAAAGGTTACGACCCATTTTTTGAGGGTCGAATCAAGGATGCATGTTCTAAAGAGGTCCAAAGTGGCTCAATAAGGTAAAGTGATGATTCTGAGTTATTATTGATTAGTGATGGTTTATGAGTTCTAAAAATAATTTGTAAGGGTGTTACATGATTTGGTCTATTTTGGAAGTTATTTTTTAGGTGATGGGGTGAGTTGGGCTCAATGTCGGTTCTTGAGTCCTAGAAGGCATAAGAAGCAACTTGTAGAGATTGGCTTCGTTGAAGGCCTTCCACTTAGATATGGAAGGAGATACAATATTTTAATGAAATATGATTAAGATATATCTCCAATTAGGTATGAATTTTGTATTGGTGAGTTGATTTGAAGGGAATTTCAGGCCGGTTTGTAGAGAAGAAGGTATGTTGATTTTTTTGGACAGTTTGCTTTGGCTAGAAGATTGAGTTTGTTGAAGCATGATATGGGATTAGTTGATGATTTATATTACCTGGAATGTGAATAGGGATGCATTTTATTTCTATTTAGGGAATTTTGAGGTATTTAAAGTGACATAAAGGGTGAAAACTAGTTGCTTTTGCAAAACTAGTTTTTAGGCATCTTGATTTGGTGAAGAGGAAAGTTACAGTGGTTTGATCATATTGATGTTTCATGAGCTCTAACATGCATGGATGTTATGTACATGTCCTAAGGATTAAATTTAGTGGTTAAGTGCCATAGGTGAGTTGATATTGGGTGCTCTTGATTCCCAAATGTGAAAAAATTGTGTTGGAAACCACTGTTTTGTGAAGGATATGAGCCTTTTAGCTTGTGTTATGATTTATTGGATTTGTACAAGTAAATGAATGAGTATGGATGATTATTATATGTTATATTAAAAATTTATGGTGAATTTTTAAACTTGAATAATCATGGTTTTGTGATTTATGGTTTTATCTCATCCAAGTGATGGGTTTTTGAGCTTATTTTGTGCAAGTTAAGTAGTTTTGGGCATGGCCGACCTATATGGATCATATGTGAACATTTTTATAAGTTTAATGTAATTTTATTAAGATTTATTGGTCATGAAAAATGATAAGGACTGACCTATCTTATGTTTTAAGGAAGATAAGCTTATAAAACAAGTGTTTTGGGTTCAATTTTGAGCTAGGGCTCCTAAAGGGAAAAGTACGACCCAAGTAGAAGTATATTTCAGGTATGAAGGAATGATTCGAAGGATGAGGAAGTGTGTTACAGGTTGAATATTGATTGAGGACATGTCAATTGTTTAGAGCTAAGACAAGTTAATAAGGAAGAAGATAGAGCGAGTTAAAGCGGTGAGGGTTTGATTGAATGTGTATGAGCTAAATTAGAGATGTCCATCAGTTGTGGCGTAGAAAAAATTTAGAGATCATCATCATCAAGTGGCTTAGTTTGTGCTTAGTCATCTTAGGGGGTGTAACCTCCTTATGGAGTGGGTGTTTCACTAAATCATGGATTGGTGTTCCTCATAGGGTTGGTGCTCCTTGTGAAGTTGGTGCTTTACTAAATTTACTTTTTGTGAGTAATATCAGAAAAAATTTAGTGGGTTTTATTCCCCATGAGGGTTGCCTACTTAAATATGGTGTTCATGTGTCTTATTATATGTTTCATGTTGTTTTGAATGCTTAATACACGCCTAATGTGCACAAATGGTTATGAATGTTAAATGAATGAATGAAATGATGAATGTATGAGATGGTAAATGAATTATAAGTTTTGTAGGACTGATTCATCCCCCCTCTCAGTCCACTGCACTTTTAATAATATTGGTATGTTTAATAATGATTTTAAATGTTGGTTTTTGGTATGATAGTAACATGTCACATGGTTGGATGAAGTAATACAAATTTGAAATTATATGTTGGTACACTTGAGATCTATGATTTTAACAACTATATTGTTTAAGTTGATGAAGATGCCATATTACGACCAATTGTGTATGTTGTCAAAGTCATAAATCCCTAGCATGTCAAGCTCATTATTTGTAACATTGCTTGACAAGTGCATGTAGGAGAATCGTTCCCATTATTTTAGTTACATATTCATCGTGAATTACCTACGCATCTCACTATTTATTTTGTGTGTTTCATCAATACATACCTCTTATGATGTGGTTATCTCTAAATTCCCAACATATTAGGAACATTTAATTTCATGCTAATGAACAACTATTTATTTTTTACTCATTCCTATATCCATTTAAATGTGTTAGAATGATTTGCAAAGTAAAATACATAACCAAAAAAATATTCATATGAAGGTGAATCAATTGAGGCACACTATAATAATGAGGGGATACACAAACATGGCCTAAATTTTCATCTATTATCACTGATTTCATTTCCTCTAATTATGAAAAGACCATGATCTACAAGCCTCAATAAGGGGAACACATTCTAAATGAGGAAATTTCATACGAGCATCTATGAAGGAATAAATTTTTGATGATTCTATTGTGTCTATGCCCACATGCTTGAATATTGTATTTCCAATAGAGAGGGTAATGATTATAAAAATACATGTTGCGAAAGGTTTTTTTACAAATGTTTCTTGTCTCCTATGTGCAAATGTCACGATAACTATAGTTTCATAAAGGAACTTTTCATATACAAATTTTATAAGGTTTTCAAGTGAAACAATATTAAATATTCTTGTTAGCATATGGTGGTAGCTCTTTAATTTATTTTTGTCATCATATGAATACTTCACAATGTAATTCAATATTACATGTTGAGAAAGAACTGGTTGATAGTCAACATTGTCTCGTTAAACTACCAATATGCCCAAGTTATGGATGTTCACATTGTCATCAAAATGGGTAGAAGTGCATTTTTGTTCCCTTCATTTTTAATGAACATGGATAAATGGTTTTGAAAAGGCCATAGAGCTTTATATCTACATTGAAGAGTAGAATCCTTCCTATACAAATATGTAGCCTCGTTGAATTTTTTGTGTCATTAAAATATAAAATTTACATAATCTTTGTAAACATCATATATAAGTATTACTTCTATTTCGAGAAAGCATGAGTCGTTAAGATATGAGTGGTGGAGATAATAATTGTGTTCTAAGCCTCTTGTATTCTATATTGTAGCTAGATGATCAAAGAGAATATTTACTACATTCAATTGAAGAGGGTTACCCGAATCAAGTGAGTCCATGTTTGGTGCATTGTTAACTGGTATAGAAATCCATGGATATGGAAAATTCCCTTGTGTCTCCATTCCTACTTGTATTTTTTATGAAAACATTATGTAGTTGATTAATTTTTTAGAATAATATAATTAAATGTAAGTGCTTGTACATATACCAAGTAGCCTTTGTTGTGTTTTCATCTTTCTAGTATTTATTTGCAAAATATTGGGAATCTCTTAACCATATAAGAAGATACAAGATGAGGATTTGCAATAAAGTTTTGATTCCTCCATTAATTTCTTTTTGTGGAGATTATTGGAGGGGAACTTCACATTACTTTGTGTAAATATGGATATTTAGTGTCTGTGACACCTAATGTGAAAAAAAAATTACAAGGAATCCCAATTGTGTGATCATATTGCCAAGCTCATTCTTATGCTTGGACCAAAATGATCTTCTCTCTAAGTTTAGACCCAAAATTTATTAAGTGGTCATCTGTGAAAAGTATGGGAACCTTTAAAAACTATTTTTTTGTATTCTTGGATATAACTATTTGCAAATAGAACATGTATGAACAAATGAAAGGTGATCGATTCTTATTTGAAACCTTATTCGAGGCCAATGAAAGTAGTACAATTGGGTTCATCCGGTTGAGAAAATATTTCATGTTTTGGCACTTGATTCAAAATATATGAGCCCCGTTAATTTTTGTGTTCTTATCAAACTAAACAATCCCTTTCATTTCTTGAATTCAACATTTCTGTTCACATGGAAAGAAAGGGGAAACCAAATACAACTTTTAAAAATAAAAATGTAGAAGGCAATAAAAAAGAAGTAACATTAAATGTGTCTCTTTGTTAGTATTTACAGGTAGATATATAAGAAAGCATTGGATGGATAAATATTATACGAATAAAAAAGATGAGGCCTCTAGTGTACACATGAAAGTACATACAATGTGAAAAAAATTACATGTCCTAATACATATGTATGTAGTTATATTTAATTCATCTAGAAAAGTTGTATTCTTTAATGAGGATGCATCTTTACATTGAGTACGTTATAGTGGACCTTTTTAATATATTTCCAATTTTGTTGAAAGCGTAAAATGGTATTTGCAAAAAAATAAACTAACATCCCATATTCATCTTTAAAATTAGTGATGCATTTTGTAGTTGATGAAATGCATATTTGTATTCATAGTATCCGAAATCCATGTTACATTTTGACAATGCTAAGAAGAGTTTGGATTCGAACAAGTTTTTTCTTACATTATTTAGTGATAACTAAAGAAATGCAAACAAGGTAATAAAAATTTGAAATATCAACATGAACATGAATGTTGCTATAATAGACATTGTGTTTTTTTACTCATAAATATCGAGAACTTGATGGAAACAATGTTCTCTTTTTCAAAAGTATCAAACATCAATGACAAAGATATCATGTTAACACCATTAGAACTAATCCAATATATTAATTGATGCACGTCCATTATATCGGGTTGATGAAGAATTGTGTATTAGAGAAACTCCTATATTTTTTTATTTTTACATTGTTATCTCGCCTTTCCTTATTGTAATTATTGGTTTGGGTGATGTCTTAGATGAACATAAATCATCCAAAACATCCCCCTTTCATCACAAAATACACCCTAAAGGGTTACATCAATGTAATATCCTGAGTTATACAGTAACGTTAAGTGTTCTTTATTGGCTAAAGAATCCATCTAGTTTTTTTATGTTGGAGGATGATGTAATGGATATAACAATTAAAATAATGTATATAATGGATTTGTTACATAAAGTCATGATCTCCTCGAAATGCTTTGAATTGTGTATGTAGACATACCATGACATTTTGATATTGGAGTGATTAAAGGTTGATATAGGAAGTCAAGTCAAGGATAATTTCTTACGAGGTCAATAATGGTTATATTTTACTTTCACATACCTATTTTCAAAATGAACACCATGCTTCATTTTAGACAATTAATCTAAAATGCAGAATTAGAAGGCTTTAGAAAAATTAAACAATATTTTGGGCTCCCGTTTTGACTGAAATCCATCACAATTGTTCACCCAACTTCCTTTGAGTTCATATAAGCAATATCAAAAAGACTTATAAAATTTTATCTTGTTTGACCGTTGGGACAACTAGAGATGTCCATTTACCTTTGTTCTCTTTGAGGAGAAGACCGTATTCAACACCCCTCATCTTAAACTTCTCCTCAAACCTCAAGCCTCCAAACATTAAAGGATGTCAATTGACACCAAGTGATATCAATTAACGAGGTCAAGATGATTGGGATACTTAATATTTGCATGTTAAATTTCCCCTAATCATGACAAATGTCCCATATTAAAATCTGGCTTCCATCGGCCCACCCACTTTCCTTAAGATTATTGGGAGTTAATCTCATCACATAGGTTTTGGTGACTTCACTGATGCACTCCCACGGTCCTTGTCTCTTGGAATTAAAGCTTTGCATTTTACAGGTCACTGATGCATGACATGTGGAAGATGAGACACATGTCAATAATCAAAACTAAGGGACTTCATAGACTTTCCCAATTGATAAGGTGCATGAGAACGATGAAAACCACATTACCATATGAAAGATAGTTTGATAGTGAACTCCCTCCAGGCATGCTCGTTCCACATGCACCCGAGACAGTGATGGAAGGCGTGTGATAGGATGTACATGTGGCTTAAATATGTTGAGTCAAATATTCATTGCATAGAATTTTATGAGCTTAAATTTGATAGTTTGAGTGAAAGAAAAAAATGAGCTTGGGGACTTCACGGCAGCAAGATAGGGCTCTAGTTTTCTAGCCATATCGTTTGAATAATTCCTCCTTATCACCTACAAGTATATTCATTGAAAGTATCTTGAGGAGAGCTACACTCATATCATAGTTGTAGAGAGAATAGTTGAGTTATTAGAGAGATATTTGTCATATATTTATGGAAGATTTAAACTTGAATAATGTAATAAAACAAACCCCAACTGACTTAAAGATACGTTTTTCATTTTGATCATTTATGAAAAGTGTTTATAATTGAGAGATGTCCTTTTTGCCCCGCCCAAATGTAGATAAAGAGTTAAATTAGTTTTTAATCATGGAGAGGAGTGGTTATTAGTGGTCTAAAGTGCAATCATGACTAAAACAAACAATTGACAATTTAGCCTCCATCCATCTCTCCTAATCTCCGGGGAAGACATTGATCTAGTTTTGAAATAATCTTGAAGGAAAATATCTTTTTTTTTTTTGTGCTTGAGGAAACATCAATGGTTTTGATCACCATGATTTGCAGAGATCCTTAATAATATACTAAGGAGTGGTTTTGGGTGAATATCTTCACTTGAAGCATCTTATAGATTTTTTTATCTTTTTGAATTGAATGAGGATGAAGCATCTGATATTATTCATAATATTTTTCATCTCTTTATTCTATTCTCTCTTATATCTTCTTTCATGTGTGTGTGTGTGTGTGTGTGTGTGTGTGTGTATTTAGACAATTGTAAAGGGTTAATCTTCCATGAAAGCAAGATCGCTCTACTTTTGTGACGATTTGGTTTTCTCGAGTTCCTTTGACCTCGAGCTTGAACCTTGTAGATTATTGATCACCTTGATTTATGGTGGAAAAATACTATGTCTATTCCATATTTAATAAAAATGTGGTTGTGACTCATAACTAGCCTTTATTTTTTTGTTAATGGTCTCTTACCTCTCTTTTATCTCCGTAATTTATTGTGTGGCATCTATAATGTTGTAATTTATTGTTTTTAAAGTTTAGAGAGGGAATTTGATTTAGGTGTATACTTTGGTTATGAAATATATCTTCCTCTCGATCTTTACCTTATCTTATCCCTTCTTGATTTTGTTGGAGGGTGTTCCACTTCTTTCTTGATGCCATCACTACCCCTTTTAATGTTTTTATCTCATATTTTTTCTCTATAAATTAGTATATTAGTGTTTAGTCGTAGTTAGTGTCGGAAGATGATCTTCTTCGAGAGATCTGGTCCCCAAGGAGCTAAGGTACCACACATTGGGGAAATTCCCATGTTGCGGTTGACATGGCCAAGTTCTCTCTAAATTGGTGATCAATCACTAATGCACACATCTTAGGTGACACCATTTTTGGCATGCTCGGTGGGACCAGTTTGTTTGGACACTTTTTTAAAGCTTGTTCTCATCTTTTAAGTATTCCATTAAATAATTTATGTGTTGTTGTTAAATATTTATAATATATTTAGATAAGGATATATGTTTCTCCTGATTTTATAGCTAATATTTGGTGTGTTCTTAGCTCATTTGGTTTGTGAACCTTAACTTCAAGCACTTGAAAACTCCATGGATTCATATCTAGCCCATTTTCTTACTTGTGGATCACCGTTTCACCTCTATTTTTATCTTCATGTTTCCACATTTTCAAGGATCTTCCGAGATCCCTCTCCTTTCCTCATTTAAATTTTATGACCCTCTATTTGCAGCAATGGGATGAGATCCTCAATACAACCTTGAGAAACCTACCATTATTTTATGGAAATGGTTACCTAACCCCCATTGAACACATTCAATATGTAGCCAACCATTGTGCCATACAAAATATTAGAGAGGATAATTTTTGTCACATACTTCTTATCTCTTCTTTTAGAGGTAAAGCTCAAGAATGTTACCTAAATTTGGTTTTACAATCTATGTCATGATGGGACCAAATAGGATAAAAGATGGAGAAATGGTAGGATGAGAATAACTATGTTATGTCTCTCATGGAACATCTCAAAACCATAAATAGAGCCTCAATGGAGCTTATCTCGACTTCAACCTCATATTTGCAAAGAATTGGGGAGAATCCCTTACTAACTTAGACACCAACCATGTATGGTGTTCTTTTAGTATTTGAGAGCCTTTGATTTTGGTATTTTTGTCATCATTAAATCTCTAAGAGGCATTACTCTTCCTCGGTATTTCGATGTTTCTATGCAAGCTAAGAAGAGTCTCATTCATGATGGGAATTTTTTTCCCCATTATTCCCTTTCTTCCATCACTTGAATTTCCTCCAACTCCTTATCCAATTGTTGATCCTCCTAATGTTCCACTTGAAATCCCTAATGCCCCTATGGTTATTAATGCTCCATTTGATATCTACAAGATCCCTATTATCCCAAACATCTTCAATTCCTTTAAAAATTCCCTTCCACTTACCCCTAAGTCACAACCAAGCCCTCCAAAGTTTTGTCATGAAGCATTGAGAGGATATGGTATACCACAAGTTGTCCTTATTCTCTAACCAACATTGACCAAGCCTAATCACCCTACATTATTGGTGGATTAGGTTATTTATAACTTTTGTGATGAAGGAGAAAACCTTTAACTTTCCAAGTAGCCCTCACAGACAAACCATTCAACCATATTAGAAAATTATTATAAATAAGAGAGAATTATACATGATTTTCTCAAATCCATTAAGTTTTAGAGGAAGGAACACATTATGGAGGATAAAATAAAGGTTTCGAGGATCACATCAACAAGTTTGAGATCAAGAAAAATCTATCAATAATATAGACAATGAAGGATAGCCCTTATAAGCTCTTCATGCCATGTTCAAATGATTTTCATAAAAGGAAACAATAACATAGCCATTTCATAGTGGCATGACTCTAATTCAGATGATTATATCACACATTTTCCTATTCAAGAGGTTTTCGCCACTTATGAGAAGATGGAGAAACTATTTCTTAACACTAATGGAATCCAATCTCAAGCTACGGAGAAATAAGAGGATGAACTCTCCTCCATAATTGAAGAGTTTAATAGTTTCATGCTTTCCCTTAGAGAAGAGTGTGAGGATAAAATATTTCCTTCACTTGATGAGCCTACTTGGGAAGAAATAACTAGTTTGGAAGATTTCAATTTTGAGTAAGATCTTAGGTTGATAAACTTCATGTATGAGGATGACGAAGATAATGAAGAGAAAAGTGTGAAAATATAAGTGCTTGTTGAAGACAAAGTAGATGAAGACAAGTTTGAAGAACTAACTAACATTATCCATCTTGAGAAGGATGAATATGGTGGCTTTCCCAAGGAATATGAGAGATCAAATTTGAGAAGTGGATTCACCATAAGGTATCTAAGTGTTTCAAAGCTTCATATGGAGTTTTTAATGGTCATTCTTATTTTAGAGCATGAAGAGAAACACCAAATCATCAAAAATCATTTTTAACACCCCCAAAACTAGAATGATGATTAGATAGACGTGTTTTTAGCCAAGTTAGCTGATATTTTAAACCAAAGTAATATGATGGCCATGTTTTATCCCTTTTTATCATCCTTGGTTGATGTAAATATGATTTCATGGCCCATTCATCAAGAAATGGAATTACTTTTCCCAGCTAGTTTGTGGCTTTGTTTGAGTTATTTTTGTTCTTGTTAGAGGATTAATTTAGTTTAATTTTGGAAAAATAAGAGTGATCACAGTCTTCATGTTTTTAGTTGAAGAATGTATGATATCCGTCTTTTTACATACTCTTGTATGATATTTTCTTAATCTTGTGAACATTCAAATTAGTCAACCTCCTTTAAATTTCATACAAATGTAATGATAAATTAGTCTAGTTTTAAATAAGAAATCTTGACTCGGATATTTGGGTAAGTGCAGCAAGTTGCGCGACCAAAAAGTGGACATCAAATCCCGAATTTTATGAACCACGATTTCAGTTTACAAACCTCAACCACGGTATATTTTGTTAGGTTCGGAAATTCCCAAACCTAATCTTGTGATCGCAATTTATAAACCACAATCAAGGTCCTTTGATACCCAAAAAAAACAACCGCGACCCTCGTTTTTCCCCACCATTTTCTTCAAATCGTGCATTATTTTCCATTGTTGACACTCGCGCTTTGCATTAACCTTCCAAATTGTAATTTTTGCTTCTAGATCATGATAATTTACATGATGCTATTGAGATGAAGAAGTAAGCCCTCATTTTTTTTTATCAATTTTCTTGCATTTTAGGTTCTTTTTGGTTTTCATGGGTTTTTCAATCATTTATTTATGTATTAAATTTCTTTGTTTTGTCATTTTCTCGGCAAGTTGCTAGTCCTCTGTAGTGCCCACATTTTTATAGCTCCAGTTATCTGTTGGTTCCTTTATTCCTAGACATGTTTTGACTGAGACTCTGATAGTCTTTGGACATTTTACTATGATATTTTATCCTCATGGACATTATGGCATTTTGGGCGTGTAGCGCCAATTGGACTAGATTCGTATATTGATATATCTCTTATGATGTTGATGACACTAACAGGGTTATATGGTATATTTATTGATTAGATGTTAGTCTCTTGTGGTTGATTTGATTAATGATATAGTGTTCTGGATTTAATGATGGTAATTTTCATGCTAACCTAAGTGTATGTCGTTGCAATTTTATTGTGGATGATTCATGGCAAACTATGTGGGTAATTGTATGCATTGCACTATCAATTGTAAATTATGTTCGACATTATAAGTTTGATTAATATTGTGATGTTTAGATGATGTTTATTATATTGGACAGATGCGGTTAATGTGTGCAATGAGTGTGCAGTGATGGTATAGGAGAGCATGGGTTTCAGGGCAGCTACGCAATTGTGCACAAGTGGCCCATGGGCTGAGTCCTAACCATGCTAAATGTTTGAGGCCTTAGATTAGATGTATTTAATTGGGCACCATGGGTGAACCCCTCAATTGTAATGTAATATTGTTTTGTAAAATTAATTAGGTTTAGGGTGTGTTTTATTAAGTAAACTAGCTTAGGGGTTTAATGATCTTATCTTAAGTTAAGTGTTGGTTTTGGGAAGTGTGTGTGTGTTGGTAGAAGGGATTGGGGACCACATGTGAACCTTGGGTGGACCCCACACCCTCTACCCTTGTGCCCAAGCATGCCAAACCCGAAATTGGGTTATTTTGGGTAATTTTAGGGACCCCTTTTGAGTTTGGGGTTCCCTTCAGCATGAAAATGGGCCCTTGGACCCTACCTAATAGGTAGGGGGGCCTATTTCCAAGGTTTGGAGGGAGTTTCCCTCCCATTTTGCCCTCTTTAGTCACCATCCATGTAAGATGGTTGGGTTGTGTGAAATTGTTAAAAGTTGCTCCACTTTGTTTTATTTTAGTTTTTAGTATTTTGGGTGATAAGGGCTAAAAGGTGAGTTTACTCTTACTTATTTGGTTTTTGGAATCTTTGACTCTTGAGAGGAGAGGAGGTGACACTTGTCACTTTCTCATTGGTGAGGAAACTTTTGGGTTCCTCTTTTTATTCTTCCTCATGTGGAAGGAATGGGTCTTCTTGGTTCATTTTTTTGGGAGCACTTGGAGAATTTTGGGAGCTTGGAGGGGAGCTTGGACAAAGGGGAAAAGCTTAGAGTCTTGGAAAGCATTATAGAGGTAGGGTTCTTAACCTTTTTCCTTCTTAGTTTTGTTATCTTGTAAACTATGCTTGATCAATAAAATAGTGTGTGAAATGATGTGTTGTGAAGTTGTATGGTGAATGTGGTTGTTTGCTTGTTCTTGTTATTTTTCTTTGTTTTCTCTCCACCATCATTTGGAATGATGGTTTTTGGAGAATGTAGGGGAAGAGAGAGGGATTTCCCTCTCAAACCTCATGGTTGTTGGTCAAGCCATGAAGGTCCCTTCTCATCCCCTCATATGGTTTGAGGTGGGAGAAAGGTTCACATGGCTTGAACCTTTCCCCATTCTTGGTGAGGAAACCCTTTTGGGTTTGAAAATCCTCCCAAGAAGGATTTCTATAGCATAAAGGAGGAATAAGGAGGATGAATGATTTAGGAGGTATAAGGAGTTTGTATATATGTATTTGTTGGTGCTCCTATGGTTGGACACCTTGATTTGGGCATCCTACTTCCTCTCTTCCCCCTTGTGAGGTTGACCTTGTTCTCCTCATGTTGTGGTTTTCATTGTGTAGTAGGTCTAAGTGGTTGATTGGTCTTATGTTTTTCTTGTTGTGTGTGTTTAAACCCCATTATACTTGTGCACATTGTGGAAGCTAGTTCCTCTCTCCCATGGGCTTGGGGGAGGCTAGCATGACTTCCAACCATGGAAAGGCATGTGATGATGCCTATTGGTTGGGTGGTAAACAAGCCATGTTCTCTTGGAGTTGGATTCTTGTAGGAGTATTGGAGTTGGAGCTCAAGTTGGAGATAGTAAAGCCTCTTGCCATCTTGGTCTTTCTCACCTTTGGAGGACATTGCCTTCACTTTGTAAATAAATGTGGCTTGTAAAGTGTCATACTTTTGTAAAGACCCATTTTTGTACTTATTGTATTTGATAAAACATTAGTCTCTACTAAGGAAACTTTTATTTTATTGTTGCTAGAAACTTGTAAGATTGTAATATTATCATATTGAATCATGAGTTTTCTTTTAGTTACATGTTGTATTTTGAAAGTCTTGTTGTGTATAAATCTGCAAAGTGAGATCATGTATGTTGCATCAAAACTGTAATTTTTAGTTGTCTACTTTATTTATTTTTAAAAAAATGAAAGTTAAACATTCTTTTAGTTTGCAAAATTTTATGGCATTACTTCCTCCAAACGTTCCTCCACTTCCTCAATACCCTCCAAATATTCCTCCACCTCCTCAAAAACCTCCTCAAAATGCTCCTTTGAATATTCCTTAACCTCTTGTGGCTATTACCACCCCCAAAGAACCATTAGGAACCCAAGGTGATATCATTACAAAAATCTGAGAAAATAAAATTTTCATTCAGAACCTTATTTACGCTATTAGACAAAATCATTCCACAAATCTAAGCTGCATGACTTTAGCCAACACACTTCAAACATTGATTGGTGAAGTTGACTCAGTAACAAACAAAATAGATAGATGTAATATTGTTAGAGCTGATTGTAGGCATTGGTATGCGTAAAAATTATCACATGCACCATGAAAGACAAAAAAATTGGAAAAGACTACATTTGTGCACTATTTATAGACCTCTCGAACCAATTCCCCCTCATGACTAATTGCAAATCGGTTCCTTACCGATTGGTGTCATAACGACCGGATTAATAACACTTTTTGGGAGTGATGGTGGATGGTTTTTTATTATCCACCATGCAAAAAAAATGAGGTTTCTCTTTATTTTTTGAAGAAATTGTATTGTGAGTTTGTGCTTAATGAGGTCCCTAATTATTTTGATTTTTCTCGGGTTTTAAGGTCGAGGCGGTGTCTTTGAGTAGAGTAGACCAGTGCACGTATTGTAGTTGGTCAACCTAGGATGCCCCATGCCCAAAAAAAATATGGAAACCTTCAATTATCCCTCCTATAGTGAAGGAGGTTGTGGAGATCAATATATTGCATGCGTTGAGGTCTCTCATTGATATTATAACCCAACACAATAACCAAATTGTATCTAACATTGTTGGTGAAGGCTTCAATCCTAGTACACCACACCACAAGGGTCATGTGGTGCTATATGCACCGCAGTGAGACATCCTTTGTTGGGTCACATGGTCTCGTTTTCTGAGATGAGACGATGATAGATGTTTTTGGAAGCTTGTAAATGTCCTTGGTATTTCACAAGTAAATGTCACATAAATAATATATATAGAAAATTTTATTTCATTTGAGATTTTAATATATATATATATATATATACTTGATTACATCATACTTGTGGAAAAACTAATATTTTTTTGATTTTAAACAGCAAGAGCCGGTCAAGGACACATCCAGTGTGGACATCCTAGCTACTGTAGCCCATGTTACAATGTGTACAAATGTAAGTTTCAAGTTACTTACATTTCAAAGTTCATTTGATTGCACATTTATTATTAAATACACATTAATGTTTGTGTATGTGTTTCATGTGTACATACATATTAATATGTTTATCTTTTTTAATAAAGATCCAAGTGGGACATCATGTGTTGGGGCACTTTGAGGCTACTTACAGGCCTCAAATTACTTTTACATAGGTTAGTTTCACAGATTTTACTAGTTAATGTTCAAGATTATTTAAATATTATTAACATACATATCTATACATGTTCTAGAATTTAATATATATGCATGAGTCTTAGTTCCTTACACCATTCTCCTAGAAAATTTTCAATTAATGTTGATCTACATGTTGTTTGTACAACTTATGAATGTCGCACAGAATCCTCCCTTTATGTAGGCTATGGAGGCTATTGTTTATGTTACCATAACGTCTGCAAATCCACTCACATAGGTACAATTTTTCAATTTTTTAAAATTTGGAATGAATGTTTTATCACTAAATCTACAATATCAAATTGTACATGAAATATTTAATTTGAACTATTTATTTGTATGTGGCCTGGTACGAGTCAAAGTGCATTTCCACGACCCCTAAGTACTCCCCCTCATGATTCTACCCTTGACCTGTAGGGTGTCAATGAAAAATTGATCGGATCATAAGATTGCGTAAGATTTCACATGCATTAAAAATTTTCTAAGTTTCTAAATTATGAATGTATTTTCAATATATCCGCTTCTTAAAACTTCGGGTGTTAAAAACTTGATGTTTATGAATGTGCATGCTAAGTTGTAGGTGAGCTTTGACATGCTTCAAACCGGATGGAAAAAATCGAGTAATGCCATCTCCTCCACTACATCCACAAAGCCGTGGACATGCTTCTACTAGCAAGGCCAAGAGAGGGAGGATGTTTCATGATTCTTCATAGGATGTATAGATATATATGCCATCTAGACATGTGATACATACATTTTTGTATGCCTATATATGGCTTGATATATATGATCTTGTGTTGGACATTCCATGGAGACATGTATATAGTCTTATGCGACCGTGTGGTCCTATATATATGGCACACTTAGTTTGATACATTATTCTTATATTTTCAGAGACATGGCACTAGCAAACACATGTGCATGTATTCCATGTGTACTAGATATATTATATATATGTGGATTTTGTTCCCAGACCACTATGATATAATTTTTATGATGTTATTGCGATCTCATGTGTTGATGTTTTCCAGAACGATATTTGACATATGATCATATTTGATGATGTTTTTTTATATACGTGTGACTTGATGAACTATGATGATGTGTGACAACATGATTTAATTAAATGACGTGTCTTTGTGATGATGTACTTGACATGTATTGTGATGATGTAATGAAATGATCGACATCTTTGTTTCACTCTTTCTAGACCACACACTTATATATTCTTCATAATCATATTTTTTTCTCTTTGTGGTGGATGAAGATAGGAAGTTTGCACATAACAATGTGTCCATTCAAGTGATATGAAATAATAATCATCTTTGTTTCTTGATATGACATAATAATCATCTTGTGCTTGAGAGATTGCATAACAATGGAAAAATTATTGATCGACATCATAATCATCTTGGTTTTTCTTTTTCACACATATAAAATGTCTTTGTAATTTCATATATATTCTTCGTGTAATCATGTCTTTGTTTCTCTTAATATGCTTCATGTATTCATTTCTTTGTTTCTCTTTATATGGTTCATGCACAATCATGTCTTTGTTGTTACCTCATTCAATCTCCTTGAAGGATTTTCATATATGAAGTTCACTATTGGTGCAATGAGTAATAAATCTTGTGCTTTGGAAAATTGCATAAAAATGGAAATTCTTGATATGTAATCATAATCATCTTTATTTCGTTTTGTAACACACACACACACGCACAAGCCTGCCATGTAACTTCATATGTAATCGTGTCTTGGTTTCTCTTTACATGTGGTGGATGAAGATAGGATATTCGAAATTCAACCGTTCACACAACATGGTAGTGTGTTTACCTTTTTGCAATCTCCTTGATGTAACCTTATTCAATTAAAATGATAGGGCATTATTTTTAGGCCTTAAAAATAATTATTCACATAAGCTTATCGAATAGGGAGGTATTCAAATTTTATGATATAATTTTTCAATTTCTAACACCACAACAACATGTCACCTTCAATAATAGGAATAAAATCCAAACTTAACAAGTACATTAAAACATATCTATATGATACCCTATTTGGATATTCATTACAATGCCAACTTGAAAGGGAATATTTATTATTGATTTCAAATCTTCATTTAGAATAACCACTTTTTATGACTTAGAAACAAGATTTTTTTACATAATGTTCTCTATTCTAAATTCATATAATTCAGAACACACATTCCATTTCCAGTCCATCTCATAATAGAAAACCATATACAACTGTAATGACTCGATGAATCACCAATCTCTCATTTCATGACTCGATATTAAACCAATCTCTCATGATTAACTTGTTCAAGTGTATACTATGTATAATTTGGTTCTTTTACCCATCAAGGGTCACTCAAGTGTTCTGTCTAAGAATCCTATCTGAATATCTGTTACCGATATTCATCTGAAATCCCACAACTTAGACTAGGTGACATAAGACAATGCAACTAAGCAACTTGTGATACTTTGGCCAAAGTTTTAAACATGTTTACCATGTTTATATTCCAAGATGACATACTCATCAAAAGAATATGTCTAATACCACACTTGTATTGTTATCTAGATTGGTCTTCCTTGACTACTTAACCAAATCGAGTCAAATTTTCACACTAAACAAGGGTAGCTTACATGCACTAGTGTGGAAGACTACTTGTGGTGACTAAGGGTACATAGACATACTCAATCGACTTTCATCAATTGAGTGTGTTTAGATACCCTAAGTCAACATGAGTTGACCACTACACTAGTCCATGTTTCTATCTCTGTTTAGAGTAGAACTATGAACCGAATTTCCACTTATGTCAATCGAGTTAATTGAACTAAGTGGGGTGTTGGAGCATAGCTAACTACATCACAGTATCCTCGTAATGACTCTCATCATTATGAGGGTACTCTACTGCAGCCCCTATATTCCAACAACCTACTAAGTTCCTTCAACTAACTAACATACTTAAGAAATTTAGATTATTAACACTTCAATTATTATCTTGTATACATTATCGTTAAACAACACACCTAAGGGTTCACTAAGCATGATTGATCCAAAGAAGGATTCAAAATGTACCTTTTCAAAAATTGAAGGTATGTAGATAAAATTTGTGTTCATTCAAATGAAAAATTAATCTTAAGCCCTTATTTTCCATTAATCGATAAATCTGAATTCGATATTTAATAAGTAAGATCATTAAGTTTTTCTTCAACAATTTATCATTATAACAATCTTGATTGAAGCTTATGCATTAGACTTGTATATATCATAATGTCTAAATCTTCCTATTAATTCCTTTAAGCTTTCTCATTACCATTTATTGTTTACATATAAAGATCTTACAGCCAATCATCAAATATGATTAAAAATTTATCATATAACAAGATAACATACATAGTTCTGATTCATGTTAAAAGGAAGTATTCCTTTTCTATCTTATTAAGGACTATAGTCCTATTAATGAATTCAGAAACATAAGGTTTAGGTTCATAAAATATTGTTACATTCATCTATATTAACAATCCTTTTTTTTTTTTTTTTGAATGAGGATCTATCATTCATAATCATCATAGTTATACCCTTTCCCAAAATGAAAAGAATTAAAAATATAAGTATAGATCCTTATCCCAAATATCATTCTCTACCTTTGAATCCAATATGCTATACATGTCAATATTTAAGGATAATAACAAATTCTCATCATGCATGTTATTATTTAGGGATATTGATCAAATCTAAGTCATATAAGACCTTAGAACAAATCAGAAATCAAAACCTTCACAACAATTCATTTATCAAAAGAGAGAGATCACTTTACTCTCAACTTAATTAATATTCCAAAAGTTTATAAAATACATCTTTCATCATTACAAAACAATTTAATACATCTTCATAGCTTTTCCAACAAGTTCATTTTAAGAGAATTTTAATAAAGAAAGTGTTTGAATGAAGATCATGATCTCATTAATAAAAAAATGCAACTTTTTATAAGTCTTTCTCCTTTCACTTTTCACGAAGTCCATCAAAAAATTGTTAGCATGAGTCAATTCACAAGAACTGAGCATGATAAGAGCTATAACGTTAAAACAATATGTTTTTATCTAACTATTTCATAAAAGGAACCCTGTTATTTATGAAAAGGTTCTGAGTACACAATATTAAGAAGGACTACCCAAAAGGTCACAAAATCAGAAGTAGAGAAGAGACACTAATTCAATTTAAGTATCATTTGCCATATAAGAAGTTTAAACAATTCATCATGATCTAATTCCATCTATGTCACAACATTAGCAACCATTTCAACATGATGACAATCAACGGAAACAAATTTCCTAACAACTATCCTAACAACTCTGTCATCAAATTTCCTACCTCTAACCAAGAGGATACTAGTAAAGAACAACTCAACAAAACAAAATATAAACATTATATGTTCTAAAGGACTTTTTTCAAGTTTACAAACACAAGAAACAAAGTTTCTACAGATCTTTTGTAACACAAGATGTGTTCAAAACCTATTTGAACAAAACATAACCATCTCATACATGTATTACAATAAACAACCAACAAAAGGGTGCCCAATATCTTCCACCTATAAGTAAAGGAGGATGCATTCAGAAAGGTTTCCTAGAACCAAACACGTAGAGCACAGTCTTACCTAGAAGACAAGAGCCAATCTTTTAGAAATGAAAACTTCCTTAACCATGATCACACATGTCTTGTACCTTTCAACATATTCAAATGAAATCTATGTACGAGCAAGAGATTGCATTCAGGCACTAAAACTATCCCAAAGATGCGAAAATAGTCTCATAGAGACATTTCGAAGAATCTAAAACATTTAACAAAAAAATAAGTCCGTCATCAAGAAGTCATGATGATACAATGAAAAGAATCCCATAGATGAACAAGTACTGATTCAAAATCACAATACCCCAAACATGACGCTCAAAGCTTACAGTTCATCATAGGGTCAAACAACTAAAGAAGGTGAACCCAGTTTGCAAGTATAACAACCCAGGGTCCTTCCAAAAAAAAACCAAGTTCCACAAGCTTAAGCCGACCCATGAAGGGTAAACAGAAAACGAAACTAAAACCCATAAAAGAGGGAATCGAATATTACCATTACTTGTTTCTCCTAAGTCCTTGTTTCTCCTACATGTCCACCCAACAAGGGTGTTAAAACATCAAAATGAGACTTAAGAAGACAGAAACAGAAGCTCATTATTGACCTATCAACATGCACTTACAGTGCTCAAAACCACCTTCGAAAACACCCATTTTGGGTTGAGAAAGATCCTTTTAAAACAAAAAGATCAAAAGATCTGAAACAATCTTAAGCCGAAATGAAGGTCAATATAACCAAAACAAAATCCAAAATAGGCTTCCAAGAACAAGATGACCAATATTAAAAGATAATATGACCAAAACGTAAGACCATCACTGAAACAAAGTTTCATTACAGACATATTTTATTTAAAGAACAAAGTCGACCTATCGACTGTTAAACCAAACCCAGTTTCACTACAACCTGGAGAACTCCAACGTTCAAGATATTTCCAACAAGATCCCTATAAAAACGTAAAATTGCCAATGGATACAAAACAAGGAGACACATATGTATTTCAAAATGTAGAATCTCCAAGAAAGCTCATACCCAGTTTTCTAATAAAGCCACACATCTATTTACCAACTTTATTTGAACCCAAATTCAGTAAAACACCATTATTTCACAAAACTATTATTACTCAAAGAAACCATGTCTAAAATAACTCACGAAGCAAGAAGGAGAAAATAATCACACAAGAAAACATTCTCAGGCATTTTCATAAAGAGCAGAGTTCTTTTTATGAAAATGTTTAAATAAAAGCAAGATATTTTAAAGAGATAGGGCCTATCATGCCTGGTAGTGCTCTGTCTTCTCTTCCTTGCTTCAATCCTTCAAAAAAAGCTTCCACGAAAGATTTCCAACAAGAACACCAAAAAAATCCACTGAAATTTTCCTTCTTTCTTCTTATAGCTTCCATGATCAAATTTTTCCATTATTTCCACCATGCAAGGGTGAAATCATACATGCAATAGATTCAAACTGGAGGTTCAAAAAATGGAAAACAACATGCAGAGCTTAAAGGATCGAAAATTCCAAATGAAACAATAAAAAAAAAACCATTTATTTTTCCTCCAACCTCCTTACTATTCCCTAGGTTTTCACTCTAGTCGAGGATCATAAATGCAACATGACTGACAGAGTCCTCTCTAAAACTCCCACCTTGCCTTATCCTCTATTAGTTACAACTAGCAGTTCAAAAATTCATTCTATCGAAATAACAGAGTTTCCAGCTCGACAACCTTCCACCAACTTTTACCTTGGCCAAAGTTGGCGATAAAGATTTATTTAATGCCACATTAAAACCTTGCCATGCATTTGGAATGGTGCCACCGCCATCCAAATCAAATTACTAACAATGTCAACCCCCACCTCCTTAGGTTAGGTCGATGTCCATAGGTTAGGTTCCCCTAACATTAGTTTAAGACCATAGTTTAGGATCTTAGGCATAGTCTCCCATATATCTTAGGATTAATTAGATCCCAAACTTAGGATAGTCCCTCATTAGGATTTAATCAACTAATTAATATAATCACCTTAGCATAGGTTTAGGATAAGATAAATAATCAAACACTTAGATTAATTAGGTCCTAAATAAATTAATCAAATAACATTACCTTCCACAATTATCAAAACTATGAACAGATCACCTTGAAGGGTGAAATCAAAAAGATGCTACAAAATGCACCTGTGACCCCAATGCAAGCTTGGGTGCGTAAAATCGATATCCGACCAACTGATCAAGATGTTCAAAACATTAAAAATATTAAACATGCCTTGGATCACTGTAATTGATCCAAGGTGATTAATCCTATACTTTGCAATCATCGAATTTGAAAAACAAGTTCAGTATTGCAAACTAGGAAATGAACAATTTAAACCGAATTTATTTCCTTCATCCACATGAAAATACATTAAAAGTTCAACATAAAAAGTATATGAATACTTCATTAATAAATTCATAATTTTCATGGTATAACGTTACTCAATTTTAGAAGATAAAACATATCATCTACAACAACATGATTTATCAGTTTTAAAGAGTACACCATCTTCAAAACAAAAATCACCTATCAACATTGCTACTTCATTAACAAAAGTGATCAAAGATAACAACCATGGTAGAAGCATTACATCATTTCTTTAAAAATGAATGGTTTTATGTTCTTCTTGTAGTCAACAATTTAGCACGAGATCCTAGAGTCTCCTTGAATTTTTGAAGACTTGGTATTTCTTCCCCACATGGAAATCCATCTCCATATACTCATTGGTTTTCAATATAGTGAAATTACTTGGGTGTTTGTTCAATTCAAGGTAGTTACACATGAGATTCTCATTCCATATAATACTTAGTAGAGACTCCAACTACATCAACTACATCCCTGACTAAATGAAGGCTTATTCCAAAACAAATATTAGTGACTACATCTATTTTTCCATACTTGTAAGATTGAAAATATTGAAACTATTTTTAGAGGTAAATGAGAAAATGGAAAACAACCATACTAGGAAACATGTTAAGAAGGTAAGAACGGTGTCGAGTAGTGAGAAGCCATGCCCCACGATGTTGTGAGAGAAAACTCTAGGTAGGCCCAATTCAGAGTCGGACCACCCGATCCGAAGCCAAGAATCCCTTCCCTATTGATCCCAATTCACAATTTTCAGTGTAAACTTCTAGCGGTCACAACTTGACGCTCGGTCATCCAAACCAAGAAACTTCTAAGCCAAAACTTGAGCGAAGGAGGCCTCTAATCACACCTAAGAATTCATGTCTGTGGCATTCCTTAAGCCTTCATGGAATAATTGTTTGCAAACTACCTTTTTTAGGCAGTCCTAGGCATTGAACGGAGCTGACTAATGAGAAGTCATGCCTCCAAATATCGTGGGAGAAAAATGCCACCGCCAGAGCGTTTGGTTGGGGGTATATGACTTTGGGTGCTATGGAGGGCTCTAGGAGGCTGGTTCGAGTCAGACCACCGGATCAAGAGCCACGAGCCCCTTCCCTATTGATCCCAATTCATATTTTCAACACAAACTTCAAAGTGTCACAACTTGGCACTTAGTCATCAAAAACAAGAATCGTCCAATCCAAAACTTAAGTGATAGAGGCCTCTAATCACACCCAAGAATTTAGGTCCGTGGTATTCCTTGATCCTTCGTGGTATAATTTTTGCAAACTTCCTTTTAAGGGCGGTCTAGAAATGAACAAAGTTGAGTAGTGAGAAGTCATGCCTCAAGACGCGTCGTGCGAGTAAAATTTCATTGCCATCATGTCCGGTTAGGGGTATACACCTTCAGTGCTATGGCGGGAACGAGGTAGGCTTGGTTCGGATTTGAACCACCCGATCCACGGCCAAGAACCCCTTCCCTATTGATCCCAATTCACATTTTCAGCGCAAAATTCTTGCGGTCACAATTTGGCGCTCAATCATCCAAACTATGAACCACAGAGCCAAAAATTTAGAAAAAGAGGCCTCAAATTATACCCAAGAATTCGGGACCATGGAATTCCTTGAGCATTCATGGCATAACTGCTTGCAAACCGCATTTTCTAGAAGGTCCTGGGCAATGAACGAAGTTGAGTAGTGAGAAGCCATGCCCCGATTCATCATGGGAGCGAACGGCCACCACCAACATGTCTAGGCCGGAGGTATACGCCTTCGTGTGTTATGGCGGCTCTAGGTAGGCCCGGTTGAGTCGGACCACCCGATCCGGAGCCAAGAACCCCTTCCTTGTTGATCCCAATTCCTGTTTTATTGCAAAATTTTGGCGATCCACACTTGGCGCTCGGTCATCCAGGCCGAGAAGCCGTATAAGCTAAAACTTGAGCGAAGGAGGCCTATAATTACACAAAATAATTCAGCGCTGTGGCATTCCTTGAGCCTTCGTGGCATAATTGTTTGCAAATTGACTTTTTTAGGTAGTCTTAGGTAATGAACGGAGCCGAGTAATGATAATTCATGCCTCGGGGCGCCGTGGGAGCAAATTACCACCGCCAACGTGTTTGGTTTGGGGGTATATGCGTTGAAGTGCTATGGTGGGCTCAAGGTAGGCTGGTTCGAGTTGGATGACCCAATCCAGAGCCAAAACCCCTTCCCTATTGATCCCAATTCACGCTTTCAAAAAAATTTTGGCGATCCACAACTTGGCGCTCGGTCATCTAAACTAAGAACCATCCGAGGCCAAAAATTGAGCAAAGGAAGTGTCTAATCACACCCAATAATTCAAGGTTGTGGAATTCCTTGAGCCTTTATGGCATGGCTCTTAGATACATTTTAACAACTTCTAAAATAAATTTTGGACTTAGATAAATTTTGTGGAAAAAATCCACGAAACATTGTTTTTCAATATTCGTGGAATTGTAGAACAAAGGAAAACTTAGTGTTCTACAAGTTCTCTAAAAAAATGGAATAAAGGGAAAGTTCAATTGGGGTATAGGGTAGAAAGTTGGTTAAGGAAGAAAGCTACGAGAACTGATGGTAAAGATCGTGTCTCACGGATTTACAGGTAAAATTTGTTGAACAAAGGAAATAGTTTTCCACGACATTGCTTAAAATAGAAAATCCTTCATGAATGAAAAATAAAAATATGGGTTTTTCCTAGTGAAGGCCACGATGCCTGAGAGAAATTTTTTTAAGAGTCACGGGACAAAGGAGAAAAGTTATGAGTGCCTAAGTTTGAAATCCGTGGAATACTAACTTAGTGTTTCGTGGGTTTTCCAAAATTCACATGAGAAAGTGAAAAGAGTCACATGGTCAAACGTCTTGGATCAAAGAGTCAAACCTTTTCCAATGTTGTGAAGAACTTACACACATCAAGGTAGGGGAAAAGCCATGAAGGTCCGTGGAGGGAAAGAAATTAGAAGAATCTATAGTTGAAAGTTACAGGATAAGGTGATAGTCTTTTGTTGGTTTTAAGAACAAATGAAAGGCCGGAAATGTATTAAGGAATGGAATATCTGCTTAACAAACCAAACATCATTCAGAGTTGCAATGGAAGCTGTAATAGTATTCAAATTCTGCCAAACAAATGGTAAGGCCGTAAAATGTTGTCAAAGCTACATTACAAAGACACGTCATGGATGAGCAAGGAAAAGTCGTGTGAAATCATGAGAAACATCAAAATTTTGCATGGTACTTCAAAAAGCAATGTTCAACAACTCCACTGACTAGAATTTAATGAATTATGGGTGTCATTTCTCTCCTGCAAAATTTTATGGCGTTTGATAAGAGCCATGTCAGACGCCCACACCTTCCTACAAGAATCTATGGCAATTGCTCTTTGGTAGTTGAATCTTTCTTGTTGGAGCCTATCTCTCTCCTTCTCTCTTTTCTTCTTCTTATTTTCTAGAAATTTTAAACTTATGCATTGTAAACCAACCCCTCTTTGTTATAATGGCACCATGCTAAAATGGCGGCCGACTTCCCACGAGTTTCAGACCTCAAACTTGGTCTTTGCTATGAGTTTTGCCTTTTCCATCGATGTAACCACCTATGCATATTATAAGAAATGAAATCGGGTGTTTGTAGATATTTTCTACTTTATACTTTCATTTTATGTGTTCTTTCCTTTCCACTCTTCCTTTGGCATGTTGTGTGTGATTCATACTTGCAGGTTTTTCCATTTTTGCGTGTTGTAAATGTGTGGGATGGGCAAGTTGTGTGGTATGAGGTTTGTGGTATGTTTGTCTTGCATATCCTCCCATGTTTTCTTCCAATTCTTCCCCTTGTGGAGAGTGATCTCTCTTTTGTTCTTGTGTTATCACCACCCCTTTTAGCTTAGGTTTTACTTCTTGCATCTCCCTCCCCCTCTCTCTCTCCCTAGTCCCTTGGATTGTTAGAGTAGGGTATCAAAGGAGTAGTGTTAGCATTAGTTTAGGTAGGTAGAAGAGCGAACCTTCTTTGGAGGTTGATCTCAATTTGCAAGTCCTACATTGTTGAGATCATCCAATGTTACATCAAAAGTAAATATTTGTCATGATCATATCTAGGTTGCAATTTTTGGTGTTAACAAAGACCACAAAAAAACATCATGAGGTATGTATTTATTTTTATTCACTTTTATATGTGTGTGCACACAACATCAAAGTTAGGAATTATGTAGAAATCTTATTTTTGTATGTGATTAGCTAATCAATATGTTGAAGTGCATTTATGCGTTTTTATTAGTTATTAGTCAAAATTTGCTAGTAGGTTTTCCTTGTGTCATTCTAGTTTTTAAATGTTCCCTTGTGTTATATACACAACTTTTTTCATGTTTTACTTAGAGTTGATCCTTGTGGCTCTATCGTATGCTTGTCAATTCTTTGTTCTTCCTCATTTTCCCTTATTTATCTCTTCCCCTTAAGATTAATATTTATTTCTAAACTAGCTATTTAGGATTTTCCTATGATTTAAATAGACTTCTTTTATGTAATTGAATTTGATGTATTCATTTATATTTATTTAGTATGGGTTATACATGTGCGCTTGTGTGATTATTTTTATGTTGTTAAATTAACTTGTTGCCTAAGAGGAATTTAAAATGATCATTGGATGCATATTAACTCAATAGATGTTTTAACAAATTAAAGATTCATGATAATTAGTGTTAAATGTTTATATTATAAGGTTTGGATGGTCACCATCATGTATATCGAAAAACTCAAATGGATTTGAATCCATTGATAATAAGCATATCTGAGTTTGGAAAACTTTAATTGTGATATTTTTATAGTGCTCTCCCACTTATCGATTCATCGACCGTACTTGTGAGAATGTTGGTTTGGTATCTTGGTGTGGACAAATAATTTTTAATTATGTGATCGAGTTTGTTTCTCATCCCGATGATAGCATGTCTATGCTTAGCCACCTTGGACTCATTGAGTGAGCTCTCTGTAAATCAAAATTTTTAAGTACCTTGTTGAGCATCCAAGTTTGGTGTTTTAATATATACTTATGTTCGAGTGATCGAAAAAACAAATCGTAATATTTTAGCCACATAAGTTGGAACCTCCACTTAGGATAGACTTTAGTACGTCAAAAGTTGCTAAATATTTGACAAGTGTTTCATTTCGATGTTTTAGTGTCACCCTACGATTGATATATGATATAACTATGCTTAGATGTAGTGTAGCAATGATATAAATTAGCAATCTTAAATAAACTAATGGTTGCTCTAGGGAGCAAGTCTACGCCGATTGGAGTACTTGGGGGTAAGCTTGTAGTTTGGGATTTGTGGTTGTGTACGTTGTTTGTGGATATGTTTTAGGTTTGTTATGTAACCAATAATTAGCGGTAGTCTTGTAGTTTGATCATTATTTCTGATGACTATGTAGCAAACATAGTTTATCAACAAATTAGATTTAAGTCTATGTCGACGGTGATGGAGGTGGGGGTAGTCTTGTTGTTATGGGGTTGTGGTTGTGTATGGTACTAGTGCGTATCTTGGAGATTTGTTTTTTTGATGTCATGTAATTTGGGTCGGGTGGTGGTGTGTTGGTGTAGGAAGGATTGGTATTGGTAAGGTAGGTGATGGGTATGTTATAATGAGGAGATTCACCTATGTTCGGGTCTAGAATGGTGTTTGTTGTTTGTCTTGTTGCTGGAAGAATCAAGTGTACAAAGTGATGGTTGTTGGGTGCCTTATTTAGTTGTAATAATACCATACTTAGGTGTTACGTAATATGACATATGATGAATGCCCCTTATAAGGCAGTTGACTTTTCTAAATAAAGGAAAATAGTTATTTGAAGTGTGTAAATGAAATCATGTAGAGGTAAATGTGGTCTAAATGATACCCTTTTTGGAAAGGCTCTAATTGTGGTTAGATTGGGTTTCCTGTTATTATTGATAGACCCAAGGAAATAGAATCATCTATAAAGGAAAAATAACTTCTTCCAAAGCGTAGACTACTTTATAGGCATGCGGGTATAATGGCATAGGTTGTGAGTTATTTGTGCCAAATTTGGTGTTTTCCTGCCTTGGAGTTTGTATGTTTTTCATTTTGATAATGGGTAAAGGGTTAAAATCCAAAGGGGTGTAGTTGTTTGTATGATTATGCCGCGAGCAATGAGCGAAGAGGTTGTGCCACATAAATGCATAATAAACAACAATTACATGATAGTAATTCAAATAATGTAGGTGTCCAACAACATGTAAATGTATCTTGTTTTTTTGAAAACTCACTAAACTAAGTTTTTTAGAAAAATTGAAGTTTGTATTTATTAGGTAAAATATTTTCAATTTTTAATATTATTTCCATTATAAGCAATATAGGATGAAGAATTCTCATTGTTACTCTATTATTCACAAATATATTCATTTGATATATTTCATATCATTTGTTACGATGTGTACATATATTATCTTGTCCAAAAGTTGTTGGTATGTAATGTGAAAGCTCGCGAGGCTCATACGTTGCTTGCAGACTCATTTTTAGGGCCTGGCGTTATAGTATTCTCAGTATAGCCTCGTTCCCTGAGGGATTGTATGGTACGCTCTCTTACAATGGTTGATTGCTTTGCGCCTACTGTGTGTGTTCTAATTTTTTCTTTGTGAGTAGCATTGCGTAAATTGTATCTTTGTCTATAGGCGTGCCTCCTTTTTGTAGTGCCTTCTACACATTTTGATAACAATTGTTGTATGTGGCTATAGTCATTGTCAATAAATACGTCTGCTATTTCGTCGAAATTACTCGCCATCTTTAGAGTACCTACATGGGGTTGGAAAGAAATTGTATATTAGAAGCATACAGTGTTGGGAGAAAAGACACTACTGTCAAAGTATAACAAGTAATTTCTAAGCTAGATAGGCATGTATTTTATATTTGGAAAATGGTTTAGAGGTGTTTTCCTTTGTTTTAAAATATTGTAAAATGATCAAAGGGAAAAGAAAGTACAACAATATGAGTAACAAAAATCAAGGTAAACAACAAACCAATGTAAGCAACAAAATTGCATGTAAATAGCAAAGGATGTGCATCACTTGCGTAAGAAAGTTTTAGTATTTGGTAGCGATTTTTAAGGGAAAAAAGGCTTATGTATCCATAAGTTTAATTATGTCTTTTTGGACAAATAGGTGAAGCTGCAGGTGAGGTGGCATGTCATCACCAATCTGAAATGTTATGATAATTTTCCACAGGGGAACTCCTCGTCTATAATTATTTACTAATGCACAACTTTTAGTTTGGTGGATGTAATATGGAAACACAACAAACATAACACAAGAATACCATAGATTATGATATGAAGAAATGATGACAAATCTAAAATATAAGTGTAAATTATAATATCAACATGAAATGTTACAATCTCACCCATGAGGTACTTGAGTGTTACTAACTTCACTTGTCTTCCAACAATAACTATGGGAGAACTTCACAATTATACTTCTTAATGGCTTTTTTAACACACCTTCTAAATGATGGCCTCCTTTACACACTTACTGCACTGATATTTCTCACTACTTCCTTACATGTTAAATGAGGGGGTGACCCTTTTATTTATAGAACTTTCGGGCTTATCCACCTTATTTCTAAGATAAGATAAGAAATTTACTCCACGAATCATATTTCATATCTTAACTCTTATCTTTACATGTAAGCTTATCTTTTAAGATAAGATAAACCTTATCATTTCACATGGGTTCCACCTTTTTAGACTTTTTAAAAATAAAATACATAAAATATTTATGACATCACTCCTTGTCCTTATTACTAATATAAGATTTCTAATTCTTAATAATGTAGACCATGCTTCTCTACTTACCCTAACTTTGACATTTTAACATTACCAAACCACTTACGACAAATATTTACTTTTTACCACAACATTCTTATTGTACTTTGACTTTTACCGTCTTACATTATTGGCGGCGTCGTCGTGCACCTAGTAGTGATGTTATCTTCTATCGGACGATACTACTAATTATACTTAACAACATCCTATTTCTAATACATACATTAATGAAATAGAAATTATGGAAGAAAATTTTAGTGTCGACATCTTCCCCTTCCTAAACTTCTACTCTTGTCCTCGGAGTAGACTATTTTAATGCTTAAAAATATTTAACTTGTCATGGTTGACCAATTTCATAATGAGAGTGCCATCCAATTCCTCCAAATCGATATATACCATTTTCATGCATAAATTTATTTTGTAGGGCCCCTTCCATTTGGGAAGAAATTTTCTCTACCTTCTTTTTTTGTATACGGAATCATATATTAGAACCAAGTCATTCACATGAAATGGAGACCAATGATTTTTGATCAAAGTATTTCTTACCGCTTCATTTTCTTCTTATAGTTTCTATCTTTCACTATTTCTCTCATTTCCTCTAGCAAATGAAGATGTACCAACCTTTCTTTTCTATATCACTTTTATCCATCCTTTCATTTTTCATAACTCTCACAATGGGAATATCAAACTCAATAGGAATAAGCTGGATCAATGCCATAAGCCAACCGAAATGGGGAATATCATGTTCTTTAAATTTGATGTTGCCTTATATGCCCACAATCTTTGCATGAATTTTTATCCCACTTATGTACTTGCAAGCGTCTTTTTTTAGAATTTGACACAACACAAAAAAAATTTGTTCCACCTATCCATTTGTGTTTGACTTGTATGTTGTTGTCTTCTTATGCTTAATAGAAAATTTGTTGACTAGGGCTTCACCACCTCATTAATGAAGTGGTTTACTTGATCTATTACTGATTTCTAATGGAAAACCAAATCACGGTGATAATGCATTCATATATGAACCTTGTCACTTCATCCATAGAAGTTGTTTTCAATGGACTAGTTTCAACCCACTTGATTAAATAATCATGCGCAACTTCTGATATACTTATTTTGGCGTGGGGTAGTTAGAAGTGGACCTATAATATATATTCCCCACTTTTCAAATGGACCAAGTGGAAGAATAGGGCATAATGGAGCTGATGAAGTCTTACGATTCTTATATGTTTAACAAATATTACATGTCTTACAATAATTATAACAATCTCTAAAAAGAGTGGGTCGGTGATAACTTTGCATCCAAGATCCTTCTCACTTTGTAAGTTGTCCAGGATAAGTGTCCTCAACGTGTCTATTGTGGAATTCTTCTATCGACTCCTTCCTTTGATCACGTCCAATCGCTTTCAGCATCGTTTCCTATAAAGTCATATTCGAAATAATACTCCATACGAGAAGAGAATATGGATGACCTGGCTTGAGGCAGTAATCTTCCTCTTAGTCTTTGCATTGACATCATCGAAACTTGAATTCATTCGGATAATTCCAAATATCTATGTATTCACTAGGGATTGTGTCGAAGGATAACAATGTTGCATCTAGAAATCAACATCATCACAAGATGAACATAAACCATCATAGGCTCGAGAGAGTGCATCTGCATTTACATGCTTCTTTCTCGGCCTATCTATAATATCAAATTCAAATTCTTGTAGCAAAATTATCCATCTTACTATCCTCCCGATAGGTTAGGCTTATTTACTGATATATTTTAGAGCCCGATGATCTGTTTCTGTTGTAAACTTACCTACAAGTAATTTCTAAATTTTTTACAAAGAAAAATGATAAATAAAGCATCTTTTTCGATTCTGATATAATTTACCTCAAAGATTGCTCATTTATGCTCTCCCAAAGTAAATGAATGATCATTCTCGTTTTCATTATTTTGGCTCGATTACTTCCTAGTGTTGCATCCAAGCATCGGTATACCAATGAATGGCTTGCTTTAGTCTGGATTCTTTAAAATAGGTGAAGACACCAAAGCTTCCTTGATTGTTCAAAAGTTTCATGCGCCTTCTTTCTTGGTTCATAAGTAACATCCTTCTTGAAGAAGCTGGGTTAGTGGTCATGTAATATTTAAGAAATTCTTGACAAACCTTCTATAGTAACCCACATGGCCTAAAAATGATCTCAATTTACTTCTATTCATAGGAAATGGTAACTCTTTTATTTTGAAACTTTATCGGGATCGTCTGCGATATCATCTCTGGATCTGACATGCCCTAACAAAATACCTTTAGAACATCCAAAGACACACTTTGTAGGGTTTAGTGAGGCTTGTGTTTCATTTAACATTTGAAATGATGTCTCCATCTCAGCGCAGTGGTCCATCTTGCTCCCTTAGATATAGAAATCATCCGAAATACTCGATGAAGTTTCTAATGTAGGGTTCAAACACCCTATTCATCAAATGTTGGAGCGTTGTCGGAGCATTACACAACCCAAAAGACATAACTATATAAACAAACGTTCCCCATGGAGTGGTGAATGTAGTCTTGACTAATTTTTCTTTAATATACGAATTTAGTTGTATCCGCTTATATCCATCATCAAAACTATAACAATCCCGGCCATTTACTTCGTCCAAGATCGATCTAAGAATGGAAGAGGGTAATGATCCTTCTTTGTTGCCTTGTTGAGCTTCCTATAATCAACACAAATCGTAGCTTTCCAATCATTTTTATTAAGATCACAATGGAATAAACCCATTACTCAATTCTCTACAAAAATATGAATCCCGCGTCAAGAACTTATCTATTTCTTCTTTTACGGTCTTGGAAAAATTAGGATTCATTCATATAGCATTTGTTTTATGGGCTTAGCACCATCTACTAACTCAATAGATAGAATGTTCTACCCAACTTACTTGATGGAATTCCTTGTAATCAAAAGTGAATAGGTGTATGTACCTTTGAAAGCGCTTGAGGTAGGATTCCTTCTCACTCTCCATCATAAAGCATCACCAATCTTTATTTGTTGGAGATAATCATTAATTTCTTCTTCGAGATAATGTCATGGGTTCATGAGTCGGTGTGGCTGGAATGATATCATGATTGAAACATCAACCTCACTTTTTCATCTTACGTGTCCACTTCACCTGCTACTAGAGTAATTAGAGGATGTCCAATCATTAGTTTCATCACTTGAATCCATAGGTTACTCGCTTATGATGCCGGGATCACGTTTATCTTCACCCTCTCTGCATCGCATCCAGTGTCATGAAGTCTTCATTCCAATAGTTTTTCGCATGAAATCTCCTTAGCCATGGCCTTCTCAACAACATTGGAGTGCATTGATAGTGTCATTTTTCATCACCTGAAAGTCTACCACACATACAACACCCATAACAGATATTGCTACATTTGAAACAACACCTTACGGTTTAGTTTTTCTTTTATTTAATGACCTTAACATAAGTGTTGAGGACGATCAATTTTTAAACCCAAAATATTCATTCTGACAGACTTGGTCATTACATTAAGCGTAGCACTTCCATCAACTAAGACATCATGAATTGAAATATCATTACATAATACCTCGAACTTGTGGGCGTAGGGATCCACCTCTACCTCCAAAACAGGGGACCTCAACCTCCTTCCTTCGTCCGAGCATTGAGTCCACTTCGCAGCTCCTGTCTCTTCTCGAAGACATAGCGAGAAGTTGACCATATGTAATATTTGCTGAGCCTTTTGACGAGATATTCTAAAATGGAGTATACTCATTGTCCTTGTGAAATCGAGAAAATCCTATACACCCAACTTTCTTCTCTATGTTTTTACTAGTTTTCCTTTCATCTTCTTAGAATCATTTCCATCTTGGTTATCTTTTTCTTTATTTATTTTTTTATTCTGAAACACATCACATTTCATTATTTATGCTTCTATCTACTACATTAAAAGAATTCACAGGTGATTTTCCTTTATCATTATTTCTTGTACAAGATGTAGAAGCTCTATCCGACAATTATACTTATAATGACCTTTTTATGATAACCATAACATACAACTTCATAAATATTTATTTTTGGACCTCTATCTTCTCCCGAGAACTAAATTTTTTTCCTTGAAGAAGATTAATAGTTAACGAGTTCATCTACTGAGAGATATTCATACTGATAGATGTCTTAGGAGAAAGATTTGTGCTCACCAAGAGTGGTTATGGATTACGGACCAAAGGTGTTGGTGTATGCTCTACTTTAAAACAATTTCTTTGGGCTCTTTTTCCATGCTTTCCTCTTGCCTTCTTGCAATCTCATTTTCTTGTTTAAGCGTCGTTGGCGGTCATACTTCACTTGTTGTCGATCTCGGCTTCATCCCAAGAATGAAGTGCTTCTGAGAAGATTATCCACGTCATTCATCAACCCATTCGCTAATCCTTCCTTTCGGATCTGGGCATCAAGATTCCTCCTTAGCTCTAGAACGCGAGCATGATAATCCCTTATCTTCTCATTCTCTCCTTGGGATAGTTTTGTGATATCAATCATGAGATCTGCGTATATTTTTGTTGTTCACCAAATTCTTGAAAAAACTTTCAGGTTAATAAATCCCATGAGTTTTTCATATTATTACCTAGTGTTTGAACCACCTAAGGTTGAACCATCCAAAAAGGTAGAAAAATTGATCTATTGTTCCCTTAACTTATGAGGCCATTCCAAATGCAAGATCGTTTAAATTATTGAATGAAAGAGGAAGCATCTTCATTAGATTGGGCTAAAAAATAGGAATCTTCCCCATTTTCAAAAGTAACCACAGTGAAATACCAACCCACAAGTACAATCAACAAGACTTATGTGCACAAATAATTGAAATCACTATAATAGAAAGTGACTTTACACCTTTCTACAAAAATAGGAATGACCACGGTAAACTATGGTAAAATTGACTTATTGCGGTAAAAATGACTTTCTTATGGTAAACATTATTCATGGTAAAAAATAAGGTTACTATGGTAAATACTATTCATGGTAAAAATAAAGTTCTTATGGTAAATACTATTCACTTCACGTAAAAAGTGACTTTACCATGATAACTACTATGCACAATAAAAACAAGGTTACCCTCCAAATGATTTCATTGACTACGTGGGAATATCTCTCCGTAAAAATCTACCAACGAGGAATGGTCCTGCAAGCACGAAACCAAAATGTCATCACCAATCCAAAGACTATATGATAATTCTCCACCGGGAACTCCTTGTCCTATGATTATTTACTAATGCACGACTTTTAGTTTGGTGGATATATTCTAAAAACACAACAAACATAACACAAGAGAATACCATAGACTATGATACGAAGAAATGATGACAAATCTAAAATATAAGTGTAAATTATAATATCAACATGAAATTATTCTGATCTCACCCATGAGGTACTTGAAGTGTTCTAACTTCACTTGCCTTCCAACAATAATTATGGAAGAACCTTGAAATTACACCTCTTAATGGCTTCTTTAACACATTTTAAATGATGACTTTTTTACACACTCATACAATATTTCTCACTACTTCCTTCTATGCTAAATTAGGGGAGTGGCCTCTTTATTTATAGAACTTTCGCTTATCCACCTTATCTCTAAGATAGGATAAAAAATCTACTTTGTGAATCATAGTTCATACATTAACTCTTATCTTTATATGTAAAATTATCTTTTAAGATAAGATAAACCTTATCATTTCACATGGATTCCACCTTTTTAGATTTTTTACAAATAAAATACACAAAATATTTATAACATCACTCATTTTCTTTATTACTAATATAATATTTCTAATTCCTAATCATGTAGACCCTACTTCTTTACTTACCATAACTTTGACATTTTAATATTACCAAACTACTTACGACAAATATTTATATTTTACAACCTTCCTATTGTACTTTGATTGTTATTGTCTATACATTATTATTAGCGTGTCCGCACCGCGGCGTCATTATCTTCTATCGAATCTACTACTAATTATACTTAACATCTTATTTCTAATACATACATTAATGAAATAGATATTACAGAGGAAAATTTTAGTGTCGACAGGGCCATGTGGTGTGACGAAAGGGAAACTCGATCTTTGACGTCGAGGAGCTTAATCGCACAGCACCATGCAAACATATGGTATGTTCATGGCTATATGTTAGAAGGGAAAGTGTATGTAAGATTGATTGGCATGTGAAACACCTGTTATGGAATAAAAAGCATTTTTGGAATCCTATTTCCATGTCTGCTGGGTTTTCCTATTATAAACACCTAGACTTGTATTTACTGTTAAAATATCAACGTATTTAATTGTGATGAATGGAGAAAGAGCAAAATAGGATGCAATCATTCAAGTATATCGGTGGCCTTAAACACTTCATGTTTCAAGATATTGAATAACTGTCCACCACCCACATAATGGTGTCATGAGGGAGAATCATAATCGGAAAAACATGATCACCATATATTGCATGTGACAAATTGTAAACATAGGAAAAATGATAAATGTCTGAGAAAATGTCATAAACATATGTGTTTTCATGGAGAAATGCAGTTCAAATAAAACTCATTTACAGTGGTTTTATCCCCTTCACAAAAAAACTTCTTTAGGTATACTTTTTGGCATTATTTTCTTCATTTGGTAACTTTCCGGCCTTATCTATTTTTTGGGTAATCTTTAGAAATCATTTTGAAATCTTATCTTTGCTTTTGGGGATTGAGGTATACTACACCTAATGAATTGGGTGCTATAAAATGGTGTCATTCTTGGAGCCTACATTTGTCTGCCATGTTTCTAAACAATGTTAAAAAAACAAAGCTTGTATACTTAATATAGGGACCTTAATTTGAATCATTATCTTTGTAGGGCAATTTTATTTTATTTTTTGACAAGGAAACACAATAGTTTGAAATTGTATTTGATCATCATTGACTAAAGAAATACATTTACAAGTGGGAGACGACTTAATAGAAACAAACTAAAGTTCTTAGGTGTGATGGTTAGCGGCACAACTGCAAAATCATGCTAGGTTTGTGAAGTCAATGCGGGGGATTTCTTGATGGTTCCAAACATGAACCAAAATTTTATATTCATTGAGAAAAGCTATGACACAATGTTCTTTGAATTTTATCGAAAAAGTTCAAATTTTGACAAACTATATTCTTGTTGAACATGAACTCGAACTTTAGCCATTATTTGTGCATGCGAATTTTTTGACACAATTTTGCATTATTTTACGTGTGTGTGTGTGTGTGTGTGTGTGTGTGTGTATATGTGTGTGTGTGTGTTGGAAGTGGCGGAGAAAATACTCTCTTCACTTTATCCCACTAGACATATTCATGCTTTTTAAAAAATAAAAAAGTGAATTCAAAACAATTGTTCAAATTTACAAGACGTTTTTTTCCTCAAACTTTATCTCTTTGTGAACTTAAACTAAACTTTATCCTCATTGAGCATAAACACGAACTCAAACCTTGTGACTTAGGAGAAAACTATATTCCTATGCATATCTGAGATCATTATAGTGTGTGCGATTTTGTTTTTTTCACTGATGGTGTTTGGACATTGTATTTCTAAGGATGCAAAGATTGACATATAAGTAACAAAACAAACCCATACAAAATAAAATGAATGATGAGTAAGTGGGGCATTAGTCTCCATGAAATCCCAAATACCAAAGAAATAATGTGAGAGAAAAATTTAGGTTATTCAAAAGACCTCGGAAGGAAGAAGTAATACTGGCTTAGGGAATTCAACCCCACTAATGAGGACATGGTGATCAAATGGAAGACAAAGATGCTCATTAGCCCGATCGATGACTGGTTTATTCTAGGTCAAATGTGAAACAGTGTGATGCACAACCAGCTCACCCCGGCTCAAGTGTAAACAAAGAGGTTACATATATTTGGTACAACAAGGGTAGTGGAAATAAAGAGGCAGGTCATCATGGAATGCTCGGCTTATAGTGATATCCGAGCCAGATATGCCTACACTTTAGGGGATGACTTTCTGTATTTCTATAAAAATAACTCCAAAATAGAACAGAAAGGTGAATTTATGATCAAAATGAATAGCAAGAAAAAGTCTATAAAAGCTTAGGTTACCAGGGTGTTAGGTGAGGCGCTTACAATTGGTTGATTTATTGTAGCCTCTCTCAGTGAAGGTTTTGAGTTTGGTTGGTATAGAATGTGTCATTTGTGGAATGTGAACATGGATCAATTTAGATGTACCACGACATTGTACCCTGACATGCCCACAACTTAGAGGTTGTCTCTCTATCAAAACTATTAGAACAAACCAGAATAGGAAAAGGAGGGGAAATTGTAACCACAGTCGGTAGTAGAAGAACCGCTCTCAAGAAAAAGTTGGCAAGTTCTTATCTTGTTCATTTTTTTTATACATAGTTAAACACAACACAAAGCACAAAATTATAGGAAATATCTCAAAAGAAGAGAAAGAGAAAACATACCGTACACACTGAAGTCAATTTGAGGTTTGGGTAAAATACTACAGTAGTTGGGAGAGTCTTTTCTTGATGCCGATTTTAGAACAGGTGAACCAGAAACAGAAATAAACCCTCATTACCCGGTGAAAACCTGTTTTTTCACCGCTTCTTTAAAAGAAGCAGGATTATAGGATGAGGGCTTTTCTAAAACAAAATCCCCTCCATGCCACCCAGAGACTCGCTTATACTTAGAAACTCTTATTGACAATAAGAAGAGGATGATGAATGTGAGTAAAAATAGGAAAAGGCAAGACCCTGCTTGCATGGCCTTCATAAAAAACGGGAAATGTAAAACACCAGTGACCCAAATCACAACAAAATCCCTTAGACCGCAACCCACTTCCTAACCCCTTAAATGGTCCTATTCCTAAGCTCAAAAGCCACTGCATGCGGATATATAAATACACCCAAAAACGAAAACTCAAAGAAAAATTACATACCAGTGGTCGAAGTATACAGAAATGTTGGGCCAAAACTGAAAGAATCCACTAAGGAATTTGATTAATCTACAATAAATACATATCAAAACTATATAGAGCGGCCTCCATCTCACAGCGTGTAGAAAGATGTAACAACATGGATACCTCCACTCTAATTATGCACACCATACAACCTTACAAGACATACAGAAGCAATGAATTTATTGCTTACTCTTCTAGCTATCCATCATTTTCTACAACACTGTAATCCAATAACAGATGTCCTCAGAAGAGAAAATGATAGCTACCAAGCTCAAAGAATTGCAAGTATAGCCATCAAGAAAACAACAGCAGCAGCAACACTCGTTATTGCCATCTTTTGACTGACTTTGATATAACTCCAATCTGTATAAATGCTTGCCTTGAGAAAGAGGTTTTTGCATGAAACTGGACAGACGATCATCCAGTTGCAACCAAGGAACAATAGAAATGAAGGCAAATTATGCAACACAAATATCTTCAAAACTCATTCCCGGTTCCAATTAATAGTATAATGTTGAAAATGTGGGCTTGTATTCTTTCATTTCTTTAAGAATTACCTGATTGTAATCCTCTGTAATGGGCTACTTATTGGCACCGTTTATGGGTTCAAGCTTAGATTTTCCCCCAGTAGAAGGCAACTGCCTTCCAGTTCGACCTTGTGATTGCCCGTTCCCATTCAACATCTTACGGTCATTCTTGACTGCTGGAGGAAGGTTTTGTGCTTGGCTTGGACTTCTGCAGAATAGTTCAGATATTTTAAGAATCATTTTCAATTTAAGAGGAATGATTTGCAGGAAACTAAAAGCTAAACTTGAATTACGAAGAAACAAATTGTATTAGAGGTCACAAATATGATTCAATTCACTATGCCCTCCGAAACCTAGTGTGCTTTCTCTAGGTCATTGCAACAACATACCACTATTTGAAAATTTAAATGCATGTATAGCATAATTATGCATGTCTTCCTTCGAAGTTGAAGTCCAGAAACAAAATCAACAAAATGAACAAAAGAGTCCAGTGATATTTAAGTTACCTCCCCTCAGGAGTCTTTGTTATACTATGTTGTGGCTTCTTAAGTCATGAGACATGTTCAACTGGTGTCACGGCAGGAACATTTGGTACATTGAATTGCCACAGAAGATCTGCTTCTGAGGAATCAGTGGTCTGATAATCATCCTTGCTTCTTGTCTCAAGTTCAACCTCTGACTCATCAGTTTCAAGAGGAGTTTTTGCCCTTCGTATTCGCATTTCCCTTTCACATCAGGTCTTCCGCTTCTGATTCCCCCATGCATCTCATAAATTTGTTGTGGTGAAAATTTCTCTTCTTCACAATCTGGATAGACCTTTCTCAGATTGGAGGGGCATCTTTGGTAATAGAACTCTGGAAGGATGTCTTGCTTTTCCTGTCTGAGAGCTTCCCAAGATCCATACACATCATCTTGTGAAGGTAAACCACGCATAGGTATATGTTTGTTCACCATTACTTTGTCCTGCCAATTTCTGACATCCTGTTCTTCAAACATGTCATGCTTAATTTTGTTCTTGGTGTGACTGCCGCGGTCAAACATTGCTAATCGTATGTCTGGAGATGATAGACTGGGTGATAGTAAACCAGGAGAAGGTAGTCCGGGAGATGGTAATCGTACTAGTTTCCTCACATCACCTAAATCCTCCCCGCATAGAGGACTATCATCAATTATCTCCACTGGTTGAGTGTCCCGACTATAAATAGGCCTCTTTTGTCTCCCAGTGGCATCGCTCCGAACCTAAGAAAATGTATCCACCATTCATCCAACATCCATCTTTTCTAGTTAAATAACTTCAGAAAAGGATTCCTAGGTGAGATAATTTAATGAGAATCAAAAGATAGTAGCATGAGATAAAAAAATCTTCACCAAATACCTCTATTTTTACAACATCTTCCATAGGCTGCCTGAGTTTCACCTGTGTTTGGACATCTCCTAAGCTCTGCCTCCGCAAAGGTAATGGAGAGACACAACTCCTCATTCTCTGCCTCTCTGGACTAATCCTTGAATCTGTTGTTATTTGCACCTGATCAGCTTCTGCTTCCTTCTTTGCCAGTGCATTCTTTAAATTCGCAATCTGCGATGTTCAAGAAAGATCAAGAAAAATATTCTCGGTATCCTTGACAAAAGAAGTATACCAATTTCTAGCTGCTCTGAGATCCTTGAGACACAAAAAACACCATTATTTGAAGCCAATCCTGTTAATGAAAAGTGATAAGCATTATTCCTAGGCACATACAAACCTGCTCTTTTAGCTCCCGAATCTCGCCACTCTCTTTGTTGGATTTTGCAGCTCCAAGTTCAACAGTGGCAACTCGCTCTGCAAACTTGAGTGTGCTCATTGTCTCCCCATATGCGTCTACTTCAGGACTTATGTGCACAAACATGAGAGTTTTTGCCTGTCCGCCTGAAGAATGAATTCGACAATTATTACTGGCTTAGACTGAAGAAAAGCAATGGGTTTCTTCTATACACAAAGAATGATTTTTTTACCTAGTGAATCCTGAAGCAACTGTGTGAGCTTGCTATTTCGGCAAGGAACGTGTGAGTTCTTTTGTGCAAGAGCAGCAATCACATCCCCTAAAGCTGACAAAGATTTATTGATATGTTGTGCTTCCTTTAATCTGTCCCCTGTGGCCTCAGATTTATCAACCCTCTCACTTCCGGCAAGGTCCACCAGATGAAGACATCCCCGAAGAATCATTCCAGAGGTAAGATCTTTGCCTTGGACATGGACAGTTAACACACTGCAAACAAAATAATATTTCAATTTTTAAGTAATGACCTCATGGCAACAAATAATTTGGAATCATAAAGTTGTTTGGGTATCAGATTTGCATCTGGAACATTGAGTCCTTTCTGCTGGGAATTATTGCGGATTTCCAATGTGCTAGGAGTGAAGGACTGTCAACTGTTGAAGAAACTAAAATCCAAAATAAAATAAGATAAAAAAGCTTCATAAATAGAAAAAAGGATATCTCTTATTCAAACCATCAGAAACAAGAAGATCTCGGACTTGTTCATTGTATATTTCAATCATTTGAACAACATCATATGTGAATACATCCTTTCTTTGCTCTGAAATTTGGAATAAGTCATTCAGTGCTCGATAGTTCACACCCCAATTCTCCTCCGTAATCACCTTAGGACCAGCCTGCACAAATGAAGCATTAATTTACAGATAAATTCTAGCCATGAACTCAACTTATTTTATCAATGTCGTATTGCTGTCTTTTGAAATTATTCACAATTTAGAATATTATTGTGATTACCATTGTGTATGTCTTTCCAGAACCCATTTGTCCATATGCAAAAATGCAAACATTGTATCCATCTAGAACAGATCTAATCAATGGCTGGGTATCCAGAAACACTTGCTCTGAAATTCAACATGGATTACAACTTAACATATGCCATCTTACAACATTTTAAGTAACCAAAACATATTTCAAGAAACCAAATAGGGATGATATAAGGATCCAACCTTGAGTTGCAGCTGATTTAAATACTTTGTTGAATGCAAATGTTCTACGTGCATCCTTCCCTTGCTTTGCAGGATTTACAATGGTGAGATTGCCATCCTCTCCAATGTAATCCACTGTACTTTGACCGTGGGCTTGGCCAGGCAAGAATGGTCTCACTCGGCAATATACCCTTATGCTTACTAAACAGTTTAAAACAAGCTATCAGCAGGGCTGGAATATTTTGCGGGAAGCTTTATGTAGAACAATAACGGTCCATTTATATTCCTATCACAAACTGTATTTACATTGCTTCAGATAATCTTGTTGAAACTATTTTTTCCTATCACAAACTGTATTTACATTGCTTCAGATGAGCTTGTTAAAAGTACTTTTCCCTATCACAAACTGTATTTAGATTGCTTCAGATAAGCTTGTTGAAAATACTTTATTGTACTGCATTAGGCACAAAGGTGCAAAATATCTATGATAGTCAAAAAACTTTCCGGTGTCTAATTTGTGAAATTCTCAGCTTCTTCTGTCACCTCCCAAAACTGTCAAAAAAAATATTACACAAAATGGAAAACATACCTTTTAGATCCTGCACTTGATTGTATAGTTGTCGATTTTCCTCTAGCACTTTGTGGTATCCTGATGCAGCCTTTGCTAGTCCCCTTGTATACTTTTCTGTAGAAAGGAAATCAGGTTACCCAAAACATGAAGAATGCAGAAAATACATTTGACTCGTATACACTTTGACAAAGCTTACCTATATTGTACATTTCGTCATTCCATTCCATTTGCATCATCTGAAATCCTTCCCTTGTGTTATGTAGCATATATTTCAGTTCCTGTCAGATTTTGCAGAAAAAATGAGAATAATTCTTCTATTTGATTAACAATCACATACAATTGAAAGTTTCAGACTTTACTTCGATTTCCTTCTGCTGAAGGCGGATGTGCATCTACAAATTGGGGACAACATTTCCATAATCGTCTACATCATTTGAGCTGTCAGAGAAGCATTTCTCATTCTGCCCATTTCGATCAACATAAGATTGTTGTTTCTCCCCATCTTCGCTAGCATTCACCTTTTGGTTGAAATGTCAGTCTTGACAGTGCCCAAACAAGATTTCTATTTTTAAAAGGTATTTAATGGTGACTATGATAAAGTTACAGATCATAAACAATCTATACAATTATAATATTTAAATCAACAGCAGTTAATTTTTATAATCATAAACATTTCAAATGTTTGATTTTCATTTCTATTTAACATATTCGCAGAATTATGCTCAAATATTCATAACAGAGAACTTACCATATGCTCCCCTGAAACTGTTTCTAGTGCTTGCAAAACCTTTGCCTTTGGAAAAGACTTCTTATCTTCACTTGCAATAAGGTCCTTTAGAACCATTGTAAACTGTAGACCACAATAATTAGAGTTGATAAGAATGCAGTGTTTAGCAATGCATTTGCCACAATGTGTTCTAAAAGAAGCTTTAGCAATGTGTTTTAAAAAGATATTTTGTATTGAAACCTAATAGTAGGTTTAGCTTGGCAATTGTCAGTTTTTCTTAGTTAAAAAATATATTTCGTATTGAAGTTTGGCAGTAGGTTTAGCTTCGCTACAAAGCTGTCTGCTGCTGCTCTTCCTCTGCATCATTTGAAGTGGGTTTTCCGTCTTCCTTTGGCTCCTCCCCTGCACCATTAGAGGTGGGTTTCTTCTCTTTTTAAGACACGGGTTTTGAAATGGCGGAAGCACCTCTCTTCTTGGGAGCCATTGGAATCTCTTTGCAAGTCTAAATTGAACATATCCTGCAATCATGGCATTCCATGAGACAACATCTCTTTGAGGCATTTTGTCAAATAGTTCACGTACATTGTTAATGCTTCCACATTTTGCATACATTTCTACAGGGCACTTGCAACTACATCATGTGACAAAAGTCCATTCTCTATTATGCTTTAGCGGATGTCCATACCCTGTTTCCAAGCTCCTCTTTTTGCACAGGCAGGGAGTGTCTCCGAGATGATGGTGTGACCCGAAACAACATAAATGGCATGTTCATTAATGGTGAGGAGGCCTCCAACTGTACAAACTTTTAACAGTTTTATTTTACCTTCTCCCTGAAGAACCTGATCTTTTGTAGGTATCGCCCAACTGAAAACATCGCTGTTTAGTTTTGATAGCCTGGGAAATATAAAGCATACCGCCTGCTATTTGTGATTATTAGTATTTTAATATATAGAAAACTGTATAAGACTGGTTCCTCGCTTTGAATATCTCAGCACAAGGTGTTGTTTTTAGATGCCATTGTAAGCCTATTTTTCCTTTCAGTTGGGGAGAAAAAAGAAAAACAAAGCAAAAGAAGAACAGATGAAAATGGCTTCATAGCATTGGATGTGGTATTTTGGCCTCATATATGTGGCTACAGGTTACCGCAAGTTGGGAAAGTTGAAGACTATTTGTTTTCCACAAAACAAGCATTGATCGTGGTCAATCGTAGGTGAAGGGCAAGTTTTATGCAAGAAAACTACAACGAACTAACCACCTGGTTTCATGCCCACCAAACTCTAGACAAAAAAACGGCAGGCTGTTATAGGTTGCCTGCATGCACTACCAATCTGCATTCAACAAATTTATGTACAGACATGGGGAAGTGAATGCCAATTCATATCAGAGTATGGGAGTACATAAGGGTATGGCTATATTATATAACCATTATTACCAGAAGATGTGGGTATGGGGACAAAGTTGTCATCCCTATACTGATGTAACCTGTCGACTAAGGTTCCAAGCTTATTTCATCAATATTACAACTGCAAGTATAGGTGTTTTATTTCGGCGGTAATCAGTTTGCAGACTGTCCACTTCAGAGGCATCCTGGGCATTCAGTCAACAGACAGTGGCCAAACACAACCCGAATATAAGACCATGTCATACAATAGAAATTATTGTGTACAATTTACAGTGGCTCAAAAAGAACCCTAATTGAAAACCCTGACACACAATAAAAATTATTGTCTTCTAAGTTAACAGAACAATTGACATTGGCTCAAAACAAAACCTATTTTGAAACCGTATTATTAAATAGAACTGAATATCAGAGGGGATTAAGCCTTAGGCAAACTAGGCAGTTGCCTAGGGTGCCAGCAGTCAAGGGTGCCTGAATCTAAAAATTTCCTTTTTGTCAGTTAATTTTAGAACTTAACTTTAAAATAATTTATCTAAAGATTTAATATTGATCAACCTATTTATAGATATTATTGTATAGTAAAATAAATTTCACGTATACACATAAAAATATTTTGTAATATTTTTGCAAGTAAAATAAAATATCACATATTTATAAGCACATATGATTTTGTTGGTATTGTTACCCATTCTCTGATGTAGCTCTAGATTATGTAGGTGTGTAGTTTATTCTAGAAAAATGTTAATGTATTTTTTATAATGTCATTGGTGTATCTAGTAGAGGTGAGTATAATTGAAGGAAAAAAGTATTTTATTTTCTATTCTTAATTTTTGGGAAAAATTCTATTATTTTGTTATGGAGGAACTCATAGGTCTAGTCCAAATACGACTCTTCAGAAAACCATGAGAGCTACATAAACGTTTTTGTTTCTTTGCAAACAAATGGTGTTTTATTTCAGGATAGAATTATTGTCACCTACTTGATATGGCTAAATCAAACTTGTAAGAAGCCTTGTATAAAATATTGAATTTTTACATTCTGTGTATTCGCTACAATTAATGTTTTCCATCCACAAAATAATTTTCATCCTTATGTGATAATTTATTAATATATTTTTATTATTTTTTTATTGTGACCATAATGTAAATTTTAAAATAAAAGAATATAGACATATTTTATTTATTTACTTTATGGAAAAAATATATTAACTAAATTTGTGAGGAGGGCGTCCACTCAAACTATTGCCTAGGGCGCTCCCAACCTTTAATTCGGTCCTATCCATTTCTCAATACGGGGGCTCATAGCTAATTCTAATTTGAAACCATGTCATACAATAGAACGAACTATTCTCTGGAATTAATCTACGAGGCTCAAAACAAAGCCCAATTCAAAACCATACACGTGAGAAAAAAAACACAAATTGCATTATAATTCCTCTAATGGGCATATGATTAAATTCACAAACCTAGGCAGAATCAGTCGTGCCCACCCTGGTAAACGATTCGTGAATATGCTTGAGCATATCATGGTCCCTCGCCCAGTCCTGGAGCGGCACATTCACAAAATGCGCGTACAATTTTTTTTTCGCACAGTGGTGAAATCGGTGATCGTGTGTGTGCCGGGGTAGAACTATCAATCTCAAAATCATAATAAACCTGCCCATTCACCCCAATCCTCTCGCTCAATTTTTACACTGCTCGCGCTACCTTAAAAAACAGTAAATTGCTTCTTAAGAAACCCTGACCAGGAGAGCCACGGCAACAACGAGAACCTGCCACTCTGGAAACCACCGACAGAGAGATGACGTAACAGTGGCGAACAGAAGGAAATCGGTCATGCCAAATAGCTTAAGCATGAGACCACGTCGAGGAGCTTTATGACAGGCAGCTCAAGCAGGAGAGCGTAGTCGTAATACATCAAGTCCATAGTAGCCACGCCTCCGGCGTAATAAAAGCAATAATAGATAAAACAAAAACGAGTATAGATATAGACATATACCTAATAAACTAAATAAACAATAATGGAATTTTAACGGAAACGGTGGAGTATATGAATAAATGAAAATTAAATATTTCAGAAATAGTATGGTGGTAGTTGGGAGATGTGAGAGAGGGACAGCTTGGTGTAATGAGAGTTAGTAAATCAATGAGAGAGGGACGGCTTTTGTTTCTGCGAAGAGTGCAGAACGTTGATTTCTTTGAATGACTTGGTAGATATTTTAACCAACAAGAGAGCAGATTTTTTGCTGTTTTAATTGCAAGTGACTTGGTAGATATGTTTGCAAAATGTTGAAGCCATGCAGGAGAGAGGGAAAGTTGTATCAGGACCTGCAATGACTATAGGATGTACACGCCATGGGTATGTTTTAAATGTCTTAAAACCTTTCAAACCAAAGCAGTTGGCACGTGTGAAGCCACTCCCTCAACCTTTGGCAACGTACACCTAACCTGTACCAAAATGGGAGCTTAGAGTGGGACATAGATATTCATGAAGGCATAATTGAAAGTAGAATTTTGTCACATATGGTTGCAGTGCTTTAGTAGGTGTGTATGAAAAAACGTGGATGCATATGCAAGGCATGCATTCAAAATGATGTGATCCCATGGCATGCTATGAGGGTAGAATGTGTATAAAACAAGTTTATTGAAATGGTCTACAATACTTTCAAGCATTTCAAATTCTTAAAATAGAATATATGGAATCATGTAAAAGGCTCGTGGACTATTTAACTAATGTCTTCAAAAATAAGTCTTTGAATGTTGCGAGGTTGAGATTGAGGGTAAATGCGAGCTTGATGTCTAGGTTGATTTGTATTTGTATTTGAGTTTAAGAGTGACAGTGGATGAGACTCATAGAATGTGCCACATGGGGTGCACTGTTATTGACTTACTTTTTCCACAAAGATGATAAATGTCGTCGTCACACTATCCTCAAAATTGTGTTTTCTTACTATTGGTGGATTCCCTCAACATCCAATTGCTTCATCCCATGTTGCTTTCACACACGGCTTTACCTCTCTTACTAGCTTGCTATCATATGGAATATTTTGTCTTGTTTAGAGTAGGCCTCTAAAATTTTAGCAGTATAGATACAACTTGACTTATAAGTGTTGAAACTATGTTAGCTAAAAGTTTTTATATAAAAAATATTTTGTAGAGGAAATTAGATTCTAAAACCATTTTTACTTTATCTACTTTGCTAAATTTCCAATATAATACAATTCTTAAAGATATAATGTCAGTTTGGAATTGATGCATGGTAAGTGTATGCAAATGCTTATTTCTCAATTTATGATTTGAACATGTTTTCCCTTGATCATGTGGCAATTAAACTTGATAAGCATCCTTACTCTATCTTTTCCGCAAACAACCTATGAAGTAACTTGCTAAATTTTAAATGAAACATGACTCCTCATGCGTGTGTGGCTTAAGGCGTCAAAATTCACGTGAATGAAACACTTAGAAAACTAAAATTTTCCATCATGAAACAAATTTGTAAAGATATAATGTCACTTTGTGGAATTGATGTGTGGCAAGTGTATGCAAAATCTTGTTTCTCAATTTATAATATAACTTTGTTTTCCACATGATCATAAGTGACATCAAAGAAACCCTTGCACTACACTCGTGCCTTTTTGGCACTTATTGGAAATGTGTATCTAAGCCACCTTGAACAATTGGTTGCATGAGCCTATTGCTCACATTACGAAAATCCTTTAGAATCGCCTTGTATTAAATGCTTGCAAATTGGAAAATTATGTCATATCAACTCTAAATTCCTCATTTATGCATTGAGATTGTGAATCCATAATTAGTTTCATTGTACCTCCTAGGGAAGTGATTTTTCCATGCCTATTGGGCTTGCAATGTTTGAGTATAAATATTCAATTTTCACAAACTCCCTCCAAAACGGTGCTCTAAAATGAGCATCACTAAGTGGATTTTGGTTTTTCCCATTCCTTTGTGTTCTCACCACATAGAAGCCAAAGAAGTGGTTAGAAGTGATAATTTTCACATTTACATACTCAAAGATAATTCTCGGAGGCCATTCTAAGGCCATTTTAGCTATTTTGATTTGTATTGTTACTAAAGTCATTTTGACCTCGTTTGAACCCATGAGAAAAACCTTGTCAAGTTCAATAAACTTTCATTTTGAAAAAAATGTTAGCATTGATTTATTTAGTTGAACCTTTTCTTGAAATGGTAACTAGTGGTGAAAAGTGATGTTTCACTCCTAGGACCCTACTTTAGCTTGCAAAAGAACTTGAAATTTTTGTGAAGAAATGAATTCTTTCCTTTTCTCTGTATAGAATATTGAAATGTGTCAAATTAATTGTGAAACCTTAATAAGTGATTTTAATAGTCTCTTTCTCTTTATAAAGTTCAATGTATGATTTTTTTAGCTATATAGGAAGGGTGAAATTCATGATAGGTTTGTGTTGACTCATGATATTATAGGTTGTAGGTAATGCAATGAAAATTTAAACCGTTTTCTAAATACTTGTATTTTTAATTTAAATTCTGACTTGTATATTTTCACCTAACAAGGGAATTGAATTGTCATTGTTATGTAACGGGTAGTCGCACTTCAAGAACCATTTGAGAGGAGAAGGAAAATTGTCTATATCATGTACAAGATTTGTAATTATCATATAATTGTAAATGTATGATGTACTTAGCTTAATCAATCATGTTTAAGAAATTGGTTCTCATCATTATGATTGTAGATCTTATGTGGAAATTACATAATGTATTCTAATGAAACGGAACACCAAATTCATTTAAATTGAATTAGAATTTCTATAAACCTTATCATTATGTTATTTCCTCTTGTTGAACCATGACTAACTAGATAGACCCTAAACATCATACAAACTAATTCATTGTTATAACACATGTGTTAATCAATTATATTACATATGAAGGAACTTCAATTAAGATCACTTATTTATCTTGTGTAAAACGTGTGATGTTCGATTAGCGTTATGTTATCCTCCATTAATTCCTAAGACAATCAACCCTCTAATGTAGGTGTCGTCTAGATCTATAAGCCACTTGCTAAATAATTTTGAGCCGAATGTGATTAGCCATTTATACTTGAACGTAATGGGTAAACCTCCTCATGTATCTTGTGGGTGAGACATGTCTTGAAGTGTACCTTTGGATTTAGGACCACATTCATGTGATTTGTAACACGTTATGAGCTCAATGCTTCTCTTAATATTTTGTGCTCAAACTTAGTGATGGCCCCACGTTTTGATTGATTACCCTATAGAAAATTTGGGGCAAGAAAAGCTATATAGTCCTTTAGGATAATGGTTGTGATCGGATCATATAATGAACTAAAGACATGTCTGTGCATATTAAGGCTTTGAGATTTTTACCCGGGGCTTGAAATGCTCCTCTTTGTGGAATTTTATAACCATTACACTATTTAGTGTTTACAAGGTGTGGTGCCTCCTGAGGGAAACACATTGATAGTTGAGATGGAGTCCGAACATGATATTGAGTGTTATATGTATCCCCATGTGCTTTAAAAGTTCACAAAATAAAAGAAGAAACCAAGTTACTAAATATCACTAGAACTATGTAAGATGAGTTATAATCATGTGTGACTTGTGTTGAATGTGAATTGTACTTGTGTAATGTTGTGAGAGAAAACCAAATCGGTTGTGTATTAAATAATGTTGATATTTTTTTAATAAATTACCCTAGTCCTAGCATAAATTTTGGGTTAAAAATATTGGGCATGACAATTTCTAAGCATAAAAACTTTAAATAATAAAAAAGGATATGTGCTTTAAAATTGAATTGCCCCTATATATACTCGGATAATAAATCAAATCTTATTTGAAGTTCTTGTTGAATAAGGTGTTTTCTATAATAAGTTTTTTTCTATAATTAGATTATAGTTTAGCTTTATTATGAGTTGTGCCTCTATTTAATATGTTTAATTTATTCGGGAGGATTAAATGAGACTATATTTTTCATTGTGTATTTTTTTTTTTCCTTTGTCACTAGCTCTTGTCGACTAAAATTTGTTGTATGTGTCATATTTAACTCTTGTTTTCTTAGAATGTGGAATGCTCTTAGTCATGAAAATTTGAATCGATGCCACCTTTTTCTAATTTCTTTTTCATTTTTTCGATTAATTTGTCAAAGTTCTTATAATTTTCTTTGTTTTAATGTTTTTGCAAAGAAAACCAAAATTTATGTTTAAGCATTAATTAATGATGCTAGTAATAGGAAAAAAGAAACACCTTCATAAAAACTCAAAATCCTCTATTGGCAAATGAATTAGAGCGAAAAGAAATATAAAAAACAATGTAATATAAAAAAATTACTTTGTAATTAGATTTTCATTTGCTTTAAAATCCAAGTTTGGTTTGAAACATTATGATTCTTGTTATAAACTTAAATGATTTTGAATGAAATGGGAATTAATATGTAATGGTAGTTGTAAGAAAAGTTAAAATAGATGGTTCGCATTTAAAGTTTACATAAAAGCAATGACTCTAAGTTTACTCTCATTAAAAGTATAAGTTACAAAATAGCTTTCAAAAACTATTATTAAATGTTTATTGCATTTACTTCTAAAAAAATAAAACATATTTTAAAATAGTATTGTTAAACATAAATCAATAATTATGTTTGTTTCTAAACAAAATCACTCTAAATAATCGTTTATATTATATTTCTAAAATAAATACAAAATATTATAATTTTTAACATATTATATTATATTATATATAATTATTAATCAATTTCTTTTGATTCCAAATTAAAACTAAAACATGTGGAATATCACTACACCCTTCCCTTATGTAGTGATATAACGATGCCCTCCCCTTATGTCGTGTCGTAATAGTCTAGTCGTTCTTCTTCAATTTTTTCAAAGGGTTTTATAACTACTAATTATACATACATCTCTAAACAAATAAAAACTTACAAGATTTAACACTTTCAAAATCCATAAATTCATAATCTTTTAATTATAAAATATGACTAAAATATAAAAATATACAAACAAATAAAAGATTTAACACTTTCAAAATCCATAAATTTACAGATGAGAATATTTCATAAAAATATGTACAAACACGAGGCAATGTTCATCTAACTTTTGTTTGAAGAAAGGAGTTGGCATGTTCCTCATATTAAGACAAGTCCCCACATAATTCCGTTTTTGGACCTATCAAAAAGAGGCATCATGATTATAGATTAATGTGAATTAAAGGCAGCTCAGCCTTTCCCAGTTATATAATAACAATCCCATCTGCTCATTCCACCTTATCAAAATCTGTTGTATTGGTTGATCACAAAAATGGGTCAAGTGTTTTCCTTCTCTCAACACAGAGGCACTTTCTCAGATACAGACCGGTCGGTAGAGAGTCCGGGTGCAAGCCAGGAAACCTTGGATCGAATCTCAAGCTCCCGTTCATCGTCTTTTTCAACTTCTGGGAGTGTGATGGGCGGCAGACGGCGCTTGGATTTGGAGAAGAAAGTGTTTGTGTGCAGAACTGTGAGAGAAGATCCGAATGGGTACTCATCTCGAGTGTATTATAGATCGAATGCAAATGGAGGGGAAGGAGTGCCATTCCAATGGGAAGCTCAGCCAGGCAAGCCGAAGAGTAGTATTGTGCAGGATGATCTCCATGCTCTGCCTCTCAGTCCTCCTCCCTCTCTTGAGAGTAAAAGCATAGAAAAAGGAAGTCCAGGAAAAATCATAGCCGTTTTGCTGGTTTCACTTGTACTTCTTTCAATATGAAGGATGTTGGGTCATAGTTTTAGTTAACTTCTTGGATCCCACTGCCAACAGGTAAGCCATTAGTATATTTAGCTTTTTTGCATGTAAATGTATGCTAATTTAATGGTGGAGCCCAAGTGCTGGCCAGTCATCCATTCAGGTTCTAATCTTAAAAATTTCAGTTGCATTTACATCTTGCAATAGTGCATAGGGAAGTGTGCCAAGTGGCTGGATTATTAACTCCTGTATTATGTAATAAAAAATGTATGTTAATATATCTTTTAATGTTAGCTTGTTTGATTTTCAATGTTGTGATGTTCGAGTCTATAACTAATTTATAGTATACCAATAAGGTTCATAATTTTGGCTCGTTTGATTTTCAATGTTTTGATGGTTTAGTCTATAACTAATTTATAGTATACCAATAACTTATAGTATACCAAGATTCGACCCTTCGATTTCTCTTTCAAGATCATAAATTTGTTCTCATTAACGAATTTATAAGATAGACTATATTAAAATAGAAGCCTATATCAAATCAGATTGTAGTCTAATAATAGATTAATGGTGTAAAAGGTATTGTCTAACCATCCACCAAAATAAAAATCTCAACAAAAATACAATTTAATAAAACCTATATGATATTAAATTTTTAATTAAAAAACTACAATTTACATTTAATTGGTTATCTCAAAATCCATTCTTTTCAATTTTCATAACAATTGGTTTTCATTAAATTGTTTTAAACCTATTTCTTTTTAATGTCATTTTTATAAATATATTTAACGGTACCTTTAAATATTAAAAATATTATACATTACCATTTCCAATTTTATTAAAAATATTTTAAAAGATTTTCTTAAGATAAGTATTGAAATTTAACATATGATTAATTAAAGAATTTTAATGTAGTATTATTATTTGACTCTATAATTAAATTAGAACGGCTAATATCATTACATAGTTCATTCTTTTCTTTATGCAAGTGACAATTACATAACTTGGCCAATTTTAGCCACCTACATTACTTGTCTTAAAGAGGCATTAATAACTCATAAGGTCGGGATTTAAAGCTCTTACGGGTTTCATTAAAATTTGTGCTATTTAAAGCTCTTACGGGTTTCATTAAATTTTTGCTACTAATAAAGTATTTATGGAATGGATATATTAGTAATTGGGGACTTTTTCAATAAATAAAATTATTAGATTGAAAAGTGCGCTTTTATATTAATAATAAAGATGTACAATGTTAATCATACAAAATATTTACGTGGAAAGAGCCACACCCCATAATGCGAAAGCACTAACATAAATAACCACAAAGTGCAAACTTCAATTAAAAAAAAGAGAGCATAAACATCAAGCGCGCCTACTGAGCATGCAATCGGGTGGCGGAGGAAGAGGCGGACTATCAAGCTTACACCCCAACCCAAACCAGAGGGGTGAGTCTTGTCGGAGACAAGATCCCACCCATCCCAACCAGTTTCATGCTTTGACTATTCACCAAGATCTTAATCATGCTTGCGGGAATAAATGGATAAATCGAGCTAAGGGAATTTTCCTTGAGATAAGCCAAGCCAATCGAATCACTAAGCCGAATGGATGTCACGAAGGTGGCCTCGATCGAAGGGACCTCCACCGAGGAGGTGGACTCTACGATCGGTGGTGAGGGACTCCCATCCTTGAACAGGAGGTGGCGAATAATGGCAAGCGGCGGTGCATCCGGGGCACCCAACTGCCGCACAGGGGGACTAAACCCCAATGGTCAAGGAGGCGCTGGAGATGCTCCACCTCTAAGCACACTTTTTCAGCTTGGTTTTGAATCTGGAGCATAGCAGTAGAAATCACAACCACTTTATTAGTAATAGAGAAATCATAATCAAGAGGAACATTATTAAATATGGCATTATTTTTGTCTTTCCATAAATGGAACAAAATGTCAATTTTGAAGATGTGCCAAATTTTGTTGTAAATCAAGGTAGCATGGTTTGAATCCCGAGGAGAACCACTTTCCAGGTGAAAATTTAGGAGAAAAGGGTTGGAAAAGGGAGTGAATCCATCTCCAAGTCATCTGAGCATGAGGAAAAACCAAAAAAGCCATTTTAAGAAACTCCAACCGATTATAGAACAAGGAGACGGGGTTAAGCCCAAAACGCTTGAGTCGAGAACCGGGGGAAGACCTTAGTGTAGAAGACATTGAGGGAAATGAGTTGTTTTAGGCTCAACAATAGGCTTCCAAACCTCCCGAAAGTGACAAGACGGAGAGAAGAGCCAAGGAGGAAAGAAACCAACACATGTTGAGCATATCTCTATCAGCGTAATGAGGAGCCAATAGAGAGTAACCAAGGGAAGGTTTGTATTTACGAAAAGGAGTAGATAAGCCAATTCCACTCACGCCGCCAAGGAACTCCTGAGATAAGCCCTATCTTATGTAAATAATCTTCAGGAATGTAATTAATTAATTGTTAGATAGAAGCAACATATGTAGGAAGAAGGTGGAATTTCAAATCCAGAGTCTCCCAAGAAAGCCAGGAATGAGAGTTCTTGCAAAACAAATCCCCAACAAATTTAATCCCCTTTTTGAAAAATAAGAGCTTTAGCCCAAGGAGCCAAAGCCAGGGGTGAATCCTGAAAAGAAAAGAGAGAGGACCACCAGAGAGAGAAAGAATTGAGAGAGATGTTAGATCTGAAGTCATTGCCAACCCAAATAAGGTGTGGTTTGAGAAATTCCCAAGCCTTCCAAATACTCTGCAGAATAAAAGTTCCCTTAATCTTAACTAGAACAAGGTAGAGAAGGAGAGATTGAAAGTTAAGACCCTTCCAAGTAAGCCTTCCCAGAGGAACACCCTAGAAAATACCATGCCGAAGGATAATTTTCCATGTTTCATTCCCTTCCAGGCTACGCAAGATCCATTTAGCACAAAGATCCTGCCCCTAGTGTTTGACATCAATTAACCCCAGACCACCAACTTCTTTAGGCATACAACACACTTCCCAAGCAACCTTGTGGAACCCCTTGTGCCCTTCAGTGTTGGCCCAAAGGAAATCACGAAGAAGCTTCTCAAGTTTGGCATAAGCAACATTGGAAGGAGCCCAACATGAGGAGTAATACACATGTGTGGCAGATCAAAACCTTAGAGCATATTTGAAATTTCCTGCTAGAGAAAGTGGTTTGGTGATCCAAAAAGAAATTTTACGTTCAACACTTGGACCACATAAGACCAAAGATGAGTTGAAGTAGCCTAAAAAGTGAAAGGGATACCAAGAAATTTAAATTGCACCCTAGGTTGGATCCAACTCCATTTCATACCAGCCAGCCAAACAAGAATGGGAGATTGAGATTGTCAATAACACTGAGTTTTCTCCCATTGAATAGCATAACCCGAAGCAAGACAAAAAGTGTCCAGAAAATCAAGAGCATGATGAAAATATTTCTCTTCCTCCAAGAGTGTGAGAAAAGAATCATCAACAAAATGACCATAAAATAAGCTGATGAGTAGAAGAAAATGAAGAAATGCCTTTCACTAATCCTTAAGAAGCACTATGAGCAAGAAGATAAGTAAATCCTTCAGCATTCAACACATAAAGGGAAGGGACTAGGGGTAAGCCTTTCCTAATAGATATTAAAAAACCAAACATGGAAAACTAGGCACCAATATTTTGAAAGAGCATTTGTACATACCTAAACCCTAAATCTTGGAGCATAGCTAAGATGAAAGACCATTCAATTCTATCATATGCTTTAGCAAAATAAATCTTGTTGAGAGGAAAGGCAAGCCCATTCCATACCTTCCCAAACTGCTATAATATTATCAAGAATATACATGTGTTTAATGAAGCCAATTTTCTCACTTCTAATTATCAAAGGTAGAAGATTAGAAATCCAGGTTGGCGAGCTTTAGCAATGATCTTGTCAGACATATTAAGCAAAGTAATGCGTCTACAATTAGAATTTTCTTGGGATTTCTTTCTTTGGGAATGAATTTGATATTGCCTTGATTGATCAAGTCACCCACATAATTAGTCTCCATAGATTTTAAGTATAATTATTGGAGATCAAGACAAAAAGTGTCCCACATAGCTTGATAAAATTTAGTAGGGAATTTATCAACCCACTGGAGATTTATCTGAAGCTATTCGGAAGGAAGCTTCTTTAAGATCAGAAAGAGATAAAGGCCTATCACAAGCCACCCGTTGGGTTTGGGAAACTTTGCAGGGCACCGCTTGGAGACATTTTAAAAGGGATTCCTCCGAGTTAAAGTGGCGAGGTTGAGTAACAAAAACCCCATGATAATGATGCACAAAATCTAGGAAAATCTTAGGCAAGGTGGTAAGACTATGATTTCCCTCGAGAGACTGCCTTGATCTTCTCTGAAGATTGTTTGGAGCATATCATTGAGAAAAAATCCTTGGAAGCTTAGTCCCTAATTTTAAGCCAATGCAAGCGAGCATGAAACATCACCCTAGTGTTCTAGTAGGATTCGTGGACTTTAAGTGTGTGATGCCAATAGGAAGGCTTTGGTTTCAAAAGCATGATTGAAAGGTGAAGGATTAAGTTCTTGTGATATTCTTGAGAACTCAGAATATGAAGCCTTATGGGCATGTTGTCTAAATATAGAGGCATTTTCCCCATATATACGAGAGAAATGTGGACGTGCACTTGATAACATCATTCCACCAAGTGATCCAGCTAGAGCCATTAGAAGGTTGATCAACCAAATTCCATACTCATTGTATGTGTGACACAATCCGAGCATGCTTAAGGTAAGTGATGTGAAAATAAAATTGAGAAGTACAACGTTCGTTTTTATAAGGTCGAGACCATGTAATATTTAAAAATATGGGAGAATGCTCGATAAAGCAAAGCAACATCAACGACAACAACAAGATGACCCAAAATAGGGGAAAGATAGAAAAAATCCTGATTGGTCATGAGGGAGCGATCCAACCATTGAACAATTCGATCTTATCCTTCTCTTAAATTAGACCAAGTGGACCAGGAAGAGGATTTGTCTTTGAAAGGAAGATTTGGATAAAAATCTGAGCTTGTTCTGAAATAAAACAAGCCTCCCACTCTCCCACACACCAATGCATAGGAAGACACCCAATTTTATCTTCAGGATTTCAACCATGTTAAAGTCACCACAAATGATCCAAAGAGCCTCTAAAACGGATTTGACAAGACAACACTAAAAAAGAGCCCACTCTCTGCATAATAATGGAAGTGTAGATGTTGGCTAACCCAAAAATACACCCATCAAAATCGAAAAGAGACCACACTACTCGATGTGTGGGGTCCGAGCCCCAAGAAATCACATGTTGAGCAATGTCAAGAGCAATCAAGGTCATGAATCCACCATGGCTAGGCTCATGATTAGAGGTATGACAAATGGCATGGGGCCAGATAGTACGAGCTGCAAAGTGCAACAAAAAGCTAGCTAGCTTGACTTCTTACGAGACACAAAATTTTCATGTGGTGAAAATGAAGACAATTGTCCTTGACCAGATATCGTTTGGTCGGTTTAGTAAGACCACATATATTCCAAGAATACAAAATCATTGAGATGATTCTAAGTACATATTCCCCTCATCATCCATATCGAAAATAGCAGAAAACTGGTTATGAGAAGAAAATACCCGTAAGAACCATGTCAAGATATCCTAAATCCCAAGGGTGGTTTCGACTTGCACATACTCACCTTCCTATGAGGGGGATGGGCTATGAGAACAGGAAGCCGAGTCTTGTGCCAATGGCGTGCGGAGGCTCGGATTTCTAAAGCCGCTCTGCTTATGATGGTTAGACCACTATCACTAACAAAAGGGTGCTTCACGGGGACCTTCAATAATTTTTGGCCAATATGCCGATCTAAACTCAAGTTTCTTTAATAACAATTATTTCTTTCTTCTTAGTTGTTTTCCTTTTCATATTTCTCTCCTTAGTTTGTATTCTCAAGATATATAACATCTGTTAATTCCGACTTTCGATTTCCTCTTTCCTTATTTTTATATCTTTTTTTAGATGTTCTTCCTGCTTGTCTCTTTAAATTCGGATCAAACTCTCAACCTCAGTATGAATCAAAAATGTATTTTGGCAATAACCGATGCTTTTACAAGGTCCAACAATTCTTCAAGGAGCCCTGCAACTTCCATATCAACATTGCACGTCTTTTTGACGAGGAGCGGAAGAGAAAGAGGGTTGAATAAACAAGTTATTGACGCGCTGCCCATTTGTTTGATTATATCAGAAGGACGGTTTAAGAAAGTGGGTGATGAATGTGCATTTTTTCTATCTGAATTTGAGAATGGGAGAAAATCATGGTATTTCCTGAATGTAACCACATATTTCATTTTCACTGTAAATTGTTATGTGGTTTTATCACATTCAATTTGTCCTAACTGTAGAATGAATGTGGAGGATAAAATAAATGAAGGAAATTGGTCAAATGGAAGAGATGATGTTGTTATTCATGTGGACTCATTATACGTTTTTAGAAACTATAAATCCGCGCTAGAAATAGTAAACCATGAGGGCGTTTGGAGCCTGGAGGTGTTTTGGTAGGTGGTTAAAATGGAAAATAATTTTTGCTTTGATTTTTATTTCCTATTTTTCATCCTTTTAATTTTAATAATTTTGAAGTAAAATAATTAGTGTTTATCATTTTTGTAAGTGTCTTTTGGTTAGTTTATTGGACATTCAATCTTGTGGAACGTATACGATTTTTAATTTGAGGGTATAATATTATATTTTTCTTGATTAATTTCAGTTTTTACAAATAATTTATATCTTAAATTTTGAAACAAAATTACTATATATTATATTTGAAATAAATTATAAAAATATCATATCATATTTGAGGCTCTTATTTAATATTTTCTATATATTCTAATAGTTAATAATTGTTTTGTTTTCAATTTTTTATATTTAATAATAATTAAAAACATTAATCTAATTACATTGTTTTGTTGATGATAAATACACCAAATTTCATATTGAACTTATGTTTTTAACACTCAAATGAATATTCAATTTAACATCATTATTTATTATATGCAAAAATAATACAACTCTTAACCCAACTATTATCTACTGAGATAAGTCTTTTTAAAAACACTTTTCCTTTCAAATATTTACAAAAGTACATTTTCTTCTCTATTGTTTTGTATATTTATTTATTAACTATTTTACAAAGTTAATAATAACCTAAATTCTAAATGTCCATTAAGCCTTACTAAAGTCAAGTTTCTTTGGTAATTGTTAATGCTTTCATCTTAGTTGTCTTTTGTTTCATTTCCCTTATCAGTTTGTATTCTCAAGAAATTTGTCGTGTGGGAATTTTAACAGGTCTGTAACTACAAGAATAGATCTCGTCATCCAATAAATTATTTAAACGTTGGTATTGTGTCCATTATATATCATCCCAAAACCTATCTTCAGAAATGAGCTCTAGATCTTCTTTGCAAACGTTACATTACCCAAGTCCGAAAAGATGCGGTAATGTGATTTTCTGCATTCGGAGATTAATTCGCTACACAACCTTTGCACAAGATATTGTCAAGTGAGGGTCGAGATTCTTGATCATCACTAAAAAACAGGGTATAAAAGATGCATCGATCTTACCAAGAATGTAAAATCAGTTCTCAACATATATTTATAAAAAAAAGTTCAAGCTCTCCAAATGACCTCACCAAATGATATTTCCAAATTGGCCTTGACAGGACTAAAATGAGTTGTGTGAGGTGGTGCGATCTAGGGAAAGGAGTGGTGAGATCGGTAATGGGATTGATCTTGTCTCGTCTAACTAGGAACACTACACCTTATCAATGCAACTCTATACAATTCTTAGCTTCTCTATCTCTAGCATACAAGTAGTAAGGAAAGTAACAATTTTATTTGGTATTGTGCTCAGGTATTTCAAAAAATAGGAGGATTAGTTGGCCCATAAAGAAGATAGCGTGGTGGTAGAATTTATTTATTTCCGCCACCGCGAGTTGGGAATCCTTGGTGGAATGGGCATGCAATTGAAGAAATCAAGCAGATGGTTTTGCAGAAATGCGGAGGAATGCCGCATTGGGGAAAGAATGGGTTTATATGTTTGGGGGAGTTGTTAAAAAATCCGTTAATTTTGATAAGTATTTGGAGGTGAAGGAGCAATTATATCCAAATGGATATTTCGCTAGTGAGTGGTCAGAGAGAGTGTTGGGGATTGGAAAGGGAGTGCAAATATGGCGAGATGGATGTGCTCTGGAAAGACTATGCATGTGTAAAGAAGATCGTCATTGTACCTAGAAAAGGATTCATGTGCGATTTGGTAAAATTTGGAAAAACGCTCACGTTTGCGTTCCGAGATAATGTCAAATATGATCTTACTCATGTGTTAAAAAGTTTCCTTTAATTTAATTGGCAAAGGGCCTTTTAAAATCCATATTCTTTGTAACTTATTATTGTCGTCTCCTTTAATTTGTTTCAAATTTTAAACATAGAAACATAAAGTACAAGGTGTTAGGGATTAGATGCAATTTATAATTAACAAATTATAGATTCACAGATAAATGCCAAAGATTATAGATTATGTTGTGCAATCAATTTAATCACATATTTATCTTATTACAGATAGTGAATTACATAACTTAATAGCATGAGCTGAAAGTAAACAACTGAAAGTAAAAGGAGAAAGATAACACCATATTTAAGTCTGGAAACTCGAAGGAGAAAACCCCACTGATAAAGCACAATCTTATATCAAGAATTTATCGACATTAACCCAAAATTTCCACTTCACTCCTCAGTCTCAAAGTAAACATATTTCTTACATAAAAATCTTAAGTAGCAGTAGTCAATCCCAAGCACAATCGTCCTATTTATATAGGATAGGCACGAATGATCATGTTGTTTCTCTCTATTCGAGGTTGTGTAGGTGACTAAGTTTATTTTAAATAAACTTGTTAATAAGGGTTGTAAGTGGTGGTTTATCAAATGATATACCACTTCACATTATCAACACCAACACTCCCCCTTAATGTTAAGTGGTAGAAACATGCATAAACATGTTAACATTAGTTCCTTATGTCATACTGTAAAGGCATTGTGGAGTTTAGTGAGACCATGCGACACTGTTTTGTTGTGGTTCAAAACAATGTTCCAAGGTTTCAATAAAAATGAAAATGCAAAAGAACATATAAAAACAAAACATGCCAAATTACCTTTTTCTACAAAAGGATTTAAAAATCCATGAATCAACAACAGTGATTATGCCTAGCATGCAGACAAGGAAATCATACAAATCTTCTCATACATAAATTCTTAAGACCACAACTTTACATATGAAGACTTACATAAGATTATGGAGCCTTTTATAAACTAAGGCATACCCATAACTAGATCTTCACTGGGATTTACAAGTAACTTCACACATAGTATGACATATTTACTTATTACATAATTGAGGAAGTATTGGAAGTTTACAATAGTCGTTAAGAGGTGGCATTGTTATGCACAATCCCCCTTAATGGAAAATCTGATAGGCCCAACAAGACACGAAACTTGCAAAACTTCACAACACATAATGGCTTTGTAAAGATATCTACAACTTGATCTTCAGTCAAACAAAACTTGAGATAAATGTCACCATTCAAGACTTTGTTTTTGGAATAAATTGCATATCAACTTCAATATCCTTGGTACTTTGATGCCGAACTGGATTGTTTGCAAGAACAATGAAACTATGGCTATCACATAGAAGAGTAGTGCTCCCTTTTACACCCTTTTGCACTTCATCCAACATTATTTTTAGCCACATAGCTTCCTTTGCAAATGCCATAACACTTCTATACTCTGCATCAATAAAAGAGATAAACATTGTTGGTTTCTTCTTGTCGCTCCAAGTGATGGCACATATACCTAACTTAAAAACATATACGAAGTATACTTTCTATCTCCAACATCACCAACATGATCAGAATCACAATAGCCAAATAATTTTGCATCATTACAAGAAGAACAAAACAAAGCATAATTAACTATTCCTTTAATATATTTCAAAATTATTTTTTCCATTTTCCAATGATTCTCATAAGAATCCTGCATAAATCTAAAGACAACTCTTACGGCATAAGAAATATCAAGTCTAGTAATAGTCAAATAAATTAGAATACCAACTAGCTTTTTATACATAGTATGATCAAATTGAGAACAAGTTGGTTTAGGATCTAGCTTTACACTAACTTGAATAGGAATGAAAATAGGTCTCAATCATTTATGTTAAATCTTCTAAGAAAATTCACAACATACTGAGATTGAGATGCAACAATAAAATTATGATCTTGAAATATAACCATGCTAAGAAAATGATTTAGCAAACATAAATCAGTCATTTTAAACCATTTTTTTAACCTTTCTTTGATTCTAACAATTAAATTTATATCATTGCTAGTAACCAAAAGATCATCAACATAAAAAAACAATAATGATAATATTATTATTTTCAAACTTAACAAATAAATCATTATCGAAAAAGTAGTAATAGAAGCCAAGATCTTGAAAGAAACTGTTAATTTTAGCATACCAAGCTCTAAAAGCTTACTTAAGACCATACAAATACTTTTTCATCTTACAGACATAAATTTCCTTACCGGGTTCTTCAAAAAATTTAGGATGACTCATGTAGATGTCTTCTTTTAAGTCACCATTAAAAAAAGCATTTTTAACATCCATTTGGTGACTTTCCTAACCATATTGCGCAACCAAAGCAAGAAGAACTCTAACCATGCTCATTTTAGCTACAAGAAAAAAGTCTCAACTTAGTCAAGACTAGGTTTCCGAGTGAAACCACGAGCTACTAGCCTTGCCTTGAACTTGTTAATTTCTCCTAAAGAATTATACTTGATCTTATACAATGACCTAGATCCTACAATGCTTCACTTAGAAGGACTAGTTCCCAAGTATTATTTTTAATCAAAGCATTGTATTCATATTTCATAGCCTGAATCCATCTATCATCTTGACTAGCTTCTTCAAAATATTGTGGTTCTACCTCATAGAGGGTCATCAAGGCATGATAAGAGTGTTGACTATGAGTCACTTTTCTAAGATTAGCAGGTTGAGAGTTTTGAAAAATACTTTGAGCCCATTTAGGAACCTTGTGATGCAAGACATTTTGAGATGACTCCTTAATATCCATCATATCTAGATTAGGATAATCAGCCTCTTGAACTTCTGTTTCCATAATGTTAGGAGAAATATTATCAGGCTCTATCTTAGGAGAAATAGAGGAGGGTTCATGAGAAGCATCACAGAATGTCTTTTCTAAGACTTGAACATTTCTATTTTCAACAATGTCATGCTTGAAAGGATCATAAAATCTCAGTCCTTTAGTTCTATAACCATATCCAACAAAAATACAAGAAAAGGAGGTTGGATCGAGCTTCTTCCTTTTTTCTTTTGGAATAAAGATAGAAGTAGGACTACCAAATATTTTTAAGTGAGAAACATCTGGTTTTTCTTTGTCCATACTTCATAAGGAGTATCTTGATAAAGATATTTAGTAAGCACTCTATTAAGAATATAGACAACGATATTCATAACTTCAACCCATAGAAACTTAGGCATATTAGAATCATGAATCACAGTCCTAACCATTTCTAAAATAGTCTTATTTTTATTTCTGCAATGCCATTTTGTTGAGGGGAATAAAGAGTAGTCAACTCTCTTTGAATCCCACATGACACACAAAACTCATCAAATTTTTTTCTAACATATTCACCTCCATTATCAGTCCTAATTCTCTTAATTTTTAGATTAGAAGCATTCTCAACTAGAGCTTTAAATTCTTGAAACTTAGACAGGACATCAAACTTCTTTTTAATAAAATAAGACCAAGTCATTCTATAGACCTCATCAATGAATCAAACAACATATATAGCACCACTAGGATAAGGAACTTCAAGTGGCCCTCTTACATCACTATGAATCAATTCTAATCATTGAAAATAATTTGGATCATGATGCTTGTGAAATGGTTCACCATGTTGTTTACCATGTAGGCAACTTTCACAAGTCTCATGATTTGAGTTCAACTTAGGAATACCAACTACAAGATTTAGTCTAGAAATTTCATACAAACTTTTGAAATTAACATGACCTAATATTTCATGCCATAGTTGAATTTCATTCCTAGAAGAGGAAGAAAAACAAGTCACTGACACCAAACCATCAAAGATATATAATCCATTTTTCGGATACCACAAGCAATAACATATGTAAAATTATATTTTACATATCACTTATCTTGCAATAAATTTTTTTAAAGGTTTTTGTAGTTAACTCGAGAGCAAGACAAAAGATTCTTTTTCAATTGAGGAACATACAAGACATTCCTAATTACACCATTGGCCAACTTAACATTCCCACAAGCTTCAGATCTAATGATGAATTTATCTCCTAGATAGATATTCTCCTCACATTTAAATATATCTAAGAGGATACTAAGAGTACAAGTCATGTTCCTATAGGCACCACTATCAAGAATATATTCATTTTCATTTGAAGCTAAGAGGGCAATATACAAGGCAACATCTTGCTCAACTACATTAGCTTGATTTTTATTTTGATTTTGAGGCTTATTATTTCTAGCATTCTTAGAAGATTTATTATTCTTTACTCTACAACCAAATTATTTATACCCAAATATTCCACACTTGTTCCAAGTTCCATTAAACTTGACTTTAAAATTATGACTATTTTTAGTAGAATTATGCTAAGGATTTGTCTTCAATCTTGATCTAATATTAGATTTCTGATTATGATTATTATTATTCTTATTCTAAGAAAACTTATGATTTTTTGAGAACAAATCTTGAGAAGTAGTGTCTTTTGAATCAAATTTTTCCATAACATGCTCTTCTTGAATTAGTAGAGAAGACAAAGTGTCTAAGTCAGGAAGATCATTCTCATTTTGATACTTAGAATTCAGAATTGAGATGTAGTTTCTAAACTTTTCATGAATGTTAATCTGAATTATAAAGTACAAAATATTATCTTGAAATAATTCACAGTTTTAGCCATCTAATTAATCTTTAATGTTCTTAATTTTAGCTAAATAATTGACTATTTTCTCATCCCCCTTCATGGGAGTTGTGAACAACTCTAAAACTAGCTTAATTATTTTTGACAAATGACTTCCTTCATGCATTATATCTAATTACTTCTAGGAATCAACAAGCGATTCCATATGACCTATCTGCATTAAGAATTCATCTTTTATGCTTTGTAAAAGAATGGACAGAGCTTCCTGTGATCTCTAAGAGAAGGAGCTAAGGTTTTCGGTATTTTATTGTCTACCAAAGGTGGCATTTTTTTCCACACCGAGTTACCAAATCCCATAGATTATTAGCCATGAAACATTATTTTAACCTTACTCTCCAAATACTATAATTAGTTACATTCAAAAGCTGAGAGTTATCCATCGAAAAACCATGTAATTAACCATTTTAATGCTTAGACAAGTATGTAGAAAAAAACTAGCTACAAGTCTTATTTTTAGATATATGCTTACAAATATATTAGCAAAGAATATAAAAACTAGATACAAAGCTTCTTTTTAGTTATATTACACACCACAAGTGATTTCTTTAGTGAGGCACCGATCCCACAAGGAACACCACCCCTTAAACCCTTGTTGATATTACACACAACAAGAGACTTGCATGAATATGAATTATCATAAATGTTTTTGATGAAATACGACCACTTTGAAAATATGCCGATACCACAGTGATATTGATCCAAATATTTAGCTGCAAACTCTACCAAACCCTTGCTCAAACCCTAGATTATCAACTTGCACAATCTAGCTCTTTCTTTAATTCTCAATGCTTCAACCTCTTGCACATGGTCTTTATGATCTTCCTCAACCCATCACACACTTGATATGATCTCAATTAATTCTCACACACCTGAAAAACAACTTCCCTAGCTTGCTCACTTTTCACATACACCACTAGCTTGCAAAAGGACCAAAAACTATGATTTTATAATCTCCTCATGATTTCAAATTCAAAAACAAACTCTTTCCCTCATGATTTTATAACCCATACATCACAGAACCATCCCAAACTTGAATTAAAACATTTGAATATGACCCCGATATGTTGGCTAGCTAAAAACCTCATTACATGTGCCAAAAATGGCTCAAAACCCCATGGGCACAAAGATAAAAATGTCCTTACATAAAATCAATACATATTCATGACCCATAAACCCTTAAACATGATTAAAATATCATTTAACATTCATACATGGTCACAATTTATCTCAACTAATCAAATTATTTCATTTAATGGGCCCAATGCTCTTTGTATTTCTCAAAACAGTTGTTTCCTACACCCTTCAACACCCTGAAAACTTCATTATGCCACCAAATAACTTATACTAAACCAAACCATGCCATGGGAAAAATATATGGAAATGGGATAACCTTTATAACACTTCTAATCAATTTATAAGCCTTGAATACATCACACGCTCAAACAACAACCACTTTTGTCTTCATCAAATCAACTTGCCAAAACATCTATTTCCAAAGGTTAGCTCATAATTTTTTTATAAGAACATTAAAGACCCAAAAATGGATTAATTGGATGAAAATTTTATCCCTCTCCACATTAAAGGTAATATCAAGTATCACTGAATCCATCTCATGCTTCAAACAATTTCGAACTTCATGCAGAAAACACATTCTATCCTCGCACTAGCGAAAACATTTCTGTCCAAAGAATGACCTGAAAACCATATAAAATGACCTTATCATGAATAAAAAATTATATCACTATAAATATCTCTAAATATTATTTCGAACACAAATTGAATCATCTTCAAAATACACTTGTATCTCCCGTTATGGTCATTTTATTGAGCACCTTGCTTTTTGAGGCCTCAAAGCGCCCTTTCACTCATCCTCAATGGACCTCAAATGACCATTTAACTGCATGAAAATTTCCCAAAATATCCATGGAAATAAATATCAGCTCACATAAATTCCATATCATAAATTTAGCACATACCTCTTTTGGAAAACCTTGTCCCAACACCTTTTTTTTTAGAAACTAACCTATTTGAGTGGGGACCACTCATCACCATGATCTCAATAATGAATTTATATCAATATAAGAGAGTCCTATGCATCATAAAATAGTAAATTTTGATTAACCACTCAAAACCGGGTCACTATACCTATCTTTCTCGCAAACTTCTCCTAGTTGGGGTTTAAGTAGGGTTTTAGAACACTTTATCTTCTTAACATTTGTTCATAAAAATAATGACTATCAAATGATCTGATTATTTTTGTAAAACCTTATAGAATCACCATAAAAAATTATCTAAAAGCCAAAATGTCCCATGTAAATCAAAAACATCGGGGTGAAAATCGGAGATCAAATTTGAGCCAAAATTTCACTTGTTCTTGACCCTATCTCAATGAAATTGATAAAACTTAAAAATTCTCATGATGGAAACTTGAAATTTTGCCCAAAGCACCATGAAACATTAAAATAAAATCTCCAATCATCATAATGTCAATACCATGCCTCAATATCTCCATCCTATCTCATTTTCATAGCTTCACCTTAAGGATTCTCACTATAGAAGCTAGGGTCAACTGAAAGAATGCTATAACACATCATAAAATCACCAGGAATGGCCCAAAAATATGTGATACACCATGATACACCTGAATAGATGCATCGATTAGATCGTGTAGCTCCAAAACTCAATCTCACACCTCCTAACAACCATACCGCTCTAGATGAGCACTTGTAACATAGCCAAACACATGTATCTACACCATGCCACTATTGTGAGTGCCTAAAAACTCTCCAAAAATGATATAAATAATGTCAAAATGATTCTCAAGAATCCAATAATCTCACACTACCATGCAACATCACCCGGCACTTGAATAGGTTTGCAAAAGCAAGCAATCCTCACCGAGTCTCACTATACCATCACACATCTAAACCAAGTATGTCAACATCATGTAAATCATAATATGACCATAATAAAACATCCAATTTATCATTAATGTGGTTTTTCATCAATGACAACACCTAATAAGACCACATGCCAACAAAGTACATACCCTAACAAAAGAATGATAATGTTTGTGTTATGTAAATAACTTGCTCATGTTTATAACGGATGTAGGAATGATAAAAATAAGGGCGTGTCTTTCCTCATATACCTTGGAATCTATTCATGAAAAATATTTTTTTATGCATCAAATATCTAAGCTTCCTTTTCTTCCCTTAGCCTTTATTCTTATACATCCAGGCCCAATTTCAACATCAAGAGAAACCTTGAAATCTTCACTCTCCCTAAATTGCAACATAGTCCCCAAATTTAGGACTATTGGGATAATTGCATGGATGAATTTTAAATAAGGAAGAGAGACCATATGTGAATTATTTTCGATCAAATGATGAGTTTCCTCTTTGATTGTTTCATTGAAGGATTGGGAGATGATGGGTCAAATTTATTCAATCCAGAGTACAAAGCGGTAAAATCTACACCTCTTCCTCCTATCTCATGGAACATAAGAGAATAAGGTGAATTTAGTAAGAGGACTGTAGTAGTGATTCAGATATCAAGGGAGTAGTTTAAGAAAAAGAGGAATTCTCTCATCAAGTTTGGTTTCCTCATAACTCTCTTGAGGAAAACATCTCACATCTTGCGTTGAAGAGGAAAAACAGGAATATCTTTTGAAAGCATACCATGATCGGGAATGCATAGGGAGATTCTTATCACTAGTAGCCACACATAAGATCTTTATAGGTGGATATTATTGACCTACTCTTGTTAGGTATGTTTATAAATGGGTAGAGAAATGTGAACCATTCCAACAATTTGTAGGAAATCCAAGAATTTTTTCCATGCCACTTTATCCCATGCTCCTAGAAGAACCATTCCAATAGTGGGACTTGGACTTCTTGGGTGTATTGAAACCTCATTATAGTAGGGGTCATATGTATGTACTTACTACTATTAAATATCGTAAAAAGTGGGTAGAGGCCATTCTGGTCAAGCATGCCAATTCGGAGATGGTGTGTAACTTCCTCCGAAAGAGAATATCATTATTTGATTTGGAGTTCCAAACAAGATAGTAACTAATAATGTTACATTTTTTTGTCCATTGAGATAATTGAGTTTTATTACAATAACAAAATTTCACTATCACATTCTATTGGTTAGTACCTGTAAAGCAATGATTAAGTGGAATCTAGTAAAAAATATTGTTACCATTATTTGGAAATTGTTCGATATTAATCAAAGTAGTTAGAATAAGAATTTTTATGATGCTCTATGGGATGATTAGATAACACCTAAGAAGTCCATTATAACTTCTCCCTTTTAGGTGTTATATGAAATTGAGGCTAGAGGATGGAGAGTATATTGATTCTCTTGAAAAAATAATATGTTATTTGGAAAAATTGAATGAAGACAAAGAAGTAAAGGTGGATGTTCTTTAAAGCACCAATCGAAAGTGAATAATTTGTTTGATCGTAAGGCACATAAAACATACTTTTAGATTGGAGATGTTTTCATAATCTAGGATAAGAGATGTGAACCGAAAGGAAGCCACATGAAATTTGATTCTCATTGGCTTGGTCCCTTCAAGATTAGACACTTTTGTGGAGAAAACATGTACTACCTTTCATATCTTGCCGAACTCCATTGGAGTTGCCTCAAAGTGGAAAAAAAAAAATGAAATTCTACAAGCAATAAGGTTCTTTATCCCCAACCATGTATTGTATTTTCCCTTTTAGTGGGTTTTTCCCTTTTTGTTTGGTTTTTTTCCTTTCATGTCATGTGTTTATGTTGTTTTCCCTTGGCTATGTTTTTCGCTTGTGCTAATTATTGAATATGGTGACTATATTGTCCAATGGTTAATTCATTAGTCTGTTGCTCGATGAGATGTTTAAGGTTCTTCATTATCACTTGTGATGTATGGATCCAAGTTAGAGACATTTGTTATAATGCTAAATATTTTTCATGTAAAATTTAAAATTTTGTTCATCACAACCAAGCACACCACTCAAAATCTCCTTTCCCGATCATTCTGAACCCTTCCTCCATCTAGCCTATCAACTCATACAACCCCTTTAAGTATCTTTCATCCTCATTCTATCTGAGAGGAATGTGATAAAATTCATTTCAAGTGTGTTTCATCTGAAAGGAGGTTGATCCAAATAATTTTCAAGAATATACTAAACTCTAAGGTGGAAAATTGATCCTAGAAGCACTAAAATGGCTATTTTTGGCCATATTGATGCAAGGTAACATACTATGGAGGCTATCAAAGAAGGTATCAACCCATCTAGAGGTTTTGTGGAGAATTAATGAAGATATCCATGGTATTTTAAAGGAAATATGTGGAGGCATGTGCTTTGTTGGGATCTATCTCGTGAAAGATCGAGTCATTGTGGGTGTGTGGAATATAAGCCTTAATGGAAAAAGTGAATTTGTTCTAAATGTTCTCGGGAGTTTTGCGAGGATTTAGGAGCTAAAAAAAATTAACTAAAATCTCTTGGATTATTCTCGCATGGTAAATCATTAGTTTTGATCCTATGCCTCACTAATCTCTCTGGTAGTCTGGGTCACTTTTGTTTTTTGCAAGGGGACATTGGGGACACAAAATTATGCCCACCTTGTGGAAGAATGTATTTCATCAGTTAAGTGACAACCCATGATGCTAGAACAACGTGCACAAAGATATGTTAGATCCATTTGGTCCCTCCTCATGACAAACTCTACCCATGACACATTTTTTCATGATTCTTTTCACTTTTCCCTTTTTCCCAACATCCAAAGAGATAGTTGGGAAGAAAAATATTCCCAAGCTCTCCCATATGGACTTAGATGCATAGAGGACCTCATCTCAACTCCTAGATTCTTGTCTGCAGCCCCTACATCTTGTTGTCTTGCTCTCACATGGTGACACTTATCACAATATCATGCAAAGTGCACATTAGTGTCCCCATTTTCCCCTCACCTCAAATGTCCCCTATTTTCATGGGTACAACTCACCCTCTAACCCCCGACTGACCCAAGTTAAGCCATGTTGGGTTAATGGTGAGTTAGAGTGCTAATTAGGAGAAAAGGTTATAATCGAGCACATAGCCAATTTTGTGCATTTGAATGTGATAATTTTCCCTCCCAAACACCAAACACTTATTATTATGCTACTCCAATTTTCTAGAAACCCCCATTCCTAAAAACAAAGTTTTTCTTATAAATAAAAACCCTGCATTAGAATCTCATGAAATTTAGACAGAACTTCCTTGCAAAAAGCCCCTTATTTTGGTACCAAATTTGCCTCCATTGTTTTTATGGATAAATTTTAATGGTCAGGAAAAAAATGCAGCCATAAACCTCACCTTTTTAGATTTACAAAAATATGGAGATTGAAAACCTCTTAAATTTGGAGCAAATTATACTTTGTAGTGAAAATGAAAACATTGAGACTACTCTCATCTCATTATGACATCTAAAAGACCAATTACTAAAAATAGTAAGTTTTACTAGGTTCTCACATGCTAAAAATAGTAAGTTTTGAAAACCAATCACTTTCCGAGTCACCATCACCCTTTTCATGTCAAGATCACTCAAAAGTTCCAATTTGAGAAACTTTCTAAAAATAGACATATGAGGTGGGAGCCGCTAAAAATATTAGGTGTTGTGATTTTTGTTAAATTGTTCATACCCACCCATATCTAGCCTTTTTCACTAACTTCAATCACCATGAAGTTTAAATACTCAAGTTTAGAGCCAATATCCACTTTAAACACTGAGTATCCTAATGTGGGTGATAGTGACGTGAAAAACATGGATTTGGAGGACCTAATAACAAGGATGATGAGATAACCTTGTTAATTTTTGGAGGAAACTATATTCTCAACTTGGCTATCAGAGCTAGAGGACAACCATTGTTTGTTCAAAACACAAAATTCTTCTTAGCTTGTGCCCACCATTATAACTTGGATTTAAGGAAAATTTAGGTTAATGATAATTCACTACTAGAAGTTCTCACTCCAAAGGGTATCTCTCAATGCCTGTAAATTCCCACTGGTAACAATATGGTGATCATCACTCAAGAATTTTCCTCTCAAGAATGGGCAAGAATGGATTCATATTTGCAAGGTTTGGCAGTTGGATCATGACTCAAACAAGGAAGGTGTAAATTGAGCAATAGGGCGAAAGTCTGAATATCTTTATTAAACTCAATCAACCAAAAATATAATGGAGTGCTACAATTCTTATAGGAATTGAATAGCCATGTGCAAACAAAGAAATAGGTTGCACAGGTAAAACTAAACTCACAACTACTTCCAATATTACATCCGAGAAGCACATAATTGTTATAACAATTATACATACGCGAAATAAAAAGACAACTATGGTTTAAAAACCATATAACAAAATACAACAATAATATGGTTTATAATATAACCATATAACAATATTTAATTAATAAAATTAATTAAATAATCAATTTATATTATGCATAATTAATTAACCTAACATTCCCCCCCTTAATTGTGCATTGTCTCAAGAGATGAGGAGAGGAACTCTTTGAACAACTCAAACTTGTCATGTGCAAGTGACTTTGTGAAGATATATGCCCGTTGTTTAGCTGTTGGACAAAATTGAAGCTGGATGTTGTGCTTCAACACATGTTTGCATATGAAATGAACTTGTACTTCAATGTGCTTTGTTCTCTCGTGAAAAACTAGATTGCAAACAAGTTTGAGAACACCTTCATTGTCAACATACATGGTGGTTGGTTTATCCTGTGGTATTCCAAGTCCTTCTAGTATGCGACGTAGCCAAATCACTTCACAGATAGCTTCTCCTATGAACGATACTCAAACCTGTGGAAGAGTGAGAAATGAAGTGTTGTTTCTTGCTTCCCCATGATATTAGTCCAGATCCTATAAAGAATACAAATCCAGAAGTGAATTTTCTATCATCAATATTTCTGCATGATTTGAATACAAATATCCAATCAAGAAGCGCTTTTGTTCTTCTTATATTCTAGACCAAGATCCATTGATCTTTTGAGATATCTCAAAATGCACCTTACTGCTTTCCAATGACAAACTTTGGGTTCCCTGCATGAACTGGATAGATAACTTACTGCAAAACTAATATCCGGTCTAGTGTAGGTCGTAAATGAGACTCCCAATCAACTGCCGATAAAGAATGGCAATTACCTTAGGAGATGGATCTAAATGAGATAACTACAATCTATTCTCCATGGGTGTAGCAATTGGTGAGCAATCCATCATCCTAAATTTCATGAGAATTGTCTTGGTATATTTCATCTGAGAAATAAAAATGTGATTCTCTTTCTGCCATACTTCTAATCCAAGACAATAATGCATCAACTCGAGATCGGTCATGTCGAATGATCGATTAAGATCTTTCTTTATTGCATCGATCATCCTCATTGAAATGCCAGTGATGACTAGATCGTTGACATAGACAACAACAATCACAATCTCCCCCTTTCTTTTTGAGGTAAAGATTGGGATCGTATGGATTTCTAACAAATCCATGTTGTATGAGATGCTCATCAATCTTGATGTACCATGCCCGGGGTGCCTATTTGAGGCCATACAGAGATTTCTTGAGTTTACATACCTTTGCTTCTTGAATAGGTACTACATATCCCTTAGGTTGAGTCATGTAGACTTCTTGTAAATCTCCGTTTAGGAAGGCACTTTTTACATCCATCTGGTTTACTTTCTAGCCAAATCAGTGTAGCTAGAGCAAAGATCATTCGATTGTTTTGATCTTTGCTATGGGAACAAATGTCTCCTTGTAGTCAATGCCTTCTTTTTGTGCATACCCCTTTGCTAAACGTCTTTCTTTGTACTTGTCCACTGTCCCATCTACTTTATACTTTGTTTTGAATATCCATCTGCATCTAACGGGTTTCTTCCTTGGTGTAAGATCGACAAACTGCCAAGTGTTATTTCTCATTACTGACTGATATTCAGAGTCCATGGCATCTTTCCAAGATTTTGACTATAGGGATTCCTAGACTGTAGAGGGCTCATTAGACTCAATAACTCTACTCATCAAAGCAAAGTTAACTTCTTCTCTTACTTTACTGCGAGTCCTTGGTCTAGGGGTGGATGTATCTGGTGGATCATCCATTCTTGCATCTCGTAATGTGCTAGTACACCACTTGGGCATATGATAAACTGTTCCCATGGGTCGTGGTTCTATCTGATCAAAACCATCATCCCGATCCCCACTTTCATCATCAGTGGGATCACTAGCTTCAATTTTTACAACTAGTGAAAAATCTACACTGGTGAGTCTGGAGGAGTCTCTGCTTCATTCTTCTCAAAAAATTCAACATCTCTGTTGGTGTAGAATTTTTTGGTCTTAGAATCCATCAATCTGTACCCAAGAGTTTCTTCACTGTACCCAATGAAGATGAGTTTGTGTGACTTCATGTCTAGTTTCTTTCTTACTTTGGGTATGTTCATGTTTGCTTTGCACTTGAATACTCTAAGGAGTGCAATAGATGGTTTCCACTTTGATCATGCTTCTTGTGGTGTTACTCCTCAAGAGAAACTATGGGCACTTTGTTTAACAAATACACTCTTGTCTTTGCTTGCTTCTTCCCGAATGTTTGCAAGTCTAGAATCATCGATCATGCATCGCACCATTTCCATGATAATAATGTCTTCCTCAACAACACCATTCTGCTGCGGTGTGTGTGTGTCAGTTTTTGTAGGTAGTCTATTGAAATCATTACTCATGAATTCCCCCTCGATCTGATCGGAGAGTTCGAATGTGATGACCAGTTTGTTCTCAAACTACTTTGAACTTCTTGAAAGTTTCAAAAGCTTCACTTTTCTTGCGAAGACAAAAAATCCACATTTTCCTTGAATAGTCGTCAACACATAACATGAAGTACTGAAATATAGAATGACTTGGTTGCATTGGACCACAAAGATCGGTATGAACTAGATCAAGTTGACCATGAGCTTAATATGTAATCTTTTGGAATGAAGCTCTGTGTTGTTTTCCTACTAGGCAGTGAGGACACTTGTCTGTATCCTTTTGAAGAGATGGCAGCCCATGTACCATATTGCACCGGCGAAGTGTCTCGAGATACTTGAAACTTACATGACCAAGTATCTGATGCCATAACTGTCTGAGGTGGAATTCTTAGCCATAAGTGCTTGATCATCTCTGTGAACAAAATCAAGTTGGAACATATGTCCCACATTGGAGGATTTTGTAACTATTTTTAAGCCTCTTGATTTATCTTGAATCAAACATGTTTTCTTTCCGAATGACTATCAAAGTCAATTTTTAGGTTGTGATCAAGGATTTGACTAACTGAAAGAAAATTCTTTGTCAACCCAGGGACATATAAGACATTTGATAGTCTACAGTTGCATGAACCAAGGGGTAGAGAAATGTTCCCAATCCCTTAAACTGTATATGAAGAATCATCTCTCAACGAAACATGATTTTTCGATGGCGTGTCCCTCATTGAAATAAACCAGTCTCTGTGGCTGGTCATGTGTTAAGTGGCCCCGAATCAACATACCAAACATCACTAGATGATGTTGATGGTTCACTTGATTAAGCAGTGAACAAGTAGTCTTCATTGTCTAACTGTTCTTGTTGCTCAACAATATTTCCTTGATGGGGTATTCTTTTCTAGTTCCCCTTTTTCTACCCATGATTGTGGTTAGAATGTCCCTTGTAAGATTGTTGTTGTTGAGGTCTAGATTTTTAGATGAACCTTTCTTGTAAGTATTATACCAACAATCTTGTAGGTTATGTCCTCTTTTGCAGATTGGACATTGCTTCTTCTGTTGTCTATCCCCTTGATACTGATTTTGATTTTGGGACTTTTGATAGGAATTAGGTTTTCCTTTACCTTTTCCTTTCCATTTTTGATGTGAAGAAAGTGCCTGCTCCTCTTCATCATCCTTATTATGTATGGCTTCCTCTTGTTGTAGTAAGTTTACCAATTTGTCAAAACTAACGGTTGTATCTGACACATTTAGTGTTGTTACAAAAATGCGGTAAGAAGAGGGGAGTGCTCTCAGAACAATGGGAACGAGAGCATCATCTGAGACCACTTCTCCTAGGGCTAGAAGTGAAGCCCTCAATTCTACAACTCTTCTTAAGAAAGCTTCTATTTTTTCATTCTGCTTAAACTTTAATGTGTGTAACTGACTTTGCAAATTCAATATAACATTCTTGTTCTTGGCCTCGTATACTTGTGCTCAACTTATCCCACGCTTCTTTGGTAGTTTTGCATCTTGAATGTGGGGTTGCACATCGTCGAACACTCCAAACAAGATGATGAGTTTGGCCTTCTGATCTACTTTATCAAACTGCCATCGTTGTTGTGTTGTATCAGTAGTTGATTTGGTCAGAGTACCATTCACAACAGGCTAGATCTCTTCAAACTCAAGCTGTGTCTTAATTTTTGTCTTCCATGCAACATAGTTGTTTCCTCTAAGTAATTGTGAATCTGGAAGAAAAAAATTTGGGGGCATTGGTGCCCATTTTGCAGAGATCACTGATAGGGTTTGGCTCTTATCACTCTAGGTATAAGGTCTCCCAATCTATATACCATCAGTCCGATATACCAAACCTTTCTATATACGCGCCCTTCCGATATACCCGGTGGTATGTGGAAGAAGCTCACCCTTTCTATATACCCGGTACGTGAAAGAGGCGTTAATGTATATGAAAGAATTCAATATGTGGTACCAAGACAATACTAAAAGGGGTTTGTGTGATTATTGACACCAACTCAAAGAAATATCCTCATACGCGCGCGTAACTTCGCTATATACTTGGATAATTTCTTAGTCCAGATTTATGTCGTCGATCGTTCACGAGACAGGGATGGGATGGCTCATAGTGTGTGCATTGTGACCTTATTACTCCCCATCGATTTAAAGGGTCGATGCCCAAATGACATTGTTGCAACTATATTAGGCATTAAGTGTAGTAGTAGTCATGACAGATTTACCTGTAAGCACTTCCCAGAGGCACCATATATACCAAATCTGCGCGAATGAGATCTAGGATCTCGTGAGTGTTACAGAACCAATTTTTTTGTTGTTTTTTATTACAATTCTACCAGTTTCTGATCAGTTACAAAGTTTGCAGTTGACTTATGACAACCTACAAATTAGTACAATATATTGCAGCATGTAATTACATTCAAAAATATGGAAAAAAATTGAATGGAGACAATTTTATTTTGTTTTACGGGCCTGGTGGCCTCCGAGAGCCCAAAATGACCCACTACGCCAAAAATTGCAAAAATATAGCTGAAAATGCAATTTCTGGATAGGTCTCCTTTAGCAAAAATGTCCAAAATGAAAAACCAAGTTGAATGGGGAATTGTTTTTTTAACCCTAAATTAGGGATTTCCCTGCTAAATATTTTCGAACTATTTAGTTATAACTAACAGGTTTAGTGAAGGTTTTTCCTCTAAATCTTCTCTAAATTTGGCAGTTTTTCAAAATTTTCATTTGAATTCAAATTTTTTAAAAAAACCAAGTTGGGGGTGGGGTTTGAAACCCAAACCTCCCACTTCTAAGTCAATCCTCCTATCCAATTAGGCTCTATGAGCGCTTGGTGTATAAATTTGAGCAAATTGTATTTAAAGAAAGTGAAATTTGACTCACCTTTTTAAAACAAGGTGACTGACAGAGGTTGAGACCACATGGAGCTTGCGTGGAATGCATTAGGGTTCCTTTGAGCTCAAAAGATGGATCTGAGACGTTTTTATCCCCTTTTGCTTTTGATTTTCCTCTGCTTTGAATGAGCCACTCTTGTTTTATCATGCAGGTCATTTGTTTTGATTTTCACGACTTTGTTTTGCTTAAACCCTAGCCGTGGCCACTTTTGCTTGTGTAGGTCTGCATGGAGGTGTTTATCGTGGCTTGCTTCAACAATGAAATGGTATCACCGTAAATGCAACCCACCAATATGTAAAGCTTGACAGCAGTGTATTCAACCGGGATGACAAAGGACATGAAATTCAACCCGGTCTGCAATGTTTTCCAATGTATGGATCAATAATGAACTCGGATCGGTCTTGGTTCATTTTGTTGAGTGATCTCCTCCTAATAAAAACACATAATTCTTGATCCGGCTTGGGCGTAGAGTGCAAGATTCCAACTTATTGCGTGGTGCAACTTGCCAATGAAAGACTTGATGTAAAAACAACAATGTATCTTGGTGTCATACAAGATGGCTCGACCGAATAGACCCAACTCGGCCAAGGGAGATCATGGAATCATGCAGGCTCAAGACACATGCCCCTCTAAATATAGCAGTTTGTTATTTTAGCATTCACTAAATGCTTCTCTAAATTAGAGACAAAACCCCTAATGGGGATTTTTTTTAATTTTCTATACTTATAGCAGAATTTTTTCCAGTCTTTGAGTGCACCAATGTAAATTTTTTTGTGTTCCATGTGTTTGGAGCGAACATGAGGATGTGGGAGGTAGGGCTAGGGGCTGGGAGGTTGCGGGAGAGGCTGCATAGGCTCTTAATTTCTACCAACGCTTCTCCAATCTCGTTTATCTATCTACTGCTCTCTCTTTCCACTCCTTCACAGGTCTAGATTCTCACTTTGGTACCAAATGTAAATTAAACAACAGGGGTGGAAGCCTGAATATCTTTATTAAACTCAATCAACCAAAAATACAATGGAGTGTTGCAATTCTTATAGGAATTGAATAGCCATGTGCAAATAAAGAAATAGGTTGCACAGGTAAAACTAAACTCACAACTGCTTCGAATATTACATCCGGGAAGCACATAATTGTTATAACAATTATAACAATTATACATGTGGAAATAAAAGACAAATATGGTTTAAAAACCATATAACAAAATACAACAATAATATGGTTTATAATATAACCATATAACAACATTATTTAATTAATAAAATTAATTAAATAATCAATTTATATTATGCATAGTTAATTAACCTAATGAAGGAATCCCTCGTGGATTCCCAAAACTTGGTCTCGAGGTGAATTACATGAGGCATACTTAGATACAATAATCTTATTGAGAATATGGATGAGAGAAGAGACTATAAACTAATTCCAAGACTCGATGGCATAATTCATCCTACTGGTCACAGAAGGAGATCAAATGATTGATTGGGGGCAGATTATAAGTAACAACATTCACCGGCAGTTGTTGCATTTTCCTACCTCTAAGAAGTTCACAATGACTTCTTATCTAGTGTATACTATTGCATACATGAGGAATTTTAGAGGTCTCTCTTCAACACCAAATGTTCCATAAAATTCTCTAACATACGGGAAATATTCCTGCTTACACACTAGGAGAGTAACTCTCACTTCTCAAGGGTGAATGATGCATTCACCATGTATGTCATAAGGTTACTTGAAGGTAACCTTGAGCAGATAATTTCACCTTGAGTAGCCGAGTTGATTGAAAAATATGGAAGTTGCTTCACCCAATTCCCCACATTCACATATATCAGAGTTGGAGGATTTAATCTCACACCTCACATATTACCAAGGTACCTAGGTAATAAGATCATCATGATTGAGTTATGATAGAAGTTTTCTCATGTTCATACCAAGTGCAAAAGTGTAAATAAGAAGGGTTTATATTTCCTATCTCCTGCGTATATATTTGTGCAAGAGTGAAATAGACGTGGAAAGAATTGAATCATCCTTAACAACCTTTAATCTCTATTCCTATGTATCCTAGAAAAAAATTGATACTAGGTAGAACCCTGATGCTTTCCATTTTCTTGGTTTACAACACATTATACATATTGAAGACTATTGGGCTAAATGCACTAATGATTTTGAGGTCAAAAGGCGGGACTACATGAAGATGCATTTATATCAAATGAGGGATTTCAAGTTTGAATGGTTAGTATAAGAGATGAATGATGATGGATTAGATATATTTGATAATGAGTATCAAACACTTCAATCATATCCCCTTGCTTTCACTCCATGGAACATATGAGAATATAGAGATATCAAAGAAAGAACCATGGTGATGATTCAAAGTTAAAAGGATTGGTTTAAGATGGAATGGGTCTCCTTCATTGAATCAGGTGGTCTATTTGCTCCATCAAAATAGGTATATCTCACTTCTTCTCTCATGGATCCTTATAAGGTCGTTAATTCTTCTCATTTAGAAGGGTCTTCTAAAAGGAAGTGTGTAGGAGAGAGTACGTTGAGGTTATTCACACTAAGAGGATTCATTTAAAGAAAAAATTCAAAAGGAATCCTATTAAGCCACTTGATATAGGATAAATTAACCCATCTAAGTATCCTAATCATTCTCAAGCTCTAATTATTTCCTCAGATGCAACTGAGTCATCCCATCTTGGTGAAGCTTTAGTTTCATATCATGCACCCAAGAGTTCCTTTGTGACCAATTTTATGTCTATGTTAACTAAGCCTTTCCCATGGGTACAAGAGCTAATTGGAGCATAATCAAGAATGGTGCAATATGAAATGAAACATAACTTTGAGGCCATATTAAAATATATGAAAACTAAGCGTACCAAGAAATATCAAAAAACTTCTCAATTCTTCACTAAAGCTTCTGGATCTTAGTATGTGGAAGTTGCATGTCCTAAAGGGACCGGACTCATAGGAGAGATGATGTAAGTTGATTATGAGATGAATAGGATTTCCTTGGGGTAGGCCACACACAAAGGATATGTGCATTTATTCAAATATTCCACAACTTGATTACTTGAGAGAAATGAAGAGAATAAGTAGACTGTGGAACAATTTGAAGAGCATGTGAGAAACCCGACTATTTATGTGCAAATCATTCCCGAGCTCAATGTAACACCACTTCCTCCCGTAGAATTTATCTCTCCTATCGGTATCTCTTATCCCCAAGTGATTAAGAGAGATCAAGGGAACACTATGCAGGGGAGAACCAATGATAAATGGGTAGAGAATATCATCGAAAAGTGGAAGAAATCTCACTTAAGATCCTCTCTTTATATAATTTTCCCCTCACCACCTGTTTTGAAGGTGAATATGAAAAAGGTTAAAATTGAGAAATTAATAGCCCATTGTGATAGTGTTTTTCCATTGATATATGATATTATTGGTCTCGATTCTAACTCCTTGATTAGTAAGAATGTGTTCATGTATGCCATATATAATTTGTATCCTTTGTGGTCTTGCACGATTAAGGCTAGTTGTGAAATTATAAATGATGTACTTTTAGATTTTGAGACTTGTGAGGAACACACATACGACATCTTGGAAGACATCGGAAAATTTGTGTATAAGCTTGGATCCCTTTCACTCAGTGAAAATTCATCCTTGAATGGACTCCTAAATTCCTTCCAAGAATTGGTCTAAAAAGAGATAAGAGACCCTTTCTCCTTTAATGAGGATACATTGGAATCCCTCACAGAGATTAGAGGTTCCATCTCTAATATCATGAGAGATCATAAAGTATGGTTCACAATATTGTAAATCCCTTATTGATATTCTTGATACTTGGATCAATGTTTTGGGGTATGTGTGCATCCCATAAGTGAATGAAGTTGCACTTATAAAAACTTGGTTTTGCAAAAAGATCACGGAAATGATTCATCCATAGAGCATTTCCACATATTCCATCAAGAATAAGATCTTCACAATCAAAATATTCTTCCTCTTGAGATTGATCACTTCTCTCTTTTACTTTATCTCTTTCCTTCTCTCTCTAAATTCTAATTCTTCATTGGGAATGTAATTTTTGGCTATTTCATCTTATTCACTTAAGTGACCTTTTAATTTTGCATTGTAAAAGTTATTTTTCATAAATAATAAAATAACTTATTTTTATTCCTACGGGAATATGAAAGGTCACAAGTGATAGGAATAGGAAAAGTCACTTGTGGGGTAGATGAAGGGAAATTTTTAAAGGGTATATATTGGGATGACTACTCTAATCTAAGGGGTTAGATTTTGTTCTCCTACTACTACAAGCAAGAAGCTATTTTATTCTATATCATTTTCTATGCTATTCTATTTCTTAATTTCAACTTAAGAAAGCTTTATAATCTTTAACAACAAAGAATAACATTGTGTTTTTAGGAATAAATCAATAGAATTTTGTGTATTTGATTTGTTAATCTTGTTGTTGCTTACTCAATTGTTTTTATTCCTATTGAATGTGGACCTACTTTGGTTAATGTTTGTGAACTTTACAAGTGCCTACTCACAACCTTAACCCTCTCACTATTTTCCTATCTCCCATTCACCTCTTTTCAAGAAAATTCCTCCCTTATATTCCATATAGGAAATTTACCACAAATTTAGTGGAATAATGCTATGTGATCCCTGACCCGATTGTCACCGAAAATTTTTATGATTTCTTTCATTTAATAAATGGGATCCTCCCGTTCCTAAGAGGAGGGACCTAGTCCCGAAGCATTGATGAAAATCACCAATTTTTCAGGCAAAAATTATTTCGCTAACACCATGTTTGCAGCACTTCACCTTTTGTATGGTACTATTTTATATGTTTTTACTTGTTTCTACATTATATGCACTTTTTTCTACTAACACATGCTTTCATATTGTTGTTATTATTTTGTTGGTGCATTAACATTGTTTTGTTATCATCCTTCTTGTTATTTTTTCTCTTATTTTACGCCATGGTTTCTTCCATGTGCACCCATTTACATAAATAGTTTTTTCTTGGTAGCCACAACATCATCAATTCATATGTTATACAAAGGCACTCAAAATATTAGACATGGGATTACATATTTCTTTTGATTCATGCACTCAAATTATTCATCACACGTGTCTCAAAAAAGGGGTAAAAATCTAGGGTTTATTCTATATTTCCAAAAACACAAGCATTTTTTGGGCATAGACATATGCCAGGATACATAAATGACTAAGAACTTGACTTAGTCACAAAAATCCATAATAATCTACACTAGGTTAAAAATGTATAGACTTTTTAGGACCGTATGGATGGTTCTGAGCTCAACTCTATAGTTTTTCCTGGGTCATTTTCTACATATTTTTAGCAATTTCAGATTTTTAACCATTACAACAAAGTTTTCATATGGTTTTATAATCAGATTGAATAAGTTTGGCATAGATTTTGGGGATATGAAGTATGTCCCTCTCTCCCTCTCTCCCTCCCCCTCTCTCTCTCCCTCTCTCTCTCTCTCTCCCTCGGTAATCGGTTTCATTTTTAGTTTTGGGCACATTGGGGGCATGTGTCTCCTTTTTCCAATTAGATATAAACACGCATAAGTTCTAATCAATTTCTACTTAGTTATGTGGGTTATGGTGTAACGCCCATAATTTGACACACAAATACAACATTAAAATTATCCAAATATATATTTTTACTTACATTGCTTGATACAGGACAACACAAGGTATTGCAATAGATAAACTTAACATCACATAAGACACTTACACAAAACATTGATCCACATAGACAACATGATAACACCATATACATGTCGATGCCACACTTTCCCTAATGAATGAATACTAGCAATGACCCAACCACAAAAGGGACCCAAGGATTGGAACTCCACAACACAACATTACCATGGTTACATCTTAGTTTTGATTAAAATTCAAAGAGCATTTTTCATGCAAGGATAAATTCTCCTTTTCCACCTACATATTCTTAAATTCATTTAACATTCAACTTACAATACAAACACTTAATTTGGCTCTTTATCCCTTATGATAATCTCCATAACTTAAATAATTATTTGCCATATTTCAAAATGCATACAAAATTCCTAATGTTGTCATTCTTATGTTAGGGAGTTTGCTTCTCAAATTTTTATTTGATATTAAAAATTTACCCATGATAGACAAGGGGAACTAACATGAAGTCAAGGAATGAATCTTAGGATTTAAGGGAGATTTAGAATCAAGATACCTCTTCCCATAAACTCCTTCAATCACGTTACCTTTTTATTTTCATGTTATAGTTGCTTTATGGTTCTAAAACTTATATGAATCCATCCAACATTTTCACATCAAGAAATTTTATTTAGATTTATATATCTTTTATTTTCTTGAAAGTTTGATCTCACCAAGAGCAATTCATATTTATTTTTAACAACATGAAAATGTCTAGTTGCGTTATAAGGAATGCAAGAATGAAATTATTCCTAACCCAAAATCTTGTATTGCTCTTATAATATTTACACTTACATTGCACTTTGGTCTCACTATTGGCATTGTTTTAGAATAATTCTAATTCAAATGATACATAATTTACACTTAGGGATTCATGACTACAAGGAGTGATGACCTTGCACAAAACAACTCATTTCATCACTCTTAAACACTCAAGTATTAAATGCCATAATACATGACAACCCAACAACTATATGCTTCTCAAATTTCTTCCAAGGAACTATTTAAATCATTTAGTAAATATGCATCAACATTTCTTTCACCAATACCCTTAAGAGAGGCTCCACGATCTATTAACTTCAAAACATTCATGGATGGGGAAAAATTACAACATACGAGAAGGACATGGTATGGTAACCCACTACTAAATGCTAAGGGTTACATTTACCTAAGATGGGGAAAGGGGTTCAAATGAAAATTTATAAAATTTTACATGTTCAAAATCCTTCTAAAGCAATATTTACAATCTTTGATAATCATACATCATATGTCCTTTACTTAATCACTAAGATCCTAAAGAGTATGATTTCACACTCAAAAAAGTTTTCATTCCTTGAAAATTAAGTATTAGATGCATGTTACAAGGAGACGTTTCTTTATAAGTTTTACACACCTTACTAAGGTCACAACTAGAGTGATTGAACACCCTTATCTCCAACAATCATCATGTAACTCTAGGTAAATTTGATACTTCTTATCAAGCTGACACTCTTGTTTGAGAGGGGTTAAAGGGATTCACACTTAGTATTCTCATGTGTAGGTAACTAAAACATAGGATCCACTCAAATCATTTACATTCATCTTAAAATAATTTCACTTAACTTGATTTAAATAGCATTTTGAAATTAGTTGTGTAACCCATTTGTTAATAAGGAACATTTTCATGTTCATGAGACTATTACCCTTCATCCTAGGGAATTTCCTTAAGAACATGATTATCTAGTTTCACATCATACATTCATTTCCCAATGGGACAAGTGAGAGAACAAAGAGTAACTCTCGTTTAAAGATTAAGGTTCAAATTAAATTTTACTAGTCATGGATTTTATAGAGAAGGCCTGGATTCCGTTTCTCTCAACGTGATGATTTAAACAAGTTACAAGAAATATATAAATTTTATTTTTCTCCTAACATACCATCTCGTGGATACCCTTTCAAAAAATAATCATAAATTAAAATGTTGTTGAGTTCCATAATTAAATCTTAACATTGTACCATAGAATCCCAAGCGATAATCTAAATTGGGTGTCGAGTTCATTTGTAATCTAAATGTGAATTTCAATAGTAGTTGGTGATATTTTCTACCTAACATCCTTCACTCTACACGTGTATCAAGCTAATAGTTTTTAAATTATGTTAAAGGTTGGTTTCCCATGGATTTGTTATCTAATTTTTCCCCTCAAGTAAAATTGGACAAACATGACCTCACATAGAGAAAATAGAAGGATCGATTTGGCCATGAGAGCTCACATTGGCGGTCGAGGTGAGTCGATGTCAGAGATGACAAGAAATGATCATAAGGGGTTGGGCTTAGGTCATTTGACTCTTTAAGCCAAAGTCATGAGGATTCGACAATGTAAAAATGGTCAAGCAAGTAGTTCAGAGAGCAGAAAGGCTCGTAGTCCTGATTCGACTTCGGGATTGAGCAATTTGGAGTTTTCACCACACAAAATGAAAAAATGAATGGAAAACTTGAAACCCTAAAAGCTTGAAGTCTAAAAGGGCTCGGGGATTTTGGGTTCAAATCCCATTTCGGGGTCAATGGCATAGGAACTTGAGCTCGGTGATGGAAAATTTTGAAATGGCAAGATCAAAAAGTCTGAAGTCTTAAATTTAGACTTTAGACATTTGGGTGTTTGGAGTTGATATACGGTAGGGATGTGAAGTGAATAGTGCCATAAGGGGAGAAAAGGAAGTCCAAAATTCAAACTTCGGGCTTTTAGGATTTCAGAGATACACGACGATCGGATGGATGAACAACCCTCGAAACCCCGAAACATGAACCCCAAAATCTCAAAACCCAAACCCTCGAAATCCTAAAACCCAAACCACCAAAACCATGAAACTCAACCCCCAAAATCCCAAAGGTCCAAACGTGAACTCCAAAATTTGGACTTCGGTTCATCATTTCGAACATCTCCTCCATTCAACTCCTTCCAGAAAATCACCACTTAAATCCCAAACACTTCTAGTCTAAATTTAGGACTTTGAGGTTTCGACATTTTGGAGCTTTCACTAACTCATGTAGATGAATAGTAGTAAAATACGACCTTGAAGTCAAAATTTTCCTATGAATCCCTAAAGTATCAAACTTCAGATTTCAAAGGGTGTGATGCATGGTTGGAGTCCAAAAAGAATATCAACCACCCACATTTATTGTAAAATGGCACCCTCACCTTCAGATGGCCATAACTTATGACCAGCTCGATTTGCACAAAATAGGAATTTTAGTAAGACTAAGTATTTCAAAATGAGGAAATACAATCCGCCATTTTAGAGGAATGTTTCCATATTTCTCACCTACTAAAATGATGAAGGTATGGGCTTCCTTTCTTCCCCAACAAGGAAAGGTACATGGAGGTATGGGTTTTGCAATGGCACCCATCATTGTTGCAGGTGATTTTAATGCATTTTTGGGTGGTTGAAGCAAGATTTCAAATTCCTTCTCTCTCTCTCTTTCTCTCATTCTTCCTATATATTATAAGGAGGGGCTCATTTTAAAAAGTTGGACACCTTGTATATGCCCCTCCATTTTTCTTCTTGTTTGTAATATATTTTGTAGAGATTCCAAACCTCCCCATACTCGAACATTCTAATGCAAAATATGTGCCTTTGAGCTTGAGTGTGGTGTATTGTATCACTTTCGGGAGCAATAAAATCATATATGTGAATGCTTCAAACCCTCTTCAGTTTTAAATTGTAACTTTCTAATATTTCATTGCATGCAAGGTTATTGTGTATTGTTGTTGTTTTCATTACAAGTTTCTCATTTTGATGTTTTAACCGTTTATTACAAGTTGTTAACATCCTTCTTACATCACCTTCCTTTAGAGTAGGTTTTAATTTCATGAATTTTTCTCGATCTTTGTCTCCTTGGAAATATTAGATTAGGGTTATATCTATAACTTTAATGTACTTTGGAGTAGTTTCACTAGAATGAGTTAGGAAGTTGGCCTTCTCAAGAGAGGTTATCTTGATTTTGCTATGTCCCACACTTTAGGATAACTCCATGTTTGTTAATCAAATTGATTGCCTCAACCATTCACTTTTAAGGGGTATTGTGATTTTGCCATAACATGAGAACTACATTAAGAGAACACATTCTCCTTACTATACACACGAATACCAATCTTAGGAGGGAACCCCATACCCAAGACAAAGTTTAACCATGTCGTTCCTAATTGTCAGGTTCACAACAATGTCACTAAGCATACAAGCTAAGATGATAATCTCAAACTTGGATTTTATTTCCTTAAGATAGAATTTTCCATTGAGTTTAATGATTTAGGTTCACCCTATGGTTTTAGTTTTCCATGTTAAGAAGGATCACGCGAGAAGGTAGTTATGCGAGAGTTTTATACCAGACCGACTATTTTATTTAGATTTTCTTTTTATGTTATGAAGGAAAATAACACAACACACAAGAGATTTAGTCATCAATTTCACACTAAAAAGGCATTATAAGATGTCAAACTCAATTACATTTAACATATATATCCAAATTTTTACAATACATAATTTTGAATCAAAATGACACTCATGGTTAGATATACATTTCCCAATCAACCCTAAACACTTGTGACTCATAAATATTACAAAATTTCAATAATAATCCTTTATTTAATATATTTTTGCTACAACTTGTACAACTACATTTTTCTAAATAACAATTTATGTAGTACACTTTTCTTTCTCGTGTCTCGGTACTACAACCATGAATGGTAAGCACAAGTGCTGGCATGACATCCACTTAAATCTAGCATAATTGATGTTTTAGTTTTCCATTTACATAATCAAAATAATTCACATGCAATAGAAGAGGGTTAGAGACATATATTCATTTTATTTCATTTCATTTCTTATCTAAGGGAGGAGAGAGAAAGAGATAGGGAAGAGAGATAATAGAGAGAAAACACTATTTTTCCAAAAGTCACATTTCACACAACAAGCCACAAGAGAGAGTTTCTTATAGTTACTTATATGTTTTAATAGTTTTCACGATGGTTTATTGTCTTGACTAGGGTCTTACAACCTTATTTTTACATTTTTCTAATAGTTGTGAAAATGTCTATATTTGGCTTGGAGGCTAAGGAACCACGTTTGAAAAATGATTTCGATGGGAAAATGTATAACGATTAAGTTCCTTCGTGTACTCCTATATACAAATAATTTACAGAGGATCTTACGGAATTGTAACTCGGGGCGGTTTACAATTTGCGGCTAGTTTTTCGGGGCCATCGGTTGTAATTTGCTAGTTATAAAAGTAGTCAATTTTAGCTCAAGGGTGAGAAATATCATCAAAAAATAGCTTTCAATGGATGAAATCTCCATGGAAATATTTCTACATGCCCTCCTATATACGAAGAATTCATCGAGGTTGATGAAACCGAGAACTGACAAACGAGTTACAAATGACGATGGGTTTTCTAGAGCCACCGGTCATAGTTGGTCTAGTTTGACCTAGTCAAACAATGGCTAGAGGCCTACAAAACCCTTTTCCAAACTTTCTAGAAATGTGTTTTTCCCAAACTAAGGTTTACAAGCAATTGTCTAGTAGAAATACTAGAGGTTTGCAAAAGCAGAATAGTATCCCTTTACTCGGGGTCCAAATGGCAAGACGAAAAAGAAAACCAACTTTCCGGTTTATCGGCTCCCTAAAATGCAAAATGGGATAATAGGGCTCCTAGAGGGGCAGAGAAGAGAGAAATGATCGATTGAGGGTCAATCAAAAGCTAGACATGACTTGCAATATAATGAGGGACACAAACGAAAGTTGCAATCCCTTTTTTGGGGCCCATAAGGTTGTTTTGATAGTCTTCAAAAATCACAATTTACCTATTTTTTGCAAATAATGTTAGCTAGATTTAACTGCGAACTCAAACTCAACTAGCCGACTCAAGGGGCTGCAACTATCTAGCTTGATTACAGAGTTTACAAAACATCTAAGGAAGTGAGTTTAAGTCTAAGTTTTACACCTAGGGTTTATTTGCAATACGTAAGTTATAAGGTGATGTGTTATTGTCTTTGTGATACAAGTCTGTTTAAAATAACCAATTGTTTCAGTATCTAATGGTTTGATATTTCTATTATATTACAAATGAAGAACCAAATTATATGAAAATTATAAAAGATGAAGGTAAGGAGACCATGCTTGACGAATGATGTTGGTTGAAATTGTGGGATTTGGTCTTGCATCTCAAATAGGAATTTCATCAAGCGGTTTGTACGCATCCACAATTCCACCATTGCATTTTCTTGAAAGATTTTATACCCCTTCCGTAGAGTAATTTGAGCATTCTTTACAATAATCGCATGTTACACCATGTTTGGTTGAGGTACTCCCCTCGTAGTCTCCTATCAATGGATAACTTACAATTTTTTTTAGTGCATTTTCTGTCCAAAATATTTTCAACTATTTCAACAAACTCATTTGATGGATAACCTGTCCATACCCTTCTCTAAAGCTCTTATTTGTCAACAACCACACTTCATGAGGATGCCCATGTCTTACAAACTTCTCCCAAATGACACAAGCATGGAGGGTGTTAGTAATATGCTGAGGGATTTGGCTTAACATCTACCAAAAGCATTACATTAAAATTTCTATGGCTTTTCCAACAAACCCATTTTGTGTATATCCTGCAAACCTGGCATTCCATGACCCGTATTTCTTTGAGGAATTTTTTCAAATAGTTCATGTGCCATGTGTATGCTCCTACATTTTCCATACATGTCAACCAGGGCACTTGCAATTACAACATCTGACAAAAAAACCTTTCCATTATGATGCAATGGATATCCAGGCCCTGTTCCAAAGCTATTATTTATAAAACCCATTTTGTATAAACTAGAAATCATGGCACTCCATAAGAGGACGTCTGGCTGAGAGTGGTTGGGACTGAGAAAACAGAGGGTTTCACGTAGAGGAGGAGAGGAAGAGACAGATCTCGCAGAGACATAAGTGGGATAGCAGGAAAGGAATGTTCAATGTCTTAGACAATACAACTAATACTTGAAATAAAAGATAAAGAGCAGGAGATATAAAACTGTAGCTGCAAAGGTCACGATGCACGTAGCACATGTTTCTAGAAGCAGAAGAATCCAAAACAGAATAGCTAGACATTACGCTTTCCTCAAGCACCTCCTTGATCCTCAATCCTCTCCTTCTTCTGCATACAACAACAAAATAACGGTAGGAAGAAAACTCCTTTCTTCTCAGAGACAAACAAACCTATTTCAGACACAGATACTGATCTAGATTGGTCATTTGTAAATTGAAAAATGAGGAGACAATACGATTACAAATTTATTTCCATGCGTAGGATTGATCTAACCCATAATGGTACTGATTTTAGAGTAGGTATATTCGGGGATCCATTTTGCACAGTTCCCATAGTTTTGAATTCTCCTAACCAACAACTACTAAATTCATACGTTAACTTGGGTTCCATCGTGGTTAAGCACCTGGAACTCAAATTATGTTCTTGTTTTATCATGCAAGGAAAATGATATGTTTGAAGGACATTTAAGATGTGTTACTCTTTAAGTTTCGATGGGAATGACATCCCTTACCATGCCACACGCCAAACTTTAGTTGAACCATTCCTTTAATTTAATATTATTATGTTTTTATTTTATTTTATTCAATCCAACACTGAATGGTTCAAAGACTGTAATCAAGGGGCATTACATATGGAAGGTGTCAAAGTAGCTATGTTCTTCATAGGAATTCTTACTTATCCTCTTGTACTTAAGGGGAAGATATTAGAGTTGTTGAGTAACTTTAATACATAAAGTTCTTCCTTTTGGGATGCTTTGGCTCCTCATTTTTTTGGTTCTTCTCTTTGGCGTATATGTGTTGGGTTTGGTACACCTAATGAATCTACATATCCTTGACACAATTGGGGACTTATAACCCCAATTCTCCGTAAAAATTCAACAAATCCATAATATACAAGGCATAAGAAGTGGCAAAAATTTCCTCCACAAAATAAATATGTGTATCCCTTCCATTTTTTGCATTTCTTTTGGCTTTTCTTGTTGCACATGTATTTACATTAATTTCATTACATTTTGAGTTACAATTCAATTTCTGAGCATGGACATCGACTACACTCACGTGTTTGCAGGTTTCACCTTGGAGCTTTCCAATACCAACACAATGGGACACTGCAAAACAAAGTTACTATGAGCAAAGAAAAGTGTGTTTACACACTCGGGTAATATATTTTCCTTTTAAGCATGTAATTTTCAATTTCATGTGTAGTGGGTTTCACCTTGGAGCTTGCAATACCAACATAATGGGACACCGCAAAACAAAGTTACTATGAGCAAAGAAAAGTGTGTTTACACACTCAAGTACATTTTCCTTTTAAGCATTTAATTTCAATTTCATAATTAAAGGGTGGAATGTAAACACTCAAATTTAGAAATCTATCATTTGACCTTACAAACTTGTATGGATAAATGCACTCTCCTCACTCTTACTTATCACAACATAATAACACTTCATGTATTTGTTTATCTTTGAACACCTTTTTTTCATCAATTTTTAAAATTTAATTTCAAAAATATATCTAGAAACATCCATGCTTAGGCCCATAAATTCAAATTGTGCTTTTCTCCCTCATGTCTAAAAACATCAGTTTCGGGACTAGATTGTAAGCCCTATTGCAGATTTTGGACCAACATGTTGTCTATAATTCTTTCAATTATATCACCTTCATACGAATAAACATACCCATTTGGTTGGTCTTTCATGTCATAACAACCTTCAGAATCATATATAAGCAAGTAAACCATACCTCATTTAGGGACCTAGCATTTTATGAACTCCTCATGCAAAAAAAAGCAATTAAGGAACACCAATATCCGTAAACAAAAAAATAACTCAGGCACATACATTAGGGCAGCACCCTCTACTAATATGAATTATCTTTCTAGGTTTAGGAGTCTCCATTTTCATCATACAAACAAGCAAAGTGACTATTCCCAAGCATTTGAGCAAGTGTGACACTCAAGAAAGGAATTTGCAAAGCACGGTTGTCAAATTATGATTGCACTACAATAGATATCACATGTTAGGAGAATGATGTGTGGTTTGAGGCCTCTTCAGTAGTGTGTATGTTGGCGGTGTGCACATGGGTGCACATGCGTACCCAAAATTGTAAGGTAATCTTGTCTTTTAGGAACAAAGTGTAACAAGTGCCCCAATGATGATACAAGTCTCCTCGCAAGGTGTTCGGGATCCAAAAAAAGCCCTCGGAGTATGCATTAAAATCCCGCATGCCCCGCTTAGCCCCCACGTCCTTTGTTTTCCCCTTTTTTCTCTTTTCTTGACCTTTTTGCCTTGATTCTGAAACCGCCGCCCGATCGGGCGACGGTCTATGGGGCCGCCACGCCTTTCCCTACTCGGTGGTCCCGCACGTGTTTTCCGAGAAAGCATTTTGACGCGACTCACGTAAAATATCAACGTTTCACCAGCTTTCCTTGCCGACTTGGGCATGCATTTATGTTTTTGGTCCCCTGGAATAGTGTTTGGCCATTGTTTATGGTTTTTAGAGTTCAGTTTGGTTTTGATCTTTGGGTGAATGAAAGCTATAAATAAATGGTTTGTGCACAAACAATGGGTCTGATCTTTTGCTCTCATCCTCTCATTTTCCATAGTTCAGTTTATCATTTTGCTTAGAGGCCATAGTTTCAGTTCATTTGCAGGCTTAGTTAGTATTGTCCAGCTGTTGGTAAGCCACATATCCAGCTTGTGCAAACAGTGTTGTTGTTTTACCCATTCCATTGAAGTAGAATAGCTTAGGAAGCCATTAAAGTTGCAGGTTTGCTCTTCAAACAGGGATAGTTTCAGGTTCTGGTCACTTTATGTTGCATGACTCGCAGTAAAAAATCCCGCTAGGAATTGCATAAGCCAAGCTCACGTACTCTTGCGCTATCCCTCTCCTACTCGCATTTTCGATCTCCATTCAGCTGTCCTTGTCCCAATATCTATTTCGCCGATGCTAGCATTACACGCTTTTCTCGGAACCACGTGAACACGAAAGAAAGAGGAGATCACACCGAGGGGACAAGATCACATACACCATCGGATTCGCCTTTGTTTAGCGGAATCCGTGTTCTAACTTTCAAAGTTCTAGTTAGAATCATATCAAATAGAATAGTTAATTACTTTATTTAGGTAAAATTTCTATTCTTGATATTGCAGGAAGTTTGTGAGGATTGATAGTTTATGAGAAACTATGATTCACTCCTCACTTCTGAGGTAGGATCGAGAATCTTGCAGGTAGATTAGGAAAGTTATTGCATTATTTAGAATAAATCTACAAATCGCACAGACAAGTAACTACACTCGATTATCTTGTTTGTTTTAAATTGTTATTTAGTTGTTATTTCTAGATACGTTTAAAATAGCTTCTTTCCTTAAACTCTTAAAAGGTTTCTCGGAAAAATAGAGGTTATATATGTTTTAGTTTTATTCCACGTAGTTAGAATTTACTTTATTATAGTTTGATTTACATTTTATTTTGTATGACAATCACGGGACCTCAGGAGCCTAGGGAATACATATTTGAGCCAATCGTGCCTCAACCAAACCTTGTTACAGCAATAGTTGACATAGACCAAAACCTCAGAATACAAGTATTCCAAACAACAACAGATTTACAACTGATCAGTTCTCAGTTGAGAGGGTTAAACATAGAAGATGACCAAGCACACACGTTCTGGTCAAATCAACCAAACTACAGATTACCCTAGGAAAACATTCGCATGACTGTAGAGGGGTTCGAAAGAGAACAAACCTTTGGTTGTGATCCTTTGGTCCCACAGCCAGGTGCAGGAGACACTCTCACAGACATAGATACTAGTTTAAGGATCCAGGTTGCACGAACGCCTGTGAGATATTCTGAGAAAATCACACAGTTATTGGTCCTAAACATAGAAGCTGAGAAAGCATATGATTACTGGATACTAGGAATTAGGACTTGATTTCGTATATGACCATAACAGGACCGCAACAACCAAGAGTCTACGGTTGTGACCCACAAGTCCCACAGCCTAACGAATCCATAAGTCAATCAGATATAAACATTGGCCTACACACACTAGTATTCCAATCCACTCCACTTCCACCCATCATCATCGAACAATTGTCCTTACTAGATATAGCGGCTAACGAAGCTAGAGAATTCTGGACTAGGCCAGAGAATCGTCCGTAGAGTCAATTGTATTCAACATCCACCATATGACCTTATCTGGAGACATACACGAAACTATCCCAGGTCATTTCCCACGTATTCCACAACCCATAGATCGAATCACGCCAAAGCTCGATATTGATTGGAGCCTTTGAGTAGTCATCCTTTCCGATCGATCTATCACACCAGTCCAAGTTAGAAGGGCTTTCTTTGCCTTAGATTCGCAAGTTCCATTAGTGCGTGTCAAAGACATTAGACTGCCTAACTAGTTTGTCTGTATCCCATGCATATTCCATCCCCACCGGCTGTCTCGGCACGACCTTGGGAGGTCGGGTACGCGGAAGAGTTACTTGTAGATTCCCATGCTCGCTTGTCACTTTTCCGGCGTACAAAATTGGTGAACCCGACGTGAAACAAACAAAATTAGTGAAGCTGATGTAAAATTCCTACTTTCTTGTTCGAAGTCATAATATCACGTGTTCTTTCACAAATCACCTTCGCTCCTTCCCATTATTCTGCGGGTATTCATATACCCCCCGAATATGTCGGGATTCGATGCATATGGCAGACCCCTCTTGGGTCTCGAGGCATATTATGCCCAACAGAACAGACAATCATCACCCTCACTCTCAGTATGGGGCGACAACTATTCAACTAATCAGTTGTCAACACAAACCCCAAGAAACAGATATAACTCGTCTTTTCAAACAGGGGAGTTAGATCAACCCCCTCGAACGCAACAAACAGAGCCTTCAGGCTTGAACAATATGACGTTTACCGAGAATCTGGTTCATCTCCTCAGATGCTACTTAGACCACAAATTAGTAGACAATCTGACCCATACCTGGTCTTAGATGATGAACAGTCAATACGTTATCCTAGGAGTGAACAACATTCTCGGGTATGTACCCACCTATAGGAGGTTTACAAATACAACCCGAGATCTCTTTCCAAGAAAATACCTCTATACCACTGCATATAGGAAATACTCTCGGAGAAACTTGGTAAGATAGCGATCAGTTTATAGCAGGATATCACATGCCTATACAACACCAGGGTATACAACAAACGCCGCTCAGGAAAAGCACCATGACTTCACCAAATGAAATCATTTCAACATCGGTAGAAAATGTGAGAAGGTTAGAACTTGCTCAAGCAAGTCAAAATCCTCGATTCATGCAAGCGGGAAGTTCCAATCCTCCATATCACTCGGCCAGTAGATCTCCTCACAGGGAGTAGGCACGTTAGGCATGCCTCCTCGGTATCCACAACAAACGCCAACAAGGCCTATCATCTCTAACATTATTTCTCCCGGTCTAGTATCAAACAACCCATTACTAGACAATATCCCGTCATACTTAAACATGTACTCCAAATCACCACAGGGAGATATGTTCTCCTCTCCCACCCCTTTTGCTCAAACGCAGGGACTTCCCTATGTCCCTGCCAATGCATACGCTACGCCATACCAACAACCCATCCCACCACCACTCCCTCAACAACCACCATCAATGGTCGAAAACTATGCGATAGGGACTTATTCAGAATATCTGAAGGAACCCTTAGACTTCACCATACGAAGCGTCATGCTTCCAAGACCTCTTCCCGATTTACCCAAGTACAAAGGTGAGGGAGATCCAAATGCGCATATCAAAGCTTACGCTACAGCCATACGTGAATTACTCCCTTGGGATGGGGTTGTTGCTAAAATATTCCCAAAAACCTTGGAAGGCATCGCTCTCGATTGGAATTATAGAATACCTGAGGCCTCCATCCATTCATTTAAACAACTCGTATCGAAATTCATTAAGGCATTCGACATGAACAAAGCTGTTGAGAACAGGAATCGGGAATTCTTGCACATCAAACAAGAACACAACGAATCGTCCCATTTCATCCAGGAGGTGGCGTGCGGTTCTTTATTCTTCAAAAGTGCTCCAAACATGGATCGGATGGAACTATGTGATTTATTCCTTCATTCTCTCGGAAAGAGGTGAAGGAAGAAGTCTAAGTTCCCACTAAGAACTTACGATGAAGTACTTGAGAGCGCTCTTCGAATAGACCAAGCAGCGATAGATAGTGGTCGTAAGACATATGGAGCAAATGGGAAGTTGATCGCCCCCAATCAAAACACTACAAATTATCCCACTACCACAAACGTTAATCAAGGACCCAAAATCCTTAACAAAAATCGGGGTGTAACAACGGATGGAGTAACCGACCAGCCTAAGAAGGTAAATGTTGTCAATACTCCATCACAAACAAACAACCAGCGAAACAACAACTTTACCCCGACAATCAATACAGTGGATTTTAACCATCCACAACAACAACAACAATGGCGAAATCCTATACAAGGGCCAAAACAAAACTCATTTGGTTATCAAAACCAAAGCCAGAAACAAAAAATGTAAAATTTTAATCCTAATAGGCAACAATTTGATCAGAATTTTAGGCCACAATATACACCAAACCAACAAAACAGGAATTACAATCCCAATTCTTATTGTGGTTTCCACAAAATTCGGGGTCATGATACTAGAACGTGCCGTGACTACAATAAATTCATGCAACGTTTACCAGAAGAACAAAGACAGTTCTTCACAGATTTGTTTTTGGCAGATCCCGTGTCATCACCACCAAATACGCTCGTAGGGGCAGTTTCCCCTCAGAATGCTCCTCTCAAGATCTTTAACGATCCACTCCCAAATCATGATAGCAATAGGCTGAATCCAACTGGAACAAACAAAAGTGCAATGACAGGAAACAATGATCATGAAGCCTCGACTTCACTAAATCCATCAGTTGCGCCACAGTTAGGAAGTCAACCGAGACCCAAGATAGTCAGTTTGGTAGAATTAGACGCTGAACTACCTATCGAAGCTATAACAAGAACACAAGAATATTTCTCTCAACCCAGCCCAAGTCACCTATCAGAAACAGATAAGAGTCAACAAATAGTAGAAAAACCCGTAGGTGCCTATGATTTAATTAGTGACCTAACAAAGACCTTCTCGCACATTTCATTTTTGGATTTACTAAAGAACTCTCCTCCTCACGAGTTGCTCTTTTAGAAGCATTAGGTCTAGGTCATCTAATTAACATCACTCCACCTCTGAAACATAAGTAAATCACGTAGATTTTCATATCCACCCTCAGGGCAGCCGGATAAGGATGTCAAATTCATATTCGAAATAAGTAAAATGCCTACGATCTTTAGATCGCACGTCGAGGTGATCCAGCCTTACACTTACAAGTATGGGTTTATAATAACTATGTAAAACGGGAAATGGTTGATGATGGGGCCGCAGTTAACATAGTCCCTTTCTCTTTCCTCCAAAAACTAGGATACGGGTAAACAAACTGTTCCACCACTTGAAATTCATTGAGAGGCTATGATAGCCTTAAAGCCACTTCGATAGGAACTATAATACTTCCGGTCACCTTAGGATCCAAAAAAATCCTGACTGAGTTTTATATTATAGATTGGGAAACTAATTATAATATGATCCTCGGCCGACCATGGATACACCGAATGAAGGCAATCCCTTCTACTTTATTTCCAAGAAGTAAGATTCTTGCATCTAGGAAAGGTATTTATAGCCAAAGGTGATCCAAAACCTTTCGATTTGCACCTAGCTGATTTAAAGAAAAGACCAGGTGCACTCATAATTTGAACTTCCAACAAACCAACTTAATAAACCCACTGACCCAAAACCAGAGGAGAAGTTGGTACCTACAACGGATCTTGAAACTATCAGCATAGCCAAAACAACCCCAACCCCTAACGATAAAGCTAAAGAAATGGTATCATTAGGGACTACTGCAAAAATCGTTGAGTTAATAGAACAAGATTCACCAATGTTCTTACCATTTGATTCAGTAGGCATAGGATATTCCCTAGGTGTTGGTTCCCTTCCAGCAGAGGACCTCTGTATGGTAGAAGTAGAGTGTGCAAACGTAGCAGATGCCCCAACATCTATACTCCCGACTAAGTATTGGACTCTCCATTTCGACGGAGCTAAATGCCGTTATGGAGCGGGGGCAGGTATAATTCTTACTTCGCCCGAGGAGAAAGTCCTCCCATTCGCCTTTAAGTTAAACTTTGAATGCACAAACAACGGCGCTGAGTACGAAGCCCTCCTCCTTGGCCTCACTTTAGCCAAGAGAATTGGTGTTAACAACATCAAAGTCTTAGGAGACTCACAATTAGTGGCAAACCAAGTTTCTGAGGTATACGAAACCAAAGCCGAACACTTGCAGCTTTACAAAAATGTTGTATTAAATTTAAGCAAGGCATTTAACTTCATATCCATTGAAACAATCCCGCGAGAGAAAAATCTTCTCGCCGATTCAATAGCAACTTCAGCATCACGTTTTACTCCAAGCAATGAGTTAGAAGATACCCAGTTCATGGTGTCCATTCGTGATGAACCATTGATAAAAATAATGACAAATCCTCTTTCAAGCGAAAGTAAATCTACCGTCCTAGACCGTATTGATAGTGATGTGGCTACCTTGGATTACTTAAACACCTATGCGGCATTACATCTCTCCTATCATATGCTAGATTTGTCCTTAATTCCACATTCGTCTTCCTATTTCGGAAATCCCATGATGGATCTTCCCTCACAAATGGAACCTAGCATATACGTAGTAGAAAATGGGGATGATTTGGATTTACCTCCAGCACCACCTGAGTTCGAAGAGGGTAACGCCTCTTTGATCGAAGAGACAATCGATGTCAACATCGGGACAGATGACGAACCAAAAATCTTGAAATTAGGATCATCCTTAACCCCAGAAGAAGTAGAAATACATACTCGGATCCTCAAAGAACATCAGAAGGCATTTGCATTTAATTATAAGGAGATGACAGGAGTCGCACCCCACATTGCGGTGCACAACCTCGTCACTAAATCAGATGCAAAGCCAATTAAACAAAAATCAAGACCCATGAAACCTAAAGTAGCTCTCATGGTAAAGGAGGAGGTAATAAAACTCCTTCAGGTAGGATTCATCAAGCCAGTCGACTATTCCCAATGGGTATCTAACATCGTTCCCGTTCTCAAGAAGAATGGAAAGATACGCATCTGCATAGATTTTCGAGACATCAACAAAGCATGTCCTAAGGATGACTTCCCGTTGCCATCTATTGATGTCATTGTTGATGCAACAGCTGGGTTTGAGCTTTTGTCTCTCATGGATGGATTCTCGGGATACAATCAAATCAGAATATCTGAGCAAGATCAAGCTAAAACCACATTTATAACTCCTTGGGGAACCTATTGCTACGCTGTTATGCCATTCGGTCTCAAGAACGCCGGTGCTACGTACCAGCGGGCTATGACATACATATTTCACGATCTAATTCATAAAATCATGGAATCTTACGTAGATGACTTATTGGCTAAAGCCAAGAAGTGTTGTGACCATCCCGAAGTACTCCGTGTCATTCTTTCACGTCTAATAGAATACGGAGTCACACTAAACCCAGAGAAATGCGTCTTTGGTGTAACGGGAGGGAAGCTCCTAGGTTATATCATATCGTCACGAGGGATAGATGTCGACCTGACCAAAATCCAGGCTGTCCTCGAAATGGTTCCACCTTCAAATGAATCTGGAATCAGATCATTCCTCGAGAAAACTGGGTGCAATCCGAAGATTCATCCCGGACTTAAGCTTCGCCGTTCATCCAATCAACAATTTACTCAAGAAATACTATAGCATTGATTGGACCAAAGACTGTAATGAAGCCTTTGAAGCAGTTAAGCGTTTCCTATTATCACCACCTACGCTAATGCCACCTAAGCTAGATCACCCGTTAATTCTATATTCACGAGCTACCAATGTCTCGTTGGCCTGTATGTTGGCCCAAGAAGATGATAACAAGAGAGAACGCGCAATTTATTTCATCAGCCGAACGCTGCTCGACTATGAAACATGCTATACACAGGCAGAACAAGAATGCCTTGCCATAGTCTTTGCTACTAAACACCTAAGACATTATATGCTGAATCAAGAAACAAGGGTCATGGTAAAAACGGACCATTTACGGACTTTCCTCACACAAGGGTCATTGTCTAAAAAGGCTGGACGTTTTATAACCTTAATGGGAGAATTCGAATTAACGTTTGTAAATCAGAAGTCAGTTAAGGGACAAGTCATCGCGGATTGGTTAGCTGACAACCCATTAGACGGAGGTGATTTAGTAGATTTAGACTTTCCAGATGAGTGCGTATACTACATCGAAGCCCGACCCTCTATCTCTGAGTGTCTTTGGTACACTGATATCATTAATTATATCATGGACCATACGTACCCAGAAGGAGTTACACCGCAACAAAGAAGGTGGTTACGCATAATCGTAGCTAAATACGTCATTATAGAGCAGGTGCTCTATCGAAAAGCATTCGATGGAATGCTCCTAAGATGTGTCGACACGGAGGAATCCAAGAAGATTCTCCATGAATCTCATAGTGGAATATGTGGAGGCCACTTTGGTGGCCACGCCACTGCTCGAAAAATACACCGAATGGGCTATTTCTGGCCCACTCTAGAACACGACGTGATAGAGTTTGTACGCAGGTGTCATAAGTGCCAAGAATTCTCCCATGAGATCCACATGCCAGCACAAGCTCTACAACCAATCGCTACTCCATGGCCCTTTTCTACATGGGGTCTAGACTTAATAGGGAAATTCTCTCCCTCATCCATAGACGGCCATAATTTTATAATCACGGCCACTGAATATTTTACCAAATGGGTGGAGGCCATGCCTCTTACTACTGTACTGGTTACTTGTGATCGCCAAGTTCATTTTGAACCAAATCATTTGCGTAGAGTATGGTATCCGCATAAATCATTATCTCGATAATGGAACTTCTTTTAAGAATGAAGAGGTTCACGAACTATGCAATAAATTTAAGATAAGCCATCATACGACTTCCTTGTATTATCCCTAAGCCAACGGACAGGTTGAAGCGACAAACAAGACACTGAAAACCATTCTCCTTAAAACGGTGAAAGAAAATAAACGAGATTGGCATTTGAAGTTATATCCGGCCTTGTGGGCCCACCGAACCTCAATAAGAACACCAACGGGAGCAACTCCTTTCTCGCTGGTATTTGGGGCAGAAGTAATTCTCCCGCTTGAGGTCGAAATACCCAGTCTCCGCATTTCACTACAAGGGATTCTGGATGAAGACACTTACAGAGAAGCACGTCTTTCTCAACTAGAAAGCCTAGATGAGACTAGGTTAGATGCTTTGAACAATGACATAGAGCTTATGCTGAATGGATGTGCCAGTATAACAAGAAGGTCTATGAACGCGACATATACGAAGGTGATCTAGTTCTAAGGCTAGACAACCGGATCGACAAGAAGACCGGCGAAGGAAGGAAATTCCGGCCCAAATGGTTGGGCCCATACCGAGTCATGAAGGACTACGGAAATGGTGCTTACCTCTTATGTACGCTAGAAGGTGAGGAATTTGGCGAAACAGTCAATTCCCTGCACCTCAAGCGATTCTACGCATAAGCAACTAGCACTACTTGTATAATTATCTACATTGCATCTTCATATAGATTAAGATCATTTTGTCCACTTGTTTCTTACATAAATTGTGATCAAGGAATCTATTCTCAAAGCAATTCACTACAAACTCATGATGTTGTTGGCATAAAGCTCTTTAATCATACCTCTCCATCTTCATATATCATCGAATCATCTCGGAATCTTTTATCAAATAAAGTCAAACATGACAAAGTCTTAACGGTAACCATACCAAGATCTGCAAGTTTATTCTCGCTTTGATTTCTTCTTAGGATAGGTGTCTTGCCTATGGTCTGTTCTAGAAGCTTCATGGTGTCACATCTATCCCATATATATATCTCTTTGGAAATAAGCACATACTGACATTTTACTCAAGAAAACAAGTCAACAAGTGATTAAACAGAAAATTTTAATTTTACACATTTCCTTGCCCCACCAACCTTTGGTGATGAGCTTATGTCTCTTACTAGTGACGTAGGGTTGGGAAAGGATGGAAATGCCCTTACTCACCTATACCTTGCCCACGGTGATAAACCCATGCTTCTTACTAGTAGCATGGGGCAAAGTGTAGGGGGTCCTCTTGACAAATAAATGCAAATGGTCATACACAAACAATTCAAACTTTGAAACTTTGAGTCAAAAATAAATGAATCAGATGTTCAAAATTCCAAGAGAGTTAAAATCCTAAAAACCTAGATTTTGTCTACTATGTGGCCATCTACGGATCTAAGTCTAGATAAACCGCAAAGTAAGTTACATTCTAAACTATGAAGTCACTCGGGTAGAGTAAGCTTGTAGCTTCCAATTTGGTTCCACCAAAGCTTTGTCTATCTTTCATCACTATCATTTTAGCACATTTCATAACTTGTGCCCTTCTTGACTCTTGGTGATAAGCCCTCGCATCTTACTAGTTGCGTGGAGTTAGGAGTGGGGCAAGTTTATCTGTTCATCGTACTGGTTTGTATTCATCACTTTGCAAAACAAACATGAGGTATCCAAAATTGCTTATAGAAGCTAAGATTCAAAATCACATGATATCTACATCACCATATATCAAAGCATCATGAAACACAAAAGAAATAAAAACATTTACATCATTTTTCTCCATTGCATACATTCTAAAAAGCATATAAACATACATCGTAGTATACACAAGGAAACTGGAAATAGAAAGGAAAACATGAGTGCCAAGCTTTTAATCCAAAACGAATGCATATATATAAATAATCAATGTTTATATACAATGCCATCATGCTCTAAGCATGGTCAAAACGCTCAAAGAGCCCGTGATATACAAAGAATATATAATACAAAATACACGAGAGCCAAATGGCTTCTCAATCCCTGCGAGACCCCTCCGAAGGTGCACGCCCACGCCTAGGACTCCGCTGCCTTTGGCGCTCACGAATGTACGAGAGGCTCAAGGGTCCCGAGGGGCAGCTGCGGTCTCACCACGAGAATGGCTCCTCATAAGGCGCTCAGCCGTCCTGTAGCCCGCTAACTCTGTGCGGAGGGTCGACACCATCCTGGCCACATGCCAAACAGGAGTGAAGACATCGGTATGTCTACCGGCTGCTGAGGGCTCCCCGGCATCTACGGACAACTCCGCGGGTCCTATCCATGAGGATCATCAGGGAATCGGTACATACCCCTGTCGATCAAATCCGCCACTCGTCAACAGTCTCTCTACAAACAAAGGAGAAAAATGAATTAGAAACCAAGCAAGAGGCTAAAAGATACAACAATAGCAACTAAGGAGAGCCTACATATAAACATTAAAAGGGAGAAAGGGTAACTTACTCGGATCACCAGGCCTCCAAGATGGGTCGCTGGGACCAGCACCCGCCACGATGCCGCTGCCGACTGAGGGGCTGCTCCTGTGGCAGGAGCAACGTGTCACCCTGCAATGAGACTCATCCTCTCCACCATGGCCCTGGGAGAGTGGCTCCTCTGAAACTAGAGTCACCCTCTCTGCGCTCTGCTCATCCCTCTCTGCCTGCATAATGTCCTGAGTGTCATGCCACTCAGGATCACTGTCATCAGTCTCCTCCTCTGACCCTCCCTCTGTGAGCTCCTCAGAGTGAGTCAATATCTATGGGGTCATCGCTACTATGAGCAGGACCCGCAGCAATCTGAAGCAAAGGTGCCCGAGGTGCACCGGCTCTCCCTCTAGCGCGAACTATCCTCCTGGCTGCAATGGGAATGCCAGGAGTAATCACTATCCAACCTCGGCCTCTAGGCCCCCCTCTGGCCTCACGAACTGATCTGTAAACTGGCGCCACTGGGGGAAGCATGCCCGTATATGGAAGGCCAAACTGCTGAGGAACCCGGCCGAAAGGATGTACCTCCACTCGTCCCACTCGATCGATAAGCTGCCCTGTGGTGGAGCAGGAGATCAGGGTAAGAGTCTCCTCGCCCCATATGCCGGCCATAAGCCGGTACGGTGTCGCCTCCATGTCTGCAGTAGTAAGGGAGGCAACTGGCTGATGAGGTGCTCTGAGCACCGACATGTCCGTCCATCTGGCTGCCCTCACAGCCCCAGGATCTGCCACCTCCACACCCCTGCCATAAGGGATAAAATGCTCATACACCCAACTCATGACTAGAGTTGGGTGGCTCAATGACTGTCCCTGTAAACGGACCACCCTATATAGATCATGGTAGGTGGTCCCAAGAATATCTGCACCCCAGGCGTATATCCGGCCATGCCCCTCTATCTGTGTAATGATGGGGGCCCAGCAATATAACAATGTGTCCCCTCCCTTGTCCCCGATCAATCTCGAGGCAAGGATCCCCATGATGGCCTGTCAAAATACGGGGATAGGCAAAGAAGGAATGGATCGAACTCTCACCCCCTTCTTCGACCCCGTGGAGATGGCTGCATCTCCCATATAAGCTGCCCACTGTGCAATCTGTGCCCGTGAGCCTGCTGTCTCTAGTGTAAGTCACCTCCCAATGATCGGGACCCCCAGAATGCGGTAGACATCCTCTAATGTGATGGTCCACTCACCACGGACCCCTGGCAGTCGGAAGGTGTTCCGATCTGCATCCCAATAAGAAAATAGGTCACAAAGGATGTGACTAGATGGTGCAACGTGGGGCACGCGCGATATGCGCAATATGCCGGCTCTCTGTAGTGTGTCCTCCTCGTCCTGTGAGAGGGCATCCAGTACCCCTGAGAGCCAATCACTCTCTCTCTCTCTGCTCCATCTAATGTACTCCTCTCTCACCTGCATACACCCAAAAACACACAAAACAGAGCAAGTTAATATCCGAACAATACCGAGAGAGTCATAAAAACATGTAGAAAGGCTAAAAATATAAGTGCAACCTCAAATATTAGTTCCTTTTGCAATCTGTGCAAAACCGCCGCCCTGAGCAGGGAGGCGGTTTTGTAACCGCCGCCTTAAAGCGGCGGTCGTGTAACCACCGCCCTGGCCAGGGCGGCGGTCGTGGTCCGAAAACCCACGCGGGTTTTTAATCTAAAAACACCTAAAAAGTCCCAAAAACGACCATTTAATCTAAAAATGGAGCCTACCCAGTGGCTCCCCCTGATGGACCTTTGACATAAGTAATTTTCAAAAATAACCCCCCCATTACAAAGTATTCAACATTTCAAATTAAAGGGGGGAAAAACACAAAATTGAAGAAAACCAACCTGTGATCTAGCGGGGTAGTGTTCCGCACGTGGAGGCATGATCACGATCTCGCTGCAGACGTTTTGACTCTACTCACGCAAGAAACCGTCACCGTGGGCCCCAGAGCTCAAAAACAATCAAATCAACTCGCACAAATGAATAGGAAAATGGGCCCACTTTCATATATATAGCACTCTGTTTCATTTTAAAATAATTTTTCATAGGTTTGGAGCGCTGATAGAGGTAAGTTCCTATCCCCGCACGAATGGTACATTCTCATTCCCTGTTTTCTTAGCATTTATTTTTCGAACTATTGTATCTATCTGCACTTGAGTTCTCTCTTCGTTTTGCAGGTAGCAGGAATTTCGGATGGCATCATTTCAACACATGAACGTGTCAGGTATAACTTCTAACTTCCCATTTCGGGACTGCCATACTCGGACCCACCGTTTTACGCCTCTTCATGGCTAAAACACTTCTCCGAGGGGGTAATATGTACGTACCCAAAATTGTAAGGTATCTTATCTTTGCTTAGGAGCAGTGTAACAAGTACCCTAATGATGATACAGGTCTCCTCGCAAGGTGTTCGGGATCCGAAAAATCCCTTGGAGTATGCGTTAACATCCCGCATGCCCCGCTTAGCCCCTGCGTCCTTTGTTTTCCCCTTTTTTTCTCTTTTGTTGGCCTTTTTGCCCTTGATTATGAAACCACCGCCTGCCACAGCGGTGGTCTCGTGACCGCCATGCCCGATCGGGCGGCGGTCTTGTAACCGCTGCCTTGCTCAGAGTGGTGGTCCTGCACACGTTTTCCAGAAAGTGATTTGACGTGACTCACGTAAAATATCAACGTTTCACCAGCTTTCCTTGCCGACTTGGGCATGCATTTATGTTTTTGGTCCCCTGGAATAGTGTTTGGCCATTGTTTATGGTTTTTAGAGTTCAGTTTGGTTTTGATCTTTGGGTGAATGAAAGCTATAAATAAATGGTTTGTGCACAAACAATGGGTCGATCTTTTGCTCTCATCCTCTCATTTTCCATAGTTCAGTTTATCATTTTTCTTAGAGGCCATAGTTTCAGTTCATTTGCAGGCTTAGTTAGTATTGTCCAGCTGTTGGTAAGCCACATATCTAGCTTGTGCAAATAGTGTTGTTGTTTTACCCATTCCATTGAAGTAGAATAGCTTAGGAAGCCATTAAAGTTGCAGGTTTTGCTCTTCAAACAGGATAGTTTCAGGTTCTGGTCACTTTATGTTGCATGACTTGCAGTAAAATCCCGCTAGGAATTGCATAAGCCAAGCTCTGTACTCTTGCGCTATCCCTCTCCTACTCGCATTTTCAGTCTGCATTCTGAGCTATCCTTGTCCCAATATCTATTTCTGTCGATGCTAGCATTACACGCTTTTCTGGATCCACGTGAACACGAAAGAACGAGGAGATCACACTGAGGGGACAAGATCACATACACCATCGGATTCGCCACTGTTCTGTGGAATCCAGGTTCTAACTTTCAAAGTTCTAGTTAGAATCATATCAAAGAGAATAGTTAATTGCTTTATTTCGGTAAAATTTCTATTCTCAATATTGCTAGGGAAGTTGTGAGGATTGATAGTTTATGAGAAACTATGATTCACTCCTCACTTCGAGGTAGGATCGAGAATCTTACAGGTAGATTAGGAAAGTTATTGCATTATTTAGAATAAATCTACAAATCACACAGACAAGTAACTACACTCGATTATCTTGTTTGTTTTAAATTGTTATTTAGTTGTTATTTCTAGATACGTTTAAAATAGCTGCTTTCCTTAAACTCTTAAAAGGTTTCTCAGAAAAATAGAGGTTATATATGTTTTAGTTTTATTCCACGTAGTTAGAATTTACTTTATTATAGTTTGATTTACATTTTATTTTGTATGACAATCACGGGACCTCAGGAGCCCAGGGAATACATATTTGAGCCAATCGTGCCTCAACCAAACCTTCATTCATAGTAATAGTTGACATAGACCAAAACCTCGAAATACAAGTATTCCAAACAACAATGATTTACAATGATCGGTTCTCGGTTGAGAGGGTTAAACATAGAAGACGACCAAGCACACATGTTCTGGTCAAATCAACCAAACTACAGATTACCCTAGGCAAACATTCGCATGACTGTATAGGGGTTCGAAAGAGAACAAACCTTTGGTTGTGATCCTTTGGTCCCACAACAGTGCGGGAGACACTCTTACTGACATAGATACTAGTTTAAGGATCTAGGTTGCACGAACGCCTGAGATATTACGAGAAAATCACGCGATTATTGGTCCTAAACATAGAAGCCGAAAAGCATATGATTACTTGGATACTAGGAATTAGGACTTGATTTTGTATATGACCATAACAGGACCGCAACAACCAAGAGTCTACGGTTGTGACCCACAAGTCCCACAGCCTAACGAATCCATAAGTCAATCAAATATAAACATTGGCCTACGCACACTAGTATTCCAATCCACTCCACTTCCACCCATCATCATCAAACAATTGTCCTTACTAGATATAGCGGCTAACGAAGCTAGAGAATTCTGGACTAGGCCAGAGAATCGTCCGTAGAGTCAATTGTATTCAACATCCACCATATGACCTTATCTGGAGACATACACGAAACTATCCCAGGTCATTTCCCACGTATTCCACAACCCATAGATCGAATCACGCCAGAGCTCGATATTGATTGGAGCCTTCGAGCAGTCATCCTTGCCGATCGATCTATCACACCAGTCCAAGTTAGAAGGGCTTTCTTTGCCTTAGATTCGCAAATTCCATTAGTGCGTGTCGAAGACATTAGACTGCCTAACTAGTTTGTCTGTATCCCATGCATATTCCATCCCCACCGGCTGTCTCGGCACGACCTCGGGAGGTCGGGTATGCGGAAGAGTTACCTGTAGATTCCCACGCTTGCTTGTCACTTTTCCGGTGTACGATGCCCACAACCAAAATAATTTTGTTTTGAAGAAATTCTTCGCATTATAAGGGTTTGAAGGTTTGACCAAAGTTTAGAGAGTCATTATGAAGGTGAGAAAAGAAGAATGACAAATAGTGATACACATTTCCATGTAAGAAAATGACTCAGAAGTTTCTTACCATGATTCTAAGTAGGTCTAAGACCCTATGAAAGGATTGAGACCATACATATGATATTGATTGAATTGTATGTTTTTGTCCAAGCTTAGTTTCAAGTCACGGTTTAAGAAAGCATTTCTTGTTGCGAGATCTTCCAGTTCATGCACTCGAGACCACCTAGACTCCTCCGAGATCCATACGAAACAACTAAGTGCACTCTCTCCCTTATGTTTTGGAATTTTTTTAGGAAGCTAGTCACTTTAGAATATTTTATTCCAATTTGTGTAATTAATGTTGGAAGGTAATTGAATCAAAATAATCACTGTTACATTATTCATCCCTTTTTAGGCGTGTTAAATAAAACATTCTAAAAATAAATAAAAGGGTGAAATCAATAGGTATGAAAGTTTTATTAACATTATGAGATGTTGATCAAACTTGAGACTCATGATAAATTTTCATGTTCACTTACATAAGTTCTCTAAAAGTCGATTCCCTGCCATACAAAGGAAAATGTCATACTTCGTCATTTTTAATTTTTTTAAGTTCTTCCTAATTGTTAGAAGATTCATAAGATGATAACTATCATAAAAGATCTTGAAAATGTGAGAAAATAAGGGAAATGCACGTTCTAGTTTCATAAAATAGAACATGAGGCTCATTTTGAAAACAAATAACATATAGGCCTAAAAAACTTTAATTATGATTATTTTCTAGGCATGGGGAGCTTACAGAGATCAACATGGATTTATGCTCCACAATTTGAAGTGTCTCTATATATACTCATAAAAATATCAAAGGTTATTTGAAGTTTAATTGAATAAGTTGAGTGTTTTCTATAGCAAAAAAATGAATCAAATAAAAATATTTCTACAATTAGGTTATAGGATAGCTTTTAAGTGAGTTGTGCCTCTACATTATGGTTTAATTTAGGATAGATCACCATCATCTTATTTTAGACAAAAGTTTATACAAAATTTAGGGAGAACCAAAGGGAGTATATCTTTTATTACCTTCAGTACCTATTCTCTTTGTTTTCTTTGTCATTTTGTATAAAATCTCATGTTTGACTAGGCTTTATTGTATCTTTCATATTTAACTCTTATTTGTTAGAATGTGTAATTTTTATTCTTGGTATAATTACTACGAATACTAACGAATTTCTAGGATTCCTTATCAATAGTTTATATGCATGTTTTCCATGTTAATTATTATGCAAAATTTAATAGATTCTTGCCATATATTTGAGCCGATCAACTTTTTACTATTTTCTTCCTCAAATTTTTGATTAAAATGTCAAAATTATCATTTTTCCCTTATTTTCTATCATTGCACAAATTGATGAAAATCTCTAAATTATTGTAAGAAATTTTCTTTTATGTCTTATGCGAAAGAAAGTCAAATTTTATGTTTAAGCTGAAATTAATGAAGCTAATAACATAAAAATCGCCTTCATAAATAACTCAAAATCCTTGATTGACAAATGGAATAAAGCATAAATAAATGCTTGAATAAATAATAATGTAATATAAAAAAGCGAGTTTGCACTTGGATTCTTGTCTACATCAAAATCCTTCTAGTTTTGTTGGAAACATTATCATTCGAATTAACTTATTAAACTTGAAATGAAAATGTAGTCAAAAGAGATGGTTTATATTCAAAATTTGTATAAAAGCAATATTCTAAATTTACTCTTAGAATAACTTGATCCAAAAATAAGTTTAAAATTTATTATAAAAAATCTATTACTTTCATTTAAAAAAAAGAATAATACATAATCTAAAATACTATATATTTTAAGATAAATCAATAATTGTTGAATCTTTTTCAAACATAATCATTCGAAAAGAATAGTATTTTAAAAATGTGAATAAAAATATGTTAATTTCTAACACATTATATTTTACGACCTCATATATTATATATGATTATTAGAAAAATAGACATATAATATAAGCTACCTAATTTACAATTTAACTAAAAATTAATAGATCGGTTTGGTTTTTTTCGCTATAATTAACATATGAAAAAAGGTCTACTTAAACTTGATTTTTATTACAAATAGAAGATTTCAACATAGGTAGGTCAATTGCTAATAACCTTTATTACGGGTAGGTGAAATAGTACAAACACTTCTCTAAATAAATAAAAATATAAAAGATTTAACATTTTCACAATCCATAAATTTATAAATAAGAACATTAATCGAAAGGCCCTTGGTCTATTGGTGATGTTGCTTGGCTTTCAATAAGCCCACTAGGGATCAAGTTTGGTTGAGTGCAAGGCTTGAAGATACTTGACATAAAGAGTCAAAGCGATTGAGGTAGATACCCGTTACTCATAATTACTCAAGTTGAAGGTGACCACTAATTTAATTATACACTTACTTGTAAGAGTAAATCCGCTAAAATAACCTAATTCACTACTCATCAAAAAATAATAATAAATAAGAACATTAAACACTAAATAATCTTCAATAAACATCTCTCTCCACAAAGGTTGGGTGTTGTGATGTTCCTCGCAATAAGCCACACGTTGCTACCTAATTTTAATTGTTAGCCCGTAACCAAACAGCCCACTCGGTACACATGAATCATGATTTAACATTAACGAATGTAAATTAAAGGCCGCTCGTCCCTTACAACTCTTCATTCCACCTTATCGAACTCATGGGGCAGCTACTTTCACTCTCTCAGGGACGCGGTGCTTTATCAGATGCAGACTGGTCGGTAGAGAGCTTGGGTCGAAGCCGGGAGACCTCGGTTCGAAGCTCAAGCTTACGTTTATTTTCTTTTTCATCATCTGGGAGTGTGATGGGCAGCAGACGAGGCTTGGTTTTGGATTTAGAGAAGAAGTTTTTGTTTGCAGGACTGTGAGAGAAGATCCGAATGGGTACTCATCTCGAGTATATTACAGATCGACTGTGAATGCGGAGAAGGAGTTCCATTTCAATGGGAAGCCCATCCAGGGAAGCCCAAGAGTAGTAGTATTGTGCAGGATGCTCTCCATGCTCTGCCTCTCAGTCCTCCTCCCTCTCTTCAGAGCAAAAGCACAGCAAAAGGAAGTCCAGGAAAAATAATGGCCCTTTTGTGGGTTGTATTTGTACTCCATTCGGTATGAAGGATGTCGGGTCATAATTCTAGTTAACTGCTTGGATCCCACTGCCAACAGTTACAATAATCTGTGCAATTAACTATACTGGAAGGGGTATACCATAGTATACTAGATTTGGTCATTGGCAGCTCTTAAATTATTTTTAACAATGATGTTTCTAAAGTGTTAGATAGCCACATTGGGAATCAGGGAAAGGAGAAGGACAGGGTAGTGGAAGAAAGTAAAGTGAAGAATCTGGGTGCGACTGACTCACTTTCCACCTTTCTTGTTAATGAACATCATGCTGAAGTTAAAGGGGCTGCTCCTTTGCTACCCTCTGTTTCTTTGTGTTCTCCTGGTCAAAACATTGCATCTCTTGAAATTTGCCTCCCCTTTAAACCAAATGAGAAGTTGCACAGTCGCTTCTCATGATGAGCCTTAGATCTCAGGCCTGTGGGCTCCTGTTTGTTGTTGTTTCTCACTTGGCTTTATATGCTTTATCCAGTTGTAAAGGGTTCCCAATCCCTTCAAAATCTGGTTTTTTATCCAATCTAATAAAAAAATATTTATTTTTAATCAAAGAAAACCAGATTTGTCCAATGATCTAAAATTATAAATCTCAAATACAAAACTAATGAATTATAATAAAATATGAAAAATTAATTAATTACCTTCCAATTATATGTAACTACACCGTTATTTTGCGTAGTTTTTTTGAGTAGTGAATATGTTTGTTATATACACCTTCCCATCTTGTTTTTAAGTTCATAATAGAAAATTCCATATATTAAATCTAAATATGCATAAGATATACATCTTAATTTTTTTAAAAGATTTAAATTTTCATTTATAATGAATAATTTTCAGACCTTGATGAATAATGAATAATTTTCAGAGTTTAATAAATAGATTTCAAAATGATTTCTGAAATTAATTGTGTTATTTTTAGCTGGCTGTGATTTGAAACGTGTGGAACATAGTTGACGCCAGAAATCTACTTCTGCTTTTAATGGACTGTGGAAACATAAATATTCTTAGGTTTCAAAAGTGTAAGAAAAAAATGACACAGCTCAATGGGTTTCAACCTTTACATGAAAAATTGCAGCCCTAAAATAAGGGATCGTATCTGAAAACATTATTGTAATCGTACACAAAGAAAAAGAACAAAAAGGCATTCCTGTATCGTGGCAGAACAGTTTTAAAAATCCACCATCCACAGTACCATAAAATTTGTGTCTGCAATTTAAAACCCAGAGTACTGAAATAAAGTGATTGAATATGAAAACCCTGTCATACTTGTACCAATATTTGTTTTCCCCATAACGTGGCAGAACAATTATGTAAATCTCCTCCCTCTACTTACGAGACCATCAAAGATGAATGCAAATGCCAGTTCCCACCACAATTAATTTACTTACCCACCGCCTGGTTTTCACCAGACTGCTTCTATCTCTCATCATCACAATTTTCAGGTGGATTTCAAAGCGCATTCCAGTGATGAGATTTGAATGTTCTAAAGTTTGTCTGAAGTTTTTGAAAATTTTTGTTTCTCATGATAAATTATGGATTATGATTCAACACTTGATCAAAAAATTAGCATAGTGAATCCCAAAATCATTGTTCCCAGAATCAGCCTATGGTAATTGGTGAAGTTGGTTAATTCCAGACCTTCAACCAAAAAAACAAAAATCATTGCTCTAATTTGATGAACTGTAGAAAAATAGAAAACCTTCAATAATTGACATGTTTTATTTCAGCAGCTTTTGGTGGTTGAGTAAAATTTCAATTTCTTCTGAATTATTAAAATACTAATAACAATAATTATAGATAAGTATTATATATAAATATTCTCAATTCAAGTTTTGTTTAGTGTAAAATTTCGAGGAAACGGTTGAGGCGAGGATCGCGTCATGAGTGACTTTGATGACATGGATACTCCTTACTCGTAAGCTGCTTAAGCTGAAAGTGATCAATAGTTCAATTTGTATGTCTATTCGTAATTGTAAATCCACTATATATTCCTGTAAAGCATGCAGAGAGATGCCGACAATTTATATAATCTAATGCACAATTAAATGCACTTCTCAATTTTAATAAAAGATATGTATATTATAATTATAAGACTATAATGTCACTATTATCTAATATTTTAATAATTGAATTAGATACAAATCAACATTTAATAATTATAAATTAATAAATTTTAATTTAACATGCCAAATAATTGTTTTCCCTCACAAAAATCCTCGGACAGGTGAAGGTCCTTGTCAAATCTAATCCGTCCGTTGTGTTCCATGACTCCACCGGTCTCTCTCGGTTATAATCAAGTAAAGGATGGATTATCTTGTGCACCAAAATCATTAAGTGCGAGATGGACAGGTAAAGAACTACTAAACTTTCTTCGTTTTCTTTTCCCTGCACTGGTTTCAAACTATAACTCTTTGATTTGTCTCGGTGCTAATGACCTATGCTTTGGAGGGCATGCTAGAGTGAGAAACAAAGTGGGAAAAATTTAGAAGGGGTCACTGTAATGATCACAAAATGATTTTGTCACCTTAGCATCATTTTTTTATAATTTACTTTGTATGGAAAGAGTGACTTCATCTTGGTATTGTCTTTCATAAATTCACCTTATGTTGTAGATGCTTAAAATTTGAAGGGCAGAGGAACTCTTTGGTCTGATTGGTTTTGTGTGGACTCTGGTTTGTCATGCCAAAAATGTTTACTGTTGAAATGCTTCCAAAACCAGTAAATGAGTTAATATAGAATAATAGTTTCTTATTGATCTATATATGTTTGTTTGTTCCTGTCCAATTGACTCAAGAATTGAGTACTCACTTATTTACCCATTAGAAGATATATATTACCACAATGGGTATTATTTATATTTAAAGTTGGAGCGGCAATAGAAGGAAATAGTTGATATTTTGTGTAAAATTGTTTGTATATTCAAATCACAGTAGCAGAAGCAGTTGGCTTGGATATTATCTATACCCACTTTCTCTATTCCATGGGTTATACACATACAATCTTCCAACCAGTTGGGTTGTTTGTGTGTTAGAGACATGTCTGGGTTGGGTTGTTCAATTTGTTTGTGACATGTCTGGTTTGGGTTGTTCAATTTGTTTGTGACACGTTTGGGATATAATTCAATACGTAGATCAATCAATTGATAAAATTGAACTTCACAACTTGGGTGTAAAATTCTATAGTCTAATCATATCTTAGCAAGGGGATTGAATTGGTGCATATTATGTGAAATAGGACAAAAAGGCCCAAGAAAAAGAGACCTTGACACAAGTTGTACAAAATTATGTGTCTTGGCACATTCCTATGATTGGTTGGTACAAAATTCTTTAGTTTTCTAGAATTAGAAAAAAATGTTTCTATCATGTAAGAATGCTTATTGGCGGGTGTAGATTTATTCAGTTAACCATCTCTCTGGGGTCTAACAAGCCTTACAGTATTGCACACACATATACAAATGATTTCCGTCTTTGTCAAGTAGACTTTGAGGTCTAACAATCCTTTCTGTATTACACCCATGTATGGAAATGAATTCCTTCTTCCTTAATAGACTTTGTAACTATTTTCTCTCTGGGGTCTAACAAGCCTTCGATATTACACCGTATATATAGTAATGAATTCCTTATTCCTCAAGTAGATTTTGTAGCAATTTTACCTCTTGCTTGAGTTAGAAGGCTATAAGTTTTCAAAGTCATCACACCCAACACACATGGTTGTGTTGAATTCATGGAGAAATCAACTTGTTTCAATGGAGCCATGGATGATTTAAAACATATAGATACAACAACCCATGTTGGGATCCCTCCAATCTATTACATATTCTGATACCCCCTATTTCAAGAGGGAATCAAAGACAATTGCCAATTAAAATGGCTTGGGATAAACTATCCACGAGTCTTAGGGACTTACTTTGCGTAGAGCAACTGTTGACATTGGAAGAACTAAAAGGAAAGGTTTGACATTCACAGCTTTCTCCAGAGTTCCCTTGCTTTACAATCCATGCATTTCCCCTTTTTTCACTCGAAAGATACTAAAAAATGGCGCACATATCAAAACTTGGAGCAAGAAGAAAGGAGGAGTCAAGACTAATATCACTCAACCAAAACAACCCATTGTAAATACTACCCTCTACATTGATAACACCTCCACTACTACTTTACTCAACACTTCTTGTACCCAAAGTGGTATCTAATGTATTCATGTTTAGTGCATATAATATTGGCCAAAAAAGGTTATCACTCATGCTATAAAATCTACAAATGTACGTAAGTCTTCATGTGTTCTTTTTTAGTTCAAATAAAATAGTCCACAAAAGGCTACCACTCATGATATAATATTTACAAATGTATATGTATGAATTTGTAACAAATTAAAAATGTCTGAGATAGAACCTTTCAATGTAATGCTTCATCTATATTCTTATACTTACATTGTCAATCACGCCCTTATCAACATCAACTACAAAATTAATTAACTATCCCTCTAAATCAAATAAATTAAACCGTTCAACGTTCACATTGTATTGTACTCATGCGATTGATAGTATTTAATTGTTATTAATGAAATATTTGGTGTTCTATCGAAAATCAATATAATATGAGGATTGATATTGTGTCATTTTTTGGTTCCTTATTTCTATTTTACTTGACTTTTTGTTAACTTTCCGCTGATTTTTGATATTAACTATTAATATATATAAATACAATATATCATGTAGTTGGATCAAGCATGTTTGATTATGTTTGGTTTTTGTCTCATGTGGTTTTCATGCATTATCTCTAGTTGATGTTGTACAAGGTTTGAGGTTTATTTCAAAATCTCCTTATTATCTAGTAAAAATATTTAATGTTTATTAAAAATAAGACTTAAAGTTCCTTGGATGTCATTGCTTTATCAGATTTTTTTCTTAATCATGATTTAATTGTCTTTTAGATTTATTCATTTTTATATTTATGCGAAGACCAAACTGTGAAGCTAACTTTGTGTTTACCACGAAGTCCCTTTCCCACTTTGATCTTATGTATCTCTTGGGAACTATTTTAATATATAACTCAAGCCTTATGTATCTTATGTATCTCTTATGACACAAATGAGCACCGCGTATCACCATCTCGTGAACTAGAAGCTAGGGAGATGCCTTGATTACTTGGAAGGTTTTCATTCATTGTCTTTGAGACTCTAAAATAATGCCACGTGTCTCACTTTGTTTAAATTGTTGTCATCATATCATTTAATTTAGACTCGGTTGTTTATTTATAATTATAGTTGATTGATGTTTATTGGGATTTTGAAAGAGGTAACTTGAGTTGGGTAACCTTGAATATTAATTAGTTATTAATGAAGATGATCCCATTTTGATCTGCATTTAATGTGAGATCAAATTATGTTGTTGAAAATTGGTTCACTTTCATAATGAATAGTGAAATGCATAAGAGAACATCATTAGAATTATAGGAAGAAGATCACAAATAAAATAGTGTGTATGTTTCCAATGAAATCGATTTCTTGAAGTATGAATCGGATATGGTCAAGGATTTTCTAGATCACCAGGTGAAGAACTTAATTTCTCTTGGAACCAAGATGGAGAAATTAGGGATACCTCTTTGAAGGAACTAATCGACAAAGGATGAGATTTGTTTTCTTTGATTAAAATTATTTAACTTTGCATGATCACACAAGGAACCAAAATTCTAAAAAATGTTTAAAGAGGATGTTGATAAATTCATGAATGTACTCAAAGCAAAGAGTACGAGTTGACACAACATGCATGGATACAAAATTGAGGATTACATGGAAGTTTGTTCTAAGGGATTGGAATTTTTATGTTATGGTTAATCTTTAATTTTCTAGGCTCATGGGACTTTGAATTTATTTTAATAATACAATGATTTAATTTTATGAAGAAATGAGATATAAGAGTTGATTTGGTGTTGCGATATAGTATTTTCTTATGCTTTGTTAAGGTTATCTATTGAACTAGTTTTTAAATTTACATATTCTATTTTGCATGTTGAATTTGAGCTCAACTACTTACTCATATATGTGGTGCGGGAAATTTAGCAAATTTTTTCTATTAGTTTACAATATTTTTACTTTTGTTATAATATTGGAAAGTGATAAAAATGATTTTGAATTGTGGAAATAGTAAGATTACTTTGGCATATGTTTTTAACTAATCTATTTTCTCATTAAAATATAATTTGATATGTGAGATTGATTATTTTCGAAAAATATTTTCAAAGTTTGGGTGGTTGTTAGTGGTCCAAAGATACTCTCTTGAATATTGATTTTGGATTAAACTCGTCTTAGGTGTTTAGAATTAGATTAAGGATATTATAAAGAATAAATCTCACACTCTTAAATGCTTTTTTAGTATTTCCTACTTAGTGTAAATAAATATGATAGAACATGACTAACAATTATGTTAGTTTATTTTATAACAATTGAAAGATTATCGGGAAGTCTAAAGTAACATGTACATTGGTTGAAGAGGGTAAAACTAAATCAGACGGTTTCCAAAAAAACCCTAGACCTATAGCCATATGTTAAAACCCAAACCGATATGTTAATTCATGCTAGACATAAGAAAAATTGGATACTCTTAATAAGTTAACTAGGTTGAGCTCAATCGATCAATAATTTGTCACTTTACCTTAGAAAGGAATAGAAAAATAGAAGAGTATCGGGAATTTAATCTTAGGTTCCAAATAATGTATAATTGCGATCCTCATAATCATATTCCCTTGTACCCTATAAACTTCCACATATACCTAGATGCTCTAGACCTAATTACATCCATTTTTGTGAGATTGTCCAATATTAACACTTTGGTGGGTGCTTACACTTGAGGCCATTATAAGTGTAGGTTATTATTTATTATTTTATTTTTTATTAGGTTAATTCTTCCACTTAGATAATCCATACACTTGTTGAGTTAGCTTGCTTAGGTGTACTAGTTGTGTGGAGTTAGGTTACTAGTATTGTAGAGTTAGCTTGTTAGTCTTGTGGAGTTCGCTTAACTTCCGAGTGTCAATCGGTGAGATTTATTCACCACTAATGTATGTATTAGTTGCACTTCCCTCCTCTTATATGTACATCCAATTTATGAGCCAATTCATGAGATATATGATACTAAAATTCTTTGTTTGTAAATACTTTTGTAAGCTTATTCGCGACTTTATTTTCGCTTATTAAATGTAATTTTATATTATCATATGATATATTTGCAGATTTGAACAATATTCTTATCATTTATTTCATGATATTAGAGCGATAGATGATGTAGACATCCATTTGTAGGTGTTTTTATACAAGCGAGGGTTTTATACTTTTCATATATTTGGAATTTCGTAGTATTTTTCTCTGAACATGTATTTCGTGTGAAAGCAGAGGACACCGATGGATCTAGAAGGTGCCAAAACCATAGAATTGACTTTAAACTTGACCATGTTCTGACATAGTCAAATCTAGACATTTTAAAAGGGTTTTTGCCACATTTTAAAAGAAATTCTAGACCTTTAAAAGGGTTTTTTCCATGTTTTAAAATAAATCTATATAATTATGTACAAACTATTTTTAGAAATAAATTATATTTGTTTTCTAGTTTTTCGATAAACTTTTTGAGTTTCTCTGTGTTTTTTGATCAAGTACCGAGAAAAAAATATTTGCAATCTAATTTTGTATCAACAATTGTATTGTTCGGATGCATGCTTTTATCCTTTGGACACATATATATACCTTATGGATGTTGTATTTTACACTCTAAACATTTATGTTCTAAATGCAATATTTTATCCATTGGACATAGATCTATACCTTTTGGGTGCATTCTTTTATCATTTGGTCACACCCTTTTGATGCAATCCTTTACTCTACCTTCTTGATGCATTCTTTTATCCACTTTGGAAATAGGTCTATACCTTTTGAGTGCTTTATTTTATCCTTCGGTCATGTATGAGTACCCTTTGGGTTTAGTTCTTTACCATTTAGATGTGTGCCTTATGGATGCGGTCTTAAATTATCCATTGGACGTAGATCTATACCTTTTGGGTACACTCTTTTATCCTTTGAAAACATACGGTGTACCCTCTAGATGAAGTGCTTTAGCCTTTGGAGGTGTAGGTGTTGGGTGCATTATTTTATCCTTTTCTCATAGGTCTATACCATGTGGATGCACTTTTTTACTCTATGGAAATTTGGGCTTCACGTATACTTTTCTCTTAAAAAAATAACATTAAAATTTATTTTTCAATAGCATAAACTTATGGAGCTCATAACTTTTGATTTGTGGCTAAGATTATGATGATTTTTTTGAGATCTCTGCATTGGTGAGATTTTAATACACATATTTCATTGGTAAAAGGTGATTTTATTCCTTATAATATTTACATGCACTAATTATAAAGTGCCAAAATATGGGGGTGTTGTAATCGCATGTGGACGCATTTTGTGTTAAGCCCGACGTCCTAAATTTTTAGTGTCTCTTTGCTATCATGGATTCTTACCCATTAGAGAATAAGTTAATTTTCTCTGAAGTGTGTGGTCTTCAAGAGGACATAGTAAAATTTGTAAAGAAAACATATCGCTTAAGAAGCAAAAATCACTTCTACATAACCTCATTCACCATAATGATGACCTCATTCACTCTACGAGGAAAAAAATTTCTCATTTACAACATTATCCTCACATAGTGTAATTTTATTACCATGCTCCTAGTCAACTTGTAGTTGTTACCACACCCATTGACCTTGATATGCTAGTTTAAGAGCACATGCTTCTAATGCTACGAGCTTATTGCACATGTTATTGCATGTAATAATTCCACACATATACCTATTGCAGTACCACACCCGTGTATCCAACTTCAGCTCGTTATCTTGATATGTATGGTTCCTTTGAGACGCATATAATTGGATTTGGTTCTCACATGCTCCGTTCTATGGGTCTCATTAACGAGTCATTGAAAAACATTCATAGGGTATTACTCCCTCTATTCAGCCTATTGAGTGGCATTCTTTGAGTTGGTACTTCTTTGCGATCACTTATTGAAAAATATGCTATTTTTGTATGCTCGACTCTTTTTAAAGATCATGAGCTACAAATGAGTTCTACACCTTAACCCATACTTGAGAAACCTAAGATTTCATCGACGAGACATGATCGACTTGACACACACTTTGATGTTCATTTGCATGATCATATTGTTGATTAAACAAATATTTAATAAGTAGATGCCTAAATCTAATGCACTTTATGACAATAAATGAATAAGAAATTAAGTACAAAATAGATCCAAGAAAATTAGAAATTAAGATTTAAAAACCCTAAGTTCAAAGAGGAGATAAAATGGCTTAACTATTTTACAATTAATCCTGGGCTGTGCCGAAGTGACGAACGAGAAATATGAAGTGCAAACTATTGCATTAAAATGTAGAAAGTTATAGAGATGGATGAACATGATGAACCTGGGGTACTGTGAGTTCCAAAGACTTGTTATGGGATACTATGACTACTAAAACCCTCAGAAAACCTCCTTTGCAAGGTTGCGAGATGTTTTCATCCTTTGCTTATTATTGCCAATATGTCACACAATGATCACCGATGTCACTGATATTCTACAATAACAAAATGAATTACAAAACCATCAAGAGTGCATCAAATCCCAAAAAGAAAAGAATGTAAATGAGGGTCATATTGTCCTCAGTTGTCAAATAAGTGATCTTACGAATGAGCTACACTAAATTTCAGACCCAATGTAGTTCTAGGTGTGTGTGTGTGTGTGTGTGTGTGTGTGTGTGTGTGTGTGTGTGTGTGTGTGTGTGTGTGTGTGTGCGTGCACGCGCGTGTGTGTGTGAAGAATCACGCCTAGGTGGCTCTTGTGTGTGTCGCACTTAATATCTAGAAAAATCTAGATGTAGAAAATGTAAGTAAATGTGTACATGGAATAGAATGAACTTCCCCTCCTATGAAGTGTATGCGAGAAGATTGGAGTCCCTTTCCTTGAATGGATGTTTGGATTCCCTATTGCACCATGTTGAATTAATGGTTATTGTCATTGACGTAAAAGGTATTGATGGAAAAGGAAAGTACAATATCAAGAATATCGGTGGTTCTTAGAGGATTAAGATGATTTCATGTGGTTTCAAGAAGACATGGAATTGAAGATTGATCGAGTAGTTCCCTCTTAGGTTGGTTTCAAGTGCCTAATGAGGTGTGACAAGATGGTACAAGTCAAATAAATATATGGAGAAGACTTGAGAGAGTTTCTATAGCATGTGTGAGAATATGTGAGGCTCAACTCAGCCTCGGAGTTAGATTTCTATATTACATAGAAATTGATCTTGAGAACACACAATGTTATTGTATGAAAATGATACGGGATAGATAATTTCAGAACTATTCATGTCAAATAAATAATGGGAGATAATGGAGGAATGTTTCCTTGTGATTCGTGCAAAATTTTAGGTCCTCGGGAGGTCATTTGAGCAAGTTGTGTATGTTTTTGCAAAATTGGTCTATTCAAAAGCTCATTTTGAGTTACCTGGCTTCTTAAGCATCAAATAAAAATATAAATAATTATTCAGATAAATCATAGAAGTAATTTTTAGAGTAATTTTTCTATAAATCATGTGCAAAAATTGGTTTGTCAAAAGGAGGTGTATTTAAAAAGATATGAGCATTTTTCAGAGGTGTTTCTTCTTCATTTTGGCATGTGTTTTGTCCTTCAAGGTATGATTGAGTTATATTTGGCCTTTAATCATTTCTTAAGTGCTCAAGATGATTCTAGAGGTCTCTTTCAAGGTGTTTGTGCATCTATGTTGATCACCAAGTGAATACTTGAGTATGTAGTTGGTCCCTCCATGTTGCTCTAGAAGAATGAACTCAAGAAGCATGACCAAACTCACCTAAAGTCACTACATTGAGTTTGTTGTTATAAATATTTTTACCTCCAAATGATTAAATCCTCCTCTTATGAAATTCTAAATATCTTTAAACATATTGAACTGTCTAAAATTTAAAGACTAAGTACAAACTTGTGTTAGCTATGTTGTCCTGGTGCCATTCTAGCCTCAGAGGTTCTTGAGCAAGCTTGTGATGAAATGTCATTTTACAACAAGTTGAATAATAAAATGCTAGTGTGTTTGGATCCTAGTAAAATATGCAGTGATTTTATTTTTCTTAGTGAATGAAGCCGAGTCTCTCTTTGTTTGTCAAGCCTATGTGTTGCGAAAGGATTGGTTTACGTGGTGCACATCTTTCTTCCTGTCAAAGTGCAATCTTGACCTCAATGGTGAAGTGTTTATCTAAAAAGAAGAGTATAAAAGCTAAACTTAATTCATGTTTCAATGCACCTAATCACTTCAAATAGTTCCTAAGTTTTCCATCAAGTGTTCTTGTCTAAATTGTTAACTATGCAATCATAATTCAATACTAGTGATGCAAAATGTACTTAATTTGAGTAAGAACAAGAAATTTTATGACTCAAATCAATTGGAGAAGAAGTAAAAATGTTTTATGAAGCCTAAATAACTCCCACAGTTGAATTTAAATAGTTGAGGAAATTGCATTATTTTCTATCTCGGGATAACGATTGTGAATATACCCTGTCTCTAGGGTTTCAAGATAGTATTTTTCTCGAATCTCATGAACCATCTAACCATATTTTCTAAAAATTGGATAGAACCTCTTTGAGACCACTCTTAAATTGTTGCAAAAGGAATGGGATCAATTGATGGAGTGGTGGTTGATATTTCCTTGATATAATTTTAGAAAAACGTGAATAGTTTATGAAAAAACCTTCTTTTCAAATTGTATTGTTGTTTCAATGCAATAAATGAAAAATCTAGTAGAGGAAATGTTGAGAAAGGTGTGTACATGTTGGAGGACATCTATAAGTCTTAGATAAGCTTAAAATTTATTGTTTTTGAAAGTTGGAATGCTCAAAGTTTTGTACAATGCTCAACCTTGACAAGAAGGTAACCAATGTTTGGTTTACAAGAAATTTTTGACAAGTAAGGCATAAATTCTATAAAAATGTGTTGCAAAGTTGTTAAATAAGGGTTCAATGTATCCTTAATGGGTGGAAAGAGCTCATGAATCTCTCAAATGAAATGAAATCTCTTGCAGATGTATGTATCAATCCTTGAGCATGGAATTGGCAAATTGGACAACTTTGTTTGTATGAAGAAATGATTCAAGGAACACTACAAAGTGATTGTTTTATCTTGAAACCTCCAGAACATTTACAACTTTCTGATCTACTCCATGGTTCGAATGGAAGATGAAAATCCTATGAGTGTTCTTTTTTAAAAATTCAAATCATTCAAGAAGGGTGCGGTTGAGAAGTTGAAGAGAAGAAAATTAGGTTAGTTGAAGAATATGAAGAGTTAAAGCTTGAGCTTGTTTGAAGGAAAAAAATGAAGATTATTTTGTATAAAAAGAGAAATAAGTTTGCATTGTATTTTTTGGAAGTTGAAGTGATATTGAGATAATGAAATATATTAATCAAGATAGAGATAAAATGAAAAGGTGAGTGTTGTAAGGATGAGCTTGAGTTGATGTGGAGAAGTTTGAGATTTAAAAGCATGAATTCAAAATACTAAATATACTTGAATATATGAAAGACAGGTGATAAGAAACAAAGTGTTAAAAAAATTATGGAAAGTTAGTGACATAGTCTTAAAGATGTGGAAGAATTAGTTAAAAGTGTAGAACAAAATATAGAGATAGAGAGAGGGTGACTGTGTGATGGGTGTCAAGAATTTTGTGGCATGAAAAGACTTGTACTTCTGATCTAATTTAATTACAAAGATAGTTGTGTGACCATTTAGTTTAAATCAGAAATCTTGTGAGATTGAAAAATATTCTCTTCTTTGCGGTATATGAGTAACAATAGCATGTACAAGAAAACCGAGATAGAGTGTGTTGACAATGATGGAATATTATGAATTTTGAGATATAGTAATAAGTGATAAAGAGTGTAATTATGATCTCAAAGATAGAATGTGATGTGAAATTGGATGAGGGTATAAGGCATGATAGTGAAATGGAAAAGATGGTGCAACTGTGAACAAAATTTCATGACAGAGACATACTTGTGTGACTTAGAGAGGAGAGATAGAAGTGTGAGAAGAAACATATGAATTGAAAGAGCTTATGATCATGAAGAGTTAAAGAATCATGAATGAGATGTAGAGTTCAAAGTGAATATAGTGGAGTACATATATGTCAAGTTGAACTGATATTGTGAAAGTGTGAAGGAGTTGGGCCGAGATGGCACTAAACCTATCAAGACAAGTGATAGAGAAGACAATAGAGTAAGAACTTTGTGATTAGTTTAAAAATCAAGTTTGCACATAAGCCAAGTAGAAGAAGTAAGAAATTGATAGGGTAGCAGAGGTGAATAGAAAATTTAGGGTCATCATCAGCTGTTGAAGACAATAACTTAAGAATGACCAAATTGGAAAAACAAGTCTAAGTGGCATCTTAGACATTGGGAATGAAGCTTCCCTGTGATTTGAAGCTTACTAAAGATCAGTAGAAGATGATTGAATTGCATGGTTAAAGCCTCTAAACTAGGTAGTAACTTGGTCAAATTGAGGAGTAACTCTAGGTTGATTTGAAGCTCAACCTTGAAACTAATGTAACAAAAGCAGGAAAAATTGGTCCAAAGCATAGTTCATAGTTTCAATGGGTTTTCTTCCCATTTTGGGTTTCCCACATTAAAACTTGTGTCATTGTGTTCTCTCTTGCAAATTTCTTATGTGTGGTTTTATGGTTTTATCATATCAAATTTAAGAAGGTAAATTTGTGAAGACACTGATTCACCCCCTCTTAGTGTCCTAGTTTCCAAAAATTGGTATCAGAGCGTGGTCCTCTGAATCAAGCCTAACAACTTGGAGGTGATCATGAAGACACAAACATGGGTACATCAATAGAATTAGTGTTGAAGAAGAGGTATGAAATTTCTCAAGCTCTTATAAAGGATTTAAAGGAAGAAATTAAGATTAAGGAAGTTAGTCATGGCCATAATTAAATGAGATGGCTTCATTTGTTGAAATTTTTTCTAATGCCTTAACGAGATAAATAAACTGGTTGCCTTAAATTTGAAGAGGAACTAAAGACCCTGAAGATTGAGTTGGTACAAGTTACTAATCAATTTTAAAACTTGCAAATAAAACAAGGACATTATAGTGGAGTAGATCATGAGATATGTCGAGGAGTTATTCAAGCCATGAGTGGAGAATGTGAAAAGTTAAATGACAAAGTAGAGACCACAAATAAGATTTGGAACATGTAATGCCCTGTTCGACATTACACTAGCCTTTCTTTGATGACCCTGTTGATAAGTAGGGGTAGGTGGTGGGTGTGAGTTTTTGATGGTTAGTCGACCTCAGCTATCTCCCAGAGAACGATTAGCGCCCTTCCTCCTCATCTGGCCTTCCCGTGTCCGTGTCTTTGTTGATGTTGCTAGTGGAGGGCCACCATAGTGCCTTTTCGATTATCCGATTAAAGGAAAATCTAGTTCTCGCTTCTTCGAGTTTGCCTGGTCATTGCCATTAATAGGATTAATAATTATTATCATTATTTTAGCCATAAAATCATTAAAATAATGTTTATAATAATATTATAATTTATATTGTCGATTTACGATCATTTGCTTTTGTGTCAAAATTTTATCGCTATGGTAATGGATTAACTTTAAGCTATATTTTATTTATTTATCTACTTCGTTTTAGGGTTTTTATGTCCTTTTTAGATTAAAACAAACAAAATAATAATAATAAATAAATGGAATAAAGGAATTAAAAAGGCCGTGAAAATTGGGGCGGATTAGGGGAAAGAGGGCTAGGGCTCTATTGGTTATGGTTTTCATCTTTTAGTTTTGTTGGAGTAGGAAGCCGTTGCCATGGGAAGTAGAGCCGGGAACCCGACGTGCACCACTCTCCCAAATTAATGTCGCCCAAACGGTGAGGAAGCCACTTATCGTATTTTTTTTACGTGTTTTAATTTTCCCGATCCACGTTTTTGGGCAAGAGCACCCTCGGGGCGTTGTGGTTGTGTCGTGTCCGACCAAATGAAAGAACAAGATAGCTTCTCATGGTACATGATTTCAGTTGTCATGGAATATGAGGGTTTTCCTTAGGAGATAGTCACCTGTTTCATCCACGGAACCAAATAGGTCCCCAACCTAATGAGTTTTCTTTACCAGTGCACTCTTGATCTATGCTAGCATCCTCCCACTTGTGTAAAAAAATGAGCCATTATAGGTGAAATGTGGGGGAAAACATTATGATTTCTTCCCAATGGAAAACCGATGCCCTTGTAATATCACTCTACCAAACCATGATAGCAGCTTCTACACCCCATGTTTAGTTACCATATCCAAATTGTTAAAGACCAGTTGATGTTTTTAACAAGATAACAAACATTGACCACATATTTTGTAGTAATGGGATTGCAGCATTAAGCTTTCTACCGAGGGAAAGCTGTGTACATAGCTCTGTAAAAAAAAATGAGCCCAGACCTACGTGGACTTCCATCAAAGCATAATGGAGAGAGGAATTTTGTCAGATATTGTAGTTGCAACTTCCCTAGTAGACATGTAGGCAAAATGCAGATGAATAGATAGCATGCGTTTTGTTTGACAGAATACCCAAAAAATAAATGTGTTCTCCTGGACTGCAATGATAGCAAGATACACACAAAATGGATTTGTTGAGAAGGCGCATGAACTGTTTGATAGAATGCCTCAAAGAAATGCGGTCTCATGGAGTGCCATGATTGCAGGATATGCACAAAATGGATTTGTTGAAAAGGTGTGTGAACTGTTTGTTAGAATGCCTCAAAGAAATGTTGTCTCATGGAATGCCATGATTGCAGGATATGCACATAATGGATTCATAGTACACATGGCATTTGTTTGCTATCCCAAACACACTGATAAGCCTCTTTACCATGGGCTTGTTACTCAGCTGGAGGCACTTGCTATTCCTTTCTTGCCACCAGAGGATTTTCCAATAGAACTGGCCACTGATTTTGACATTATTGTGGATGCTATTTTTGGGTTTTCCTTCCATGGTTGCAAGCAGAGCGAGTGAAATCAATTGGTGCGATGTCAACTCCTCGACTTCTGCCTTGCCAGTTCATTTCCAGGCATGGTTCACCTCCCCTCATCTTTCATAACTCTCGTATTTTAGTTTTTCGTTTGCAACTTAATATAATTTTAAAATATTAGGATTTTAATATAGTTAATTGTTTATTTTAACTTGTTGCAAAAAAACAATGAAATGTCGTGTCGTAACTCACGAAGTCAAAATAACTGTTGGCATTAAAACATGAACTCCCACCCTCATTCCGAGGTGATGTAGAAAACTTCCTACCCAATTGGATCACTACAACATTGTCTTATCGACCAGATGAAATTGACTTTCCAGAAATAATGTTGACCATCTTCCTGTTTAAAAGTTAATTTTTGCATTTTTCAGAGACTCATTAAGTACTCTTCGTAACCCTAAAAATGAGATGTTAAGTTTCATTCGTGTACCTTGGTATGCGAGGAGTCACCTTGACCTTTGGATCGACCCCGAATGAACACATGTGATCTTTTTGACGCTCTTATAGGAGCCCTATTACACTGGTTTACAACAGTAGAAAGCTATTAAATCTAGAAAGTTGGCTTTCGTTTTGAACCGCCATTTGAAACCTGGATAGAGAAATTATTTCCCGTCTTCACAAACCTCTAGTGTTTATACTAGACAATTGCATGGAACCTTCAGTTTAGGGAAAAACACTTTTTTGGATAGTTTTGTAAAGCCATTTTATAGGCCTCTGGTCTCGGTTGTGAGGTCAAATCTGGACCAATTTTGACTTGTCGCTCCAGAAAACTTGTTGCCGTTTGAAAATGGTTTTCTAGTTCTCAATCCCATCGACTTTGATGAATTCTCCTGATATAGGGGAATTTGTAGGAAGTGTCTCATTGCGTGCTCATCCATCGAACGTCAGTTATGGACGCGGTTTTCTGGGCTCTCGAACTAACTTTTGTTCATTTGCAACTGGGTCAACTATGACCAATGGCCTTGGAAAACTAGCCGCCAAACGCAAAACATTCACTTTTTCCCAATTCTGTCAATTGTTATGAACTCTTGGTATATCTAGGAACATGTAGAAAGTTGATCATGGTGTGTGTTCTCATCGAAGATAACTTTTGGAAGCGGTTTCTTAGCCTCCGAGCCCGTTTTGAATGTTTTGTAGCTAGTGAGAAAATGTTAAAATAGAAAGCTGCGGGACCCTCGTAGGGTTGCCAAACCACCCTGGAAACTTTTAACACATGCAAATAATTGTTTAAAACTCTATAGTGTAACTTGTTGTGTAAAATAGAACTTTTGACAAAATGGTGTTTTCTCTCTCTTCCCTTCTTTTCTCTCTCTCCTGGGTTACAAAATGAAGTAAAATGAAATGTAATGAATACATGTCTCTAAACCTTTTATTTCGATTGCAAATTGTAATTAATATCATATGTAAATGGAAAAAACTGAAAAATGATAATTATGTTAGATTAGGGTGGATGCTTTATGCATGAATTATCGCCCGATATCATGCTCACATGGTTTTGCAGGATGAAAGAATGACGACAAAAAGGCGTTGTGTAATGCATTAATTATCATTGTAATTTATATAGTTCATGGTTAAATGAATAAATGTATAATGTAGTCTCATGTTACAGAAGGTTATTTTTGATAATTTGTTGTTATGTATGAGATGCTAGTTCCAAGGACATCTAGGAAATGTGCATTTAATCATAGGTTCATTTTGATTCATAGTACACATGGTACAAAGGTTTGATATTTATATAAGGTAAATGAAATTGTAGTAATATCTTGTAGTGCATATTCAGTGTTCAATAAATGATTAATGAGTCATCTTGTGCATTCATACTTTGTAAATGTAATAAAGAGAATTAAATCGAAACACTCTACCCTTGTTCAACATCAAGACATAACTTGTTTTTCATGTGCGATACTCCTTACCGTAGAAATACATTGAAAACTGTAGAATGAACTTAAACTCTGCACTCGATGGAACCTCCTAGTTTGAGTAAACAAGAACCCAAGAATGGGCTTATCGTCTTAGTCAGTATGTTTAGTGACAATGTCTTAAACCTGTCTGCTAGAAGCGAAACCATCAAAATTTTCTTGGAGTGTGTAGAGCTAACTCCTCCTCGTAGCCTAGTGGATTACCTTATCATCCAAAGATAGATTTAAAATCAAATTTCTTCATCGAGTGAAAACACCGTTGGATCCAGATGACATGGATGGAGGTTGTGACTTAGTTGTTCTAGGCCTTAAACTCTTGTTAATGAACCCCTTAGCTCCACTCAACTAAATGTGTTACCTTGGTTTCTCTCAACATAACACCTTGGTCCTTTCTGGAAGGTGGTTTAGCATAAATTTGTCCTCTCGCTTAAAACTCATATTTAGTTGAGGGGTAGACCCTTAGGTGAAGTTTGGAATTGATCTAAACCTCTGTTGATTTGGATGTTAACTTAGGGTTCGTGTGTAGCTTCAAGTCTTCTAATCATTCATGTCTTCAAGAGGTTAGACAAACACTTCGTAACTCCTTGTACAAGGCAATGCCAAAAATAAGGCCATAGTGTGACGTAGAAAAATAAAGCATATAAGAGTAAAAAATCGAGAATTGAGGTTAGGGATACTGCCACTCTTGGAGACCTTATAACTCAATTAAATATCTTTATGTGTTTCAAAGAATATGTATTGCATTGTTGTGATCAAACTACGAGAAAAAAAAATATATATAAATATAAAAAGGAAGTCATTGATTTAGAATAACTATGGTAGGAAAATAAATTTTCCGTGATCGAAGAATGTTTTGTGGTAAAAAGCTATCTTGCAAATAAATCTCCATTAAATCCTAATATCACTTTATGGACACCAAGTCACATCCACTTGAGTTGTAAGAATAAAAAAAAGTAGAAACTAAATATATGTTTGAGAAGAATATTCTTAACATAAGAACAAGATAATTAAGTATTTTGTACACTTTTGAACTACACCAAATAAGTATGAAAGTTATGGAAACTTTTTTAAGAATAAGAAACCAAATTAAAATGGGTGAATGATAATTTAACCACGGTATGAACTTAAGAACCCAGTCGGTGGACAAACGTGAAATTTATCCTTGCACAATAATGTTCTTGGAATGTTAATCATACTAAAATATAATTAAAGAAAAGATGTGTTGTGGGTTTTCCTATCCTTGAGTCTTCTTTTTGTGGTTGGGGAATTGCTAGTATTCGTTCATTGGGAAAAGTGTGGCATCGACATGCCTATGTTGTTTTCATGTGTCTATGTGAGTCGATGACTTATGTGATTGTCGTTTGTGAGTCGAGTTTCTGTACTTGAAGCCCATGCTATGTTGTGTGTAGTGAGCAATGTAAGTCAAAAAAAAATTATCCTGGCATTTTATTGTTGTAATTGTGTGTGTAAAATGTGGGCACTACATATGGTATCAGAGCGAAGGTTCATGCTCTCGAACCTCTGGGATGGATTGGAGTTGTGATGATTCTGTATGATGGTGGTGGATATTGGAAGAGTAATGTGATATATGTTGTAATGTGAACAATGTTGTAATTGTGACCTTATGGAAGCACATGTGGTGCATGTCACTTAGTGCGTATTTGTTGTCATGTTGATGTGCTGGTGATGAGAGTATTCACTCTCTATTTCATGGATCCAATGAGGAATCCGTGTGTGATGTACTACCTTGTTGTTTGTGAACGAAATGTTATTGTGGATTGCTGAGGGTTAGAACATTTTGGCTTTATGTGATATGAAGGTGTATTGATGTATTGCATGACAAAATTGATGTAAAGTGAATGGAATTTTATCATGATGTCATCACCGTATTGTGTTGAGTTGTGTGCATCGTCATGTTGTATCGCAATTGACTATATGTGGTAAGGTTAGACATTGTGTTCCTCATACATATAATTCATGTAATATGTGATGGTTCATGTCGTGATTTAGGGGCATATGGTGAGTATGATCCCTAGTGTACAGTGATTGCACTTTGGGTGCAGGATGTGGTGATTTGATGTATCATAACCCGTGAAAGTAATGATTGTGTTATACCCTGTATATATATACCATGCGTAAGACGTTATGGTTAATGTGCATGAATCACCATTGTGTTAGTGATGTAGTTATGTGTATGTTGTGAACCTTACACTAGATGACCCTAAAGGGATAAACTGTCAAGAGTGTATGTGTGGAGAGAGGAGGCATGGACCAGGTTTTCATAATCTTGAGTGAGTACGAGTGAGGAAGTGGAGTCTTATATAGACTGAAAACCCACTTCTATCTGTTTAGTATACTTCGAGCTTGCTCAGTATATTATGGGTGCACACCACCTTAGGCTCAACTTATGCAACTAGAGTTCCCTGATCTTTCCTATTGGATTGTTCATCGAATAATCCTATGTAATTTTGACTATGTTGATCCTTGTGGGAGTATGAAGGAATGATTCAAGCATAGATGATGACAGTTACATTATTTGATATACTCATTTCTGGTTACATGTATATTTCTACGAGTTGAGGCTCGATGTCCAAGTGCCAGCAACTCGATGAGTACCCCTTTGGTGGCAGTATGAGGCCACATAGTGATTGTAATGTGCTATTTTCTCAATACGTATTTTATTCATAAATTAATATTTATCTCTCTTTTTGAAAGAACCAGCCATTTTTCTTGATTGACATGTTCTTATATTTTGGGCATTTATTTGATTGTTGCATTAACATTTGGATTTTGCACTAACCATGGCTAATTAGCCATTTGTTTTTCTTAGTTTTAAAACTTTCTTTTCATATTTAAAAGTTTTGTAGCCTAGCCCAAGGCTTTTGATTTTGCCACTTGGCATTTGATTGGATTGTTATGCTAGTTCTAATGTCGTAATGTGTTGGAATAGGGTCATGGGATTAACCATGGAGTGGTTGAACCTATGGACCCGCTTCGTTGTATGGGGGTACGCCCCAAGGAGTTACAGATAACTAGCGGGTTGTTGAACCACGAGTTATTATGTCACTTGGGTTGGGGGTGACGGGGCTCTATGTGCCCAGGGCCATAGGGTGACCCGACCTCATTAAAAGGAGAAAGGAGACGGGCCTCTATGGTTGAGTGACCTGTTATTCTTGATGGGGCTCTATGGTTGAGTGACCCGACTTGGTTTTGGTACTATGATTATTTCTCCTTGGGAGGTATATGGAGCTATTTGGTGATGGTTTAGGAAGTATATGGAGTTGTTGTATGATGGTTCAGGAGACATATGGAGTTATTTCTTGATATTTTGAGATGTGTGGAGTTGGTATAATGAGTTATGTGTACTCTTGTGAGTCTTGTTAGACATTGTTATGGTTGAGGATTGACATTTCCATTTGTATTGACTATTGGATATTGGATTGGAACTATGTCGTTAACAGTCATGGTTTTGAGACATGTGATACCAGTTACCTTTATATCAGTGTGATGATTATGTTTGTCAGTCATATGTGTGTACTAGATCTATATCTGTGACATAATTGTGGGAAATTCCTTGCTATGTAGATTGCTTGTTGTCATTCCATGGAGGAATAAAAGACCTTGTGATGTGATATAGTCAAGAAAGTAGGAAGAAAGATGTCTCATGGGTTGTTTGTGTTGTGTTAAGTTTTGTGTGACATCTTGATGTTAGTTATGGTTGGGCACCCACTAACTTAAGATATTTGAAAAAAAAATTCTAAACAATGAATATTATAATCTAGAGATAAGAAACATTGTACAAGAAAATGCTAAGTAAGTAATAAGGTAAAATGGAACTACCAATCTTCACAGAACCTTGAAAGTTAAAATTTCTACCTGATGTTCCTAGGGCCACCTCGTGGCCATGATTTTGTGTCTGAAAACTTAACCTTAGAGCATACCTTCACCCATATTTTTTCCTTTTTGCTTACCATTTCTCTTTCTTCTTTGTATGTCGCATCGAGGATGATGCTTTCTTAAGGGGAGGAGAATGTAATGCCCTATTCGACATTACCCCAGCCTTTCTCTGACGACCCTATTGATAAGCAAGGGTAGGTGGTGGGTGTGAGTTTGTTGATCGTTAGTCGACCTCGACTGTGTCCTGAGAATGATTAGTGCCCTTCCTCCTCGTCTGGCCTTCCCGTGTCCGTGTCTTTGCCAATGTTGCTAGTGGAGGGCCAAGGCGGTGCCTTTTAAATTATCCGATTAAAGGAAAATCTAGTTCTCGCTTCTTTGAGTTTGCACAGTGCGTCGCCATTAATAGGATTAATAATTATTATCATTATTTTAGCCGTAAAATCATTAAAATAATGTTTATAATAATATTATAATTTATATTGTTGATTTACGATCATTTGCTTTTGTGTTAAAATTTTATCGCTATGGTAATGGATTGACTTTAAGCTATATTTTAGTTATTATCTACTTCATTTGAGGGTTTTTATGTCCTTTTTAGGTTAAAACATACAAAAAGATAAATAAATAAATAAATGGAATAAAAGAATTAAAAAGGCCGTGAAAATTGGGGCGGATTAGGGAAAAGAGGGCTAGGGCTCCATTGGTTATGGTTTTCATCTTTTAGTTTTGTTGGAGTAGGGAAGCCACCGCCATGGGAAGGAGAGGCTTGAACCGCACCTACACCGCTCTCCAAGTTAATGTCGCCAAAGCAGGTGAAAAAGCCACTTCTAACTATTTTTTTTTCTGCGTTTTAATTTTCCCAGTCATGTTTTTTGGGCAAGAGCACCCTCGGGACGTTGTGGTTGTGTCAGGGTTTGACCAAATGAAAGAACGAGACATATTCTCATGGAACATGATTTCAGTTGTGCATGGAATATGAGGGGTTTTCCTCAGAGATAGTCACCTGTTTCATCCACGTAACCAAACAGGTCCCCAACCTGATGAGTTTTCTTTACAAGCGTACTCCTGACCTGTGCCAGCATCCTCTAAGTCTGTGTCAAAAAATGAGCCATTATAGGTGAAATGTGGGGAAGACATTATGATTTCTTTCTAATGGAAAATTGATGCCTTTGTAATATCACTCTACCAAACCATGATAGAGCTTCTACACCCCATGTTTAGTTATCATATCAAAATTGTTAAAGACCAATTGATGTTTTTAACAAGATAACAAACATTGACCACATATTTTGTAGTAATGGGATTGCAGCATTAAGCTTTCTCGAGGGAAAACCGTGTACATAGCTCTGTAAAAACAAAATGAGCCCAAACTCGTGGAATTCCATCAAAGCATAATGGAGAGAGGATTTTTTTCAGATATTGTAGTTGAAGCTGCCTAGTAGACATGTAGGAAAAATACGGATGAATAGAATAGCACGCGTTTTGCTTGACGAGTAATACCCAAAAAATAAATGTGTTCTCTGGACTGCCATGATAGCAAGATACACAAAAATGGATTTGTTGAGAAGGTGCATGAATCAAGTTTGATAGAATGCCTCAAAAAAATGTGGCCTCATGGAGTGCCATGATTGCGAGCCATGCACAAAATGGATTTTTGAGAAGGTATGTGAACTGCTTTGTTAGAATGCCTCAAAGAAATGTTGTCTCATGGAATGCCATGATTGCAGGATATGCACATAATGGATTCATAGTACACATGGCATTTTTTTGCTATCCCAAACACACGATAAGCCTCTTTACTATGGGCTTGTTACTCACCGAGGCACTTGCCGTTCCTTTCTTTCCAAAGAGGATTTTCAAATAGAATCGGCCACTGATTTTGACATTATTGTGGATGCTATTTTTGGGTTTTCCTTCCGTGGCTGCAAGCAAGTGAAATCAATCGGTGTGATGTCAACTCCTCAACTTCTACCTCGCCAGTTCATTTCCAGGCATGGTTCACCTCCCCTCATCTTTCATAACTCTTGTATTTTAGTTTTTCATTTGCAACTTAATATAATTTTAAAATATTAGGATTTTAATACAGTTAATTGTTTGTTTTAACTCGTAAAAAAAACAATGAAATGTCGTGTCGTAACTCACGAAGTCAAAATAACCCGTTGGCATTAAAACATGAACTCCCACCCTCATTCCGAGGTGATGTAGAAAAATTCCTACCCAACTGGATCGCTACAACATTGTCTTATCGACCAGAAAAATTGACTTTCTAGAAATAATGTTGACCATCTTCCTGTTTAAAAGTTAATTTTTGCATTTTTCAGAGACTCATTAAGTACTCTTCGTAACCCTGAAAATGAGATGTTAAGTTTCATTCATGTACCTTGGTATGCGAGGAGTCACCTTGACCTTTGGATTGACCCCGAACGAACATATGTGATCTTTTTGACGCTCTTATAGGAGCCCTGTTACACTGGTTTACAATAGTAGAAAGTTGTTAAATCTAGAAAGTTGGCTTTCATTTTGAACCACCATTTAAAGCCTGGATAGAGAAATTATTTCCTGTCTTCGCAAAACTCTAGTGCTTATACTAGGAAATTTCATGGAACATTCAGTTTAGGGAAAAGAACTTTTCTGGATAATTTGGCAAAGCCATTTTGTAGGCCTCCGGTCGCATTTTGACGAGGTCAAATTGGACTAATTTCAACTTGTCACTCTAGAAAACTTGTTGCCGTTTGAAAATGGTTTTCTAGTACTCACTCCCGTTGACTCTGATGAATTCCCATGATATAGGGGAACTTGTAGGAAGTGTCTTGCTGCATGCTCATCCATCGAATGTCAGTTATGGATGTGGTTTTATGGGCCCTCGAACTAATTTTTGTTCATTTGCAACTGGGTCAACTACGACTAGTGGCCTCGGAAAACTAGCCACCAAATGCAAACCGTTCACTTTTTCCCAATTCCGTCAATTGCTATGAACTCTTGGTATATCTGGGAACATGTATAAAGTTGATTGTGGTGTGTGTTCTCATCAGAAGATAACTTTTGGAAGCATTTTCTTAGCCTCCGAGCCCGTTTTGAATGTTTTGTAGCTAGTGAGAAAATATTAAAATAGAAAGTTGCAGGACCCTCGTAGGGTTGCCAAACCACCCTGGAAACTTTTAACACATGCAAATAACTATTTAAAACTCTATAGTGTAACTTTTTGTGTAAACGGTGTTTTCTCTCTCTTCCCTTCTTTTTCTCTCTCTAGGTTACAAAATGAAGTAAAATGAAATGTAATGAATACATGTCTCTAAGCCTTTTATTTCGATTGCAAATAGTAATTAATATCATATGTAAATGGAGAAAACTGAAAAATGATAATTATGTTACATTAGGGTGGATGTCATGCCAGTGAATTATCGCTAATATCATGCTCACGTGGTTTTGCAGGATGAAAGAATGACGACAAAAAGGTGTTGTGTAATGCATTAATTATCATTGTAATATATATAGTTCATGTTTAAATGAATAAATGTATAATGTAGTCTCATGTTACAGAAGGCTATTTTTGATAATTTGTTGTTATGTATGAGATGCTAGTTCCAAGGACATCTAGGAAATGTGCATTTAATCATAGGTTCATTTTGATTCATAGTACACATGGTACAAAGGTTTGATATTTATATAAGGTAAATGAAATTGTAGTAATATCTTGTAGTGCATATTCAAGTGTTCAATAAATGATTAATGAGTCATCTTGTGCATCCATACTTTGGAAATGTAATAAAGAGAATTAAATCGAAACACTCTACCCTTTGTTCAACATCAAGACATAACTTGTTTTTCATGTGCGATACTCCTTACCGTAGAAATACATTGAAAATCGTAGAATGAACTTAAACCCCGCACTCGATGTAACCTCCTAGTTTGAGTAAACAAGAAACCCAAGAATGGGCTTATCATCTTAGTCGGTATGTTTAGTGAAAATGTCTTAAACTCCGTGTCTGCTAGGGCGACACAATCAAACTTTTCTTTGAGTGTGTAGAGATAACTCCTCCCTCTTAGCCTAGTGGACTACCTTATCATCCAAAGATAGATTTAAAATCAAAGTTATTCATCGAGTGAAAACCCTGTTGGATCCAAATGACATGGATGGAGGTTGTGACTTAGTTGTTCTAGGCCTTAAACTCTTGTTAATGAACCCCTTAGCTCCACTCAGCTAAATGTGTTACCTTGGTTTCTCTCAACATAACACCTGGTCCTTTCTAGACGGTGGTTTAGCATAAATTTGTCCTCTTGCTTAAAACTCATAGTTAGTTGAGGGGTAGACCCTTAGGTGAAGTTGGGAATTGATCTAAACCTCCGTTGATTTGTATGTTAACTTAGGGTTCGTGTGTAGCTTCAAGTCTTCTAATCATTCATGTCTTCAAGAGGTTAGACAAAAACTTCATAACTCCTTGTACAAATCAATGCCAAAAATAAGGCCATAGTATGACGTAGAAAAATAAAGCATATAAGAGGAAGAAAAATGAGAATTGAGGTTAGGGATACTGCCACTCTTGGAGACCTTATAACTCAATTAAATATCTTTATGTGTTTCAAAGAATATGTATTGCATTGTTGTGATCAAACTATGAGAAAACAAAAATATATATAAATATAAAAAGGAAGTCATTAAGTCATTGATTTAGAATAACTATGGTAGGAAAATAAATTTTCCGTGATCAAGAATGTTTTGTGTTAGAAAGATATCTTGCAAATAAATCCGTTAAATCCTAATATCACTTTATGGACACCAAGTCACATCCACTTGAGTTGTAAGAATAAAAAAGTAGAAACTGAATATATGTTCGAGAAGAATATTCTTAACATAAGAACAAGATAATTAAGTATTTTGTACACTTTTGAACTATGCCAAATAAGTATGCAAGTTATGGAAACTTTTGTAAAGAATAAGAAACCAACTTAAAAGGGGTGAACGATAATTTAACCACGGTATGAACTTAAGAACCTGTCGGTGGACAAACGAGAAATTTATCCTTGCACAATAATGTTCTTGGAATGTTAATCGTACTAAAATACAATTAAAGAAAAGATGTGTTGTGGGTTTGCCTATCCTTGAGTCTTCTTTCTGTGGTTGGGCCATTCTAGTATATGTTCATTGGGAAAAGCATGGCATCGACATGCCTATGTTGTTTTCATGTGTCTATGTGAGTAGATGACTTATGTGATTTTTGTTTGCGAGTCAAGTTTACGTACTTAAAGCCCATGCTTTGTGTTGTGTGTAGTGAGCAATGTAAGTAAAAAAAAATATCCCAAGATTTTACTTGTTGTAATTGTGTGTGTAAAATGTGGGCACTACTGGAAAAACAAAGAAAAAAGTTTTGAGAGCTAGATCAAGTAATAATTCTTGTCAAGGATGTTCTCATCCCAAGAAGGAAAACAAAGAGCACAAGAGGATATTTAGGTATCTAGCTGTAAGGAGATTATCAGGTATGTTTCATGGATTTTTTTTTCATGCAACATTTTTGGACATAGAGCTAGAGATTGTAGGAGAAAGGTTTATGAAGGCTATCCATGGAGAGATTATAGGACTGATTATGAGAAGAACATAGTGTGTTTTAATTGCAAAGGAAAAGGTCACACAATCAATAATTGTTTAGAATATTCAGTAAATCATTTTTGGGACAAGAATCAGGTTGTGTGCTTTAACTGCCATGAGCTAGGACATTTTGTAAGACATTGTCATGAGTCACCTAGATTCAACTATAAGTTGAACGCCTTTTAGAAACAAGACAAAAGAATACACAGAGAAAATGTAAATTCAAAGAGTAAGACCAAGTCAACTATGGATGAGAGAGATCTTGGAAAGAAGAAAGAAAAATGGGTATGCAAAGTAAAGAAATAAAAATCAGAAACTAGGACATCAAAGGATGACATAAATATAAAGAATGAAGATGTTGAAGAAAAACAATAATCCAAATCAGTCACAAGGGAAGAAAGCAAAAGAAAGATAGCAGAAAATGATGACAAAGGAAAGAAGAAATAAAACAAATCCAGTACAAAGCATGAAGAATGTCTTCCCCAAGCAGTATTAGAATAGGTGTATGAATTATGTCTATCTAGCACCCAAGAAGAGAATGAGAGCTCAAGTGATCTTGTGGTCACACCAAGGAATGAATCTGAAAATATTAACAAGAAAATTAAAAAAAGGATGAAATAATGAGTCATCAAGTTACTTTGATGACTTCCTACTATTCTAAGGTGATCCCATGAGGTAGTATGCCTTCTCTAGGCTTCTAGAAGGCATGCATCAGTTGGAAAAGAAGCATGGTATGATCTTGAATGTCTTTGTCATCGTAGTTGTTGATACATGCACTCAATATGTTCTACATAGAAGAAATAAGTATGTATTTGGCACAAAAAGAAATTTATGGAAATTTTGAAGACCATCATGCATAATATCGGATGAGGGGGAGTCCAGGTTGAGTATCATATCAGGTCAAATAGAACAAGATTGGTGTCGAGGAGATGAAACATAAGTCCAAGGGGAATTAGTCTCAATCAAGAAGATGTTTCTCAAATTTGGTATAGGTGTTTAGGAAAGAGAGCAACATATTCTTAGGGGAGTTCCCTTAAGGTCCGAGCATACTCTACTTTTGTGTTGTTTTTCCAATAAAATAAAGTTGTTTTGTTTTTGAACCTTTGTCATAGATGTAAAAGGGGAGAGAGTGTGTTGGAAACTTTCTTCATGGTCTCGAGAATATCAAGCATGTCAGTTTTCCATCAAGTTTCAGTGTGTTGCCATCAATGACAAAGGGGGAGATTTTTGCACCATGTTGCATTGGTGGTTGTTGTCATTGATGTCAAAGGCATTGATGGAAAAGGGATAGTGCAAGAGTAGGCATATTAGGTGGTTCTTAGAGGTTCAATATGATTTCATGTGGTTTCAAGAAGGTAGGGACTTGAAGGTTGATTGGTAGTGCCCTTTTAGGTTGGTTTCAGGTGCCTAATGAGGTGTGACAGGATGGTACATGTCAGAGAAAGCATGGGAGAAGCCTTGAGAGAGTGTCTATAATCGTAGTCACAAAATAACACTTATTATTACATTTATACTGTCGGGTATGTTAATTTATATATGGATCTTGTGTGATAAAAGTATTCACTAGTGACCCATTTCTAGGTCTTGTGGTCAATTAGTCAGGTGTCATTGTGTTTTTTCTAGTTCAGTTGTCAGTTGTCTCTATAGTTTTGACCATCTTTCAGGGTGTCTCAGATGTCATAATGTTTTCCATTGTCATATTTAGGTCTACACTAGGGCACTGGGTTACACTTTGGAGTGCCTCGAGGCACCCCGCCTATGATTTTAGGCACCCGTGTCATCATAATTTGTGGTCTTAATTTCTTTGTTTGAGGTTGGTCCTAATGGTTACCCTATGTATTCCCCTAGGTCAGTCAGAAATTTCAGGTCACTAGTGTCAAAATTTGAGCAAGAGATCCCTATATAAAAAAATCATACTCACTACATTATGGGCGGACATCTCACACATCAAAGACAATTATCTACTAAGGCAAGGGACTACATTTGGGCTTCTTCTACATCTGCATCACACAAGCATGGGGGAAAGGGTTGTATTCTTTCCATTCCATCCACCATTTTACATTTTACATCTAGTTATTTCCCCTACTACCGCGTCATTGGTGCTAGGGAATCCTAAGAAAAAAATTGCACACACACGCACATAGAAATACATTGGGTCTAAAATGTAGTGAAACACTCACTCATAAGACCACTAGTTTGGGAGCTGAGGTCAGTTCGACTTATTCATATGAATTTTTATTTTTAAGGGATTGTTTCTTTAGATAGGGTAAATCTTCATATAATGGTTTCAGCGACATAGGTGACATTATTGTGACACTCGTGCGACAGGAGTGAAGATAACAAAAATATACTATGAAACTACCAGTTTCAGGTTTACAACCTTTCCATAGTTTGCAACACCCTAAAAAGAGACTAGGGTGTCCCGGAGCACCCCACTATACTCTTAGGCTCCTCAGTATAGAAAAACATTCAACTTCTTCTCTTCCTGAATTCATTCGGTCATAGCGACACTACGGTCTGCAAACCAGTTTGCTATAATCTAGTGCATAATGAGGTAAGTTATTTACATGTTAGTAACATATCCCTCTTATTTCCATTTTTAGATTTAGCACTACATAATAACACTTAGTTTCTATTTAGATTAACTTATAAAATAGTTAAAAAAACCTAAAACCCTATTTTTAGTTAATCATTTTGGCAAACCCATCATTTCTAATAATGTTTCTTTTTGATAATATTTCATTAGCGAAATCTTCTTTTAATATCATGTCACATTTTAGTGTCAACCCTATTTATGATGAGGCTACCATCATTGAACTTACAACTTTATATAGTGCTCCTATGACCTTACCTGATGCCACTCAACAACTCCTCTTAGAAGGTCAAAAACATGTGCCAACTAATCCTGTTGATTCTCCTATCAACATATGCCTTGTTGATGACCCTATTACTTTTACTCATTGTATGCCATGCCATCCAGAGGCCTATGATCATTATTATTCTTCTTTTGATATGCTACCTGATGTTTTAGATCCTTCTATCATTGATTATTTGTTAGGCATTGATTCCCGACCTGGTATGCCTCCTACCTCTCCTCTCGGCCACTCCTATCGCTACTCCCATGTCTCCTACCACTTCTCATTATGTTTCTCTCGACATCCCATTCTAGTTCATTAGAACATTATTATTACCTTGATGATCCTATTGATAGTATTGTTTTGGATGACATTGACCATACCACTTTGTCTCTCGTTCCTAAGGAGTCTCCTTCTTTCTACACTACTGAGAGTGCTTCACCTCTTCCATCTTCTTCTCCCGATATTTCTTCTACCATAGTGCATGAGTCTCTTCCTTCTATTGTTTCTTCTCATTATACTCCTACTTTATCTACACTTCCTTCTTCCACTTCACCCATACCGCATGTTCCTTATAATACTATTAGTGAAACTTCCCCTTCATCATCTCATGTACCTCCTTTGACACATGCTCACACATTTTTTCCATCAGAGCATACTATCTCACCTCTTGATATACCCATGATCACACATAATGGAAATCTTCAACCTCTTAATACATTGTTTCCATCTTCTTCTATTCCATCACAGGACATTTTATCTCTCATGCATGTTATAGGTCAACTTTAGTCTCAAGTTCATTCTCTCACCTTAGAAAGTAGGGATTACTATGCATCTATAGACAAAAATTCCTTGCATGGTAATCTAGTTCCCCAAAAATTCATAACTCGGAATTTCCTAAGGATTTCATCATGCCCAAATTTACATGCTTCGAAGGTACTAGTGAGCCTCATGCTCATATTGCACATTATTGCACTCTTATGGCATCTTATTCCAATGATAGAGTCTTGCTTAAGGCCTTCCTATTTAGTCTAGTTAATGATGCGCTTCAATGATATACCCATCTCCTTTATGGATCTATTAACACTTTCTATGACATGGAGTATGCCTTCTTTCATAGGTTTATTATAAATAATGGTCCTAGGGTCACATACGATCACATTCCTACTCTACATCAAGGCTCTTCTAAACCTATTCGGGATTACATATTACACTTTAATTCATGTATAAATCAACTTATCTTTCATCCTAGTGAATTGGAAAAAAAATTCATCTTCTGTCATGGTATTATTCCTCCTCTAAAGCAACTCTTATAGTATCATACTAGTGATTATTTTGTGTTACAAGGTTATTGATCTAGAATAGGACCTTCTTTCTTCTCCTCTACCAGAGCCTTCCCACATTTCTCCGATTACTATGTCCTCTGTTGTTCCACCTACACCTCCAGTTGTACATCCTTAGCAACCTCCACCCTTGGCTAAAAATCAAACAAAGCGTGTTACTCCTACTCCACCTCCTAGCAACAATCCAAAGAAACCCTTATCTCAACCCAAAGTGCAACGACAACAACCTCATTCTCCTCCTCCATCTCCTACACATGTCTCTCCACCTCTATGACCAATTACTACTACTACTACTTCACCTCAGTATCGTGAGCCTCTGTGTTTTTCACCTAATGCTTGACCTCATGATGTCTTGCATATATTACTTGATGAGTGATTAATTTATCTTCCTTCCAATCAACACCACCCTCCACACCATTTACAATGCCAACATGATCAGTATTACTGTAATTACCATCATATTAGTGGCCATCATGACAATGACTATCTTGATTTACGTGAGAGGTTACAAAATTTAGAGGACACTAGTGTCATATATTTTTCATCTCATGAGCGATCATTATCTCCTTCACCACAACAACGTAGGAATACACCCCTAAGTATTCTCCACATGGTACTCTATTTGTTCATCATTCACCACCATCGCATGTACGCTATCCACCACCTCCATTACTTCTACCCCCATATTCATTACATTTTCCTCATTCACACTATCCATCACATGCATCACATGGGTTTCTACCCATCTCTACATATCCCATGGTCACTCCATATGACACACACTTTGGTCCATACACTCATGCTCCATCCATTCCATATGCATCCACCTCCACCCATCATCCTAGTCATTGGTAGGTGATCATTATCACCTTACCCCCCGATGACACACTTGTGTTATTATGGTTCTTACATGAATATTGAGGGATTAGTTTTAAGAACCTTTCATCATGAACTCGCTGTTCATCTAACACACATCAATCATTTCCCAATGACGCACTCTTTCTTACATGGCTCATACTTGACTGTTGAGGGGTCTTATCATATGAGCCTATTCATTCATATCTTTGGGGGCATCGTTACTCTCTTCCCCCATCCTATTTTCATCACTTTATCCTATTACATTACATTTTCACATATTCATTACAATACATTTATCTATTTCCACATTTATTCTATTATCATCATTCCATTACCTACACGCTACATATTTTATTCATCCAATATTTCATCCATCACATTGTATTAGTTATCTACAGCCTCATGTTACCATACATATTTTATCTACCACTACTACTACATCGTCATGCACATTTATGTTCATCACATATAATACAACACACATGCTTGAATAATCAAAATAACACCATACCATATTCATTACACCATAATAGCAACACAATGAAAATATTGATCTCATATATATCAAAAATAGGTGTCCATACATATAGTGGTCATACGATCATCATAACAAAAACATGTTTCTTCACTAGGGGAAAAGATCCCTTACATCATATATAATCATCACTATCAAACCTCATCATCACTATCACTCTTTTTGTGCCACAAAATCTCTAGAACTACATGCCTCGCCACCAATACGACGTCGCATTTCGGGGCCTCAAACTTCTCCACATGTCTACATAGCATAACAATCTCCATAATTTTCTCCGGTTGTAAATCTACATATCGGAGAACATGTCGTGGGCCAAGGACCACCACCTATAGCCTTTCAGGAGCACCGAGTCTCCTCACACACTTCATCCCTCTCGCTAAGCAACACCATACATATCACTGCTGTTATGGCCACTAGCTCAAGCAAATGGGCATGCTCCCATGTGATGTCATCCATGAACTCTAATATCCCTCCACATAGCACATCACTTGGTCCATTTGACGTTAAGGTGTGGATAAAAGTGTCTACTATCAAAGACCAATAGGCATCTCCTGCGTACATCACATACAACCTCATGTTACTCAATCGCGTATAAAAAAACACATCAACAATTTTTTAACAAAACTTTAAGTATACGCTATTACTTACGCTCTGCCATAGCCACCGCAAGAGGGTCAGGGGAACCTCCTTCACCCACTCTTCCTACTGGTAACTCTATAGCACCTGAAAATACTAGGTATAGGAACACCCATCGATGCACTACCCACCACACTCGATAATCCTTCGTACACCCCGCGTCATCGCCCTCCATAGTTGCTTTATCATTAGGTCTACCACATCTAACCTCGGTGGTACCAACTGCTCCACCGTGTGCCCTAGCATAACACCTTCCCTTTAGGGTCTCTGATAGTCCATAACCATATATATAGCTCTGGGAGCACATCTTGTGCCATCCCAAACTACCGTGATACTCTCTCCACGTGAAACAACTTCACTAATCTCGAAACTATTCCTCTAACCAAATGGTCCTCTAAATACATTGTATCTCTGTCATATCCTAAGGCCATCCCCCGTAATCATGACATGGCCTCCATGTAACCGAATCGGATCCCATCTTGTCTATTAGGGCTCAAGCTATCGGTGTCCATCTTCCTACTGCCAATATCCACCCACCATCAAGCAAATATATGTGGCCAAGCCCACTCCCCTCTTGGCCTTGTAATTGGTCTCACTATGGCTATATGCTCAAATGCCCATGTATGTAGCAGGTTTGGTGGCCCCTATACGCCTGAATGCTCATCATGGGTAATCGATACAAGTCCTTATACATGTGGGCCAACACACATCACACGCACATGTATCTCATCCCATCCTCCTTGATCCGCTGACATATTTCGTACATTCTATACAATATGCCATCATTCCCTCTCTCCACCGCTATACAAGACACCATCGCCACCGTGATGAAATTCCGTAAACGCAAAATGCTCGACTACAATATTATCCTAACTAGTATGGGTGTTTGTAGGAACTCAGGTCCTTACAAAATATCATCTAACCGAGCACATATATCACTCCATATCCACTACCACCATCACTTGTACTCTCTCCCCAACCACTGGAAACCGTAATATGTGATATACATCCTCCAATGTCACTATCATCTCTCTCGTAGGCAACCAAAATGTGCATGTGTTTGCACACCACCTCTCACACAATGCAATCAACATAGGCATATTATGGGGCACATCCCCCATCCGTGCTATATGTTGTAGGACCAGAATGGTCCAATACATCCCACTCATCATCCGAAAAACCCAATCCTAGTAGTGTACTCAAGTTCCAACCACCGCAGAACTTCCTTATGTGGATATCCCTTTACACAACACAAAACAAAAAAAAGCAATGATTAACAAACTTCACATAATAAAAAACAACTACTCAACATGTTAGAAACACATTCCATAGTAGTATCCACAAAATAATTTTTTTTTGGACAAGGGCACCCAACACTGTGGATCGGGCGCCCCAGAGCAGGACACTAGCGCCAAAATCTGGGCACTCTAGTCCTAAGGGTCACTAGTGTACTCAACACTCTTGTCCATGTCCTAAACATTGGGAAAGCAAAATATCTTAAAAACACAAAAATTCACCTCAAAAACCTATTCCACCCTACATTTAATAAAAAATAACGCACTTAACAACTCTGCAGTAGTACACAACGTTACTGCATCGCATTCCGCTACTCTCTCAAACTAGGTCAGACGTAACGGTCTCACTTGAGGCATCCCTACTCACTCCGTATACACTCTTACACTCATGCCATAAAAAAATGAAGTGATAAGTTACCTTTTCACTTTACTATTTATAAGCACATTACAATTTCCACCTTTACTATGGTCTACATTTTGTGCTTATCATCACAACTAATACATGCAACACCGTTTCGGTCATATCTTGAGCATTTTTACTCTGATTTGCACCCCATTTGTGGAATTATTTTCAGAATTCCACCTACCACCATACTACACACATTTCTACCATGTTATACACCTTATTGCTATTTTATATTCCTTACAACCACATTTTAACCTCTTTCCATTACTTTCGGCTTAGAGTTTGTTCCGCTCATCACTCCCTCTTTCGCCGAAAGGGGGGCATATCATTGGGGGTCCTCCTATAATCCCCTTATGTCAACATGCATCCCAAAATAGTGAATCCAACACCTCAAAATTTACACCATGACATTTCACCATCAATCTCCCCTAATGACCTAATCAGGGGCAACAATTTTTAACACCTTCACACATTGTAACTTATCAACTCCCCCTAATGACCTAACTTGGGAAACAAGTGACTAAAAATCATTTAATACAACATATTATCAATTTATAACAACTTTCCCTAATGACCTAACCTAGGGACAATTAGCGAAAAACCTCTCCATGAGTAACCAATCAAAAACAATTAATCAACCAATCAAAATCAACGCGTTCAAATAATATCATTCAAATCTACAAGCGATCTCCTATATGACCTAACTTGGGAGTTATATTCTCCATTTCATTCCTAGATGACATAACTTGGGACTTTATTCTATATTCTGCATTCACTTCCAGATGACCCAAATTGGAAGCCATCTCATTATCTATCGTGTTTGATTCCGGATTTACCTAACTTGGAAGAATTTACATTTCCATGACACCCATGAAGTGGGGAAAGAGTTCCTTTCCCATTATCACTCCTACATGGGTCAACTATGTTAACTCGAAATCATTTGAATCCAAAAATCACCACTTTTTTATTTAAGTCCATTTGTAGCAGCTAGATATTGAGGATGTAATTAAATCTTAGAGAATAACACACTTTTCTCCTTATGCTCTTCCTCTCGCATCGTGGACGTAAAATCCTCCCATCATTCCATTCATATACAAGTGTTCGGGTTGGGAACTGATCACTCCCTACCCACCTATTCAATATTTAACCGCATTCAAAATCATCTAATCATCATTTTAATTTTCCACACTTCATCATGACACTTACACTTTTACGTTGCATGGATCAACTCATTGATCCATGGTTCGACATGCTTTTATAGTTTTATTGGCACACTTCTACTACACATCTACACGTTCTTCTACAACTTGGGCTTCTCTATCTTTTCCTTAGGTACACATATCTATCTACTTTATGTTACCGAGCTTTCCACTCACCAACATAAAGTGGGGGAAAATGTAGTCACAAAATCACACACTTACTATTACATTTATACCACCAGGTATGTTAATTTATATATGGATCTTGTGTGATAAATGTGTTTACTAGTGACCCATTTATAGGTCTTGTGGTCGATTAGTTAGGTGTCATTGTATTTTTTTGGTTTAGTCATCAATTGTCTCTATAGTTTTTGCCATCTTTTAGGGTGTCTTAGATGTCCTAATTTGTTCAAATTGTCATCTTTAGGTCTAGACTAGGGTGCATGGGGTTGCAGTTTGGGGGGCACCTCAATCCGTGATTTCAGGCACCCATCTCATTGTAATTTGTGGTATAATTTTTTTTTGAGGTCGGTCCTAAAACCTATATAAACAAAGCATACTCACTAAATTATGGGCGGACATCTCACACATCAACGAAAACTATCTACAAAGGAAATGAACTACATTTGGGCTTCTTCTACATATGTATCACACAATCATAGGGGAAAGGGTTGTATTATTTCCATTCCATCCACCATTTTGCATTTTACATCTAGTTATTGCCCCCTATTATCGTGTCTTTGGCGCGAGGGTATCCTAGGCACAAAATTACACACACACACATGGAACTACATTGGGTCTCAAATGTAGTACAAAAATTAGTCATAAGACCACTAGTTTGGTAGTTAAGGTTAGACTAACCTATTCATATGCATTTTTCCTTTTAGGGATTGATGCTTTGGATAGGGTTTTGTAGGTAAATCTTCATACAACAAACTTGTAACAACATATGTTAAATTATTGTGACATTTGTGTGACAGGAGAAAAGATAACATAGAGATACTATGACACTACTAGTTTTAGGTTTTGATCATTTCGTAGTCCTGTAATTACGAGAGCACTGACCATGGCACCCTAGTACACTTCCAGGTGCCTCAATACAGGAAAAAATTAGCTTTTTCCCTTCTTGAAGTGATTTGGCCATAGCCTACCTAGTCCACACACCAATCTACTACATTCCAACACACAGTGAGGTAAGTTATTTATAGGTTAGTAACATATCCCTCTTATTTCCATTATTTCAATCCATTCAAATATAAAAAGCAAAATATTTAGATCTAAAACTTTAGTATAACACTTACTTTATATTTAGATTAACTTATAAAATATCTAAAAAACCTAAAACCCTATTTTTAGTTAATCAACAACATGTGTGAGAAAATTGATGCTCAACTCAGACCTAGAGTCGATTTCTATATTCCATAGAAGTTGGTTTTGAGAATTGACAAAGTGTTCTTGTATGAAAATGAGATGGGATGGATATTTTATGATCTATCCTTGTTGAAAAGTTTATGGGATATGATGGAGGAAGGTGTCTTTTTGTTTCATGCAAAATTTTATGTCCTTAGAAGGTCATTCGAGCAAGTTTTGTAAGTTTTTGCAAAACCGGTCCATTTAAAATCTCATTTTGAGTTATTCGGATTCTTAAGCGTAAAAAAATAGAAATTATTCTTTAGATAAATCATAGAAATAATTTTTGGAGTAAAATTCCCTAGAAATCAGGTGTAATTTGTTTTTTTCAAAAGGAGGTGTATTTAAAAAGATATGAGCATTTTTCAGAGGTGTTTCTTCTCCTTTTTGGCATGTGTTTTTTCCTTCAAGGTATGATTGAGTGATATTTGGCCTTTAATCAATTCTTAAGTGCTCGGGATGATTCTAGAGTTCTCTTTAAAGGAGCGTGTGTATCCATGTTGATCACTAAGTGAAGACTTGAGTATGTAGTTGATCCCTCCATGCTGCTCTATAAGAATGAACTCAAGAAGCATGATAAAACTCACCTAAAGTCATTACATTGAGTTTTTTCTTACCAATATTGTTACCTCTAAGGGATTAAATCATGCTCTTATGACATTATAAATATATTTAAACATATTGAACTATATAAAATTTAAATACTAAGTACAAACTTGTGTTAACTATGTTGTCCTAGTGTCATTCTAGCCTCAGAGGTTCTTGAGCAAGCTTGTGATGAAATGTCATTTTACAACAGGTTGAAGAATAAAATGGCAATGTGTTTGGCTCCTAGTCAAATATGTGGTGATTTTATTATGCTTAGTGAATGAAGGTGGAGTGTCTCTCTTTGTTGGTCAAGCCTATGTGTTATAAAGGATTGGTCTCAGTGGTGCACATCTTTCTTCCATATCAAAGTGCAATCTTGATCTCAATGGTGAAGTGTTTATGTAAAAAGAAGAGTATAAAAGATAAATTTATTTCATGTTTCCATGCACCTAATCACTTGAAACAATTCCTAAGTTTTTCCATCAAGTGTTCTTGTCGAAATTGTTAACTATGCAATCGTAATTCAATACTACTTGATGTAAAATGTACTTAATTTGAGCAAGAACAAGAAATTTTATGACTCAAATCATTTGGAGAAGAAGTAAATTTTTTTATGAAGCCTCAATAACCCCCACGTTTAATTTCATGTGAAATAGTTGAGGAAGTTGCATTATTTTCTCTCTTGGGATAGTGACAAAGTGAATATACCTGTCTCTCTAGGGTTTCAAGATGGTATTTTGCTCTTATCTCATGAATCATCCAACCAAATTTTATAAAAATGGATAGAAGTTGTGCGATACAAATATTAATTTTTTTCAAAATTAATGGGGTCAATTGATGGAGTGGTGGTCAATATTTCCTTCAAAGAATTTTAGAAAAACGTGCACATTCTCGTTAACAAACGCTTCTTTTCAATTTATATTGTTGTTTCAATGTAATAAATGAAAAATCCAGAGAGCACTTGTTGAGAAGGGTGTGTACATGTTGGAGGACATATATAAATATTAGATAAGCTTGAATTTTATTATTTTTGAATGTTGGAATTCTCAAATTTTTGTATAGTGCTCAACCTTGACAAGAAGGTAACGAATGTTTGGTTTACAAGAAAAATATTGATAAGTAAGGTATACATTCTATAAAAATGTTTTGCACAATTGTGAAATAAGGGTTGAAGGTATATTTCATGGGTTGAACAAGATCATGTATCTCTCAAATGAAATGAAATATCTTGCGAGATGTATGTATCACCTTGAGCATGGAATTGGTAAATTGGAAAACTTTGTTTGTACGAAGAAATGATGCAAGGAATTCTACAAAGTGCTTGTTGTGTCTTGAAACCTCCAAAAATTACAACCTATTGATCTACTCCCTATTTTGAATGGGAGATGAAAATCCTCTGAGTGTTCTTTTTATAAAGTCAAATCATTCAAGAAGGGTGCGATTCGAAGTTGAAGAGAAGAAAATTAGGTCGGTTGAAGAATATGAAGAGTTGAAGCTTGAAATTTTTTGAAGCAAAAAAATATTTAGAGTATTTTGTAGAGAAAGAAAAATAAGTTTGAAAGGTTTGTTTTTGGAGGTTTAAGTTATAATGAGACAATGAATTGTATTAAACAAGATAGAGATAAAATGAAAAGGTGAGTGTTGTAGGGATGAGCTCGAGTTGATGTGCATAAGTTTGAGATTTAAATAACATGAATTCATAGTACTAAATATAGTGAATATATGAAAGAAAGATGATAAGAAACAAAGTATAAAAATAAATTAACTATGGAAAGTTAGTGACATAGTCTTGAAGATGTCGAAGAATTAGTTGAAAGTGTAGAAGAAAATACATAGATAGATAGAGGGTGGCTGAGTGATGGGTGTTAAGTTTTCTTTTGCATGAATAGAATTTTACATCTGATTTGAGTTAATTGAAAAGACACACTTGTGAAAATTTAGTGGAAATAAAACAACTTGTGATATTGAAACATATTATATTCTTTGGATTATATGAGTAACAACAACGGGCACAAGAAAAATGAGATAGAGTGTCTTTGAAATGATTGAATATTCTAACTTATGAGATATATTATTAAGTGATAAAGTGTGTTATTAGGATCTTAGAGATAGAATGTGATGTGAAATTAGATGAGGGTATAAGACATGATAGTGAAATTTCAAATATGGTACAATTGTGAACAAACTTGCATGATAGAGACATACTTGTGTGATTGAGAGAGCAGAGATAGAAGTGTGAGAAGACATATAAAAATTGAAAAAGCTTATGATTATGCAGAGATATAAAATCATGACTGAGATGTAGAATTGACAGTGAATATAGTGGAGTGCAGATATGTAAAGCTGAACTGATATTGTGAAAGTGTGAAGGAATTGGAACGAGAGATAGCACTAAACCTATCAAGACAAGTGATAGTGAAGAAAATAGACTAAACACTTTGTGATCAGTTTAAGAATCAAGTTTGCAGAGTAAGACAAGTAGAAGAAGTCAAAAATTGACAATGTAGCAGAGGTGAATACCAAATTTAGGGTCATCATCGGTTGTTGAAGACAGAACTCAATAATGACCAAATCGGCAAAACAATTCTAAGTGACGACTTAGTAGTTAGGAGTTGAAGCTTCCTTGTGAGTTGAAGCTCACTAAAGATCAATAGAAGCTGATTGAATTATAGGGGTTGAAGCCTCTAGATAAGGTAACAAATTGGTCAAATTGATTCCTAAGTAAGAAAAATACTAATTGTCTACTATTCATATGATTTATAAGTAAGAAAAATACTAATCATATGGCTCATACTATTTGATTTAGTGTCTACATTTGACCCCACTTTATGTTTTTGAGAGAAATCTTGATAACATAAAGTAGATAGAAGATGCGTATTTGATAACCATGTAGATAAATGGAGAGAATCATGTCGAGAGAGAAGAAAAAGCGTGGAGTGATAAAAATGTGAAGCGTGGATACTGAAGAAGAGGAAGTGCCAAAAGTGATGAAGATAATGACCCTAAGGAGAAGGCGTATGTGTCGATGTCATGATTTTTCTTCTTATTGATGTTGATTGTTGATTGTAATTGATGTTTTGTGATGATATGTTGATGATTTACCTACCACTTCCCATAAGGATGGACCTGTAATAGAGAAGAATGAATAAGTAGTCAAATACGTGTGTATATGATCAAAATGTGTAAAAAGTATGTAAAATGAGAAAATGTAAAAAGGGAACATGTGCACCTTATCGGTGATTAGTGAAAAGTTTAGAAAGGATCCTGATGATGATGTAAAAGAATGATTTTTAGGTGATCTCACGTCGCTTTAACTAACTAAGAGTTTTCTGGTGATCTCATGCCAAGAATGGAAGAAGTGTAGGGATAAAAGTTTTACTTCCTAAAATGTAGAATACCACTATAGATGGTGTGTAAAAGTCCAATCTGGTTCAAATAGTTCGATCCAAAGTAAAAGTAGAAAATTTGTGTAATACATGTATGCTGAGTGCTAAGGACTATGTGCCCTTTAAAATCCACCGTAAAATTTTTGAAAAATTATGCTAAATTTGAAAATGTTGTGTAATCGCCCTAGTCACAAGTGTCCAAGAAAGGTCAAGGGTGCCTAGGCGCTACTCTCTTGGTCTAGCCACTAGTGTATGTGTTGTACTAAATACCCAAGTAAAATTCTAATGCTTGATGAATGTGATGTATCGATCTTGAAATGTGTTGTGTGATGACTATACATTCTGTATGGGGTGACTGATTCACCCAAATTATTCCCCCTCATTTGCGGTGCATGGGACATCGCGAGGAGTATGCAGCTAAAGGAGGACCAATTTTTGTGTTGAAAATAATGCCCCGCACGGGGAGGGAGTGTGCTTGGTAGAAACCAAGGCACACACAAACAAAATGGATAGGAGAAAAGTGTTAGTACATGTAAGATAAGAACACATGGCAAAGATGATGTACAATCTAACAAACAAGAAGACAATGTGTAAGCGAAGACATAAGCGGATAATGTAAACACACAAGAAGATAAAATAGACCATAAAAAGTAGGTTTCAAACATGGGACATCACTCATAATGTCACAAGAAGATAGTGTGTAATCAAGTCAAAGGGAAAAGATTGCAAACAATGGCATACAAAGAGCAAAAATGACAAGAGAAATGTTAGAAAACCATGGTAGCAAATAGGCCTACGTATAAAATGTTGCAAATGAAGCACCAATTAGCATGTTAGAAAGATAGAAAGTATGTCAAAGCATGTATAATCTAATATAGTAATTTTCTATGAAAAATAAAATAATAACACTGTAGTGTATAAAAGTGGATGCCCCAGAAACCACTATGGGATCGTAATATGTACTATATCAAATATCCATGCTTTGTGTGTGTGGACTCGTGAAATATTTGATCACAACTAGAAGAAAAATGAACGCGCATGTGTATATGATAAAGATAATGACATATGAAATAAATTACTATCATGTGTAATAAAGTGTGCATTTTACAAGTAAATGCAAGCAAGACTAAATGCCACCAAGATATATAGTATGTTATGGATGAGATGGAATGGTATGAAGGGTGAATGATAGGAACATCATGCCTCCCGAGTGGATGTGTATGTATTAGATGAGGTTCATTTATACATGGCCCTCAATAGTCAAGAATGAACCATAGAACAAGAGTGCGTTCTCAAGAAATGGTCTTAATGGTGTGCTAGAAATATATGATTGATTGAGTGTAGAGAATATAGAGTAAGTGAGTTAGTGAATGTGTTAGTGTAGTGAGGTCCAATTTATATGTAGATCCTCAACAATCAAGTTTGGATTTTGGAACTAGAGTGCATCATTATATGTGAAAAATGAATAATGCGTATAATGTGTGGTATATGTTGCGATGAGAGGATGCCAAGTATGTGTAAAGTGTGTAGTTTCTAGTGTGTGAGATTCATTTGTATAGGATTTCCTTAACAATCAAGTATGAACCGTAGCATGAGAGTGTGTCATTGGGTAATGATAATAGAGATGTATCAGGGATATGTATGTTATATGTGTGAGATGAGATGTGAAGTGTATAACATGTAGTACACCCGATAATGCTAACAAATAGGGGAGAAAAAGTATAATGACCCCTAAGTGTGTGATGAATTTGCTATCTAATAATAGTGAAATACAATGGTCCTCTACCCAAAACTTGTGGGGATGAAGGCACATGATCATGCTATAAGATTGGCAAAGATATGAGATAAACGTTGTGTATGTGAATGAATCCTATATGCATGCGAATGATGAGTTTATTGCAGAGGCAGTGGACACTTCTTGTACACACTAGGTTTTTTTCAACCCATCTACTTCACATTATACACAATTTATTTAATTAAAACATATGTAAAAATTATTATCCTATGTCACTTCATATCCCCGTTAAAATAATCTTACACCCTTCGAAAATTACTATTTACTATCTCTAAACCACATAACCACTTGAAATCTACCATAATCATTTTAAAATAACTTGAATCTATTTTATTCTTATATCCCTACCTTTACAACCCATCTACAACCTCCCCATACACATAATTCCTCATCAAAAATAAAAAAGCTGCATTCGAAGCAATTTTAACCATTTTCTAAATCTTTTCCCTAAAAAATCCATATCGCCAACGATTCTAACCAATCTCTAGCGATTATAAATATACAATTTTCCTTCTTTCCAAGGGATATTCATAAACATTTTTCTCATATCTATGATTAATTTTTGATTCCTTGGTGAATTCAAGTAATTCAAGTGATCATCTTAAGCTTGTTTCAACCTCCATAAATTATCAATCCAAAATTTTGATAGACTTCTTCATTTGTCAATCTTTGAGAAATTGAAACAACACAATATCAATCTTAACCAACTCCATTCAATGATTTGAGGCATATTTTAGCTCCATATTGCATCTAAAGGTATTTATCTACTTCATTCTGTCATTTACATTCTATTTAAACATAAAAAACAATCAAAAACATCAATTTAGACCTTTATTTATCATTTTTAGTAAAACTATCCATTTTGGCAAGAATCACTAGGGATTACTTTAATCACTCGACGATTAGCTTTGAATCATTGACGATTCATGTCAAAACATCAATTTGATAATTTCTAGATCTTTGAAGATGGGCTTGAATCACCAAAGATCCCTGTCAAAACATATATTTTTATCAATCCTTCATTTCATTTTTTTAATATCTTTACATTTAACATGTTCTTTGCAAGTACGACTTTCTCTTAGATGAAAGTTCCTGGCCATTCTCATCCAATTAAAAGCATTTACGACCTTATTATAGTCAAAAATACCTTCTCCTAGAACAATATAACATCTTTCATGAGTTGACATTGTGCACAATATGATTTACTACCAATATCGAAGACATTCGGGATCATATTGAGTTCCTCCACTACATTTAACAATACACTTATGAATTTTGGTATGATTAATTTGAGTCCATTCATATTGCATCTACCCTCACCGGCCACCATTGGAGCCACACAAGACTTACCTTTGAATCTACAATTCTAGAGCTTTGCATCCATTATTTATCTATTGCATATCTGTATCATTATCTTGATCAATCTACTTAATTGTCTAAAAGAGATGACATCCTCCAAGGAAGTCCCTTTGGATTCCTAGGATTGGCCTTTTCCGAGTAGCTTGTTTATCCATTTATCTAATATTTTCTATTTAGTGTCTTTGATCGCAGAGTGCTTTTCAGGATAGGAGGAATTGTGCATTCATTTGGACTCGACAACTTCAATCATCCATCAAGATCAACATTAGCTATCTCATGTATATTGGTAAACCCCGCCATATTCTAAAGTTAGTTTATTTTTTATTTCATTTTATTAAGTTAAATTTGGAATGAAAAAACTCTCTCATATATTCTCGGCATGCCCGATTGGACCCGATTCCCTTTTTCTTTCATTTAATTTATTCATTTAGGCCTTCTTCTCCCTAATTGCCAGCTATCTGTTAAATCTTGATGATCGTTGTGAATCTCCCATGATTCCCCGTCAATAACCGATGAACTCTATGAATTTTTTTGATTACTTAGTCGAGTCCACCTATAACATTCATTTTTATTTTTTATTTTGTCTTCTATTTTTTGTTAACCCTTGCATGTTGCTATTTTGGGGTTGTGGTTTCTATGCTTTTGTTGTGCTAAAAAAATTAAAAATTTATTTTAAAAAAAAAAAAAAGCATAGTATAAGTGTGTTTCTTTCCCTTATTTTTATTTCAAATCATTACATTCTTGTTTTCTTCTCTCATCAAAATCAATCTTTCTTTTGGGCTTAAAAAGAATCTTTCATCCTACTTGATCACATAGTTTAATTAGGAGGTTAATAGATTGCATTCACTTAATCTCCCCACACATAACCAAGTCACATCCAACATAAACTGAATTGAAAAATTCCTACCCAGGTGAAACTATTGGGATTTCTTCACCCAATAGGAAGCCGACTCGAGTGTTTTGGCCAAACATACATAACTAATTGTTGATATATTGGCTAAGCACTCGACTCAGTTATCACTTTGGGACCGTGAAGTGAGGAGGTAGGTCCCAATAATAGGCCATGTACTAGCACCGTCATAGATTCGACCCTCACGTACCTTTAGGTATATTGATGACTCCAGCCTTAAACATTTCGAAACCATCCTTAGATAATCTGCTTCCTAGGAGTTTGTCAACAGCTTTTACACATTTCACTTTTCTTCTAAATTAATCAAGATAATAAAATATTATTGTGTGTGTTTTGTCTTTTGTTTTTAATCAACTATGTAGATTTATCTTTCGTTATTGGGCTAGTTTCTATTTCTATGGTTCTTACAAGACAACAATCCCATATCCAAACTTCCGACAATATGATAGAAAACTTCCAACGATCCATTGACAATCTTCAAACCCGCCTTGAAGATGCCTCACATCTACTAGAAGAATGACAAGATACTCTATCACCCCAACTAGAAGATCAACAACAACCTCATTCGCCAAGTATCCAATTTTCTTCATCTTAAACACCCAATCCTATTAGCCCCCATTTCTTTGATAGCGGGGATCCCATCTTCTCATAAATATTAGATGAAAACCTCATTGGTCTCAATGCATACCTTGTTTCTCGAGGATTCCATCTTCAACCATTTACACTTGAACCACGAGCATATGTACCCAACCCATCATGTGCTTACACCCATCTCATTGATCCCAATCATGAAATGGTCATTTAACGATACATCCTTATCCCGTGAATAGTCGATTAGAAACATATACTTCCATGTCTACCTTCCCCATTATTGCTTTCGATATTAATGTAGTTTCCTCAAAAGGCACCAACAATCAACAATCGCCTCCTCAGTAGACCCCTCATCTAGATCTACTCCCCCTCAGAACAACGTCAACCCATCATCACCTACTTCAAATCCTTAAGTTTTCTCTGCCATCCAATCTCCACCTATGAGTTCCATATCCATCCCATCAAGTATAGTTCATCCTACCCCGTCTCAACAACCTACGTCCATTGTTCAAAACATAGTTATGTCCATCCCAACATCCACCCCACTAATCAATACTATCTCTCTCTCGTAATCTTCTTCCATCCTCTCAATAGTCATCTACTATCCCTACTTTTTCTCAATCCACACAACAACAATCCTAACCTATCATCCATACCTCAATTCCTTTCTATTACATACCTCAAAAATCCCAACCTTTGATCCATTCTTCCGTTCCTTTCAACATATCCCACAATAGTCACAACCTCTTATTCACACCTCTATTCCCTTTCAATACGTGCCACAACAATCACAACCACTTCTTAACACATCTATGCCAGTCCAATATCAATATATCCAACCCTCACAACCATTAGTTTCAAAAGAGACTTACAAAATTCCCATAAAAATCGTCAATAGAATATCCCCTTTTACCCAAACATTCCCCAACAACATTTTCCATACTAACAACCTAATCAACCCTCGAATAATCATCCTAGTTCATCCTTATCCACTACACACCAATAACTCGCAAAAGACCCTTGCAAGCCTTAATAAACAAAATATAAAGATTCAAATTCACTTCTATGGGTCCCAAGAATATACTATAATATGAACAAATATGTAATGAACCTATCCATCCATCTGTATGGTATAAATATTATGCTCCTCATTGGGAAGTTCTTAAGTTCCTTAAATGTTATAAAGCAAGGAGGACGCCCAACAACACATATGGGCCTTCCATCATGCATGTTATCTTATAGTTTACTATAAATACTCTATTTTGAGGAAATTCCCCATGTATCTAACATGCCCTACTTTGTCTTGGTATAACCGTATACACTCTTTCCATTTTCACATCTCGCTAAACTATTTCTTGAACATTTTTCAATCAATATCTCTCATAAAATCACCATTACTGACTTATATGCCATCAAACAATTTAAAGACAAGTCCATTACAAAATTTTGTTTCCCATTGAGGGGTATTATCAATCAACTGTCATTTTCCTCCCACAAACTGAATTGATAGAATTATTTTCTCATTCTTGTGCTAAACATATCTCATCCACACTTCAAATCCAATCCTTTCAGACGTTTGACAAAGCTTTTACTAAATCCTATAAACTTGAGCTCGAGCCCTTGAGGAAGGTAGAGTCAAACTTAGACCAAAGAAACCAAAAACTAAATTTTCATCCAAACCATCCTCTAGCCAAGAAAAATCCAAATCATCACCAACGCAGTGGTCATCAAATCTGCTACCAAAAGCATTCGACCACCGAATGCTCTCACCATTAAAGAAATTATATTCCTATTGGTGAATCATATAATGTAATTTTGGATAAACTCATCACCGCTAACATGATCAATTTTCCACCTATACACCCTATCGATACCTCTAGTTTAAAGCCTTTGTGTTTTACATACACAACAATTATTTCAAGTATCATATGGTCAAGGGACAAAAAATTGAAAGGTGTTGCTCATTATATAATGTCCTTTAGGATATGATAAAAAATGTTAATTACATTTGGAAAATCCTAATTCACCTCAAAATCAAAACGTCGATGTCTTTAAACAACCATTTCCAAACCATTCTCCATTGACCAGTCAACCAAAAACTAATAATATTCAGGCCCATCATACCATCAACACAATTAATGAAACACTACCTACCACTGAATCCACACACATACCTTTTTCTACTTGCACCACTGTAGAACCAGGTGAGACGATAAATCCATAAAATCCACATAACCTATCATTTGAAATGATCCTTCTTCATCTGTACCTCCCTCCTTCCTCATCTAGTCTATCTATGAGCTCTTTATAGACCTCACAAAAATAACCTATTATCCACATTGTGAAAGCTCGTATGATGACTTTACAACTCATTATCACGTAGGTAACCTTAAAAATTCTATCTCACCTCCATCCAAAAAGGTTACTATCATATCCCAAAACCATCCCACTTCTTCAACACAAAAACCAAAATCTCAGCCCTCCATCTTAGGGCCACATCCTTTGTCTAAATTACCTATCACCATCAAGCAATCAAAAACCACTCACCCATACAAAACTAAAGAAACTACATCAAAGGTAGTGGCTCCTACACCATGTTAAATCAAACAAAACATTAATTCCTTCAACGTCCACTTCAAAAGGATACTACACATCAACCCTTGAATAACTTCTTCAATGGTCGCTCATAACACTTCCTCCACTTAAGCCTTCCAACTCTCGAGTTTGGCATCCCTTGTTGCATAGGTATGAAGCCTTTTGTGATTATCATCAAACACTAGGAAATTCCATAGAAAATTATAAATCTCTTCATGATGCCATCAAAAACCTTGCAGATTAGGGTTTGATCCCTTCGAATTACAGAAATCAAAGACCTCCGGTGAAAAACCTACAACAACTATGCCTACCTCATCATCAAAACCTACTTAAAGGTATCCTAGTAAAACCCCTCCTCATCAAATTGATGTGGTTCATATTACTACTCAAGAATGCACCCACGAACCTATCGCTTCATAAAAAATAAATATAAGGTTTTATATCTCTCGCTCCTAAATCATCTAATCAAATTACACCTTCCCAAACTAGGGTTACCATCCTTTCCTCCCATTTTACACAATCCACTATCGTCGTACAAAAATTTGACATTAAAAATTTACACCAAGCTCCCATCAAAATGTCTCTTTACGAATTGGTTCAAACCTCACCATCACACAAACAAGCTATGATTGAGGCTCTTCAGATATATTAGTTCCTTCAGATGATCCACAACTCTTCTCAAACCTAGTAAGAAATCTCAAAACATCCACTGCCATCTCCTTTGATACTTCCAAAATACCATCACTATAGCCAAAAGATCATAACCTTCCCCTCTTCATCACCACTCAAGTTAATGATGTCCTTGTAAAAAGAGTCATGATTGATAATGACATCACAATCAATATTATATCAAGATATGCCCGTTTCACCTGATTCTTAGACGTTTCTTTGAATATTAACAAAATAGATAGGGTAATGGGTGTAGGAGGAATACTTGTTGAAATGATGGTTATTGGGTTGTTACATGCGTGTTGAATCCTTGATCCACATCTAATTGTGAGAGCTTCCTTTTGGCTAGGAGGAACTACTTGAAATGGAACACAAGACCACCATAAGGAATTACACAATATATGTAGTGGACTGCCTAGCGTGTGCTAGATCCGGAAGTGTGATACTTCCTAGATGGTCATTAATCCACTTTATTTAAAACAATTTAATGCTGGTAAATAAGTAAATCTTATTGTAATTTGCAATGATTTAGGTATATCACTTAAACCAAAATAAGAAAGATATAATCTAATAGGCTAAGTCGAAATAAGATCCGAAGGTCAGGTAACTAGTTTTGGGTCTCTGCAGGTCTAACAGAGGTCTTAGGTAGGTCACAGGTGAGTAAGGGTGATGTGGAAATAGGTAGGTTAGTTGTTGTTCTAGGCTATATTGGCAAAACAGAGAACGATGCTGGTTAAGGGTGACCGACACCGGTTGGGGAGAACCAAAGGTGCCGATTATCTTGGAAAACCGGGAATGCTACAAAATGAGCTTTGGATCTCTGTTGTGATTACACAGAGGACTTGGTTGTTTGGAATGAGGTATTAGGTTGTTTGGGTGGGATTTGACGAGGTTTTAATGGGTATATGGAGGGATGAGTATTAAGGGAGGTCAATGGGTGGCTAAGAGAACAAAAGATGAAGATACAATGATTAAATGACCGAACCAGAGGAGTAAACTATTCTACTTACTTGAAATCCAGTTATGGGTACCTATGAGCGATGAATGTAGGTGCTTTGGTAAGGGGTTGAATGCAATTGAGGATCACTAGATGTTGGAAAGATCTTGTATGGGCTGCATATGCATTCCTTTTTGTTTGGTTGGATCAAATTTGTGTGGGAGTGAGTGCTAGATGGTTTTGGGTGAATGTTGGATGCTCCAGAAGAGAAAATGCTTGATATCCTTCTTTGCATGCATGTTCTTGCTAAAACTTGTTCTCAAAAGATATGATATCTCTCAGGAATCTGCCAATGTTTGCCAACCTCCAAAATAAGGTTATTTTGGGAGTTAAAAGGTGACCGACAACAGATTACCTGGATTAACCGGCGATAGTTATGGGTAACCGATGTCGGTCAAGGCGGGATTTCCTAGGCTTACTAAACTAGGTAGATCCCCTTGATTTTCTGGGATCTCATGTCATTAACCCGTGGATTAGGATGGAAGCTTCCTTTAAGCATGTGGGAATGTGGTTAGAGGGAATGTAGGCATTGATTTTTAGGGTTTGGGTAAGACTTAGTTAGTTATGGCAACTTACTAAGAATAGGTCTTAGGGTGAGGTGGCTTGATGAGGTGTCTAGGTGAGGTGTATGTGTGGACATTATCTAAATTAAGATATTTAAATAATAAATATTGTGAGGATAATGAATTAATTTAATTAAATTAATATTAGTGGGGTGAAGGGGGCCATGGCTAGGTGAATGTGATGAAGGTATTTATTTGTCAAGGGACCAAAGGGGAGTGTGACCTAATTTTAGTGTCTACAATGCCTTCAAACAACTTTGCTTACCAAACACCATTGTCACTCAAACATTAGTAGTACTTTGAGCCTTTAACAATACGATCACTCCCACACTAGGTAAAATCATCCTACCACTTAAATTCAAGTGTAAAAATCTTCCTAAAATCTTCCATATTGTAGAGGGAGCATTCCAATACAACATATTGTTAGGTTAACCTTGGATACACACTATGCATTGTATCCACTCAACATCTCACTAATGCCTTAAGTATGAATATGAGGGTAAGATCTATATGGTTCCTACGGATCCTAATCCCTTTACAACTTGCAACATGACGTATCATTCGAATGACATAATTTTTACCAAATCAAACCAAAGATCCTATGATAATGTGTCTACTAGCACATCTATCTCATCATCCAAAATACCAGATGAATCTTCCCTTAATAATGTTATGGAGTGTCTTTCACTGGGAGAGTACCATCTCCTCATGCTTAATTTACTTCCTACACCCAATATGTATGGAAGACAAGATAAATAACCCATTTATGAGCCTAACGTTGGAGATGTCATCTCCTACGGTCCCATGTACCTAAAGAAAACTCTCATCTATGGGGGTATCGATCACCCCTCCTCATAAAAAGCTCATCAACTGCATGCCATGTCATTCATACTAGACTTCGATTCTTAAATAACTATGGTTTCACACAAATGTACCTCCATCATTGTTCATAGAAAGGATTTGGATTTGGATATTACAAATGAGGAATCTAGTATTTAATCTTCCAAACTTCCTGCAAAACCACATGAGAAACACAAGTTAGGTTACGAGAAGCCAACTTCTGAATCCTCCATGTCAAACACCATCACACCTATCATAGAATTTGAAACATCATCCTTGACTACACATGACGATCCCATTGACACATACGAAAAAATATCCATCCCTCCTAACTTTTTTATGCAATACTATTTCATTAGGATCATTGACTTATCAAACTAATCACATTACTAAAGCTCTTCCTCTCGCTCGACTGAGAAATGATTGAAGAGGACTCACCCACCATTAATATTATTCAATGTCAAGACAATCAAGATATCCTCTCTCACATGGGGGTAGAGGACCATTTCCTTCAAAAATCCTTACCACTTGACACATCCACACTTCTCAATGAATCCACTATTGATGTTAACATAGGAACTACACACGAACCTCATATAGTTAAGGTCAACCAATATTTAAATCCACAGGAGTTAAATGATTTCACCACCTTCCTATCCAAGTATAGTCAAGCCTTTTCTTGGTCATATAGTGATACACCAGTATCGACCTAAAATATTTGTACATAATATCATCACTTATCCTAATGCTAAGTCAGGTTAAACAAAATCTATGTAGGATGCACCCTCACATAGCTATTTTCATAAAAGAAGAGTTATAATGTCTACTCTATGGTAACTTCATCATAACTATTGATTATCCAAAATGGGTCTCTAATATCGTACCCATAACCAAATCCTTAGTTAATTTACGCATTTGTACAAATTTTCGGGATCTCAATCTCACTTTTCTTAAAGATGATTTTCCCCTTCCAAACATCGACCAACTCATCAATCTAACAACCAACCACGAGATGCTTTCCCTTATGGATAGTTTCTCTAGTTATAATAAAATTCTCATTGTTATTGAATATCAACACAAAACATCCTTCATTACCCCTTAGGGGACCTTTTGTTACCACATCATGCCCTTCAAACTCAATAATGCAAGGGCCACTTATCAATGAGCTATGACATATATCTTTCATAACCTCATCCACAAAATAGTAGAAGACTATTTTGATGATCTCCTCGGGAAATCTAAACAACGTAGATATAATTGCATTGTCATTTCTTCAATATTTACTCATCTTATTCAATAATTTTTTCTTATTAACCCCGCTAAAACCATAATTTGGTTAAATATGGACATTTTACTAAGATTTATAGTATTATTATTTCTAGTTTTATAATTGTTGAAATTGGATTCCTAAATTGCCATTATTGGTTTTTATCTAGTGTGATATCAGATTCCAATATGTTAATTATTGGAATTTAATTAGTGTAATATCGGATTAAAATATTTACAATATGCCATACAAGTATGTTCTTAATTCTATATTGAGTTTATGAGAATGGGAATATGCCCATTCTCAACACACTCATAATACAACTATGTTCCTAATTATTTTTATGTGTATCTAGCTTTATCTCAATTCTTTTCTATGATTCCTATATGAGGCATTTTGATCCCTTTTGAAAATTAAAACAATGTGATATGGGTACATGTTGTATGAAATAAGAAGCAACTATTGAGTCTATGAGAATGGACATATGCTCATTCTCATCACACTCATGGTACAATTATGTTCCTAATTATTTTTATGTGTATTAACTTTATATTTGTTCTTCTTCTATAATTCATATATGAGGGATTTTTACCTCTTTCGAAAATTTATATCTTAGTAGACAATAGGTTAAGTCATGGTGCATTTTCATACACTCTTGTTGAGATCATTAAATAATATATCTTGGCACTCTAAATACTATAGTTTTACATTCAAGAATTAAGGGATTCTAAGCATATAATTCAATATCTAGATTTCAAAAAGGTTTTCATTTTATAAAGTTATTAGAATAATTAAAAAATAATTTATCTAGACTTATGCACATAGCTTTAGGAAAAGACCATATAATTTTGTGGTTGTAATGAATGCATAAATCAATTCATTACATAACATGAATTTTTGAAATGAGTTCCTTGTAAATCACATCCATGTCCCTTTAAATCACAAGATCCAACTCCTTGTAAACTTAGAGCATAATTAAGGATTTTTTTCAAATTATATTAATTACATGGTGGAATTTATATTATTAATAATACATTAATAAGATGCAAGAGTTCCATAAGCAACATAATGTTATATAGAATTATATTATGGAAAAATTTTCCAAAGTAATATAATACTCAATCTTTCATTTAATTATCAAATCATAGTACAACTGTAAAGTTTTACTTGTACTCAAGGTTTAGAATAATGTTTTTAAAAAACCCACATCCCGAGCCAAGATGATTTCACATATAAATTTATAAACTTCAATAGTTTCTCCAAGTCAACATTCCTTATCATGTTCAAGTAGTTCAAGGTATGATTTAATGGCCATGTTTCCTTTACCGTATATGTATGTATCTACTTTTTCCTTTTTTGTTTGGTGTCCATGGCCGATGATTCTATCCTAATTGATATCTGCTTTAGGTTCATCTAGAGATGGTCCATGTTTTATTTAGCTTTAAAAATACTGATACAATGTTGTACCTTCTCCTCTCCCTGTAGGTTTCCAATATTGAACTCTCATATTTTTATTTACATCATTTCCTTCATATTGAAGGAAAATATCCCCATCTTCTCTCCCCATCCATATATTTTCATTATCATTTCCTAGTCATATAAGTAGAATTTTTCCCTTGAACACATCCTTCAACGGATTGAATTCTTGGTTAGATCTTCCAAAAATAAGCCCAACGTAAATATCTAGTTGATTACTATCTATAAGGTGAAAATCATCCAATTGAGTACTCCCTCACTTAATCATAAGGGAACTTCTTGTTTCATTCAAAATAAAATGTTTTATTGTAAATAATATTAATTTATTATGTTGTAGCAAGTTTGAGCAATCAAAACACCTATTTACCACATTTTCTCTCCATACTCCAAAATTCAAAGGACCCAACCTCTCTCCATCAATTTCATGATCTTATAGCACATGAGTTATAAAACCCATGGCTATGTCATCGTCTCTGTTACAAGATTTGTGTTTGAGAATGACATTTTATGGGAAAAAACCTCTTCTATCTTTAGGACTTATATTGATGGTGCTTTCAGTTTCATCACTACAATCTCTGTCACTCTTTAAATTGTAATCATGTGAATCAGTAAAAATATTTTCACTTCCCAAATTGGGGGAATGGATGAATCTACATACTTTTCCAATTCACTCTCTTCCCAAGAAATGTAGTATCCTTTATTCTTGACATCTGCCAAGGTTTCAAATTCATCAACTGAGAAAGGAAATTTTACTCTTCCATCCAATATTGTGTTAACATTGAAAACAAAAATCCTCTTCCCACATATTTGCAATGTAGTGTCTTCCTACTTGGATATAATCTTCCCTCTGTAACTTTGGTTCCTTTTGAAAAAATTCCACATGATCATCCTCTACAAATGTAAAATCCCCTTGCTGCTGTAACAACATAAAATACAAATTTTGCGAGATGATGGAAAATATATTAAACCATTGCATAAAATAAATTAAAAATTATCATGTATGTACAACCATAAGTATATTAAATACACATAGCACATGAGTTGTGAACTTCTATAATTTAGTAAGGTTTGGAAATACTTCAAAATTATGCATATAATTTAGAAATATTTATAACATGATTTCCAAACTATGATTGAACTTGACTCAATTGAATTTAAATGATGAGAAATAAATAAATATTACATTTCCATTTGCTAACTGCTTCATCCAAATAGAGGTTAAATAGATGAGGTTGAATTTAAATGATGAGAAATAAATAAATAGTGGTTAAATAGAAGTTAATTAGAAACTTGATTGCTAACCGCTTCATCCAAATATATTCATCATATTAACATAACATATATTACTTTTGCAATAATTCCTCATACTTCCCATATTCCCTAACTATGAGAATGGGCATCTATCCATTTTAAACATTCTCATAAAAGGATGTAATTGTCATTCATTCTTTATGTTTCGCATAGGAGAATTTTTATTTCTTTCTATATTGATTTTATGAGAATGGGCATATGTCTATTCTCACCACACCGATAAAATATTTGTTTATATGAGAAATGACATATGCCCATCCATATCAAAATCATAAAACTCTTTGTTTATATGAGAATGGGCATATTCCTATTCCAACAATTCTACCTCATTGAAGCAATATTGAAGCAACTTCACAATCACATGAGGATTGGGAAAAAGTGAAAAAGAGGAGGGTGAATTTACACCATACTCATCAAAGATACTCTCTGACTGTGAAAATGAATTGAACAATGGGTTTATTGAGGTCAAATCAAAAAAGAGAAGAATGAAAGGTTTTGAGGAGATCTCTGATACTCTTTACAATGATAAAAAAGAAAATAGGAAGTCAGGGCCTCGGCTTCCGAATAGCTAGATCCTCTGCTAGAAGGATAACATATTTTGGAAGTATTTCCAAAAAGGCGGACCATCTCAAAAGGAAATCACAAAGAAGGAAACGGAAAAAGATATTGTAGATGGAACTCAAATTCAATTGAGCCATCTAGAAAATGCCTCCCCCATCCTTTTTAGATGAAGATAATCTCTTGGAATATTAGAGGGCTGAATGGAAGCTCTAAGAAAAGAATACTCAAAGAATTAAGGAATTCAAGTAGACCTAATATTTTGATTCTGTAGGAAACTAAAATGAAAACAAGTGTCCTAGAGGAGTGTAAAAAGGTTTTTGGGATAGCTCGAAATTTACTCGTTGTTGATTCTCAAGGAGCATCGGGTGAAATGACCATTTTCTCGGGATAAGAATCTATATCCTGGTATGGTGATTTCTGCCACTAATACTCATTTTGTTGTTAAGTTTCATGCTCTTGAAATGATTTAATGTGGATCCTCTCAAACATTTATGCACCTAATACTATGAATGGAAGAAGGAAACTTTGGGAAGATTTAAATTTTTTTAGAAATCAATGTAAAAATGACAATTGGCTTGTTATGGGAGATTTTAACTCCCCTCTCAATCTTGGAGAAAAGTAAGGTGGTAATTCTGATTACTCCAATGACATGGATGAATTTGCTAAATTTGTCTCTAATTCTAATCTTATGGATGTGGAACTCCATGGAAATCAATTCACTTGGAAAAATAGAAGAGTTGGAAATGACATGATACATGTTAGATTAGATAGAGCTCTTATATCAGCTAACTAGATTCTTCATCAGGATTTCCATTTATCTTCTCTACCCAGAATTGGCTCGGATCATAATCTGATAGTATTAAATATTTTTAATTGGGTCAAACCTACACACAGTTCCTTCAAATTTGAAAAGATGTGGCTGGATCATGAAGACATTTTAGATCGATTAAAGAATGGTGGAACTGGGATGGAGAAGGAACTGCTCAATACAGGTTAATTTAGAAATTAAAAATGTTAAAAAGCAGGTGAAAACTTGGAATAAAGAAGTTTTTGGCAATATTTTTGAAAGGAAAAAGGATTTAAAGAAGCAATTCAGAGCTTGAATCTCAAATCTCTGCAAATGGTATGACCTTGGAGGATCAACTTGTAGAAAAGAAACTACTATCTGAGCTGCATACGGTTTGTAGTAGGGAAGAAAATTTTGGAGACTCAAATCCAGGGCCATTTGGCTGAAAGAGGGAGATATAATTTTTTTTTCCATCTCGAGCACTATAAATCATTGAGCATGCAATAAGATAATGTAGGTCTCTAAAGGATGTTAGGAAAATAATGTTTTCTATGGGAGTTTACTATATTGTAAACTTATATGTTAGTAATGAGTTGTATTATTGTTATATAAACAACAATATATTATTGGAGTTGTTTTAACAACTCAGTATGATTTGAGTTGTGTATTGTTACATGAGTAACAATCACAACTAAATAGGATTATTGTTAGAGTAACTTCCTAGTTTATAGGAGCTGCATTTTCCTATATATTTTTAATCTATACGTATGGTGAATACAAAGAAATAATATAATTATTCTATGCGATTTTCCTCTGCAAGTCTGATCCAAAACTTATAAAGGAAATGGTATTGTTATCAAACATCCTAAGGACATAAAAGTTGAAGCTCTTAGATTCTATGAAAATTTTCTTAAGGAAAATAGTGCTTATAATGGAGAGGAAACCTCTTTTCTTTTAGAGGCCATTCTAGGAGACAACATAGATGAAAAAAGATTCAAAAACATTACCAAATTAGTCACTATAGAGGAGCTTCAAAAGATGTATTTTCTCTTTAAGGTGATAAGGCACTAGGTCCTGATGGTTTCTCTGCTAATTTCTTTCAAAAATTCTAGGAAATATGTTTGGAAGACCTTCTCAAGGTAGTAAATGAGTTCTACAGAACATGAGACCTCCTCAAGGATCTGAATAACACTCACATTGTGCTTTCTCCAAAAAAATGGATGCTAAAGAATTTAAGGACTTCCATCCTATAAGTCTAGTAAATGTGATTTATAGAATCTTTACAAAGATTATTGCCACAAGAATCCAATCCATTCTTTCTAATATAATCTCAAAGAAACAAAGTGGCTTTATTAAAGGGAGGATAATACAAGATGGGGTGATCATGGTGCATGAAATTATTCATTCAATGGATAAAAATAAAAATATGGTATGGTAATGAAACTTGACATGAACAAGGCTTTTGAAAAAGTTTCTTGGCACTTCCTTGATAAGGTTCTGGCTAAATTTGGCTTTCAAAATAAATTCAGAAGATCATTCAGGCTTGCATTTCTACGACTATATTTTTAGTAGTGGTCAATGGTGAGCCAGTGGGCTTCTTTGCCAATAGCAGAGGGGTTTAAGATAGGGAGATCCTATATCCCCTCTTCTTTTCATTCTCATGGTTGATAGCCTTAGCAGATCCATTACCAAAGCTATTAATGAAGGCATTTTAAAAGGAGTTAGACCTACTTTTGCTAACCAAACTACCTCACATCAGCAATTTGTTGATGATACAATTTACTTTTGATGGCCTCCATCCTTGAAGCTAAGGCTATTAAGTCTATTCTAAAATTCTATGAGGCTGCCTTAGGTCAAGAGGTTAATTTTGATAAGAGTTCCATCTTCTTTTTCAATACTCCTCTGGAATGAAAAAATAATCGCTCATATTTTGGGTTGTAAAATTAGTTCACTACCTACAACCTATCTGGGACTACCTCTTGGAACTAATAAAGTTCCCATAACAGTTTGGAATGGTTTACTTGACAGGTTTTAGAGGAAAATGGTTGGATGGAAAGGGACTATTCTCTCCAGTGCTGGAAAATGTCTCCTTATTAAAAGCACATTGCATAATTTACCTATCTACATTATGTCTCTATACAACATCCCTACAACAATTATGGAAAAAATAGAAAGGATCCAAAAAAATTTCTATGGCAGGGACAGAAGAAAAATTCAGGTATCACTTGGTGGCATGGGATCAAGTATGTACACCTAAAATAATAGGTGGGTTGGGCATTAAGGACATCAAAAAAATGAACATGGATTTAATTGCAAAAATGGGATGGAGAATGCTAACAGAGGAGAAACCTTGGATTGAATTAATCAAATTCAAATACCTAGCTCAACAAAACATGAATTATTTCCTTTATGATGATCAACTACCTCATGGATCTGTTTTCTAGAATAACTTGACTCAAATGAGGAACTTTATCAAGCAAGGATGTAAATGGAAAGTGGGAAATGGCAGTGATATTTAGTTTTAGAGTGATAACTAGACTAACTTCAGTCTAAATGATAGCTTTGGCTCTATCAAGGATATCTTAGTTCAAAAGTATGGAACTAAATTCAAAGACTACATTGAAATGGAGGGAAATAGAAGAAGATGGAAGTAACTTAGTGTGGAGGTGAATGAGCCAAATCCATGGTTTCCTCTCTCCAAGAGTAGTTAGATATCATACCTCTGAATCAAATTGATGTCAAGGATGAGCTTGTTTGGAGTAACTCATTTGATGGTGAATATACAGTCAAATCAGGATACAATTCCTTTTTGAAAATATTCATTGTGATTTCAAATGGAGTAGAATTTGGTTTCCTGAACTAACTCCCAAAGTAAATTTATTTTTTTGGATTTTCCTCAGAGGTTGAATTCTCATGAATGATAATTTAATGAAAATAATATATATCGTGCAAACATGTGTTGCATATGTAAAAAGGAGGTTGAGGACATTAAACACCTTTTGCTACACTGTGAGTTTGCTTCGAAGATATGGAGTTTTTCTTTTTCAAGATTCAATATCTGTTGGACCTTGCCAAAGGAATTTTCACAAACTTGGGAACAATGGGACCCCCCATAAAAACATTGCATGGTTAGGAGACTATGGAAACTAACCTTGCCTCATATAATCTGGAGAATTTGGAAAGTCAAGAATGATATAATATTCAGAAACAGTAGGAAAATTTGTAAAACAAGCTTCAATAAGATTGGTAATGTTGTCAAAGATAATATTGAAAGATTTAAACCACCCAAGAACAAGAAATATCCTAAAAATGAAGAGGTTATCCTTTCAAATTGGAAGATTGATATTGAAAATGTTTAGAAACAAAGAACTTCAACCATTGACAGGTATTCAATACAAGTGTATCCCTCCTAATTCTTGGTATAAGCTCAATTTTGATGGAGCATCTAAGGGAAATCCAGGTGTTGCTGCTGGTGGAGGAATCATATGGGATCACAAAGGTTGTTTAATTTGCTTATGCAGGCAGAATGGGACACCAAACCAACCATTATGCTGAAGCCTTATCAGCTTTATGGGGCCTAAGACTTGCTAAAGAATGTAATATTCTGAACATTATTGTAGAAGGGGACTCCTTGAATGTCATAAATCATTTAAATCAGATTCATCCTCCTAGTTGGACAATTAAGGCATTTATATAGAATCTATAAATATTTGTCACATCTTCAATAACTTTAAAATTGGCCACACTTATAGAGAGGGTAATAGTGTGGTGGACACCTTGGAAAATTATGGAATTAGTAGAAACTTCACCACTTGGTATTATGAAGAAAATACCCCTATTGAAGTACAAAACTCTATCATCAAAGATAAATGTGATAGATCACATCCCACGTAGAATCTCTTATGAGATTTCATTTGCTTCATTGGAAATGCAAGTTAGCACATGTGAGAGGAGTACATGCATTTATAATCATAAAATTTCGCATGCCCGATGGGTCTATAGATGGATGGTTAAAAAGTGGATTAGGGAAGATACAAACAACTTTTTCACTGGTTTCAAATAGGCTACATGCAAAGGTGGAAAAATGGGGGAGATCCTTGCCAAATCAAACCTAATTATGATCCTACATGGAAATAAAACATAGAGATGTGGAACTACCTTAAATGCGGAGGGTTGCTAAGTTCATTGAGAAGCTACAAGGGCATGATTAGAACATTTCCTTACATTTTTCTATAGATTGGAAAGAACGAAAGGTAAAATATGGTGGTCAAAATGTGCTCATAACAAAGGAGCTTATTGTTGAGGTCACATGCCTCACTTTGGATGGAATAAGTTTTTAGTAAGAGATTGGATAAAAATGCGGAAGCTAATTTTTTTTTGAAATAGGGGAGGAGCTTCAATTCGTAATGGTAGGTATAAAGGTTAGTTCCATCCCTGAGCCATTTGATGAAATTGCTAAGATGATGGTTCACTTTATTTCACTTAAAGGTAGATACATCACTGTACCCACAAAACATTTGGTTTTTCTTAACCATTTTAGGTGAAACCTTCTTGTTTTCTTCTCACACTATCTCCTAAACTCAATGGAGCGTTGCACAATTTATCTCCAAAACCAAACCCATGCAATAACCCTCCACAAGGGTCTGATCTTCCTCCTTCATAGACATTTCCTTTCCGTCACCTAGCATACCCGATATTCCCGTCCCCCCATTCCCATTAACCCTATTCCCATTGTCACCCCAACCACCATCTCTGGCCAAAGGAAAATCAGAACTAAAAATCCTTCCTTCTCCAAACTGTACCCCTCTCCCTCTGGCAGAGTTCTCAAGAGTAGTAAGGACATTGAAATTGCCCAAAATTTATTAGCACATCAGTACTACAGGACAATGCAACACCACTCAATAGGAGAAGGAGAATCTTCTTCACATGGTGGAAACCATGGAAAAAGAGATGGAGAATCTCAAAAAGGACATGGAACAGCTGATTAAGCAAAGGGGTAAAATAAAATTGAATGAGGATATTGAAATTGGTGATGAACAGTAAATGAAATTTATAAGAAATTGAATTCCCTGGACAAACAGACTAGGGAATTCTAAGGAATGACATGATCATAACATCTCAATTTTCAGGGCTATCCATGATTTTCTGAACAACAGGTCAGAAGCATTACCATGCTCAGTGGTATCTCAGCAGCCATTTGGGGCACTGTCTGCTGAAAGGGACCAGGTCATCTCCCATCTGAATGTCAGTGACCCTACACATATCACTACTCTCATGCTATTCACCTCACTTTAGACTATGAAATCAAGAATTGACAGGGCTTCTAGGAGATAAACTTCTTTAGAGCAGTCTTGATGTGGTTTGGGTGTTGTTTTGTTGCTTATTAAGTTGTTGTTTAGTTCTTTACTTTTTAGCAGTTCTATACTTATTCTACTCTTTCTTGGTAGTTCCTTTTGACTATTGCTTGGCTTATTGTAATATCTGGATCTTGATCCTTTTTTGCTACTTACTCTTATTTATCTGGATTTTGAGCCTTTTTTGTATTAGGGTATAGTCCCTTCAAAACTATTTTCCATTAATAAAAAAATATTGAACTTAATCATTTTTATATCACTATAAAGGATGTGGGAATGGGAAACTATCCATTCTAAAAAAAATTAAATATTACCTATATTTCTCTTCTATGATTCTTATTTGAGAATGGGCATTTACCCATTAAATACAAGAGAAAAATATTTGTTTGTATGAGAATGAACATCTTCCCATTATGTCTATGTATATTTTTCTTCCATGGTTCTTATATGAGAATGGGCAAATTACAAGATAAAAATGTTTGTTTGTATGAGAATGGACATATGCCCATTATCTATGTGTATTGCCTCATTTTCATTGTTCTTGTTACTCACTTTTTAGACATTAATAAAAAAATTTCTCAAAAAGGAATAAAACCTAATTTCTCTAAATGTTCTTCCAAGGTACCATCTCATTATTTAGAACATTTAATATAAACCTCTGATGTGAGTACTATAAGTTATATAATTTTTATCATTTTCACATCCATATTATATTATGAGTAATAGAAGAAAGTTCTTTTCATTTTGGCGCTTATATAGGATTAGAAGAAAGTTCTTTTTATAATTTTCACATCCATTCTCTCATACAAACATACTTTTTTTTCATCTTATCTTGAATACAATGTATTTTTTCCTCTCGGAATAAAGTTTACTTCATTCTCACAACAAACATCATATAACAGTTATAGAATAACGGATGTTGTTCACTCTCATTGCCTTATGGCAGATTCTAATGATCTATTTTTAGAATTGTCATATGCCTATTGTGATATAGGAATCCGAATCAAAGAATAGAGATAACACATTCTAAGTTCCTTTATAGAGCTATAAAAATGGGTTCAAGCCCATTCACATAAAACAATCTTTTTATTTTTGTAATGTAAAATAATATTTAAAATTTATAGGTATTATTAAATGATACAATATTATTTCTTGTATTTAATTATTAGTATTATTAATTAATGTTGTTAATTAATTAATTTTGATTAGTTATAATATGATTTGTTAAATACATATTCTTTGATTTCTAATTTTTTTATGATTAAAGTTTAAATATTATTATTGGCCCATTCTAAGAATTATAATTAATGAAGCATTATAAATATTAATGGAGTTTATGTCGTTAATTAGTTTTATAAAGTTTTACTAATTTTATAAAATTATTTTAAAAATGCACTATAATTAATTAAGCATTAAAAATAATGGCGATTAAGTTGTTAATTACGTTTATAAAGTTTAATTATATTTTTATAATATTATTTAATTATTTTAAAATTAATTTTTATTCGTTTGATAATATAATTAGATGTCATTTTTAATATAATAATTGAAGTTTATTAGTAATATTAATTCTTGTAGTTAATATTAATTGATAGGATATTTTTTGAAATTAATTATAATATTATTAATTAATTATTTAAATTAGCACTAATATTAATTAATTATAATATTAATAATTTTTTTTTTTTTTATATTTAAGGTGGGTTGAAGGGACCCATTCCCTATTTACAAAAGGAGGCATAGCCTTAGATAAGTCCATAAATAACCACAAAAAAACCCAAGTGGCATACTAGGAAAAACCACATTTTATTCTATACCTATACATAGTCCCGAATTATGCTTACAGGCTTATAAGATAGACAAATTACAGCCTGAGTTAGGCACATCCACTACCATCTCGGGCGTGCTGACATACCCTTCATCCACCAAGAAAGCATTGATCCATCCACGCCAGAGGTATCCAAAGGCATTACCCACCGAGGAGTGCAGCTCATCCCACCAGGACGGAACATGAATCAATGGAGCCCTCAGATCTTTGATATTAGGCAATTGAATACAAATTCGCTCCCCTTTTTTTCCTTAGCATAAGAAGAGAGGGACTCAAAAAATTCCATCAAAGACATTGAAATGGCACTCGTAATCCAGGAGGCATCCTAAATGAGACCAAGTAATCATGTTTAAATTAGCCACCTCCGAGGAGATATTTTCGTAGAAGGTAGGGCATAACCATTGGGATGCGAAATTAACCACATCTGCCTTCGAGGGATGCAGAACCAATAGGTTTTTCACAAAAAGGGAGACAATGCCACTGTTTACCCTTGGCCATTCCTCAAGATTTATAAAGTCCTACCTCAAGACCGATTCGATCACATCTAGGTCCTTCACACATGAGATGAGGAAAATTTTCCACAGCCTGCCATCGGTAACCCTATTTCTAAAAGCCATTTCCCTCGCATCACAAGAAAGAGCCAACACAAGAGCCCGAGGGGGTGCCATCTCGCAAGCAAAAAGAAGGGGGATGAGAAAAACTGCCACCCAAACAGCCTTAAATAATCTCCTTACGCTTCACACGTGGGGAAGCTATCGTCGAAATCATGTTGGGAAGAATCCCTCGTGGAAATCAAATGAAATCCCTCCCATGCTAAGCAATTATTTGCCACCCTTTCCTCACATGCCTGATCGATACCTTTATTTGCTAACCAATCGGCACACTGATTACCTTCTCGGTAAATGTGCTTTACACTCCAATTTTTGAATTTAGACAACAACCATAAAATCTTTTGAACATCGATATCTAGCTTCCATGACAAAGCTCTTTTTTTAATGATGGCGTTGATAATTATCAAGGAGTCCCCTTCAATTTCTAGATTTTCAATTTTAAGGGAGGAAGTGAGAAGTAAGCCCAAACCAAGGGCTTGCACCTCAGCAACATTACAAGTACCCACCTTGAGTTTGTAGGAAGTAGCCATAACCAACATATCAAAAGAGTTACATATGATACAGCCAGCACCTGAGACCCCTAGATTACCCCTAGAAACCCCATCAAAATTTAATTTTAAAAACCGCAGGAAGGGGGTGCCCAAATAGTGTTTCTTCTAGCCATGGAGGAAGACACTTTAGGCCTCATAGCACCATCCATATGCTTAGTTATCAAGGACCAACTTATTTCTAATAGTCTCATGTCATGGGAAGTAAAAGGACATGATCTCGACTAGTTAGTAGACATAACTTCTGAGATAGCTCTTTCTAGCCGTAGGAGAACTGAATTTACTGAACCATATTCCTCCCTAAAAATCCTCTTGTTTCTCTCCCACCAAAGGTGCCACAGCAGAAGAACCAAACTACAAAGCCAAATAGAAGAAAAGGCCCCTGAGTGAGAATTAATAGGCTAGGCTAGGATAACATCTGTGAGGGATTTAGGTTGGACCCACAAAAGATTTAGCTTGGCGCATAACCAATTCCAACATTCAACTACAAAGGAGCAATGTAGCAGCAAATGATCCCTATCTTCCACATCCTTTTCACATAGGAGGCATCTAGTGGGACCTTGAAAACCAAATTTTTTCCTTCTTTCTTGAGTTAGAATCTTGCCCTTAAAGGCCATCCAGATCGAAAAGACCAGCTTTAGGGGGGCAATGGGATTTCCAACATTCTTTCCATACTTGGTTCTTTAGGGGCAATATCCTCATGAAGCAAAATATACCCAAGATGAGGGGAATAGGATCCCGAGGGAGAAGCAGTCCAAACAATTTCATCCTGCTTATTTGAGATCAAAATTTTCCTTTCCTGCAAAATAGATAAAAAGTTAGCTTCTAAATCAGGAGGGAGGTTCAGATGGTCCACTTTTTTCCATTGCAACATTGAGGGGAGGGAATCATTCAGTTCCCCATAATTAGACACAAAAGGGCCCCAATCAACAAGCAATCTCCTCTTAATATCTGAGAAATCGGAGAGTCTCCAAGGGTAGGGTATCCATTCCATGGATCATCCCAGAAGAGAGCTTTCTTTCCATTGCCCACTTTCCACTGCATAAAAGACAAACAAAGATCTACATTCAATCATGAAATTCCATATATGCGAGCCTTTGGGGGGTTTGCCACCCGGAGAATGGACTCAGGAAGAGAGGCACCCAAATATTTCTTTTCGAAGACCATGCTGAGAAGATTGTTGGGGTTGGAGATAAGCTTCCAGACCAATTTAGCTCCAAGGGCCACATTTTGCAAACCCAAATTTAGAACACCCACACCACCAAGCTCTTTAGGCTTAGCAAGTGTATCCCAACTAATCAGGGGAAGCTTATTTTCCTCGGATAAACCTTGCCACAGGAATTTCCACAAAATGCCCTTAATCTTACCGAGAATACCCTTAGGGATTTTAAGGACCGAAAGGAGATACAGAGGGGCAGCACAAAGGACTGATTTTACCAGCAAAAGCCTCCCGACAAGGGAGAGCCATTTACCTTTCCAGGAATTCAATTTAACAGTTAGAGAATTGAGGAGATCAGACCATAGGGAGTTCTTGCCTGCACCTTTAAACAAAGGAATACTGAGATACTTGATAGGCAGGAGCCCTTTTTTGAAATTGAAAATATTTAGGATTCTAGCTTCAGTTTGCAAGGTAACATTGAAGAAAAAAATGCAGGATTTAGCAACACTTACATCTTGCCCAGCCACCCTAGAGTATAATCCCAAAGAATCCTTTAACTCCTTAGCCTCCCGGATGGAGGCCCTTCTGAATAGAAAGGTGTCATCAATGAATTGCTGATGAGTGAGAGGAGGAATACCATCCGCAATCCTTAAACCAAAAATCTTACCCTCCCCTAATTTATGTTTGATGGACCTGCCTAGGGCTTCACCACTAGAATATATAAGAAAGAGGATAGGGGACCCCCTTTCCTAATACCATTATTAATTCGAAATAAGCCTTCAAAGCTCGCATTAATAATAATGGAGAAAGAGGCACTGGAAATGCAACTGAACATCCATTCAAAAAAGTGCTTAGAGAAGCCAAAATTTAGAAGGACCCTAATGAGAAACATTCACTTGAGCTTATCATAAGATTTACTGATGTCTAGTTTTAGCATCATACCAGTGGGTTTTAGAAGAAGAAAGAGAGTGAACCAGCTCATGTGACAAGATGACACCATCCACAATAGACTGACCAGGCATGAAACCAGTTTTCTCAAGAGAGATAAGAGGATCTAAAATAGATTTCAACCGAAGGGCAATGGCTTTGGAGATGATTTTTTAGGACATGTTACAAAGGGAAATAGGCCTAAAATCTTCGAAGGAGGAGGGTTGAAGCATTTTAGGGAAAAGGCAGATGAAGGTGTTATTTAGCATTTTGAGCATCAAGCAGGATCTCCGAGAGGCTTCCACAGTTGCCCAAACATCATAACCCACAATGCCCCAAAATTTTTGAAAAAATATATAGGAAAGCCATCAAAGCCGGGGGCTTTATTTTTTCCATGAAGAAAACCACATTCTCAATTTTAAGGAAGGAGAAAGGCTTAAAAAGTGCAGAGTTTTGATTTTCAAAGATGAGAGTGGGAATAGCATCCAAGAGGGAGGTCTGCTCAGCCTCGAAGGAGGCAACATCCCTAGCTAACAAGGAGGAGAAGAAATTAATCCCTTTAGATATGATGTCCCACTGATCCACCAAACTGACCCCCTCACTGTTTTTGATTTTTGAAATGAAATTTGAATTCCTTTTTTCTTTTACAGAGGCATGAAAGAATTTAGTATTTCGATCACCATCCTTCAGCCAGAGTTCCCTAGATTTTTGCTTCCAATAAATTTCCTCCCTAAGAAGCAATTCACCTAACTCACTTAAGAGATACTTTTCATGAGCATAATCCTCCTGGAACATCCCATCATTGAAAACTTTTAAATTTAGGACATTCAATTCAGCTTCAACTCGGCCTTTTCCCTGAAGATGTTTTTGAAATGCTTGACATTCCAGTCCTGCAAGTCCTTTTTTAGTCTTTTCAACTTTTGAGCCAACACAAACATTTTGGAACCTTCAATATTATAAGAGTTCCACCAGAGATCAATCCAACCCTCAAGAGAGGCATCCCTAATCCACATTAGCTCAAATTTGAATGGGGAATGCAGGAGGGGAAACATCAATATCAACAAATAGGGACACTAGGAAGTGATCTCGACCTGCACCATGGCGAAGCGAACATTCAAGCACAATGTCATTTAAACTTCATCTAGGATTGAAAATAAATCTATCCAGCCTTTCCGCTATATTACCAAAACCCTTATGCGTATTACTCCAAGTAAACCAACCCTTCTTAGGTTCAATATCCACAAGGGCACCTTCTCTAATGAAAGAGCATAAATATTTTTGGGATTGAAGGTTTCTAGTGATCCCCCTTTCTTATCCCTGCAATCTGAAATGGCATTGAAGTCCCCACCAAGAATGAACAACTGATCACCGATAGCGAGACTGCTTGAAGCAATTCCGCCCATAGATTCTTTTTACCTAGAATTCTAGGAGGGGCATAGATATTAAATAAAAGAAAATAAATATGAGAGCATTAGAAACTTTAACAGATTTCCAGCTGAGAGATTGGGCTTGCAATTCCACCATTACATCGCCTTCCTTCCAAACAATCCCGAGCCCCCTAGAGGCACCCGACGAATCCAAAAGGCCCCTTTCCAACCTCTAAAAGACTTATTCCAGATAAATTCAGCATCAGTAGCAGGTAACTTAGTTTCTTGAAGAAGAACCAGGCTAGCCTTTGAGGAGAGGATATAACACTTAAGCAAGTGTTGTTTGTTAGAGGAGTTAAGTCCTCTGACATTCTAGGAGAAGATCTTCATTGAACACAGGGAAGGGTTTTCACCTTCCCAGAATCAGCAAGATCAAAATTCTGGGTTTTTTGCTTCCCTGCATCAACCTCTAATTGGGCCAATTCCTGCTTTGATTTTCTCCCCCTTTTACCTATGGAGCAAAAATAACAGCCCCCTACCATCTTGGCATGGAGCTAATTTAGAAGGGGCCAAGCGGGAACTAAAACTTTCGGGGTGATCTCTCCTTCTTCCAAGGTCCTTGCTTTGGAGGTGGGGAGTTCCACATCTCAGGAAAGGTTGTTTGAAATCCATCCGCTAAGAGTAGCCATCGAGGAAGCTTTCCCCTACACAATACCTTCCTTAATCGGGGGATAAGAGCCCTAAAATCTATATGAACATCCTACGTTTCTTTTAGTAGCAAGAGAGGACTTAGGCTATTTGAAAAGCCAACAAGGGGCAAAGGGGGGACATCTAGACCCATCGAACCACTATCAAAAGCTAGAGATGTAGGAGGGGAAGGGGTGGGAGATTTAATCAGATCCAAATTCGAACCATCAAAATGAGGGGAAGAGAGGGATCCAACCTTTTGACCAGGATCCTGGAAATCCTTCTTCAAATGCCCTGATTCCCCGCAAGAAAAGCACTTGATACTTAGCCCCTCATAAATTATTTCAGACGATCTGGAGCCCTTATGGGAAGGCAACAAGATGGAACTTGGAAAGGGTGAAGACAAGTCCATATCCACACATATGCGCGTCGAAGAGTTTCTCCATTTAAGAAGAGTCGGGTTGAAATTGGCACCAAAGAGCCGAGGGATCTGGCAATAGATTTAAGAGAGGTAGTCTTCCTAACTCGTGGGAGATTTGGGAAATTCAACCAGAGTGGAGCTCTGTGAATGATTTCTGATCTTGGATCAAAATCAGAGGACCAAGGTCTCATGTATAAACTGGAGGAGTTTAAGAACTAGGGACCACCCTTAAAGACATTTTCCACCGAGGACACAGAGTGAAACAAGACTTGAAAGAAACCGTTCCACAAAAAGAGGATCTTAAGATTTCCTTCCCTGCCCCAGAACCAGTATAGCCAATTCCTAATTTTTCTCCTGGAGAACTTGGCACCAATGAATTTACAACAAATAGCTCTCTTTTCATGGATATCAACAAAATCCTTTTTCCTCTCATGCGACAGATCGACTGGAACTGAATCCTTGGAAATTTTGAATTTGATCCCACCCACTTTGAAATATTTTGGGGGGTATGAACCGCTCACCCCTATACTTGCCAACCTCAAGAGGGGATATCGTTCTCCGATGGTTTGGAAGCAGAGGACTCTTTTCCCGATCACTTTCCTCGAGCAAGTTTCTGACTACGAAAAACCCTAACTGTGAGACCAGAAGTTTAATGACTACCCCAAGGCCAAAAGACCTAACTAAAGCAGAGACCCCATCCTTCACCAGAGCATCCGCGCTAGGCCCAATCCATTCCTCACCACTGTTGATGCTGAATGGAATCCTATTAACGCCAGAAGTGACCTCCTTCAGCTTAGGCACTAAAACGACTCCCTCTCAACAGTCGCTTTGGGCAGTGAAAAGTTTGAATTTTTGTGGGATTCGCATATGGCTCCCATTTTTTGAACTCCTAGCTCGTAAAAGAAATACATTATTCTTCAAAAACTTATTAATAATTAATGTTATTAATTTATTAGTTTATTAATTAATATTAGCTTATTAGTTTATTATTAATTAATCTTATTAATTAATGTTATTACTATTGATTACATTTGTATTTGTCCATGACATAGCGAGACAATTGATTTGTAAATAAATTATTTACCACCTTTTAATAATTGAATGTACTTATTTGCAAAACAAGTCTTCAAGCACCCGTTGGAGGGAAATTGATAAAATTAATGGCAATTAATTCTTTTGTGGCATGGTAGAGAGAATGACAATGGTTATTATTTTTGATGATGGTAGAGATATAGGAATTGCAAGGTTGACGCGATTATTAGCAGCTATATTTTTCTTGTTCATCCTTTTCGCTTTATTTTTCATCCAGTTTTAGATTTTTTTGTTCATCCTTCCATTTCGACTTCCCGTATTTCGTTATATCATTTCATCTGAGAAGAACAAGATTTGTGTTTCGTTACACCGCTTTTTTCCTAGTAATAAGAAGATTTGAAAAATATTTCAGAGATATTTTTGTTTTCTCTGCTAAATTTGTTTTGACCCTTTTCACTTTGGGCTCCCAATGTTTCGTAAGAATGTTTTGGATTGTGAAGCACAATATTTGAAGAAAATTTTATGCATGAATTATTCTAACTCTTCTTTGTTGAATTATTATAGATGAATAATATCATTTGGTTTTCTTTACCTTTTATTCTCTTATAGGTTTAATGATAATGCCCTATTTTTGATCTTCTATATTTTTGATCTGGGTATTAAGAATATCAATTCAATGTTTTGAAATACATGCATAGTTGTTAACCTAATTGTAGTTGATAATATAGGGAGTTATCTGTTATGATTTTACCAAAGTATAGAGTGGTCTTACTACCTAGGCAAAGCATAACAAGCATTTCTTATTTTCCGAGTTACGAGGTTGAGTTCTGCAAGCCGAGAATGACTTAGTATTAGAAGAAGAATGTAATCTTTATAGTGAAGAAATTTTTACATCTATTTTAAATTGAAGATAAGTTTCAGAGATACTTCTAACTCTTCTCTCATTGTATTTTAAATCTTTTGTATTTTTGAGAAGGGTTTTAAGAATATCACGTCAATATTTTCATTGTAAGACTTTCATAGTTATTATCCTCCATAGTTATAAAATGATGCATATAAAAATGATTCTTTCATGCATCTTTGAGAGTCTTAACATAATCAAGTTCCCTTACAAAAACTATATATGATTCTAAGCAATCCACTTCCAATCCTTCTTGCTAAGAGAAGGAGTTAACTATTTTTATTACCTAAGTACAATACGCTTTGGGGTTACCACCTGGTAGTGTTAGTTTTTTTCTCGAGATGGGTGGCGTAGCTATGTAGGCATAGATGGGAAGGTGATCTATGCTCACCGAGCTCGCAGTGGGTGAGCTAACATTTCAAGCCGGGTGGGCGAGTTCACATTCTAAGTTGGGAGGGAAAGATGATCTGTTAAGCCGGTGGTCAAGCTAGCCATTTAGCCGACTGCGCCGAGTTGAGCGGGGAGGTTGATCAACAAGCTCGGTGGATGAGCTGAATTCTTGAGATGGGTTGGGTGGATGACCTACCGAGCTAAGTAGGCAAGTTGACTTATCGAAATGGGCTAACCAATTTACTTTTCGAGATGGGTTGGTGAGATCACCCGCCAAGATAGTAATATTGAACTTAATCATTTTCATATATGAATTAAAATGATTAAGTTCAATGTTGTATCTAATGATAAAATTCCCAGTCTCATAATTAGAATCATTAAAATAAGAACATAGATAAAATCTAGCTTGTTTTATAATTCACAGTTGCCCATTCTCACAACATTCATAGAGTTATTGAAAAGAATAAGTTCAATATTGCTTGTATTACAATGATTAGAATTAACATACACCCATTCTCATACAAATAAACTATTTTATTTTCCATTGAATGGTTAGGTATCCATTCCTATAGAGGTATTAAAATGTTTAAGATCAATATTGCTTGTATTAGAATGTTTAGAAGGAGCTTGTGCCCATTTACATACAAACAAGAATTATTGAATGAGAAGATGCCTATTGACATTTAGGAATCATATATGCATAACATAGCTAAAATTTAATTTGTTTTAGAATGGGAAGTTTCCCTTTATGAAATAGGAATCATATAAGAAAATTAGATCAAATTTATTTTGTTTTTGAATGGGAAATTCCCCATAATCTCAACCTTCATAGGTATTAAAATGATTATGTTCAATCTTGTATTGAATGAAAACTTCCCAATACCATATAAGAATCATAAAATAAGAAAATAGATAAAATCTAATTCATTTTAGAATGGTAAGTTTCCCACTCTCACATCCTTCATATAATTTTTAATTGATTAAGTTAAATATTTCTTGTATTAGATTGACAATTCCTTTTCACTCTTATATCCTATTACTTTTCCCATAGTAATGATAAATTTCAAGATTGTTTGTATTACAGCAATGATAATAATGGGCATATGCCCATTCTCATACAAACAATTTTTTTATATTTAATGGGTAGATGCCCAGTCTCTAATAGGAATCATAGAAGAAGAATTTAAGATTAATTTATTACATGAGAATTTAATAAATAAAGGTTAAATAGAAGTTAATTAGAAACTTGATTGCTAACTCGCATCATCCGAATATATTTATTATATTAACATAACATATATTATTTTTACAATAATTCCTCATACTTCCAATATTCCCGACTATGAGAATAGGCATCTATCCATTTCAAACATTCTTAAAAAGGATATAATTGTCATTCATTATTTATGTTTTGCATAGGAGAATTTTTCTTTCTTTCTATATTGAGTTTATGAAAATGGGCATAATTAAAATAGCATATATTACTTTTACAATAATTCCTCATAATTATGATATTCCCTAATTATGAGAATGGCATAAGTCCATTTTAAACATTCTCATAAAGGATGTAATTGTCCTTCATTATTTATGATTCACGTAGGACAATTTTTTTTTTTTTTTTTCGTATTGAGTTTATTAGAATGGGCATATGCCCATTCTCATCACAATGATAAAAATATTTGTTTATATGAGAAATTGCATATGCCCATTCTCATCACAATAATAAAACTCTTTGTTTGTATGAGAATGGGCATATACCTATTCTAACCATTCTACCTCATTGAAGCAATATTGAACTTAATCATTTTAATATCACTACAAAGGATGGGGGAATGGGCAACTGTCCATTCTAAAACAAATTAAATATTACCTCTATTTTTCTTCTATGATTCTTATATGAGAATGGGCATATGCCCATTCAATACAAGATAAAAATTTAAATATATGGAGAATGTAATATATATATATATATATATATATATATATATATATATATCCAATCGTAATAGTAAAGTAAATAATAATATTCATAACATATATGACATGTCATTAATAATCTAATACTATTAAAATTTGAAACAAGTTTACTAATTATCCATGATTGCATATCTCCCTCTCTCTAGTATAAATTAATTTTGTTGATACTCAAGACTAGATTTTTTGTTGATTCTCGGCGCTAGTTTTTTTGCTTGATTCTCAGTGTTTCCATGGTGATCCCTCCACTACATGGGCTCTTTCTTTAGAGGTAATCAAGGGATATGGACTTCTATGGCCCTATCTCCTCTTTCAGGCTTTGAAAAATATTTTGGATTGATTTTGACTCGGTGGAGAAATCCATATAAAGTATTCTTTGGGAGGATTACATGCAAGGATATGGTCGAGCTCATGTCAATGCCAAGGTTGCTTCCATTTTCTTCACCCACTTGCTTCTCCTTGGAGGATTTAATGATGAGGCCCTACAGATTGCTTGGCATTTTATTCAACATAGACACATGGTTGGTCTTGCAGAAGTGGTGGAAAATTTCTATTTTCCCACAACTCTTTTGCAAATTTCAATGGAAGTTGATGGGGATTTGGTTTCTTGGGCCCATGTTCAAGAATTAGAAAGGAGGTATAAGTATCTTTTGGATTTTGTTGTTTTTGTTCATCAGAAATGTCGATTGAAGGAGGAAGGTCCTGCCTACTTAGCCCCCTGGAGTTGGAAGCTTTTTCTTCCCCAATTCACCAAAAGTTAGCTCGAATTGTCAAACTCGAGGAAGGTCCTACCTTCATAGCCCCCATAGACTTGGAAGCTTTTCCTGTCCCAATTTTCCCAGTTCTAGCTCGAATTTTCAAACTCATGGTGAGCGAGATAGTTTCATATAATTCTCTGCTAAGGGTTGCATAGGATAACTCTCAAGAACGTCGCAGTAGCTCCAGACTGAAGGTTCCTACTCTAGCTGTAGCTTAGGAGGTCAAGATGAATGCGGAATTTTATGAATTATGAGAATAATAATGCTCTTGCGTATCTTAGTTATATAGTATATTTTTAGGTTTGGTTTTTTGTCATTTTTTCAGGGCATCCATGCTTAAAATTCTTTCTTTCTTTTGGGCTGCCTTGCTTCTTGATGTTGTATACATTTTTTTGTAAGGGAGGGGACCCAATAACCCCCTCAGTTCAAAGTTCTGGTAAAAAGCATTTATCCATAAAAAGTTAAACCTCAAACATGGGTATGAATTTTTTTGAAAATTTAAATATTATTTTAAGTACAATAATTAAACCTAAAACATGGCTATGATATTGTTTAATATTTACATTTTTTATCCATGGCATATCAAGACCATTAATTTACAAATAAATTGATTATCACCTTTTATTAATTGAAGGTAATTGTTTGTCAAACATGTCTTTGAGCACCCGTTGGAGGGAAATTGACAAAATTAATGGAAATTAATTCTTCCATAGCATGGTAGAGATTATGATGAAAGTTATTAGTTTCGATGATGGTAGAGATCTTAGCAATTTCAAGGTTATTCGGTGAAGCTATCTCTTTCTTTTTCATCCTTTCCGCTTTCTTTTTCATCCAGTTTCCACTTTTTTGTTTTTCCTTTGAATTTGGGCTGCCCGTATTTTGTTTAACCGTTTCATCCTGTGAAGCATAATATTTTAAGAATATTTATGAGATTTTGTTTGTTATCTTCGATAAATTTTTGTTGACCCTTTAATTTCCTGCTTTGGGCTACCTCTGTTTCGTACGTCCGTTTCAACTTTTGAAGCACAATATTTGAAGATCATTTCAGGCATGAATTATTCTAACTCTTCTTTGTTGAATTATTATGAGATAAAGAAGGGGTAGATGCCCATTTTCATATAGGAATCATATATGAAGAATATAAATAAAATTTTTTTTTTTTTAGAATGGGAAGTTTCCCATTGTCATATAAGAATCATATAAAAAAATAGATCAAGTTTACTTTTTTTTGAATGGGAAGTTCCCCATAATCACAACCTTCATAGGTATTTAAATGATTATGTCATATATTGTATTGAATGAACAACTACCCAAACCCATATAGGAATCATAAAAGAATAATATAGATAAAATCTAATTTGTTTTAAAATGGAAAGTTTCCCATTCTCACAGCCTTCATATAGTTTTTAAATTGATTAAGTTAAAGGATGTGAGAATGGGAAGATTGTTTATAAAGAAATTTTGAACTTAATCATTAAATTAAAATGTCTATAGATGTAAATTAAAAGTTGTACCAAATTATTATAGATGTAAGAAACCTAAAACATGGCTATGATATTGTTTAAAATATATATTTGTTCTTCACCATTACATAACTAGACCACTATGTAAATATATTGTTTACCACCATTCCCATTATCATTTCCATTTATTTTTGTGCATAGATTCAAGCCTTATTTATGATTTTCAACTATTATATAAGTAATGTCCTTCAAAGCAATATTAAACTTAAAAACAATACAAGTTATATTGAAATTAATTTTTTTCCCCATTCTCACACCTTTGTAGAGATATTAAAATGATATATTTTATTATTTCTGTACAAACAAAATACCCTTTGAATACAATAACAAAATGTTTTTTTGATTGAGAGTTGACATATACCCATTCTAAACATTCTAATATAAGCATTATAATTTGAAATTAATCCAAGCCACAACTTGGTAAAAAGACAATATTATTTTCAATGTATTTTAAATGAATATAACCTAAAACATGGCTACAAAATATGTTTAAAATCTATATTTGTTTCGAAGATGGCATAACGAGACCACCATACAAATTTATTGCTAACCACCATTTATTATTGAAGGTAATTATTTTAAAACACATCTTCGACCAATTATTAGAGTGAAATTGGAGATATTAATAACATTTAATTGATGTCACTATGTGGCACAATGGATATATTCTCACACAGGAATCATAACATAATAATAAATAAACAATTTATTTCACAGGATTAGAATGTAGTAAATTCTATATCTATACTTCCATGATTGTGATATGAGAATGGTCATATGCCCATTATATATGCCCATTCTCACATACGAATCATAGTAGAATAATAGAAATTTGAATTTCATCTATATTATTGAAGGAAATCATTTTGAGATCTATATAAAGGTTGCGGTAATGGGGAATTGTCCATTCCGAAACAAATTAAATTTTATCTCTATTAATTCTTGTGATGATGTATGAATTTTTTTAATGTAAAATATTGACTGTGAAATGATCTTATTTAATGTTGATGTTTGAATCATTATTAGGCACTACTATTACCTTTTTATATATATTTATTATTCTAATGATGATTGACTTTTCTTTCTTTCTTATAAGATTTGTAGTTGTCTATATGATTATAAAATTAGTTAGCAAAAGTTGTTTTCCAATAGAGATTGCATTATTACCTTGTTTATCGATAATATGTACTACGTAGATATAAAGAGTAGTTAATCATATTGTAATATTCATTTTATAATAGTTTAACATGATTACAAGTTGAAAATTCATGCCAGTTATTTGAACTGACATGCATACAATTTATTCTTTTCATCTGGTATGCAGGAATCAGAGTAATCATTACCAAGTGACACGTTGGATTTGATACACCTACAAAGGCAGCGAGATTGGGTAAGTGCCCACTCTAAACAAAGTAAATGTTATATGTATTCTTTTTATTATACTTATTCACATATCTCCATGAACAATAATGGAATTTCTATTATGATTGAAATTAAAGAGAATAGGCATATGCCCATTCTTCATATACTAACATTATCTCTATAATTCTTTTTATTATATTTTCATTTATCTCTAGTATGAACAATAATTGACATTTTTTTAATGATTCCCTTATGAGAATAGGAAAATTCCCATTCTTAAGGGAAAATTCCCATTCTAAAATAAATATTAAAGAGAATACACATATGCCCATTCTACTTATTTTAATCTTAGCAATATTGTTTGCATTTCTATTTAATACAAAACAAAACAAGCATTTTGTTTGCATTAGAATGGGCATATGCCCATTCTAAACGATGTAATACAACCAATAAACGTATTTAAATTTTTTAAAACTATGAGACTGTTTAATCCATACTCTTATTATTATTTTTCTATTATTCCTATCTACCTAAGAAATTATTCCATGTATCCTAAATGAGAAGGGGAATCTTCCCATTCAAAACAAGACAATGCAAAAATCTCAACCAATTTCATAACTCTATACAAGTTGTGAGAATGAATGCCCATTCTAAAACAAAGTAAATTTGATTATTCCTATCATAAAGGGCATATGCCCATTCTAAACTTTATAATGCAAGTAATTTTTTTTTTTTTGAGAATGGGTTTGTGTACATACATGATTGAAAGATATTTGTTTTATGAAAATGGGAATGTACCCATTCTAAATGTTCTCCTATAAGCAATTTTGATTTTATGAGATTGGGCATGCAAACATTCATCAATATGTAGTCATTTGAATACCTATTTAAAAGTTGTGAGCATATCTACTCCATAATATTATTTTATGATTGCTATCTTCCCTAAGATCTATTTTTTGATTCCTATATGAGAATAGGAAGATTCCTATATGAGACAAGACAATGTAAACATGGTCAATCAAGTTTATACCTATATAAAATTTGTGAGCATGTATTTTGCATACTCTTCTTTTATTATTCCTATTTTTCCAAGCAAGTCTTTTATGATTCCTAAATGAGAATAGTCAAATCAGAAATCTAATGCGCATTTAAAACAAGACAATTTTTTTTTTTTTCCATGAGAATGCGCATATGTCGGTTCTAAACATTGTAATAAAATCAATATTGATTTTATGAGATTGGCTCTATTATTCCTATTTATATATATTTAAAAACAGTGAGACAATTTTATCCATACTCTTCTTATTCTTCTTATACAATTCCTAAATGAGAAGGGGCATCTTCCCATTCAATACAAGAAAATGCCAAAAAGCTCCATAAATTTCATAACTCTTTTAACAAGATGTGAGAATGGGTGCCCATTCTAAAACAAAATTGATTATTCCTATCATAAAGGGCATATTCCCATTCTAAACTTTATAATACAAGTAATATTAATTTTTTTAGAATGGGCATGTGCATAGTCATGATTGAAACATATTTGTTTTATGAGAATTGACGTGTGCCCATACCAAACATTCTCATACAAGCAATATTGATTTTATGAGGGTGGAAATGTGCACATTCGACAATACTTACTCAATACTTAGTCATTTAAATACCTATTTAAAAGCTGTGAGCATATTTAATCCATACTGTCTTTTATGATTCCTATATGAGAATGAGCATCTGTCCATTCAATACAAGACAATGTAAAAAAGATCAATCAATTTATTAACTTTATACAAGCCGTGAGAATGGGTGCCCATTAAAACGACAATAAATACGAAAATAGTAAATATTACAAGTGTCTAATTAGGTATGACGGTAAATTCTACTATATATTTTTCATTATTCAAATATCTAATTAAAACATAAAATGGGTCCAATCAATTCAAATATATTTTAATAAGATTTAGTATAGAATTAGGATATTAGGATATCCTAAAACACGATAAATACGTAAATAGGACCCAATATTTAATATATATATATATATTTTTTAATTTCATGATTTCATTATTAAAACATATTTTTGGTAAATGTGGACATTTTTAAAACATTACATGTGTCTAAATTGGTATGACAATAAATTCTACTATATATTTTTCATTATTTAAATTTCTATTTAAAATCAATTCAAATATCTAAGCATATTAAAGCATATTAAAGCATTTAAGCATTACATGGTGGTGATTTGTTATTGTATTATACATTCATATTTTGAATGTATGTACAAAAATAGTACTATGTATTTTTCATTATTCTAATACCTCTATAAAACATTTAAATGTTTCTAAACATTGGGATAATAACATATTAAAGCATTTAAATATGTACCCTTTCATGGTTAAGTATTTACGATAGACTTAGTATATTAAAGACATTTAAGCATTATAGGTTGGTGATTTATTACAGTAGGATAAATTCAAATTTCGAGACTTAAGATATTAGGATATTAAAGGCATTTAATCATTAAAGGGTGGTGATTTATTATGGTATGATAAATTCAAATTTCAAATTTTTGGTGCTTTCTTTTAGAGGTGATTTTCCTTGGTCAAATACTTTATAAAAATATTGAATTTGAATGGCTTGGGTTTTGATTGTTTGTTCTCTTACGGCTGAGTTTTTTATTTTTCTCTCTTACGGTAGAGTTTTTTAATAAAAATATTTTGTGGGAGAAAGACGAAGGTATGCAAAAGGATTTGGGATGATTTGATACATAGATTATTGAAAAATAAACTTGTTGTAGAGGTAATAAAACTTGTTGGGGAGGTCATAAAAAAAGACACAAAGAGAGACAAACATTACTAATTCCATCTAATCATTTTTTTGCACCATAAATAGGTACACATTTTAGACCTTACAACATTAAAAAGAGAGTGAAACAATTTTGATTTGTATATTTGGTAGTTGTTACGTTTACGAATGTAAACAAATTGATTTTTGTATTTTTTTGTTGTTACGTTTATGCAAGGAAACAAATCGATACATTTTTCAGACATTAAAATAAATGAGATATATGGAAAAATGGTTCAAATAGTTGATTGTGAATCAAAATATATTTGTTAGTATACATTTAATACATTTTAGCAGTAAACTTGGAAAAAATGAGATATAAAAACCTTGAATAGCCTTCTCTGCAATTGTTGTATTCCGTTTGAGAAAAATTCAATTGTATCCCTTGCAAAATCACTGTTTCGAAAGTTGTTTCTTCTTCTTTCTTTTACAAAATATTTGTATCTTCGTATCTTTCCCGTTATCAATAGCTATATCTTCTTCTTTCTTCCACTAAATCTCTATATCTTCGTATTTTCTTGCCACATCTAGATTCTTCGTCTTTCCCAGCTAAATCTCTGAATGAAAAAATATTTGTCTCAATAGAGTGAAAACAAAAACTTGATTCATTCAAAATCAATATTTTTATAATGTACTTGGCCAAAATAAATTACCTCGTAAAAAAGAGTACCGAAAATTTAAATTTTGAATCAAACTTGACATAATAAATGACAATTATGAATTGCCTCCCAAAAATTAAACTATATAATTTAAAATTTGAATCAATCTTATGGAAAATGTAAAAAAAAGTGTCGAAAATTCAAAATTTGAATCAAACCTACCATAATAAATGACTGGTATGAATTTCCTCCCTATAATAAAGCACTAAAAATTTGAAATTTGAAACAATAGAAATCAAAGTGTTTCTAATCAAGATGTGATATTAGTAATTAATAGTTCATCATTAACATTGATTAGTAATAGAAATCACTTGTGATTATATAATATTAGTATTAATTAATAAATTAATAACATTAATTAATAATATTATAATTAATTAGTATTAGTGCTAATTTAAATAATTAATTAGTAATATTATAATTAATTTCAAAAAAATATCCTATCAATTAATATTAACTACAAGAATTAATATTACTAATAAACTTCAATTATTATATTAAAAATGACATCTAATTATATTATCAAACGAATAAAAAAAATTTTCAAAATAATACTATAAAAATATAATTAAACTTTATAAATGCAATTAACAATTTAATGGCCATTATTTTTAATGCTCAATTAATTATAGTGCTTTTAAAAATAATTTTATAAAATTATAAAAATATAGTAAAACTTTATAAAACTAATTAACGACATAAAATGCATTAATAATTTTAATGTTTTGTTAATTATAATGCTTAGAATGGGCTAATAAAAATATTTAAACTTTAACCATAAAAAATTAGAAATCAAAGAATATGTGTTTAACAGATTATATTAGGACTAATCAAAATTAACTAATTAACAACATTAATTAATAATACTAATGATTAAATATAAAAAATAATATTGTAAATTTTAATGATACATATGAATTTCAAATAATATTTTACATTACAAAAATAAAATGATTGTTGTATGTGAATGGGCTTGAACCCATTTTAATACCTCTATAAAGGAAGTTAGAATGTGTTATCTCTATTATTTGATTATGACTCGTATATAGAACATGCATTTGAAAATTCTAAATATATATCATTAGAATCTTCCTAAGGCGGTGAGAGTGAACAACATCCCTTATTCTATCATTCATATATGATGTTTCTTTGTGAGAATGAAGTAAACTTTATTCCGAGAGAAAAAAATTACATTGTATTCAAGATAAGATGAAAAAAATGTATGTTTGTATGAGAGAATGGGCAACTTCCCATTCTTAAACAAAGACCGAGTTAGATATGATTACTATAGAAGCACTAAAATGACAAGAACTTTCTTCTATTACTCATACTATAATATGGATGTGAAAATGATAAAAAAATATATAACTTATAGTACTCACATCAAAGGTTTATATTAGATGTTCTAAATAATGAGATGGTACCTTGGAAGAACATTTAGAGCAATTAGTTTTTATTCCTTTTTGAGAAAAAAATAATTAATGGTTGAAAAAGTGAGTAACAAGAACAATGAAAATGAGGCAATACACATAGAAAGAATGGGCATATGTCTATTCTCATACATAAATAATAATTTGTTTTTTATCTTGTATTAAAAGAGCATATGCCCATTCTCATATAAGAATCATAGAAGAAAAATACACATAGACAGAATGGGCATATGTTCATTCTCATACAAACAAATATTTTTATCTTGTATTGAATGGGAATATTCTCATTCTCATATAAGAATCATAGAAGAGAAATAGAGGTAATATTTATTTTTTTTAGAATGGATAGTTGCCCATTCCCACATCCTTTATAGTGATATAAAAATGATTAAGTTCAATATTGCTTCAATGAGGTAGAATGGTTAGAATAGGCATATGTCCATTCTCATACAAACAAAGAGTTTTATGATTGTGATGAGAATGGGCATATGCCATTTCTCATATAAACAAAGATTTTTATCATTGTGATGAATATGGACATATGCTTGATTATCATAAAATCAATATAGAAAGAAATAAAAATTCTCCTATGTGAAACATAAATAATGAATGACGATTACATCTTTTTATGAGAATGTTTAAAATGGAAAGATGTCCATTCTCATAGTCAGGGAATATGGTAAGTATGAGAAATTCTTGAAAAACTAATATACGCAATTACATCCTTTTATGAGAATGTTTAAACTGGACAGATGCCCATTCTAATATTCATGCACTATAGGAAGTATGAGGAATTCTTGTAAAAGTAATATATTCTATGTGAATATGATGAAGATATTTGGATGAAGCGGTTAGAAATCAAGTTTCTAATTAAATTCTATTTAACCTCTATATATTTATTTCTCATCTTATAAATTCAACCTAAATTCTTCTTTAATGATTCCTATAAGAGACTAGGCATCTACCCATTCAAGATAAAAAGTTCATTTTTATGAGAATGGGCGTATGGCTATTCTTATAATTGAAATACAAGAAAAATAGAACTTGATCATTACTATGGGAAAAGTAATAGATATAAGAGTGAAAAGGAATGGTCAATCGAATACAAGAAATACTAAACTTTTATTTAAAAATAATCTAAAATTCATGGAGAAAAATTTGAAAGTCAGGCGTAATGGTGAAGTTTCTTCCCTTCTTTTTATTTTCTTCCCATAGTCGGAATGACAGGCATATCTTCCCCATTAATTTTTCCCCAGAATCCATGGGTAGTACATGGACATCTCTGATTGGATGTGGTTTGGCCATGTTTCAAGTGATAGTGGAAGCCTCCATGCATCCAAATGGCACAACTCCAGGGGCGGGTCCAAGGGATAGTCCTCAAATAAGCGCAGGCTTTCCACGTGTCCCAGGTTCAAAATGAAGGTAAAACAAGCTCAAATCGGCTAAGTATGGAAGGTTCAATGGATGGCGCCACGTGCCTCATCGGCACAACTTCAAGAGTCAAAGCCGGGGGTAGTTCTCAAACTTGCGCCAGTCCTCCATGTGTCCCAGGTCCAAAAAGAAAGAGATCGATCATTAAAATTGACTAAGTATGGGTGGGTTGGTGGAAGTCTCCACGTGCCTTAATGCAATTTCGAAAGTGAAATCAAAGGGTCAATCTCAAATGAGCGCCAGCTCACCACATGTGGTCAAAGTCAATGGAGAGATAGAGTTGGCCATTGAAAATTCCAAGAAAATCTAAGACCGGGAAGGAAGGAGACACGTGTCATCTCGGTGCAATTTTAGAGAGGCATTTCCAAAATGGAAACTCAAATGAGTGCCACCCTCCACGTGTCTAGGGGTCAACATAAGTCAAGCAGGAAATAGGCCCAAATCGGCTAAGTATAAAGGAACCGGTGGAGCTCTCCACGTGTCATCTGGCATAGCTTCAAAGGAAAAAAATGCAAAAGGCATCCGCAGCCCACTCCAATCAATTCCTTCCACATGGGGTGGCCCAAATTTAAAGTTGTAAAAGCAAATCAAATGGCCCATGTTTTAACTGGTGAAATAATGTAATGGCCATATATTTTAAACTATTTTTTTTTTTTCATTAACGTTTCTTTGCAAATCAAGAATTTGAAAGGGCATGAATGATTGGAATAAGTTGTAATTATTTCTTGCTTGCTCGAGGAATTTGTAACCATCTCTTGTGAGCTATATCATGGGCTTTCAAAGCCATTGTATGGGGTTGGAATTTTGATATTCTAGAACTATAATTTCTAATTGGAAGAAATCAATACAAAGGTTTTCCCCTTTTTCCTTTGTTTTCTCTTTCCTTCTTGCTCTGATATGTGAATCATTTAATCCTTGCATGCTTAGAAACTTTGTGTTCTAGTTTATACAATCTCAAGAACTTTGAGTCTATGGATTGTGCCCATTATAAACGTGAATGGTTCTACTCTATATCTCATTTTCTCAATACATATAAGGGTTTTCTCTGCCATCTCTTTTCCCTAAAAGTATTGTCTTCTTCTGCCTCCCTCCTCTCTTCAAGTCTTCTATCCTCATGTATTGATAACTTTCCAGGCATAAAACACATTTCAAGATATCGGGAAACCACCATTGAATGAAATATTGTGTATTTGTACATAGGTTTTGCCCCTACTTTCAATAAGGGAACCTCTCCCATTAAAGAGGAGGGACTTGCTTGTCCCCTGACTGTGGTTTCATTCCAAGTGCAAATCTGAAACCCAACAGTTTTTGGCTGACTCTCTGCTAGGGATTTGTTCAACAAATTTCCTTTCTAAAAAGAACAACTAATTTGATCATTTCTTTGATCTGCGACTCTAAGATATACTCATGGTGGTAGAAGGGCTCTTGGAATTGAAGATCCCCAATTTCAACTCTTGGATCAACAAGGTTTTCAACTTCCTCCAACAAGAAGAAATAGAAGAGCTCATTCCACAAGCACACCTCTTGTTGAAGACAGAGCTTCTAGTAGTAGCATTCCTCAAGCACAACTTAGCCCTAATCTTCGTGCCCTAATTCTTGTTGGTGTCTCAGTTCCACTTCAAGAAATCTTTCCAAGGATGGCAACACCTCGGCCTTGGGGACAAAGAGTTGGGCCTCTGGCTCTTCCTCAACCATTGCATGAGTTACCTAGGGGTAACAGGAAGAATTTTCCCAAATTTAGAGGTGATGGAAAAGTACACCCTGATGAACACATTGCAGCCTTCATTGTTGCATGTGGGGTCCTTGGAGTTGAACATGAGGATGTCTCTATTAGGTTGTTTGTGGAGACCTTGCAAGACAATGTTTACAGATTGGTTTTACCATCTTCTGCTTGGGACCATCATCGATTGGACTACTATGAGGACTGAATTTGAGCAGCATTTCAAACCTCGAAAGATGTGCATGCTTTTCTAGCTCATATTTCTCAAATCAAGAAGGAGCCACATGAGCCTATGAGAGAATTTGTGGCCAAGTTCAACAAGTTGATTAACAAGATTCCACAAAATACTAGGCCTGTTGATCAGATTCAGAAGTGTTTCTTCTTGAATGCTCAATTTCCAAGTAAGCTATGCCCTTGAGGAGAGAAAATCTTGCAACTTTGGATGTTGATCAGAGATTGGTTGTCAGTGTGGAAGATGACTTGATCATGTCTAGCAAGCTGAAAAGGGAGTCTTTCAAATCCAAAGCATCTTCTTCTTCCTCTCTCTCTGGAGGTAATGCAGATCAATTGGTGTAAAAAGTTTGGCTAATGACCTCATTTCCATCAAGAAACAATTGGCTCAACATGCTCCATATCAAGATGTTCCAAGGAAGAACTTTCAGCCTAGGAACCACTTGCCCTCTTCTCAAACCAGGTTGGCCATTGAAGGTCCACCCCTCAAGGTGCCTGTCAATGCTACTTGTGAGTTCTTGAGCCTTGATGATGAGGAAGAAAATGGGCTCTATGATGAACAAGAAGAGGAAGTTGATGAAGAACTGGAGGAGCTTGTGGTTTCTCGAGTTCATTTCCTCACCACTGAAGGTGTGGATGATGAAGATGACTATGATGATGTAGTGGCTGAGATGAATAATGAGTCATATGTTGTTATGACCCGAGAGTAGACCAACAAAAGGAAAAAGTGGTGCAACCTACAAAAAATATCCAAGGAGTACCCCATCACCATCCCGGTGATTGCAAGAAGAGGAGCTCCTATTCCTACTACTTCCACCCAAAAGGTAAGCTCTGCTAGTCCTTCTCCCTCTACTTCTACTTCTAAGAATTCTTGTCCAACAAATGATAAAGTTGATAGATCAAAAGCTCCTCCTACTCCTAGTAGTGATTCCCCATCCACATCTGGATCTTTTGACATTATAGACCATCTTAAAAAGACCAAGATTCAGATTTCTGAGGCAGAGTTCTATCAAACCCATCCTAAAGCCTTTGCCAAAATGGTTAACTTTGTAAATTCTAAATCTAAAACCCCAACCCATTCTTCTAAAGGCCTTTTTCCCACTCCCTCTTCCTCACCTCAATCAAGCCTTGTGGCTGTAGTCACTTCCCCTAATGAGAAAATTGAACCATTCTATGTGACCCTTCTCATAGCTGGCCATAAACTCAGTAATTGTGTCATAGATTCAGGAGCATCAGATAATGTAATGCCTACAAAAGTGGCTCATGCTTTGGGTCTAACCCTAACCCACACTTATTTGGCTCCTTTTATTCCATGGAGAGTAAGAAAGTACCTTTGGTTGGCAGAATTAAAGATGCACAAGTAGCTTTTGCTTTGCTTTCCCAGAGAAAAGGGTCTTAGCCACCATTTTGGTAGCTGATATTCCTCCTTCATATGGGATGTTGCTGAGTAGAAATTTTTGTAAGGAGGTAGGAGGGGAAATCCAAATGGATTGGTCACATGCCTTGATCCCTATCAATGGGAAGATGAAGAAGTTTTTCCTGAAACAAGCAGAGTATATTGTGTAAAAGATAGATGATCCTAAAGCACAAATATTGTATGAAGACATTGGGCATGGGAACTACATGATCATGTCACAAGAGAGACAAAAATTACTCAAGGGAGTGTTTTTGATCCTAATGGTGTGTGGACTTTGGAGTTTGATGGAAGCTTGCTCTTCAGCTAGTTCTGGAGCTGGTGTAGTGCTCATTTCTCCTGGGGGTAAGGTTCATCCTTTCTCCTTCAAATTTTAGTTTGAAAATACCAACAATACTATTGAGTATGAGGCCCTCATTCTTGGGTTGAGCATGGCGAAGGAAATGGGAGTGAAGAACCTTCTTGCTCATGGAGATGCAGAGCTAATTGTAAAACAAGTTAGAGACCTTTATCAGGTAAAGAACAGAAGGTTGAAGCACTATAGGAATCTGGTCTGGGATTCCATTGAATTCCTTGATGCTTTTTCCATTGAAGTTGTGCCAAGGGAAAGGAACACTAGGGCTGACTCTCTAGCTGTTTTGGGTCCTTGTTGATTCCTCATCCTGATTTCCCTCAAGAGAAATTCACCATTGAGATGATCCATAGACCCAGTGTGCCTGACAATGCAAATAATTGGCAAGTTTTCAATGATGACCAACATTTGCTTTCTTTCTTGGAGCTCAGAGACAACTTTGATCAACTTGTACTTTGAAGGAAGTGACAATCTTCCTAGAGAGTGTGTGTCATCAAATGAAGAGGGTGTCAAAGAAGAGATGGATCAAGATGGATGCATCAAACTGAAAGGAAACAAAATTCCTAAAGGGTTGGTGAGTTTGGAGGATCTTTTTGATAAACATGATAGATATATGAAGTCTAAAGTTTCCCAAGGAGCCCTCAATCTCTGAGAGACTAAGAAAAAGTGAATATTGGGAGTCTTGATGATCCCAAAATGGTCAACATTGGAAAATGTTGCACTCAGGAAGAGAAAAAGAAGGTGGTGAATCTGTTGAAGAGGTATGTTGATGTTCTGGCTTACTCTTATGATGATCTTAAGGCTTTTCAGCCTAAAGAAATGCAACATTTCATTCCTCTTAAGCCTAGGATCAAACCCTTCAAATAAAAGCAAAGGCAATATAATCCAAAGATAGCTGATACAATTTTCCAAGAAATACAAAAGCTTTTGAAGGCTAAGATCATCTTCCCCATCCACCATTCAACGTGGATTGCTAATATAGTGCATGTCAGAAGAAGAATGGTGAGATCCGGATCTGTGTGGACTTTAGAAATCTAAATCAGGGTTCTTTGAAGGACAACTACCCTCTCCCCATGATGGACCAAGTATTGCAAGTTGTCACAGGCTCGGAGATGTTATCTATGTTAGATGGATTCTCGGGGTACAATCAAGTAGAGGTGAATACTGCAGATCAACATAAGACTACCTTTACTACTCCTTGGGGCACCTTTGCATACAAGAGGATGCCATTTGGTCTCATCAATGTTGGTGCTACTTTCCAGAGGGCCATGGACTTGGCTTTTGGTAGTTTGAAAGGGAAATGCATTGTTGTGTATTTGGATGACTTGACAATGTTTTCTAAAGCAAGAAAAGATCACTTCCAACACCTTGAAACAATATTGCAGAAGTGTAGAGAGCATGGAATTTCTTTAAACCCTAAGAAGTCTATGTTTTGTGTCACAGAAGGAAAGTTGTTGGGACACATTGTTTCAAAGGAAGGGATCAAGATTGATCCGAGAGAGTTTAGGCCATCCAAAAATTCCTCTTCCATCAAGTAAGAAAGGTGTCCATTCTTTCTTTGGTAAGATCAATTTCCTAAGAAGATTCATCCCGATTTTGTAGAACTTACTATGAGCATTGCTCACATGATGCAAGGGAAGAAAACTTTTGGTTGGTCCTCTGAAGGGAAGAAATCATTTGAGGACATTAAATAGGCTATTGCAAAGACTCCAATCTTGGCATGCCCTGACTTTAGCAAATATTTCATTATCTATTGTTATGCCACTGAAAATACCCTAGTTGTTGTGTTAGCCCAGAAGAATGTTGAAGATCATGAGCTCCCAATTGCATTCATGAGTTATGTCTTGAAAACTCATGAGCTGAAGTACACCATGATGGAGAAACATGCTTTTGTAGTTGTCAAAGTTGTCAAGTAGTTTAGGTTTTACATCCTTAATTCTCATTCTGTGGTGTTGGTGCCTGATACAACAATCAAATCCATTCTTACTCAACAAGAATTTGGAACCAAGAGAGGTAATTGGGTAGCAAAGGTGCAAGAGTATGATCTTGACATCAGGCCAACAAAGCTTGGTTCGGGGTAAGGGCCTATGTGAACTCATTGCTTGAGGGAGCTGCCAAGGAGTTGTCCAAAGATGGAGTTGATGTCCCTGTTGTTTTGTTCCTCAGCTCATTAGATGTATGGTATGCTATTGACATTGCTCACTTTCTGACCTATGGAGAGTGTCCATCTCACTTGAGTGCCAAAGAGAAGAGAGCCATCAAACTGAGGTCTACACAATATGTGTTATGGGAGAATGCTTTGTTCAAATGAGGCATAGATGGAAGGTTTTTGAAGTGTGTAGACAAGGAGCAACAAAAGAAGTTGTTCTCTACTTTTCATGACCAGGCTTGTGGAGGTCATTTCTCCTCTACTATAACAACTCATAAAATACTTCATGTGTTGGTTATTATTGGCCCACTCTATTTAGAGATGCATCAAAATGGGTTGGTAAATGTGAAGCATGCCAAATGTTTGTTGGAAGACCTAAGTTGGTTGCTTTGCCTCTCAAGCTAGTAGTGATTGAAGAGCCATTTCAACAATGGGGTTGGATTTCATTGGAACTCTTAACCCACCTTCTAGTGCTGGACATACCCATGTGTTGACTACCATAGATTACTTCACCAAGTGGGTGGAAGCCATCCCAGTCAAGAGCACTACTTCTGAGGTAGTTTGTAACTTCATTAAGGAGAACATATTGATCAGGTTTGGGACCCCAAACAAAATTGTGACTGATAATGCTTCCAAATTTTCTTCTTGAGATGATGGACTTCTACTATGGGTATGGGATCTCCTTGCTCATTCTTCATATTACTACCCCCAAGGGAATGGACAGGCAGAATCAACAAACAAGAACTTGGTGAACATAGTTAGAAAGCTTGTAAATGATTCTCAGAGGAATTGGCATAAGAAGCTATATGATGCACTTTGGGCTGATAGAATTACACCCAAGAGAGCAATTGGAATGTCTCCTTTCCAAGTGGTGTATGGTGTGGAAGCTCAACTTCCAGTCATGGTGGAATTTCCAGCCTTGCATCTGATGAAAACCATTGAAGATTCAAGTTTCAGTAGCTCTTTGGACAAGAGAATTTTGTACCTTCAGAAGCTTGATGAGGACAGATTGCAAGTGGTTGATAGGATAACAACTCATCAGTTGAAAGTGAAGGATTTGTTTGACAAGAAATCCAAACCCAGAGTTTTCCAAGTGGGAGACATTGTGCTGCTTTGGGACAAAAGACATGAGCCACGAGGAAGCCATGGTAAGTTTGATTCTCTTTGGCTTGGTCCTTTTAGAATCAGACATTTTGCTAGAGAGAACTCTTTTTATCTAGATTACATGGATGGTTCTCCTCTCCCACTTCCTTATAGTGGGTAGTATCTAAAGTTGTTCAAGTCCTAGGTGACTAGGTGGTCCTTTTGTACATATATTTTTGTTTTGTTTTTTTGGTTTTGGGTCATTCCTTTGTGTTTTCATTTTTTTTTTCTTCCCTTTTGGTTTGTTTTGTTTTTTTCCCATCTTGTGTGTGTTTCCTTGTATTGGTTTTTACTTTTGACTCCTTTTCCCAATGGATAAGGCACTTGGTCCTCTTTCCCAAAGTTATCTATAGTTCTTGATCTTGCCTTGTGTCTTTGTTCCAAGCCAAGTCATCCCCAGAAAGAGCCAGTTGTTGTTGTCCTCAAAATTCCCCTCTTTTGAAGTCAAGTTTCAAAAATTTTGAGTCTTGTACCTTGGAGTATTGGATCACATCGAGCCTGGCATTGTTTGTAGTTTTCCCATTCATGGAGAACAATTTGAAAGTTAGGGCATAATGGTGAAGTTTCTTCCCTTCTTTTTTTTTTTTTCTTCCCATATCGATCGGAATGACAGGCGTATCTTCCCCATTAATTTTTTCCCGCATCCATGGGTAGTACATGGGCATCTCTGATTGGATGTGGTTTGGCCATGTTTCAAGTGATAGCGAAAGCCTCCATGCATCCAAATGGTGCAACTCCAGGGGGTAGGGTCCAAGGGATAGTCCTCAAATAAGCGCAGGCTTTCCACGTGTCCCAGTTCAAAATGAAGGTAAAACAAGCTCAAATCAGCTAAGTATGGAAGGTTCAGTGGATGATGCCATGTGCCTCATCGGCGTAACTTCAAGAGTCAAAGCAGGGGTAGTTCTCAAACTTGCACCAGTCCTCCACGTGTCCCAGTCCAAAAAGAGAAAGAGCGATCATTAAAATTGACTAAGTATGGGTGGGTTGGTGGAAGTCTCCACGTGCCTTAACAATGCCATTTTGGAAGTGAAATCAAAGGGTCAATCTCCAAATGAGCCCAAGTCAAATGAGTGCACATGGTTGGTTAAAGTCAATGGAGAGACAGAGTTGGCCATTGAAAAGTCCAAGACCGGCAGGAAAGGAGACACGCGTCATCTCGGCACAATTTTAGGAGGCATTTCCAAAATGGAAAACTCAAATGAGCACAGCCCTCCACGTGTCTAGGGGGTCAACATAAGTCAAGCAGAAATAGGCCCGAATCGGCTAAGTATAAAGGAACCAATGTGAGAGCTCTCCACGTGTCATCCTAGCAAAATTAGAGCATACTTCAAAGGAAAAAAAAAAAAAAGGCATGTCCGTGAAGCCCACTCCCTCCAATCAATTCCTTCCATGTGGGTGGCCCAAATTTAAAGTTGTAAAAGCAAAAATCGAATGGCCCATGTTTTAACTAGAAAAATAATGTAATAGATATATTTAAAAATTATTTTTTCCACCATTAACGTTTCTTTGCAAATCAAGAATTTGAAAGGGCGAATGATTGGAATAAGTTGTAATTATTTCTTTCTTGCTTGAGGAAGTTGTAACCATTTCTTGCTTGCTCGAGGAAGTTGTATATCATGAGCTTTCATCATGAAGATTTCAAAGCCATTGTATGGGGGTTGGAATTTTGATATTCTGGAAACTATAATTTCTAAATTGGAAGAAATCAATACAAAGGTTTTCCCCTTTTCCTCTTGCTTTTCTCTTTCCTTCTTGCTCTGATCTGTGAATCATTTAATCCTTGCATGCTTAGAAACTTTGTGTTCTAGTTTATACAATCTCAAGAACTTTGAGTCTGTGGATTGTGCCCATTATAAACGTGAATGGTTCTACTCTATATCTCATTTGCTCAATACATATAAGGGTTTTCTCTGCCATCTCTTTTCCTTGAAAGTATTGTCTTCTTCTACCTCCCTCCTCTCTTCAAGTCTTCTATCCTCATGTATTGATAACTTTCTAGGCATAAAACACATTTCAAGATATCGAAAACCACCATTGAATGAAATATTGTAAAAGGATAAATAATAATCTACATTAAGACCCTCCCATAAGCATAGCTTAGGTGGGTGGAAAATAAGGTGGTCCTGACAATAACTGTCTTGATGAGATACCCACATACAATAAAGCGGGAAAATTGGAGTCGACAGACACCGCACATAAGGTACCCAAAACCAAAAGAATAATAAAAAGGAGAGAGAAAAATCCCGTTGCACGATATCCTCAAAAGTTCGCTCCAAAATTCATATAATGTTGAACAAGTTTGGTGCACATTGTGGTCTGAATCCACTACTTGATCATAGAACTAAAAAACAATTAACACCGAGCTTCACCATAATAGCTCCATGTAAGGAGATGGTCAATGGAGTGATGTCGAGAATGCAAAAAAAATACCAAACATAATTTGATCAACTTCTACAAATAGGCACGCCATGATCTAAGAACAACCAAGGAAATAAGGCAAGGGAATGAGATCCAAATAAATAGGAGTGCCATGATCCAAGAAAAGCCAAGTTAATAAGGCAAGGACATAAAATCCAAAGAAACAAGATCAAGTGCTTTAAACAGTGTGTCACAATCTAAGAACAATAACCAAGGAAACAAGGAAAGGACACAAGATCAAACTAAATATGAGTGTCAAAATACAAGATAAGCTAAGGTAACAAGGAAAGGACACAAAACCCAAATAATCGGTATCAACATCACACCCTCCCATACTTTCTTTGAATGAGTAGGGTGATACCATATATCTCATGTATGAGTTGCCAAAATCAATTACTTGAACACCGACAAACTAACATTGGGCTCCCACACAAGAGAGACTGACAACATGCCAAAAAAGGTGTCGAAAATACAGATCCAAAATATCTCAACAAACAAGACATATATAAATGTATACACCCATAGATACAAGAATGCAACACCCAAAAGTTTAGAATGTTGGGCTCAACCGAAATTGCACTCACAAGTTATTACAACACCCTCCTAAATTTGACACTTTATAATTGAGTGCATATAAATAATAATATGACTAAAAATACCTTTTACATTCAAAATATGTGTATTAAAATGTCACCAATGTGTAAATATCAAAAAAATACACAATTTCACAAAAATCACCTTAATCCGAGCTAAGGATCAAAAGTTATGAGTTGTAGAAGGTTTTTCTATTAAAATAATATTTTGATGGTGATGTTTTTTTTAAAGGTACACATGACACCCAAATGTCCAAAGCATAAAAAATGCATCTACACGATACGAGCTTGCGACCAAAGGATAAAAGTCTGTGCCTAAAACCTAAATGTCCATAGGGTAAATCATTGCGTTCAGAGGGTACACGTCCATATCCAATGGATAAAAGAATACACCCAGAGGGTATAGATTTGTGTTCAGTGGATAAAAGAATGCATCCAAAATAGAAATATCCAGAGGGTAAAAGAATGCATCTAGAAGGTACACACTTATATCTAATGGATAAAAGAATGCACCCAGAGGGTACAAATCTGTGTCTAGTGGATAAAAGACTACATCCAAAATAGAAATATCCATAGGGTAAAAGAATGCATCTAGAAGGTACATGCTTATATCCAATGGATAAAAGAATGCACCCAGAGGTACAAATCTACGTCTAGTGGATAAAAGACTGCATCCAAAATAGAAATATTCATAGGGTAAAAGAATGCATCTGGAAGGTACACACTTATATGCACATAGATAAAATAATGCACCCAGAGGGTACAAATCTGCATCCAATAGATAAAAGACTACATCGAAAAATAAAATATATAGAGGGTAAAAAAATGCATTTGGAAGGTACATGCTTATATCCAATGGATAAAATAATGCACACAAAAGTACAATTGTTAATCAAACTTTGATTGCAAATATCTCTTTTTTGACACTTGTATACAAAAAAGAGAAACATAAAAGTTTCTCTAAAAACCTAGAAATATAATATAATTTCTGAGTCAACAAATATATCTATACATAATTTTACATATTTTTGATAAATGCGCCAAAAACCCTTAAATGTCCGGATTTGATTTCTCAAAACATGGTCGAGTTCTGATTGATTCTAGGGTTTTGGCGCCTTACAAATCTAATGGCACACTCCATTTTACATAAAAATGAATGTTTTAGAAAAGTTTTAACAAATTCTAAATACATGAAAATAATAAACCTTTGTTTGCAAAGAGAAACTTACATATGGATGTCTACATCATTTGTAGTTCTAATACCATGTTACAATTTTCCATCACACCAAAAGCTCAAACTTGTGGTCGAGAGGGATCTCATCATTTTAACCAATTACTATGCCAACAAACCCCCACACTATGGATCCAGGATGTAACCACGTAAGCCCAGGTCCACCATGTATTCACCAAATTAGGTCTAAGAACATTAGGAGGAAACAACACTATGATTTCCCGGGAGGTCACCCATTCTAGTACTACTCTAGGTCGAGCACGCTTAAATTCTTGGCTATGATCTACACAAATTTTTGTCACACCTAAAGCTCGAATGGTAATAATTTGTTGAAGTTATACAAATAGGTGTGCCATGATCCAAGAAAATCCACCAAACATAATTTGATCAACTTCTACAAATAGGTGTGCCACGATCCAAGAAAAGCCAAGGTAAGGTAAGGAAAAAAAAAACCCAAAGAATCAATATCAACACCACACCCACCCATACTATCTTGAATGAGTAGAGTGATACCACAATTTTGTATGGGTTGCTAAAATAAACTAAAACAATGACAAACTAACACTTTGGGCTTCACTAGGTAGTTAAACACACTCGTCCTCAAGTAGTACTTAGGATGGGTGATCTCCCAAGAAGTCCCAACGTCATTGCTTCCTAATGTCATTGGGCCTAATTTTGTGAATACATGGTGGGCCTAGGGCTCACATGGTTGCATCTGACTCCATCATTTGGGTGTGTGTTGGTGTAACAACTAGTTAATATGATGAGATCCCTCTCCACTACCGATTCAAGCTTCGGTGTGACGGCAGTTGTGCAACATCGATACCATGAAAGGAACGATAAGAAGATTGTTCCAAGATGCAATCTTAGATGATAATAGCACACCACATTACATTTGCAAAACAGAAGAGCTAAAATACAATATATAGAAATCCATCATAATCCATAATGCTCAATACATTACAATAGAATAACTTGAATTAATCAATAAGAAAGATGTACATATAGGAGGAGGAAAGTGCAACTACTACCTAAATCAGTGGTGAGTAACTCCCACTAACTGATATGGGTAGTTAAATTAACTCTAGAAGACTAGTATGCTAACTCCACATAACGAGAAGGTAACTCAACAAAACTAGTAAGCTAACTCCACACAACTAGTCCACCTAAGCAAGCTAACCCAACAATTTTAGGGATAACACAAGTGTAATAATTATCCTAATAAATAAATAAAAGGATAAATATTAACCTACACTAACATTTTCCATTTTTGTAAAATTATCTAAATTATTGATCTTGTTTTATTCCAATCACATGTACAATTATAAACAATGAAATAGAGTAGAGATAAAATAATTTGAATCACAAAAGAATAATAGACATACAAATAATTTGAATCACATAAGAAGAATATAGATAAAATTTTCTATGATCATATTATATATATATAGAAGAAGAATTGATATTTTGAATGCACATATGCCAATTCTCATATAATAATTATAGAAGAGAGAATTGGAAGATGTGCATTGTTTGCTTTGTAATTATTTATATATATATATATATATATATATATATATATATATATATATATATGCCCATTCTAAACATATATTATTCTTGAATTTATTACTCCATAAAGGCTGTCAAAATGTTTTTACACTATAATTATTCTTCTAATATGGTCCTCCTTCCATGCAAAATGTGGAACAACCCAACAAAAATGTTTGTTTGTTCAAGGATGGACAAATGCCCATATTTCTAAATAGTCCAACACAACTGACCAAAAATATGGCCAAAACAAAATGTTATAATGTCTAGAGAATGAGCTAATGCCTATACTCATTATTACTCCAATATGAGAATGGGAATCTACCATTTCTAAAACAAATTAATAGAACTACATAATACGAGAATGGGCATCCGCACTAAGGGAATATAGTGTATCACTTTGTGGAGCCAAGATGCCAATTCCTAAATCAAAAGAATAGAACTACATAAGGATGGATCCCCCTCAATGGTATATAGTGCGGGACTTGAATGAGATAGAAACTAGCTTTGCGGGGTTAGTCCAGCCCGAACGATACAATTGTATTTGAGAAAAATGAAAAAAAAAAGTTTGTTTATTTGTATGAGAGAAAGGGCAACCGCCTATTCTTAAAATAAGACAAAGTAAATTATATCTCTCCAATAACATCATGTATTGTAGAGTTAGATATGATTACCATAGAATCACTACATTCATCTACTCATATTATAATTGAATGGGCATATTCCCATTCAACTCATATCAATTTATTGTTTTTTACGTATTATTAAATTTACATTGTATTCAAGATAAGTTGAAAAAAATGTTTGATTGTTTGTATGAGAGAATGGGATACTTTGCCATTCTTAAATAAAGGCGATAGTAAGTAAATTTATCTCTCCACTACCATCTCTAATTGTGGACAAGCTATGAGTAATATATAAGTACTAAACATACTAAGTTCAATATTGCAAGTATTAGAATGTTTAGAATGAGCATACGACATTATATTTCAACATTTCTTGTATTAGAATTTTTAGGACATGAGAATATGCCCATTCTAATATAGGAATCACTAATAAAAATAGGCATAAGGAAAACTATATATGGGCATCTTTCTACTCGAATTAACATGACATGAAGATGAAGTGTGTCATCCCCATTTTTCTATGGAAGGAAAACCAGATGTTATTCTTCACATTGAGAAGAGTTGAAATATTCATTTTTGTTTATAAAGAAATTTAATTCATATTATTCATGTAAAGAGAGAGATGTCAAAAGTTAAATAATAAACAACAATTAGAGATAGAGGCTTGATCCCCTTTAAGGGTATGCAGTGCAACACTAGGCTCTACTAGGGATAGTCCAACCAATATGATACAATTATTAACTCTATAAAGGTTTTCAAAAAAAATTACACTATAATTCTTCTTCTAATATGGTCCTCCTTCCATGAAAATGTGGGACAACCCAATAATAAATGTTTGTTTGTTCAAGGATGAAAAAATGCCCATATTTCTAAATAGTCCAACACAATTGACAAAAATATGGCAAAAACAAAATGTTTGAATGTCTAGAGAATGAGCTAATGCCTATTCTCATTATTACTCCTATATAATAATGGGTGAGTTATGGGATCTGCCATTTCTAAAAAAATAATAGAACTACATAATACGAGAATGAGCATCTTCCCAAGGAATGCGGTGCAAAGGCACTTTACGGGCAGGATGCCCATTCCTAAAAAAATAATAGAACTACATAAGGCTTGATCCCCCTCGAGGGTATGTAGTGTAGCACCTGGATGAGCTAAAAATTGGCTTTGCTAGGGTTAGTCTAGCCAAAACGATATAATTGTATTCCGAAAAACAAAAAAATGTTTGTTTGTTTGTATGAGAGAAAGGAAACTACCCATTCTTAAACAAATACAAAGTAAATTTTATCTCTTCAATAGCATCATGTATTGTAGAGTTAGATATGATTACCATAGAAGCGCTAAAATGACAATAAATTTCTTCTATTACTCATATTATAATTGAATGGGCATATTCCCATTCAATTCATATCAATTTATTGTATTTTGCATATTAGAAGATTTAAATTGTATTTAAGATAAGTTGAAAAAAATGTTTGTTTGTTTGTATGAGAGAATGAGAAACTGCCCATTCTTAAATAAAGACAGAGTAAGTAAATTTTATCTCTCCACTAGCATCTTGCATTGTGGACAAGCTATGAGTAATATAGAAGTACTAAACATACTAAGTTCAATATTGCAAGTATTAGAATGTTTAGAATGAGCATATGACATTATATTTAAACATTTATTGTATTAGAATGTTTAGGACATGAGCATATGCCCATTTGAATATAGGAATCACTGAGAAAAATAGGAATAGGGTGAACTATATGTGGGCATCTATCTTCTTGAATCAACATGACATGAAGATGCAATGTTTTGTCCACCATTTTGCTATGGAAGGAAAACCATATGTTATTCTTCACATTGAGAAGAGTTGAAATAGTCATTTTTTTTTCTAAAGAAATTTCTTTCATATTATTCATGAAAAGAAGAGAGCCCAAAATTGAAATAATAAACAACAATTAGGGATAGAGGATTGATCCCCTTTAAGGGTATGCAATGCAACACTAGGCTCGGCAGGGGATAGTTTAGCCAATATGATATAATTATTATCTATATAAAAGATTTAAAAAAAAATTACACTATAATTCTTCTTCTTATATGGTCCTCCTTCCATGCAAAATGTGAGAAAACCAAGAATAAATATTTTTTTGTTCGAGGATGGACAAATTCCCATATTTCTAAATAGTCCAACATAATTGACCAAAAATATGGCCAAAAAATGTTAGAATGTCTAGAGAATGAGCTAATTCCTATTCTCATTATTACTCCTATATGAGAATGGATGGGGAATGGGCATCTGCCATTTCTAAAAAAATTAATAGAACTACATAATACGAGAATGGGCATCTGCCCAAGGGAATGTAGTGTAGCACTTGGTGGAGAGAATATGCCCATTTCCAAAACAAAATAATATAACTACATAAGGCTTGATCCCCCTCGAGGGTTTGTAGTGCAACATTTGATGAGCAAAAAAGCCCACTATGCCAGGGTTAGTCTCGCCAAAATGATATAATTGTATTCAAGAAAAAATGAAAAAAATATTTTTTATGAGAGAATGGGCAACTGCCCATTCTTAAAAAAGACAAAATAAATTTTATCTCTCCACTAGCATCATGTATTGTAGAGTTAGATATGATTACCATAGAAGCGCTAAAATGACAATAACTTTCTTCTATTACTCATATTATAATTGAATGGGCATATGCCCATTCAATTCATATCAATTTATTATTTTTTACGTATTAGAAAATTTACATTGTATTCAAGATAAGTTGCAAAAAATGTTTGTTTGTTTGTATGGGAGAATGGGCAACTACCCATTCTTAAATAAAGATAGAGTAAGTAAATTTTATCTCTCCACTAACATCTTGCATTAGAATGTTTAGGACATGAGCATATGCCCATTCTAATATAGGAATCATTGAGAAAAATAGGCATAAGGAAAACTATATATGGGAATCTGTCTATTAAGTGGTCAATGACATTGGCTAATGTGCGTTGTCTTTAGGTCATGGATGTTCCCTCTCTTCTTGCCATTTTTATGTGAAGTGACGAAAAGAAATGGCCTTCTTCAATTCCATTTCTCGATCACGTCTCAAGTGGATTTTTAGGCTTGATTCGACGTTTGTGTGTGAAGCCATTAAACATGTTATGGGTGATGCATATCACTGTGATTCAAAAATAGATTAGGTCAAATTTTAAATTTCCTCGTGTTTGTTTCCAATCTAATTATAGTTAGCTGTAATAAATTGGAAGTTGCTACTATTTCTTATTTTTTTAATCTTTCCCTCACATAGGGTTGGTTTGGATGAAGAACTCGAGCATTGTAATCTCAACACTCTATCCATGTTCATCGGTCCTGATGCGGAAGCTAGTTGGATCCATCGTTATTTGGTGGAACCTTTGGCAGAGAGGAGCCGATGCCTCACCTAATTTGTGCAAGCTATTTTATACTATAGTACACCCGAGGACCCAAACTAAACGCCTCTCCATCTTCCTAGAACTTTTGATTTAATACAAATACATATTCCTATTGTCTGTGAGTTCATTGGTATTTTCGCATTATGGGAGATGTTGCATCCCACCTACACATTCTTGTTAAATATTTCCACTTCTAGTGGTGGTCTCCGTCATATGGCTACTTGAGGTAACTCCGTGGGTTCTTCCTTCTCATTCGCTAATGTCAAATAAGAGCCAATCAAGATTTCTGATGGCCACTAATATGGACTATTAGTTCTTCTGCTGTATTTTTCGATAAATTAAATATGCATTTTGTATTTTTCTCTCTATGTGTTTCCTTTTTTGGTCACTGCTACTTTTTATCCCTACAATTACTTATCTTAAGTTTCTATGTTTTGTTAAATTAGCTAAATTATTTTTCTTGTTGTATTCCAATCACATGTATAAATAATCATCATCTCTATTTAAGCATAACCATGTTTTAGGTTATTTTCATGGTGGTCTCACTATGTCATGGTCAAGAACAAATATAAATTTAAACATTTAACCCATTCTCAAAACCTAGTTGTAAGAATTATATGTATGTATGTATGTATGTATGTATGTATGTATGTATGTATGTATGTATGTATGTATGGTGGTCTTGCTAAGGAAATGGTTAAGAACAAATATAAATTTAAACACACACACACACACACACACACACACACAGTAAGTAAGATGAGAACTACATAAGGTTTGATCCCTATCGAGGGTATGTAGTGCAACACTTGGCTCTATCAAGGATAGTCCAGCTAGTATAATACAATTATTAATAATTACAAAACAAAATGATTTACCGTCATATTGCACAACTTCCCATCTTGTATATGTTACTATCATAATGCAAAAATTCCTATTCGATATTATGTAATTCTTATATGAAAATGGTCATATGCCCATTCAAAATATCTTTTATTCTTCTATGTTTGCTAAATGTGAGTGGATATATATATAGTGTAAGATAAGAACCAAGAAATACATAAGGATTGATCCCTCTTGAGGGTATGTAGTGTAACACTTGGCTCTACTAGGGATAGTCCAAGTAGTATAATACAATTATTAATAATTATAAAATAATTTTTTTACTATAACATTGCCCAACTTCCCATCATGTATATGTTACCATCACAATGCACAAATTATCAGTCCATATTTTGTAATTCTTATATGATAATGATCATATTTCCATTCAAAATATCCATTATTCTTCTATGTTTGCTAAATGTGAATGGATATATACATACATACATACGTGTGTGTGTGTGTGTGTGTGTGTGTGTGTGTGTGTGTGTGTGTGTGTGTGTGTGTGTGTGTGTGTGTGTATTGTGACATGAGAATTATGAACTACATAAGGCTTGATCCCTCTCAAGGGTATGTAGTGCAACACTTAGATCTGTCGGGATAGTCTAACTAGTATAATACAATTATTAATAATTACAAAACAAAATTTTTTACCGTCATAATGCAAAACTTCCCATGTCATGTATATGTTACTTTCACAATGCAAAATTTCCCATTCCATATTCTAATTCTTATATGAGAATGGTCATATGCCAATTCAAAATATCTATTATTCTTCTATATTTGCTAAATGTGAATGGACACACACACACACACACACACACACACACACACACACACACACACACACACACACACACACACACACACACACACACACACACATTGTAAGATGATAACTAAGAACTATATAATGCTTGATCCCTCTTGAGGGTATGTAGTGTAGCACTTGGCATTGTCAAGGATAATCGATCTAGTATAATAAAATTATTAATAATTACAAAACAAAAAAATTTCCTATCACAATGCACAAATTCCCATTCTATCTTCTATAATTATTATATGAGAATGCTCATATGCCAATTCAAAAAATTTATTATTCTTCTAGATCATAACATTCCATTATCTACCAAAGCGCATGGTAGGTTGTGTTACAAGTTTCAAAGATCTACGGAGAATTTCCATTTTGACGCTTTCACTCTTGGTGGATTATTAGAAGATGAAAGGTTACTCAAATATATTGTATTTCATCTTGAAGATGATGAAATGACTCTATGTTATCAATCACCTAGGTATATTATCCCCAATCAAATGATGCTTACTATGGGATACAAAGGAATGATTGTGGCCATAACAAAAAGGTATATTGGAAGCTCTTCCAATACCTCTTCATATGGTAGGTAAGTCTTGTATTGGTTTTTGACTATATGAATCTCACCCCACGAGATCAAGGCTACCTCTTTTGAGCATGAAAATAGTCTATCTGAATACAAAAGTGAAACAAATTCCTGGTGTAGTCTTTACAAAGACCTTGCCTCCACAAACCTATTTTCCAATGTGGTTATCCTAACTATAACCCCCACCATATCCCTTACCACTTAGACATTAAACCTCATTTACCCATCACTCGTGAATTGAAACCAACAACAACATGTGTCAATTGATGTCTTTTAGAATGTTGAGGCTATTGGTGAGTTTCTTAGCATCCGTGATAGTATTCCAATAAATGAAAACAAGAAATGCTTCTCCATTCATCTTAACACATGCACATAATTTGGGGAGGAGGCAAAATTGTATGGTCATTTAAGTAAAAAATAAAGAAGGGGAAAATTTTCCACCGAAAAGTGTTGCAAAAAGTCTAAGTCCTATAGCAAAACCTCTTTGAAGTGCTTGAGGACAAATAAAAAGAACAATCAAAGAACAATATATTTCACCCGATTCAAAGTGAAAATCTCTTTGAGCCATTTTTGGAGGAAGATCTTAATCTCCCCCTAATCCTACATGCACGGAGGACGAGTCCAAGCTGCTGGTGGAGGAAATAATAGATGTCAATATTGGCACGAAGGAGTTTCCCAAGATAGTCAACTTGGGAGCTTCTCTCTCAGCTTAAGAATAAAAAACTTTTACACTGCTCTTGAGATAATTTTCTGATGTATTTTCTTGGTCTTACACAAACATACTAGGACTTGATCTTGCATTAGTGGTGCACAATCTTCTTATACACCCAGACGCCAAGCCCATAAAACAAAATCTCCAAAAGATGCATCCTTGCGTCACCTTTTTTTTTAAAGTGGAGCTATAAATATTATTAGAAGTAGGATTCATCAGGCCTATTGACTATTCAAAGAGTATTTCTAATGTAGTCCTAGTTCAGAAGAAACCTTTCAGTATTAGTGTGTGCTGATTTCGAGATATTAATAAAGCTTATCCTAAGGATGACTTCCCTCTTCCCAACATCGACATGATTGTCAATTCAACAATAGGTTAGGAGATGTAATCACACATAGATTGTTTTTAGGATATAACCAGATAAAAATTGTTAAGGAAGACCAACATAAGACAACTTTTACCATCCCGTGGGGAAATTACATTAGCAAGTCATGCCCTTTATCCTCAAGAATGAAGGCACTTTGCCTATCAATGGGAAATAATTGTAATCTTTCACGATATGCTCAACGACATCATGGAAGAGTATGTGGATGACATATTGGAAATATCCATCTGGAAGATCATCCAAATATCTTGTGATGCATCTTTCAGCATCTAAGGGACTATAAGATCCACCTAAACCCAAAGAAATGTGTCTTTGGCGTGTTATCTTGAAAACTATTAGGATTCATTATTTCACATAGAGGAATATAAGTAGACCCAACATAGGATATTTCTATAACAGAAATGCCTCCTTCAAGAATATCAAACAAATACAATGTTTGCAAGGAAAGAACCAAGCAATTAGAAGGTGTGACACATTCATGCATCTTTTCAAAAAAGATGACATTTTTCACTAGGGACCAAAACAATAACAAGCATTTACGTTGCTCAAAGCATATTTGAAAAAAATCCACATTCTAATGCCACCCATGACATGTGAACCATTTTTACTCTACATTTTTACCATGCACTTTGTAATTGGGGCACTGTTGGCCTAGTATGATAAGGATTAGAAAGAAAAGCATGTGCATTACTTAAGCCGAATGCTGATAGCTTATGAGCTTAACTACCCACAAATAGAAAAGGCTTTCTTAGCTATAGTTTTCACCTTTCAAAAGCTACATCATTATCTCGTTAAATAAAAATTTCAAGCTTATTTCAAAGGTTGATCCATTAAACTACTTGATATCAAATCCTACATTCATAGGAAATATGGCTTATTGTAACATTTTACTTGGTGAGTTTGACATCGAGTATGTACACTAGAAATCAGTGAAAGGATATGTTTTAGCAGATCAACTAGCTAAAGTCCCACTACCAAGTACTGAACATTTGAGTCTGGAACTCCTCGATACATCCACAATGTACCTTGAGGAATCTATTATATGGAAACTATACTTTGATGACTCCTTTACCTTTCATGGTTCAAGGGTCGAGTTATGTTGATAAATCCTTGAAGACTTGATCCTCGGATTTCGACTTAGAATCCCATGCACAAAAAATAGAGAATAATATGAGGCCCTTATTATAGGGATGAAGTTGGATATTAAGTGGGATATCAGACAAGTAAACATAATCGGTGATTCCATGTTGATTATAAAACAAGTAACATATGAATATAAAGTTAAAGATGAGAAACTTCTTCCATACAAGAGAATGGTTTATTCTTTGAAGGATTTATCTAAGAAAATCACATTTCAAAAAATCCCACAGTAGAAAATAAATCAGCTAATGTTATGGCCACAGTGGGGTCCATTTTGAGTATCCCACCTGGGAACAATGATATGCCATTCTTTTTTGAGCATCTACGAACACCAACATATGACATGCCAGATTCATGTTTGGTATGCAAAGTTGTTGGTCCCTTTTCCCCATGGTATAGTGACATATTTAATTACCTTCATGATGGAACCTTTCCCACCAATATTTCCCATACTAATAAATTAAACCTCATCCAATGTATAGCCCGCTATACCCTACTTGGGGGCACTCTCTTCCATTGAGGCTACGACAAGAGTTTGTTATGCCATCTCAATTTAGATGAATCCGCCCTAGCAATCAAGGAGGTACATGAAGGCATCTCGGGACTCATACATGAATGGGATCATCCTAGCAAAGAAGATACTCAGAATAGGCTAGTATTGTCCTACCATGGAAAATGATTACTGTAAAAATGTGAAAAAATGCTTGCATTGTCATAAGTACAGAAATTTGATACATGCAATGATGTAATCGTTACAATGTTTCATGCCACCTTAGTCATTATCAAAGTGTGGCCTTGATCTTATAGGTAATATTAACCCTATATCCTCTTATGGCCACAAGTTCTTTATCATTGCTGCTGAATACTTCACAAAATGGGTAGAGGATGTTTCTCTTACCAATGTAGAAGGTCCAAAATATCTAAGTTTATAATTAACCATATCATTTGTTGATACGGTATCCCGTCTACCATTGTAGCTGACAATGGTAAGTCCTTCAAAAATAAAATAGTGAAAGCATTATGTAAACGTTTTCCTATCACTATCAAGTTTTCAGCCCCCTATAACCCTAAAGGTAATAGGTAAGATTAAACTTATAATAAAGCCCTCATTTGTATCATGGATAAGATGGTGATAACTAAAGGTCGTAAGTAGAACTTACAAATTCACCCTAACCTTTGGGAATACGAACGTCTATCTGCGCACTCTTACAGGTTCCCCTCTATACTCCTTGGTGTTCAACACAAAAGTCGTATTTCCATTGGAGATTGATCTTCCATCTTTGTGTATAGATCTATAGGATTACTTGAATGAAGAAAAGTACTATATAGTAGCTCATTTGGAAGAGTTAGAGCTATTAGATGAGAAACGACTTCATGCTATGAATCACCTTAAATTATATCATGATTGAGTGTGGGAAGCTACAAAAAAGGGTGGTACCTCCTCAATTTGAGGTATGTGACTTGGTGCTAAAATAAAATCATTTCAATACCACTAAAGATCGAGAAAAGAAAGGAAAATTTGAGCCTAATTAGCTAGGGCCATATGTTGTGGTCGCAAATTTTGGCTCAGTGCCTACAAACTTACTTATTTAGATGGTCAAGAAATTAGAGAACCCATAAATACTATGCACCTTAAAATTTTCTATACATAAGAGTGGGGTCCCTAAAATATCGGAAAAATAACAAAAATTATAAAAATAAAAAATAAAGAAAGAAATAAATAGGTGCATCTAATAGTGAAAACCACATAATGTTGGCACTTTGGACAAGTCTCGGTGAAAAATGGTTTTGGTGCCATTGGAGGGTCCATTGTTGACAATAATTTTAGGTATACGATTGTGATAGCTTTTTCTAAGCTAGTCTTTTTCCACATCTGAGCTACTTTTGAGCCTAGGCCTCTTGGCCTTGATCTAGCTAATCCTAACTTTGCATGCAAAGAGTTTTCCTTTGCATATTCCCATCTCACACTGGGGGAAACTTTTCATTATCGATTCTTAGACATAATACATGGCATTCTACCCTTGTACATCCCATCTAACACTGGGGAATCCATGTTTCTTTGTTTCCTTGCATTGAGCTTCGAAAATGTCTTAGAAAACAATAAAAAACATTCATATAAATTTGTGAAAATCCCAAAACATTCAAATATGTTAGTAAAAAAACTCAAAAACATTGACATACATTTTGTCAAAAATTCCAAAAGAATAGAACATTATCTTAAGAATAATACCACAAAGAATGAAAAACATTTCAAAACTATCCCACAAAAACAAAGTAGTAGTTTTCTTACTTTTAATTGTCATATCGTATAGTTTTAGTTACATTACCTTTTTGTATTGTGTGCTTTAAATTGGATTCATTTGTTTACTTAGATTTATTTTTACTTTAATTTGTGGTGCATTGCATTAAGTTTATTTTATCTTGCATACTTGTAGATAGTTGTGTTGCTTTGATTAGATTTGATTAATTTTTTCTTGTTTTCTTTTGCGGTGTGTTGTCATTTCATCATCATATCATCTATCATCACATATTCATCATAGATCAATAAAGGATAAACTATATAATCATGAACATGAAAATTAAACATGTATGCTAAGATAACATGATATAATATCACCAAGAGGGGAAAGAGGGACCACCTTTTGTCCCCCATCAAATATAGAACATAATAACAATGTAGTTAACCATGTTATCTCGATGCACAAAATATGATAGGTAAAACACAAAGTATCTCATCAAACATACAAAGTGATATCATCGAATGCTATATCATAATATAGAAACATGTGATATAAACAAAAATCACAATAAACATATAGATTAACCATGATATCTCATAAACAAAATATGATACATCAGTAATCCATCAATCATCATATATCAATAAATATCAAATGCCAATGTATAAAATCAATGTTTTTCGATACATATCAGATACAAAATGCCATCATGGGTATGGGTTAAAAATGTGTCTTCATCACGAGGCATAGTAAAAAATAATATCTAACGTACATCTATACAAAATGTGTTCCTTTATATCAAGGCATACATCAAAAAGATACATCAAGTACATCAATAAAAGAGTCAACCACGAATCTCACCCTCTCTGGGACTACCTGGCCTAGGTCTGCCGCTACATAGGGGCATCTGTTGTGATGGACCCATGGAAGGTAATGCACCATTTTGTAATAAACCATGTTGCTTTGAGGCATAATGTATAAAGGGTTCCTATGACTTGACCTCACTAATAGTGAGGATCTATTTGATCTAGATCATGGCATGCCACTAGATATCTAATTGAAGTTAAGGGCTCTCTGTTTAGCTTGGATGACCACATGATAGTGAAACTTATAGTAGGTCACCTCGGCTGCTAGGGAGGCAATTTGAACTACCAAAATTTGTACTCCCGAGGGATTTCCTCCATACTAAAGTGTATCATGCTCCACTCTTGTGCTCGTTAGCTCTTCCTACAGTTGGACTCTCTTCGATAAAGCCTTATCCCTCTCAGCCTCCAGGTGTGCTCTCTCCATGGTCACCTGATCCCACTCAATCATGAGCTGATATTTATCTTTCCCGAGAGGATCCTCTTAACCCACAACTGATATTTCTCTACAATATCTTGGTCCCTCTCAAGATTAGCCTACACTTGTGGGGTTATAACCTACAACAACTATTGCTACAATATAGCTAGATCCCCACCACCTTGTATATCCTCCTCCATCTCCTCTCCACCTCCACCATCTCCTCCACCTCCTGTTGGACTATGTGGTGGAATCACTTGTGGGAGTGATGAAGATTCATGTAATAGTTCCCATAGTGGAAATTGAAGTGACATCTGTAGTGTTGGTACTTATGGATGAACCACATCCCGATGCTTTGCACAACCACCTACCGGTAAGAAAATACCTATTGTACTTGTACCCCTACTTGTGGCCCTACCTACGTCCCTAATCGTGGACCTTCCTAGGGATTTTTACGAGCACTGTGCCCTAGGATCTAGGCCCCGTAACCCCATTACAACCACATCCAAAGCACTTCCTATGGAATTTTCAACCACCGACGGATCACTATAACATACCATCCCAGTAATTTAGGGTCGTCCCTAGATCATCTCTCTATGATCACTTGCACCCAAGGTGGAGGAACCATCTCTAAAACACTGGTATACACTCATCCTAACCAGATCTAAGGCCCAATATGGAAGGTCTCTCTAGATCTATGCCCATACCATATCTCATCATCATTGAGAATCTCTTGAATGAGACTAATCTATCATTAGACCACTGTCCACTCTATACCACTCAAGCATATAACTTCTACTCTCAATAGTGAAATGATCAACGACTACAAGTGCTCAACTCTGGTTTCATCCTAAGGCCACTAATATAACTTGTATGGTTGCCATGTAATCATATGAGGTTGTAACTAGTCAAAGGATCACCTATAGTAATCTGTGTCCCCCATATGTTTTTGATCAATTATCGTTGTCAAGAACCTAGCTCATAATAGATGGCTCACCAAGATCTCGGGATCCAAATGCTCTAGTTAGGCGCTATAGTGATATGATCTCGGGATGATATCTAAAGTAAATTCATTGGCCCCATGATCTTCTAACTACGATAGGCTATTAAATGGAAATATAAAAATGGGCTAGTATACACTGTCCCCAATAATAGACCTCCCCACTAACGAGCCCATGTATCACTCCAATGAAGCCCAAAGAAAAATGAGCACCAGTTTTTTCAAACAACAATAGGACGTTGAAAAGAGCTATAAGATATACTGGAACTTACCCAAGCCGACAATCATCCATGCATCCGGTAATATCCACTAAAATACACTAGTGAGGTATGCTTACTACTCAAAAAATGCGAATAGTGCTCCATAGGTTACAACTATGATGGCCATCGTACATCATCAACTAACCTTGAATAGCCACTCTAAAATTCTTCCAAACATCCTCCAAAGTAATGCTGATCTCTCCTATCTAAAGGAAAAATGTTTGGCTCTCACTTTTCCATCTCTTAGCTAAGGTTTTGAGAAAACTATGCTCCAAGATAATTTTGGCATACAAGCCATGTATGAGAGACACGTAACATCCAAAGAGAATTTCCAAGTATATATGATCTTATCGATGAAACATTTTCTTATAGGCCTGGAGCCACCCATATCACTCCGTGTATCTAATCGGGGTAGGTCCATCTACAAGGTTAGCCAGGTCATTTATTATGATCTAATTATTCTATTTCATCATCTAATTCATCTATTTTATCATCTAAGTTTTCCTTAAAAATTCCTAATTTCTTTTAGGATCATCTAAATTTCCCCCTCTGTTCAAAGGTGCACTGTTGTGTCGCTTAGCACTCTCAAGCACCAAGGTGCCCCCTTTTCCATGCAAATGCCTACATTTTGATGTAGCACACCCCCTTTCCCCACCTCGACCCAAGTTAAACGCCAATTGCATCCCTCACGATGCTCGCACGCTTATCTTTATGCCTACACATGCGCACCCATGTCCCTCTAGCTTTTTCATGCCAACATGCATCGTTTTACACCAAATGAGCGATCACACCTACATGATATCACACCAAATGTCTGCCCCAAGAATTCTTATACACCCCAAAGGTCACGATGGCTTAATCACACATGTTTTCTACTCTACTAAATGGGATTAAAAGATAATAAATGCACTCCAAAAGGAAAAAAAGTGAAAGTTTTTCTTTTTGTACATGTGGGCCATCCATAGGAAGACACATGTAGGCTCAAATGTGATCCACATGGTGTTTCCACTTTTACACCCTTGCCATTTTCTCTCGTATGTCGAGCTCACCCAACAAGAAAAGGGTAAGTCTATGTGGTACATAAACACATTGCGATGGTTTTTACCCTCTGTGGTGTGGTTTATATACCCATTTTCCCCCACGATGTGTATCTCTTGCCACCCAAGTGCCACGAGACCATCACGTTTCTTCTAAATTCTTCTAGCATTGACCACGATGATTATTTTTAATAATTTTTTTGTTTTGTTTTACAACCCTTTCTACTACCCGGGCATATTTTTTCCTTCCAATGTCTTTTGGCGATGTCCTATGACTTCATCATTTCTTATAAAATATTTTCTTCCCAAAATTCAAAAATTCAAAATAGTATAACATTTTTCAAAAAATCAACAAATTTGTAAAATTCATTAACAAATCCAACAAATTGCAAAATTTTTTAAAAATCACAAATTGATAAACAAATTGCATGCGCTTAAAGCATGTATCAAATTCATTATCCTCAAACATTGAAATTTGTCCTATAAAAACATCTTTCTTAGGTTCTTTCTTGTTCTTATCTCAAATGACTTGCGGATCATCGTGATCTACCTCCATTAATAAAGTTGGCTTGCTTACTATGTCGGTACTCCAATACAAAAATGAGTTTCCATAGATTGTGTCATATCAAATAAATTATTTTCATGGGACTACTTATGTCCTTCATTATTCCTCTCGCATGTATCCTTTCTTGGGGTACCATTTTTAACCCTTGTCGTTAAAACATGAACATTCACGATTTGAAGCTTGATAAAAAAACATTAGTGCAACTGTCTTGAACATTGTTTGTTTGAGTATGTGTGATTGTAATTGTTTCTCTGTTAGGTTAGTTGGTTTAATTTCTTGTATTGCATTGCATTATGTATGTTTCATGGAGTTACACATTTTTATTAAATGAACAAATGTTAGTAATATAGCTTTTCATGTTATTTTACACTTTCGTTTATTTTAATAAGGGTTAATGATGTATATCATAGGGGAAACATGATGAAATAAAGTTTCTTATTAAATATTGGATGTAAGAGCTACTCCTATATTCTTCACTTGTAATGTCTCATGGATATTAATTTTTATTCCAAAATACACGGGAAATAAACAATCATGTTTATCCCTATCCTATTTTTTCTAACTATTTCGAGCATATTTTTTTATCGTCAATTGACTTCTTCTATCACCCCATCGACACATGATGGGACATACTTCATTCTACTAATTTTTCTTCAAAAATTTACTTTTTTATGTTTGTTTACTATGTTTTAAGTGACGTCACTTACTTCACCTCGAACAAGGTCAAATGTAGACACCTAAAATCCACTTTTGCAATCTTATTGCTAAAAACACATTAATCAAGCTCATTGTTACCATTTCTATTATAATTAGTTATTTTTGCTAATTAACTAATTTTTCTTACCATTTTGGTTATTTAACAATGATTTTTTGATTACCTAACCTCTTTCACATTCAGGATGCCAATTTATGACACATAGTAATTCAAAATCCACTTCCAAACAAACAATTAGTGATTATTAGCTAATTAAGCCTATTTTACCCTTGTTTTGGTCAATAAACCCTATTATTGGCTCAAACCCCTCTTCCAACCATTCAAAATCACCCCATTTCCCTCCAAGACATCTTAGAAGGCTTCAAAAGCTTATCCTAGCCTCTTAATTGACCCTAAGTGGTTGATTAAGGCTCCTCACATCCTAATCACTTGTTAATTCACTAATCATGATTAACAAACCTTAATCTACTTTGTGCTTTTAGTCCCACATGCACCAAGATGTAAGTTTTCCCCAAATAGAAAACTATAAAAATACTAAGCACATACCTTTAAACTTTACACCATGCTTTGAATTACATATCATATAAGAAATATGATTAAGAGCCTTACTTCCTCTTTGGATTAGCTTGCTCAATCTTTGCCTCCAATCTTCATGTTGGTTAGTAGAGGGATATCTAATATGGCCTTGTAGCCATTTTTAGAGAGATCCTCTCACCATTTGTGAAGTAGCAACAAACCATAATTTGATTTCTCTTAGATCTATTTAGGTCTATGTTAGTTAGCAATTCATACTAAGTAGGCATGCTTTAGCTAAGATTGATTGATATCATGTTATTTATTTTAAGTGTTCCAATAAGCTTTAATCATTGATGTTACTATTTTTAATTCCTAGCTTTGTTAATAGACTATGTGGTGTTAGTCTAGTTATTTATCTTTGCTTTAGAGTTTTAATTATTATCATAATACAATTATTAATAATTACAAATCAAAAAACACTATCTCACTTTCCCTCTAATGAGTGGTTGAAGACGTGTTTTAAAACAATTACCTTTTATTAATAAATAAACAGTGGTAAATAATTCCCTCCAATGAGTGGTCGAAGACATGTTTTAAAACAATTACCTTTAATTATTAAATAAATGATGTTAAATATATATAATATGAGAAACAATATATTTTAATGATAAATGACAATGGGATGAGAATGGGCATCTTCCCATTCTAAAACAAAATAATAGAACTACATAATATGAGGATGGGAAGATGTCATGGTGGTAAACAATATATTTTAATGATTCCTATATGATAATGGGCAGAGAATAGGCATCAGCCCACTATATACATATACAAAATATGATAATGAGTGTCTCCGCGATTCTAAAACGGAATAACAACATCCAAAATGAGACAAATATAAACAAATAGATGCAATGCTTAGTCCAGCCAAAATTATTAAGTTCAATATTTCCCACCCATTCTAAACGGAAAGAACAACACAAGGCTTGATTCCTCTCTCCGTAATGTAGTGCAGCACTTAGTGGTGCTTGTACTCTACTCCACCAAGGTTAATCCAACCAAAATGATACAATTATAAACAAAATAATATAACTACATAAGGCTTGATTTCTCTCATGGTATGAAGTGCAACACTTGGCTCCTATAAGGTTATTCCAGCCAAAAAGATACAATTATAAATATAATAATAGATCTACATAAGGCTTGATCCCTCTCATGGATATGTAGTGCAGCATGTGGTGGTGCCAACACTTAGCCCATCCAAGGTTAGTCCAACCAAAATTATACAATTATAAATAAAATAAATAAGGCTCGATCCCTCTCACGGGTATGAAGTGTCACACATTGCTCGGTCGGGGATAGTCTAACTAGTGTAATACAATAATACTAATTACTTCAAAACAAATAATGTTTGTTTGTATGAGAATGGGCTTGTGCCCATTATAAACATGCACATCTTCTATAAAGGTTGTCACAATGCACTACTTCACATTCCTTCCCATGTTAAAATAAAGTAAATATAATATGTTGAACTTAAATTTATCTATAATCTTCTTCTATTAGATATATAATATAATTCTATTAGTTATACATGAGAATGAGAAAACTTATCTCTATTCTATTTCTATTAGTTATCTATGCAAATGGGCATTTTACCCTTTTAAATTGGAAAGGATGAAAAAATAAAGTAGAGAGAGTAAAAGTAACATAAACATTTTCTTCAAATCTTCTTAAAACTATCACAAGGCACATCTTCCAATTCTACTCTATAATTCTTATATGAGAATGCGCATACGCCCATTCAAAATATCTATTCTTCTTCTATGCTTCCCAAATTTGAGAACTACATCAGGCTTGATCCCTTTTGAGGGTATGCAGATCATAGTATGTCCATTCTAAACATCTAATATTCTTGAATCTATTACCCCAGCCAAAACAATATAATTATAAACAAGAACTTGAGCTATGCATTGAATGATTTCCCATTTTGTGCAAGTTTTAGGATGGGGTGTAGGAAAACATGAGTACCTAATCATTTCTTCAACAAGGAATATTCAACTAGCAGTCACAATGGAAGTTTATCATTTAATCCTAAATATATGATTCATGTTGATGTTTGGTAATGCAAGACCAATATGTGCATGAATGATATCTTTAGGACGAAATGCTTCACTTCTATTACTACCTTGATGCTTCACTTCATCTTCAGAATGAAATGCTACACTTATATTACTACCTTGATAAACATTGATCTTTAATATGATGAGAACTACATAAGGCTTGATCCCTCTAGAGGGTATGTAGTGCAACACTTGGCTCAGCCAGGGATAGTCCAACCAATATGATACAATTATAAACAATTAAATAGAGTAGAGATAAAATAATTTGAATCACATAAGAATAATAGACATACAAATAATTTGAATCACATAAGAAGAATATAGATAAAATTTACTATGATCATATTAACTGTACAAAATTATATATATATATATATAGAGAGAGAGAGAGAGAGAGAGAGAGAGAGAGAGAGAGAGAGAGAGAGAGCTGATTTGTAAATTATTACAAAACAAATAATGTACATCTTCCAATTCTCTCTTCTATAATTCTTATATGAGAATGGGCATATGCCCATTCAAAATATCTATTCTTATTCTATGTTTCCTAAATGTGAATGGATATATATATCTATATATATCTATGTGTATCTATGTATGTATGTATGCATACATACATACATGCAACATTTAGGAAACATATAAGAAGAATAGATAATTTGAATGGGAATATACCCATTATCATATATATATATATATATATATATATATATATATATATATATATATATATATATATATCCGAGAACTACATAAGGTTTGATCCCTCTTGAGGGTATGTAGAGCATAATATGCCCATTCTAAACATATATTATTCTTGAATCTATTACTCCAACAAAAAGGATATAATTATAAACAAGAACTTGAGCTATGCATTGAGTTATGCATTGAATGATTTCCCATTTTGTGCAAGTTTTAGGTAGGGGTGCAGGAAAACATGAGTACCTAATCATTTCTTCAGCAATAAACATTCAACTAGCAGTCATAAAGGAAGTTTATCATTTAATCATAAATATGTTATTTATGCTAATGTTTGGTAATGAAAGACAATTATGTGCATAAATAACATCTTCGGGATGCAATGATGCTTCTTTTTATTACTACCTTGTTGTTTCACTTTATCTTCATAACAAAATTATTCACTTCTATTACTACCTTCATAAACATCGGTCTTTCCTATGATGAGAACTACATAAGGCTTGATCCCTCTAGAGGGTATGTAGTACAATACTTGGCTTGGGTAAGGATTATCCAGCCAATATGATACAATTATAAACACTTAAATAAAGTAGAGATAAAATAATTTAAATCATAGAAGAAGAATAAACATCTAAATAATTTGAATAAGATAAGAAGAATATAGATAACATTTACTATGATCATATTAATCATATATATATGGAGACAATTCATAAATTATTACAAAACAAACAATGTTTGTTTGTATGAGAATAATCGTGTGCCCATTACAAATGTGCACAACTTCTATAAAGTTTGTCACAATGTATTAGATATATATATGAGAATGGGCATCTTCTCGAATGTGCATCTCGGCCTTTTAAAAAGAAAGGATGTATAGATAAGTTGTCTCATTTCTTCTTCTATTAGACATATAAGAGATTTCTATTAGTTATACATGAGAATGAGCATACTTGTCTCTATTTTACTCTATTAGATATATGTGAGAATGGGCATATTCTCAAATTTGTGTCTCCCTTTTAAAGCGAAAGGATGAATAAATAAAGTAGCGTAAATATTTTCTTCAAATCTTGTTGAAAATGTCACATTACACATATTCCAATTCTCTCTTACTGTAATTCTTATATGAGAATGGGAATATGCCCATTCAAAATATCTATTCTTATTCTATGTTTCCTAAATGTGAATATATATATATATATATATATATATATATATATATATATATATATATATATATATATATATATATATATATGAGAAATACATAAGGCTTGATCCCTCTCGAGGGTATGTAGAGCATAATATGCCCATTCTAAACATATATTATTCTTGAATCTATTACTCCAATGAAAGGATATAATTATAAACAATAACTTGAGCTATGCATTGAATGATTTCCCATTTTGTGCAAGTTTCAGGTTATTTTGTGCAATTTTCAGGTTGGGGTGTAGGAAAACATGAGTACCTAATCATTTCTTCAACAAGGAATATTCAACTAGCAGTCACAAAGGAAGTTTATCATTTAATCCTGAAGATATGATTTATGTTGATGTTTGGTAATGAAAGACCATTATGTGCATAAATTATATCTTTTGGATGCAATGATGCTTCACTTTTATTACTACCTTGATGCTTCACTTCATCTTCAGAATGAAATGCTTCACTTTTATTACTACCTTGATGTGTTACTTCATCTTGAGAATGAAATACTTCATGTTTATTACTACCTTGATAAACATCGGTCTTTCCTATGATGGTAACTACATAAGTCTTGATCCCTCTGTAGGGTATGTAGTGCAACACTTGGCTCGGCCAAGGATAGTCCGTCCAATATGATATAGTTATAAAAACTTAAATAGAGTAGAGATAAAATAATTAGAATCACTTTGAAGAAGAATATAGATAAAATTTACTATGATCATATATATGAAGACGACTCACAAATTATTACAATACAAACAGGTGTTTTCTTGTAAGAGAATCACCTTCCCATGTTAAAACAATGTAAATATAATATGTTGAGCTTAAAATTATCTTTATTATTCTTCTATTAAATTAGATATATGAGAGATTTCTATTATTTATACATGAGAATGAGCTGATTTATCTCTATTATTTTTCTATTAGTTATATGTGAGAATGGGCATATGCCCTTTTAAAGTGGAAATGATGAAAAAATAGAGTGGATAGAGTAAAAGTAGCATAAAAATTTTCTTCAAATCTTTTAAAACTACGAAACTTGCAAATTTGATAGAGTAAAAGTAACATAAACGACCATCTATTCTTCTATAATAAATTAAGTACATTTATTTTAATACGTCTAATCTATATTATTCTTCTTCCATGATTCCTATATTGGAATGGGAAGATCTTTTTAATAACTCTAATCTTTATTCTTCTTCTTCCATGATTCCTATATGGGAATGGGCATCTGCCCATTCGAAAACAAAGTTAATTTTTTTCACTCCACTCACCCATTTTAATAACTCTAAAAAACTACAAATTGAATTTCAAAAAACTTATCTCTATTCTTCTTCTACTAGTTATGTTATATGAGAATGGGCATCATCCCATTTAATGTAAACAAACAATTATATCACATGAGAATGGGCATATGCCCATTCAAGATAAACAAACAAACTTATTATGGGTAGATGTAATCATAGAAAAAGAATATATTTTAAATTGGAAGTTGAACGTTATCACAACTTGTTACTTTTATAAAAAATGTAAAGTTTTCAAAGATTTTGATATGTATTACACTAATATAAACAAACAATTATATCACATGAGAATGGGCATCTGCCCATTCAATACAAACAAACAAATTTATCATGGGTAGATGTAATCATAAAAAAGAATATAGTTTAAAATGGGAAGTTTCACATTATCACAAATTGTTACTTTTATAAAAAAATGTAAAGTTTTCAAAGATTATGACATATATTACACTAACACAATTTGTAAGATGATGGAACAACATAACTTGCGAAGACCATAAATTTTGAGCCGATCGTTGGATCATCTTGAAATTTTATAGGGTGGTACATATACATTAGTAATATTTCGAGGAAAACTTTCTTGAAATTTTGTGACCATTTTGGAACATTTTTCAGGGCCATATTCCTTCATTTAATGGCCTAAAATTGGCCCCAAACATTTTTTTCACTTTTGACTAGGTCTTAGAAGTTTAATAACTTTCATTGTGCTTGTTAGAATAAGTCAAAATTTTGTGTAAGCCTTAATTTGTGAAGTTATATTTGTCCCACAAATTTTGGGTCCCATCCGAGTTGTTTTTCTAGTAGATAATTTTTGGCATTTTAGGGTTTTTTAGAGTAGACTTGAAATAAAAGGAAGATTGTAATGATGTAAAAGATTAGTGTGGATTCCATAATGAGAAGAAATATATTTTGAAACTTTTGGTTTTTATTTGTAAAGTTGTTTATGTGTGTTTTGGAGGTATTTCAACCTCTTGCAGCTAGATCCACATCATAATAACAAAAAATGGATTTTACTTCCACCACTCCATACATAAAAATTCCATTTTTGGATGGTGTTTATGATTGGAAACGAAGGGATGAAGAAATATTTATTTAAATTCACACCCCTAATAGTTATTACGATGATATGTGTTTGTTTCAATTCTTGGGAGAATAATACGGACCAATTGGAATTCTTCTGAGTATAAAGTGCATAGCAGATACTATTGTATCTATTCAAGTGGAAAAAGTGGAAAATACATCGATAACATGATCAGTACATAAAATGGAATTACACGTTCCTCTTTACAAAAAATATGCCATGGAAATTTCAACAAAAAAATACAAATATTCATGTTATAGTTATGGTTGGAAAATTGAGCCATACACTAAAGGGGACAAGAGTGGTGTGCATAATAGTGAAACTATTTGTGTAGGAATTATCACCATATTAAAAATATATATATTAGTATGCATTCACTTCATTTGTTTCCCACTGCATGAATATGGATAAGGAATTGGGCCATGAAAATTACAATAAAAATTGTTTATCATGCTCAGAAGATGAAAATTATCTAAGATGGAAAAACACATTTCAGAATCACCCTTTCAAGAGGTGAAATGATCTGTAAAAGAGAAAATATTATTAAAACAAGCCCAAATTAAATTTAAAAAAATTAAATCTTCATTTTTGTTATTTGAAGAAAAGTCATTCAAAATTGATATTGGTCGTTGTCATATAGCTCCTACAAAATACCAATAAAGATCACTTGATTTAGCAAATGTTAATCTCCTTGCGCACTTTAAGTTGTGTAACCTCTGTACCCCTTCAAATGGGATGTAATTTTTCTTCCTTTCAAAAAATCTACTAGTGATATTTTTGACATGGAGTTTGAACATAAAATTCATGACATTGAAACTCATTTCTATATTATTAATGGGAAACATACAATTGAAGCCCAAAAATAAATCCTTGCAAATCCTAATTTTTCATTTGTTCATGATAGAATCAAACAAAGGTCTACCCATATTTTGTCTTCCAAAGAAACAATAGAACAAATAATCAGTATTTTCAAGCAAAGAATATGGGGAAAAAATCCTGGGTTAAAAAAATTTATCGACTCATTGTACAAATCCAGGTCAAGGTAGATCTTAGAGAAGAGACCACAATATCACAGGTTCTCAGTTACAAAAAGTCAGAGAACTGAAAGGTATTTATAAATTGTATTAAGTTTTTTTGCACATAGAAATTTACTTACATTATTTCTCATAGAATGCTAAACTAATAAAATTTATTTTAATGTTCATATGCAGTCATTCAAAAAATTGAAAAGAAAAATGACACCATTAAGGGAAATAAATTTTCCAAATTATTCAAAAAATGCTATTGAACTACTTGAATTGTATGTGACTGCATGGCTAATAAAAATTCTCAATCAATGATGTCAGATACATATGAATTCACTTGTCAATGTTCTTATCCTTTTTTTCTTAGTAGAACATTGAGAGGTTTGGAATTCCATTTACTTGTCACTCACTGTAGAAGTTGTAATTGCTAATTTTTGTAATCTTGTGAGTATTATCTTACAAAACAATATTGTTCAGCTTTTAAGTTTCATTGGGTGCAGTACAATGAGTTATGTTTGCATATTTATACTTTCAGTAGTAAAAGCTTACTTATTCGATACTATTGTAAAAATATACATGAAAAAAGTAAAAAAATATGCAATAATTTCATAAGAATGTTATTGAATTATGAATGCAAAATGTGATTTTCAAGGGATGTCACTGATTTTTACCATATATGGTCTTCATAATTCAACCACTATAAAGGTGGAAGATGTGACAGTGGATCTAGATTGGAAACATCGAGCCCTTGGATATTATCAAACCGATTGGAATTAGAGTTTTCATCCATAAATGCCCTTTTAAATGTGAGAGATTAGTGCATTTTTGGAGCACATGATTGAGAGATGCAACAATAATGCATCTCCCTGTATTAATATTATACAGTGGGATAAATGCATTAAAGGAAACACATAATACAAATAGGTCCTCACTTATCTTTATGGTGGAGAATCAAAAGTAGGAGATCATGATCCAACAATAATATAAATGTCTAACTATGCCTCTAGGTAAATAGCCTCTACGATTATTGTGTTCTTTTTATTATATTAATTATGTATACGTTAATTCTTAAAAATGTTTACTTTTCTATGATATTAATACGTACATCCTTCATATACTTTTCTCTAAGTTCTTTTCATATTATAGAATATATGTAAACAAAAGTTAGAAGTTTAATTATAAGAATAGAGTTAAAATTTCTCCCTTCTCATAGCCTTTATAGATTTCTTAAAATGATTAAGTGAAACATTGCTTGCATAAATGCCCATTCACATATAGATATCATAGAAGAAAAACATGTAAAAAATTGAATATGTTTCAAAAATTTAGAGGTATAAAAAGATTAAGTTCATTATTGCTCATAGTTGAATGTTTACAATTGGCATATGCCCATTCTCGGACAATTTTTTTTTGTCTTTGTATTGAATTGGTAGTACATAAAATATGTATCACTAAAGAATAGAAATAAAATCATATTTGTTTTAGAATGAGAAGTAGCGAATTATCTATGAGTATGGGCAGACGTCCATACTCAGAGAGAATTAAATTTGTTTCAGAATGGGAATTAGAGAAAGAATATATTATTCATGTTTTGTAGTTCACCTTTTGCACTTTAATACCAATGTACATTGGAAGCCCTCACAAAAAATTCCATAACATGAATTATATATTCTTTCTCTACTTCACATCTCACAACCTATTCTAGAAAAGTAGAAAATTATATGTGTGTGTGTGTACATAAAGCTAGATCTCTCTCCTAGTATGTAGTGCAACACTTGGCTCTGTTAGCGATAGTCCAATATTTATTTTTACTAATGGGATATGTAGTGCAACATATTTTTGAATGAGGTTATGTTTTCATTAGAGGATAACATGTGTTTAAAGGCAAGATAGTTGTGAGATATTAAATTTCTCTGAAAGGTATCTCCAAGTATTAGAGACATATTTTACCTTTATCCCATCTGAAGACGTGTCTCAAGTGAAGGAGACACATCTCTCTAACATTAGTAAACCCCGGTTGGAAGGGTGTGAATCCTCTATGTCCTCCTACTATTATTTCCACTCTTTTTCCAAAATTATCTTGCTCAATTCCGTAATGCACCATTCTAAATCAATCCCTTTTTATCATATTGTTCTCTCCCTCCTCCACCTTACATTTGGTTGCATACAAGACAAAAATTCTATTGCTTATTTTCATAATGCACCATTCTAAATCAGTCCTTTTTATCATATTGTTCTCACCCTCCACCATACATTTGGTTACAAACAAGAAAAAAATGTTTGTTTGTATTATATTGGGCTTCTGTGTATTAAAAACATTCTAAGTTATGGAAGCATTCTAAAATAAGGTAATATTTGTTTTTTTTAGAATGGGCTTGTTCCCATTACAAACAAGATAAGGTTGTGAGAATGCACATCTTCTCATTGTAAAATAAAATAAATTTTATATTTAGTATTTAATTGAGAATGGGCTTGACATGAATAGTTAAAAGTATAATTGTATTTACAATGGGAAATTGTCTAGCTTTGAATGGGAAAGGAAACCAGATGATAATATGAATCATGGGTAGAGTTAGAAACAATCATTCCTGTGAACATTTTATAACCACTTCCTTAGAGGTAGAAACAATCATTCCTTTGAAATTTTTATATTAGAGTTAGAAATATTCTAAATTTTTAACCACTTCCTTTATAGAGGTTTAATAATGATTAAGTTCAATATTGCATGCATTGAATGGACATATTCCCATTCTCAGATATCAATCATATATTCTTCCTCAATGATTCTTATAGACGAACATGCATCCATACATTCAATACAATAATTAAACTTAATCATTTTCATACCTCTATAAAGTATGTTAGAAATCATGGGGATGGCCCTTCTACCTTATAAAAAGGTGAACTAATAAGGTGTTGAAAGTATAATTTTTTTTACAATGGGAAATTATCTGGCCTGAATGGGAAAGGAAACCAAATAATAATTTGAATCATGGGTAGAGTTAGAAAAAATATTTCTTGTGAACATTTTATACTAGAGTTAGAAATATTCTAATTTTTTAACCACTTCCTTTATAGAGTTTTTATAATGATTATGTTCAATATTGCATGTATTGAATGGGATATGTCCATTCCCATATATCAATCATATATTATTCCTCAATGATTCTTATAGAAGAATAGACATCTGCACATTCAGTACAAGATTGAACTTAATCATTTTAATACCTCTATAAAGTATATTAGAAATCATGGGAAATGACCCTTATACCTTATAAAAAGGTGAACTAAAATAAGGCTTGATCCCTCTTGTCGTTGGTATGGTATGTGTAGTACAACAATCGGCTCTTCTTGGGATAGTCCAGTAATACTATACAATTATGAATAATTATCGTAAGGAAAAAATTACAATTTTTGAAGAGTGGAGACCTAGAGAAAAGTATTAATTGGCGAAGTAAAAGGTATTCTTTAAAGTCTTGGATCATTCTAACCTTGGTGATAGATTACAAGTGATTTAGGCTTTGCATCAGACAACCAAATTATGTAACATCTCTTTCATACAAACAAACAAATTTATGTAACATTTTATTCTTCTTCTATGATTCCTAAATAAGAACATGTATCCACTAAGTGAATACAAGATTGAATAGGTATCCACCCAATGAATACAAGATAGAACAAGTATTATAGTAATTAAGTGAGAATGGACAACAATTCATTGTTTACAATTTTTACTTTATATTCTAAGTATTTATGTTCATTGAAACAACTATTGAGCCCTTGCAAATGATCATGATTGGAGAACAAATTGCAAGCCATGAGGTTAATCCATTACAGGAAGATACTATTCTTAATAATAACATGATTATGAGTGGAGAAAAAGTGCAAACCATGAGGTTAATCCATTACAGGAAGATACTATTCCTAATAATAGTTTGATTATGAGTGGAGAACAGAGCGATCCATGAGGTTAATCCATTATACAAAGATATTATTCCCTATAAAATAGCACAATGTTGGCCAACCAACAAAAAGTTACCCAAACAACACACAACTTCAATGGTAATTAATACTAAAGCTACATCAAACCCTTCACCATCAATTATGATAGGTTGTTCACGAACAAGTATCAAGTATTATTTAAAATTTAATAATATTTTTACTTGTCAATATTAGTTTGAGTCAATTTGATAAATATATCTTAATTGCAATTTTTATGTGCAAATGCAGCTGGAGAAAATTCAACAAATATATGTAAATAAATAGGTAAAAATATTAATCTTTTTATTTATCAATATTAGTTGGAATAGACATTGTGTTATCGAAAGGATCTGGAAAGTGGCTATCCCTCATATCATTTAGAGGATATGGAAGGATAGAAATGATATTATTTTTAGAAATAAGAATCAGAACTATAAGCTCAGTATTGGTAAAATTTCTAATGACATCAAAGAGAATATAGCTAGATTTAAACCCCCCAAGAATAAGAGTTATCCAGAAAATGAAGAGTATAGCTTATCAGTGGGGATAGGAGGTTATCGAGCGATAATAATCCCAAGTAATAGTATTGATAGATCTTTAATTAAATGGCATCATCTTGATATTAACTGGTATAATTTGAACTTTGATGGGGCCTCTAAGGGTAACCCTGGGACTGCAGCAGGGGGAGGAGTGATCCGGGATCATAAAGGTAATCTGATTGCTGCGTATGTTGGAAAAATGGGAATTCAAACCAATCATTTTGCCGAAGCATTATCTACTTTATGGGGCCTGAGAATTGCCCAGAATCATAATATCCAAAACCTCATTCTTGAAGGGGACTCCCTGAATATCATTAATCATCTTAATCAGTGCTCACCTCCAAGTTTGAACATTAAGGATTTTATCTCGAGTCCATAAGTATCTCGCAAACTTTCAATAATATCCAAATCATACATACTTACCGGAGGGTAACAACTTGGCGAGATGCATTGGAAAATTATGGTATTAATGTTAATCACATTGTTTGGTATAATAATAGCATTCCTAAACAATCATGACTTCAAAGCAGAATTCAAGAGGATATCTATAAACATGCAAATTCAAGATTTGGGATATGATCATTGGAAGTGGATTAATAAAGCTACTACACGTGCTGACTTTAAAACTAATCTTATACAAATATTGTCAAACAATCAAGTTTGTATGAAGAATAATGGAAAGTTCAAGTGGATTTATATTGAAAGGAAAGTCACGCATGCGGGCAACATTGTGCTCTATACAATCTTGCTGCAAATCTCTACGGATCCCCAAGGCAGAAATAATGTTAATGATGATAGGGAGCGGGATTGGAAAAGGGCCGTAGTTCCCACATGCGAACTTCCACAGGTTCAAATCAGCAGTCACATGGGTATTTGTGGGAAAATAAATGGCTATTGTCATCAGCATTTTCACTGTGCGAATAACAATAGAAAAAGGCGGACTGGCATTAGCGCTCTTAAGGGTTCTAATATTTTTTGCAAGCAGTTAAGCACGGTGACAATGGGGGGCCCTCCTTGCCAGATCGAACCTAGCACGATCCGGATTGGAGGGATAATGTGGAGCTCTAGAATATTCTAAGCCAGGGGATATCACCAACTTTATGGAGAAGGTCCAGGGCCATGATCAAAGTATTTCAGTGTGTTTTGCAAAAGATTGGAAGGATCGCACTGTTGAGTATGGGGGGCAGAAGATTGTGATCAATGAGGAGTTGATAGCTGAAGTGACAGGCCTTGGCATGGATGGTTACCATTTTTTTAATAAAAGGGTTGATAGAGAAGCTGAGGAGAGGATATTTGTTGAAGGAACTGAGAAGCTGGTCTTTGTCACAGCGGGCCTGCTTGTCAATTCGATCCCCTCACCCTATGATGAGGTTACTCGCATGATGGTGCATTTCATTTCTTTGGAAGGGAGGTTTGTCACTGTACCTGCTAAACATCTTGTCTTCCTCAATCATTTTCATAGGAATCGCACGGTATGTTTCCCCCACTATCTGCTTAGCTCTCTTGAGCGCTCCATTTTGGAGTTTCAAAAGCATGCTCGTGTTGTTCCCTTGCACCAGGGGCTAATTTTCCTACTGCATAAGTTATGTCTCCTTCGGTCTCCTGGCCTCCCTTCCTCCCCTGGCTCTGTTCCCCCTCTACCTGTTTATGCGGCCACCAGCCCCATTTCTCCACACTCTGTCCCATCGCCACCGTATGCTTTTTCACCCCACTCCCGACCTTCCGGCTCCTTCTCCCATTCCCCCACCTCTGCCCCCCCCCTTTGCTTTTACTTGGCCGGACCGGTTGCAAGTCCTCTATGAGATTGAATCTTGATATCCTGATTGCAGGGAAGGGTCCTCGAGAGATTGAAGCGCCCATAACCTCCTTCATATTAGCGGGGCTAGTTCACAGGAAGAACATATGGAGAGCTCCAAAAAGGTCGGGCGCCTGGGGTTTTAGAAGCTAACATGAAGGCTATGTTGAGGAAGAGGTTAAAAACATGGCAAAACAAAAAGGTAAGAGGAAGAAGGAGGAGGAGGTGGCTATGGATAATAGCCAGATTGAAGATATTTACAAGAAGCTGAACTCCTTAGACTCCCGTTTAGGGAAGGCCAAGACTCGCCATGACTATAACATGGCCATTTTTACTGCTATTCAAGAGTTCATTGAGCAACATGTCCGAAGTGTCTCCAATCTCAGTGGGGTTCCGGCTACCCTTTGGGGGACTGATAAGGAAAGCAAAAGGACCATTGCTCAGCTGGATGTTACAGATGCTGCCCACATGATGACCTTGGGGATGTTCAAATCTTGGCAAACTATCAAATCCACCATCGACAAAGCCGCCAAGAAGTAATTGGGGGTGCTTTTGCTGCACTTCTGTATGATTTTTGCTATCGTTTTGCTTTGCTTTTCTCTGATTTTTCTGTTTTGATTTTGTTTTGGTGGCTGCTCTTTGGTTACTTTGGGCTTCATTGACCTATCTGGATTTTGATCCTTTTTGTTTTGGTTCTCTTTCCTATTCTGGCTTCTAGGCCCTCTTTTGTTCTCGAGGTATAGTCCCTTTCAAAAACTATTTGCCAATAATAAAAAAATATTAGTTGGAATAAATTTAATAAATCTATCCTAATTTCAATTTTTATGTAAAGATACAACTAGAGAAAATCTATAAAATAAACAACCAACAAATAGATGTAAAGAAATAGGTAAAAATATTTTTGAAATATTATTATCATATTTGAAAAACATTAATATTACTTTTTTTGTAGTGCCTCCAAAGAAATTTTTTCTTATTATTGAATTAGAAGAATTGTTAGTTCAAAAGCTTACTTCTAAAAAGGACAATACATTTCAATTGAGCAAGTGAGCATATCCTACCAGAATATCTATTTCCCAATTTCTAAATTTTGTGTCTAAAGAGTTTCATCAATAGCATTACAGTCGTCTACATTGGATATAAATGTTAGTGTAGAAACACTAGAAACAAATTGCTACTCTAAGATAAAGTGGATGTGTAACCTTTTTTTTTTTGTGGGGTATGAAGTATTGCGAAAAGAGGGAGACAAATTTATTAAAAATTGGAAAATTTGGAAGACACCGAGAATTTTCATACAAATGTGAAACTACGGTTGTAGTAACATAGCCAACAAAGGAGTTCATGAAGAAAACTTTTTGTGTCTCTAAAGGTTTCGAGAAAGACTTTAAAAATAATAAGTTTCTTATGTCATCATTTTTACAAAAATATCCCTAGTACAGGTTGCGAGATGATGTAAGAGACATCTTAATGTGATGTTATCTATTTCAAACAATAGTGGAACAAACGAATATATAAAATTATGTTTATTACATTTTTGTAGTTATTTTCCCATTTTCCATTTGAAGTGATTATTATACACTCTCTAATAAGATGTTATTGATGTTTATTAGTATGTAATTCTCAAAATGTGTTGATTATAATTTGTTAGTTTTTCTTCACATTTCATCCAAATGATGTGATTAGTATATAATGATAAATTAGGATGTTATTGATAGTTTACCATTTAATTCTCAAAAATAGCTCGACATGTTTATACAAAAAGAAAGTAATTATCAATAAAATCGGATAATATAATGTATGATTTAATTTATTGAAAAATATTTTTGTTATTGGTTGGTTTTTCAAATCTTGTTTTCCATGGAAAAAATTTGTTGGTTTTGGGGGTAGAAGAATTTCTCTTTGGAGCTCGAGGGCTTTTGAATTTACACCGTGACCATACAACTAGAATTTACATATGCATGCTACCGATTCTTCTTACGATCGTACTTTTAGCCTTGAATTGTTAAGTATAACAGGACAAAATTTTGATATTGGATTGTGGTTTATATACTTGTATTCAAGAGAACAATATTATTTCATTCAAAAATTTGATTGGCTAAGAAATATTGAATTATTTTTCTTGGGGAATATCAAAGTGTGAAATTAGCGACAATTTTTAAGATCGAAGAAGGGGAATATTGTGCTAGTTTACAAAAATAATATGCAAAAGGTTCTCGACAAGTACACCCAAATATATGAAGCAGAAAACATATTATTCATAGGTGAAACAAAATGTTTTGTTCATGTGACAGTAATCCGAGGCATTTTTATTTGGATTGCCTTCTAGCTAAAAATTTTATGGCACAATGCATTCTGATAGAAACTTTTTCACACATTTATGTACATGGTTAAATCATGTGGGTCCACACCTAAATTTACGTCATTCTTTGGAAACATTTAAAAAATAAATTAGTGAGATTGATTGAGAGTCTTTGAAACATTTAAAAAATCAATTTAGTTTATTTTGGTAGTCTTTCTCATAAAAATTCATTCATATTGGTTTTTTTAGTCTATTTCATAATAATGGATTTATTACCATCATTTTATACAAAAATAATTGTGACTTGTATTTTTATCATAACAACACCTTTCCATGAATACTTGAGCTTGATTGAGTTTACTTGTTACTATTGTGTTGATTATTAAATATAAAATAATTGGTTTTTGTTTTAGTCTATCTCATAAAAATATATAAATATTGGTTTATTTTTGTAGACTATGTCTTAACAATTCATTTATTACCATCATTTTATGTTTTATTTATCTCATAACAACACATTTGCTACCTTCATTCTATGCAAATAAATCCATGTTCCAATTAAACATTTGTGAATTTTTATCGATATCATAAATTAGAAGAAATATGAGATACAAATATATATGATCAAAATATGTAAAATATACATCATGCAAATGCGCACAACCCCATAGTTAAAATAAATCACATCCAATTTTATTTTTCTTTCTATATTAATTTTATGAGAATGGGCATATTCCTTCTCATCATATAATAAAACTTTTTTTGTATGAGAATGGGTATATTCCTTTTCTAACCATTCTAACTCATTAAATAAATATTGAACTTAATAATTTTAATATCACTATAAAGGATGTGAGAATGGGCAACATGTCCATTCTAAAAAAAATAAATATTACATCTATTTTTATTCTATGATTATTATATGAGAATGGGCATATGCCCATTCAATACAAGACAAAAAATGTTTGTTTGTATGAGAACGAAAAATATAAGTATTTTCTTTTCTTTGTAAAGTTATAAATATATTAATTATTATAATAAGTATTTCCTATTCGTATCTAAAAAATTGTAAACCGCTAAAAGGAAATACCTCATACATGACATACATATTCCCAAAACCCCTTTTTAGATTCCAATAATAGCCAAACAAAATCCCGAAAACCCCTTTTTGGATTCTAATAATAGCCAAATCAAACTCCAATATTTGGTATAAGTAAAACAACATAACCGAGTTCGGTATTTAATCTAGTTTGTAAAACCAACATATTTGGTATGCATTTTCGGTGTTCTCGGTGGTAAGATTATATGGTTCATCATATCTATCTGAGGCATTGAAGTAGACCCAGCCAAGATCAAAGAAATAATTGAAATGCCTCCTCTGTCAAACTTCAAACAATTGTATAGCCTTTAAGGTAAATTGCAATACATTCACTTGTTTATATCACAACTCTCATACTATTGTCAACCCTTTCATCATCTTCTTTGCAAATACGTTGACTTTAAATGGGATCTTAATTTTCAAAAATCCTTCAAAGAGATCAAACATTATCTCTTATCACCACTGTGCACATGTATCCTCGTGAGGGTGAGCCGTTTATCTTTATATATCCACTACAGATCATGCCTTGAATGTCATGCTTACTCATCGAGATGAGTAAGGTCATGAACATGTTGTTTATTATATAAATCACACCCTCCTTAAATATGAAACCCATTACAATGAAGCCAAAATTTGTGTTGTGCCCTATACTTCATAACTTCCAAACTACGCCATTATCTTCAATCAAAAAAGCGACATTGTCACCAATTTCAACACTGCTTTCAAAACCATGCAATCTAAACCATATCACAGTGACCCCATCACTCGATGGCTTATGCTTATGGCATAGTTTGATCTAGAGTTCATACAAAAGAAAACTATTAAGGGTTAGGCCATTTCTTATTATCTCTCCAACGCTCCTCTTCACGACATTCAAACACCTCACGAATAATTTATTGACAAATTAATCAACGTTATCAATGATAAAAAATTCACTTTGCTATCATAATGACCCTCTTCTTTGATGGATCTAAATTCTAGCAAGGGGGAGGGATTGCTATCGTCATCATACCTCCTTGGGAGACTCCTATTCCTTTATCCTTCAAACTTAACTTCAAATGCACTAATAATATGGAAGAATACACGACTTTAATAATGGGTCTTCAAACCGCCATCATGCTAGGTGTCCAAATCTTAGAAATCTATGGAGACTCACTTGTCATTAATCAAGTCAAAGGAATTTATCAATGCAAGAATGAAATCCTACATAAATATAAATATGTTTTTGAATTCCTTGTCGAAGCCTTCGATCATTACACCATTCCAAAATTTTTGTGATCTTCTAAAATATTCACAGACACCATGGCTTCTTTAGGATCCCTCATTCCTTTATCAACTTAAGAATCGATTAATAATTCCAAAAAAAAATCATCATCCATAGATTAAGTCAACCATCTCACAAAAACCAACTCCCCTCTATCAATTTCATTACAAATAATATAACTCATCTTTAATACACACATATATTTGACTACCTTTTGGAATCCAAAATTCCCCTTGATCCATCCAAAATTACTAAAGATCTTTCCTACAACATGCGACCCGCTATGTCATTGTAGGTTGTATCCTTTACAAGAACGGTTTTGATGACCTCTTACTAAGATGTATCAAATCCCACGAATCTACTAAGGTCATCCAGGAAGTCCATTATGGTATATGTGGTTGACATTTAAATGGTAATGCTATCTTTGCTAAACATGTCGTATGAAATGGTTATTCTTCAAGGCTAACCATCAATCAATATTGTTGCACATATGTCAAGAAATGTGTCAAATGTCAGCAACATTTGGATCTCATTCATGTACCTAGTCAATCCTTATGACCATTCTAAGACCTATGACCTTTCTCACAATGGGGTTAGACCTCATTAGCACTATCAATCCTCGTTCATCTCAAAAACATCATTCTATTATCATAGCCATTGAATAATTTACAAAATGGGTTGAAGTCATTCCCTTAACTTCAACTAAAGAAAACAAAATCATTGACTTCATCTATCAACACATCATATGTTGCTTTGGCATCCCTCACAAACTTGTCACTAACAATGGAAAATCCTTCAAAAATAAGGATGTTAAGAAACTCTGTGACACATTAAATATCAAACTTAGCTTCTCATCACCATATTATCCCCAAGAAAATAGACAAGATGAAGCTTCTAATAAGACACTTAACAAAATCCTCATGAAAACAATAGATGAAGTAGGTAGGAATTGACATCTCCAAATCCCATTTGCTCTTTGGGATTATCAAACTAGCATCCATACTCATACAAGTGCTACACCCTTTTCATTAGTCCACGACTCTAAGGTGGTTCTATAGTCACAAAATTACACATTTACTATTGCATTTATACTACTGGGTATGTTAATTTATATATGGATCTTGTGTGATAAAAGTATTCACTAGTGACCCATGTTTAGGTCTTGTGGTCAGTTAATCAGGTGTCATTGTGTTTTTTCTGGTTTAGTTAGAAGTTGTCTCTACTATTTTTTCCATCTTTTAGGGTGTCTCAGATGTCATAATTTGTTTAGTTGTCATCTTTAGGTCTACATTGGGGTGCCCAGGGTTGCACTGGGATGCCACGAGGCACTCCAGTCTATGATTTTAGGCACCCATATCATCATAAATTGTGGTCTTAATTTCTTTATTCAATTTCAGTCATAATGATTTACACCATGTATTCCCTAGGTCATAGTCAAGTTTCGGGTGGGTCACTAGTGTCAAAATTTGAGCAATAGATCCCTATATAAACAAAGCATACTCACTACATTATGGGAAGACATCACACACATCAATGGCATATATCTACTAAGATAAGGGACTGTATTTATGCTTCTTCTACATTTGCATCACACAAACACAAAGGGGAAATGTTGTATTCTTTCCATTTCAATTCATTATTTTGCATTTTACACCTAGTTATTGCCCCTTATTATCACATCATTGGTGCTAGGGCATCATAGGCACAAAATTACACACACACACACACACACACACACACACACACACACACACACACACACACACACACACACACACACACACACACACACACACACACACACACACACACACACACACATAACTACATCAGGTTTCATAATGTAGTGCAATGCTCAACAATATGTCGACTAGTTTGGTGGATGAGGAAAGTCTGATCCCACTACCCTTTTGATTTGCGGTCATTATCCAGTCCATTCGGTAAATCCAACATGGTAGATAGGTAGGGTTTCATATTTTCCTTTGACACTAATGAACACAAATCTGAGCTTTTTCATAGTTTCTAGCACCCATAATTCATACCAAGGCACCCCGTGGTGCCCCAGTACACTCCCAAGTGCCTTAATGTAGAAAAAAAGTTAGCTTTTGTCCTTCGTGAAGTCATTCGGTCACATCTTCCCAATCACTACTGATCTGACACACTTTGTGAGGTAAGTTATTTACAAGTTAGTAACATATCCCTCTTATTTCTATTATTTCAATCCATTCAAATATAAAAGCAAAATATTTAGATCTAGCACTTCAATATAACACTTAGTTTCTATTTAGATTAACTTATAAAATAGTTAAAAACAACAAAAATCTATTTTTAGTTAATCATTTTGGTGAACCCGTCATTTTGAACATTGTTTCTTTTTGATCATCTTTCATTAGCATAGCTCTTCTTTTATTATCATGTCACATTTTAGTGTCAACCCTATTTATGATGAGGCTACCATCGCTGAACTTATAGCTTTATATAGTACTCCTATGACCTTACCCAATACCACTCAACAACTCCTCTTAGAAGGTCAAAAACATGTGCCAACTAATCCTATTGATTCTCTTATTGGCATATGCCTTGTTGATGACCTTGTTTCTTTTACTCATTGTATGCCATGCCATCTGGTGGCCTGTGATCCTTCTTATTCTTCTTTTGATATGCCACTTGATGTTTTAGATCCTTCTATAATTGATTAGTTATTAGGAATTGACTCCCAACCTTGTATGCCTTCTACCTCTCCTACGTTCACTCTTATTACTACTCCCATGTCTCCTACTGCTTCTCACTGTGTTTCTCCAACATCCCATTCTAGTTCATTAGCACATTCTTATTACCTTGATGATCCTATTGATAGTACTATTCTAGCTAACATTGACCATACCACTTTGTTTCTCATTCCTAAGGAGTCTCTTTCTTTCTACACTGCTGAGAGTGCTTCACCTCTTCCATCTTCCTCTTCTTCTCCTGATATTGCTTCTACCATAGTGCATGAGTCTCGACTTCTATTTTTTCTTCTCATTATACTCCTACCTTATCTACGCTTCCTTCTTCCACTTCACCCACATCACATGTTACTTCTAGTACTATTAGTAAAAATTCCCCTTCATCATCTCATGTGGCTCCTTTGACACACACTCCTCATGCATCCTTAGCTTCGAACCTACTATCTCACCTCTTGATATACCCATGATCACACACAATGGAAAGATTCAACCTCTTAATACACTATTTCCATCTTCTTCTATTCCATCACAAGACATCCTATCCCTCATGCATGTTATAGGACAACTTCAGTCTCAGGTTCACTCTCTCACCTTAGAAAGTAGGGCTTACTACACATCTATAGATAACAATTCCTTGCATGGTAATCCCGTTCCCAAAAAAATTCATAACTCGGCCTTTCCTAAGGATTTCACCATGCCCACATTCACATGCTTTGATGGTACCAATGACCCTTATGCTCAAATTACACATTATCACAGTCTTATGGCCTCTTATTGCAATGACTAACTCTTGCTTAAGGCCTTTCAATTTAGTCTAGTTAATGATGCACTTTAATGGTATACCCATATCCCTTTTAGTTCTATTAGCACTTTCTACAACATGGAGGATTCCTTCCTTCATAGGTTTATTATCAATACTAGTCCTAGGGTCACATACAATCACATTCCCACTCTCCATCATGGATCTTTTGAACCTATTTAGGATTACATATTATGCTTTAATGCATGCATACATCAACTTATCTTTCATCCTAGTGACATGGTAAAGCAGTTCCTCTTTTGTCATGGTCTTATTTCTCCTCTAAAGCAATACTTAGAGTATGACACTTTTGATTTGTTTATACTTTTGTGTTATAAGGTTATTTCTCTAGAAGAAGACCTTTTTATTCTCCTCTAGCAAATCCTTCCCATGTTTCTACGACTACTATGGCCTATGCTCTTCCACCTACACCTCCAATTGTACATCCTCAACAACCTCCACCCTTAGTTAAAAATCAAACAAACTATGATACTCCTACTCCACCTCCTAGCAATAATCCAAAGTGCAAAGCCAATAAGCTTATTCTACTCCTCTATCTCTCTACACATGTACCACCTATGTGACCAGATTACTTACTACTACTACTACTTCACCTCAGTAGCATGGGCCTCTATGTTTTTCACCTAATGCTCGACCTCATGAGGTATTGCATATATTACTTACTCAATGATTAATTCAGCTTCCTTCCAATCACCACCACTCTTCACACCATTTACAATGCCAACATGGTCGATGTTTACTATAATTACCACGGTATTAGTGGGCATTGCCAAAATGATTGTCTCACTTTACATGAGCGGTTACAACATTTAGAGGAAACTAGTGTCACATATTTTGCATCTCGTTAGCATTCATTGTCTCCTTTACCATGACGGTGTAGGTATACATACCTGCATATTCTCCTCCCGGTACTCATTTTGTTTGTCAATCATCACCATCACATTCATGTTATCCACCACCTCCATTACTTCCACCTCCATATTCATTACATCTTCCTCACTCACACTATCCATCACATGCATCCCATGGGTTTCCACTAGTCTTTACATATCCCATGGTCACTCCATATGACACACACGTTGGTCCATACACTCATGCTCCATCCATTCCATATACATCCACCTCCACCCATCATCTTGGTCATTGGTAGGTGATCATTATCACCCTACCCCCAATGATGCACTTATGTTCTTACGGTTCTTACACAACTATTGAGGGATTAGTTTTAAGAACCTTTCACCATACACTCCATCATTCATCTAGCGCACCTCAATCATTTCCCGATGATGCACTCTTGCTTATGCGGCTCATCCTTGACTGTTGAGGGGTCTTATCACATGAGCCTATTCATCCATACACTAGGGGCATCGTTAATCTCCTCCCCCTCCTATTTTCATCATTGTATCATATTAACCTTATATTAAATTTCCACATCTTGCTTATGCTATGCTTATCTATTTTCACATTTATTCTATTATCACCATTACAGTACCTACGCGCTACATACTTTATTCATCTTATCAATCATATTACATTACTTATCTACATCATCATATTTTATCTACTATTACTAACATCATCATACAAATTCATATTCATCACATACACCACAATACACATGCTAGAACAATAACCATACAACCATACGATATCCATTACATCACAATAACAAAACATCTCCAATATCGATCTCATATATATCCAAAATAGGTGTCCATACATATAGTGTTCATACGATCATCATAACAAAAATATGTTTCATCACTAGGGGAAAGGACCCTACATCATATACAATCCTCACTATCACACCTCATCATCACTATCACTCTCGTGTACCACAAGAGCCCTAGAACTCGATACCTCACCATTAACATGATGCCACATTTTATGGCCCCAAAAATTCTCCACTGTCTATGTAACATGGAAATCTTCATGTTCTGCTCCGAAAAATGATGCTTCCAATCCACATAACAGTAAAACCTTCCTAAGCCAAGGGACCACCACCTATCACCTTTCCGGCGTGTCAATTCTCCCGACATGTCTCATCCTCTCACTAAGTAACACCTACATGTCACTTTGCTTCTATGGATACTAGCTCAAACAGAGGGGCATGCTCACCCGTAATGTCATCCACATGCTCTAGTATCCCTCCACCTAACACATTGCTAGGCACATTTTACATCAATGTGTGGATAGAAGTGTCTACTATCAACAACCAATAGGCATCTCCTGCACACACAACATACAACCTCATGTTATTCAACCGCATAAAAACACAACATAAACAATTCATTAACCACATTAGCATACACAAATACTTACGATCTGCCATAGCCATTCTTTATATAGGGTCAAGGTTACATCCTCACTTGCTCCTCCTACTGGTAAGTCCTTAGCACCCGGTAATACTAGATATCACAACACCCATCGATGTGGTGCCCACCACACTCGATAATCCTTCGTACTCCTTGTATCATCGCCATCCACAACTGTTATTGTTGGGTCTACCACATCTAACCCTGGTGGTACCAACTACTCTGTCATGGGTCCTGGCCTAGCACATGCCCTCCTAGGGGCTCTAACAGCCCATAGCCATATATATGGCTCTAGGGGCACATCCTGTGCCATCCCGAACTACCGCGATACTCTCTCAACCTCAAAACAACTCTGCTACACTTGAAAAGTAGTCCTCTAACCACATGGTTCTTCGAATACATCAAAACTCTGTTACATCCTTGGGCCATCCCCATAATCATGATATGGCCTCCATGTCACCGACTCAAATCCTATCATGTCTATCAGGGCCCTAAAGCTATCTTTTTCCATCTTCCTACCATGAATATCCACCCATCATCAAGTAAATATCTCTAGCTGAGAACACTCCCTTGTGGCCTTACAACTTGTCTCAATACAACTATGTTCTCATATGCCCATACATGTAGCAGTGTGGTGGCCCCTATACCTCTACCATGCTCATCCTGTGTAAACTGATACAAGTCCCTATACATGTGGGCCAACACACACCGCGCCCACGCATATCTTGTCCCATCCTCCTCTATCTATTGACATATGTCATGCATCTTATATAAGATGTTGACACCCCCTCCCTCCACTACTATACATGATGTTATCACCACTGTAATGAACTTCCGCAAATGTGGAACCCTCGACTACAATATCGCATCTAAAATAATATGGGCCTTTGTCAAAACCTAGGCCCCTGTAAAATATCATCTAGCTGAGCACATCTTCCACTCCATATCCACTACCACCATACCACTGTGCTCTCTCCCCAACCAACTTTGGTAACCACAAGATGAGATCCATAGTATGTGATATACATCTTCCAACTTCATTTTCATCTCTCCCATAGGCAACCAAAATGTGCATGTGTCTGCACACCATCTCTCACACAATGCACGAGTAAACATACGCATAGTATGGGGAACGTCCTTTATCTATGTTATATGTTGTATCTTTGGCATGGTCAAACACATCCCACTCATCATCCAAAAACCCAATCCCGTAGTGTACATAAGTGCCAACGATTGTGGAACTCCCTCAAGTGGATATCTCTCTACACAACACACAACAAAAATAAATGCAATGATTAGAACGCTTTACATGATCAAAAACAACTACTCAACATGTTAAAAACACCTTCTATATCATTAACTCTAAAACAAAAATTTCTAGACTAGGGCACCTAGAATAAGGACTGGGGCACCCCAGTAGGCCACGAGCACCCAACTCTAGGTGCTCTAGTCCCAAGGGTCACTAGCGCCCTCACCACTCTTGTCCAGGTCCCAAATGCTAAGAAAACTAAAAATATCAAAAATGCAAAAATTCACCTCAACAACCTATTCCACCCTACATTTAAGAAAAAATAACGCACTTACCAACTCCGCAGTAGTACGTGATGCTACCGCAGTTGCTACTCTCTCAAACCGGGTCAAACATAATGGTCTCGCTTGAGGCATCCTCACTTGTTTCGTATACACTCCTACACTCGCCTAAGAAACAAATGAAGTGATAAGTTACCTTTTCACTTTCCTATTTATAAGGACATTACAGTTGAAACCTTTATTGTGGCCTAAGTGTCGCGTTTATCACCACAACTAATACATGCAACATCATTTTGGTCATATCTTGAGTAGTTTTACTCGATTTTTACCTCATTTGTGGCATTCTATTCAAAATTATGCCTACCACCGTCCTACATGCATTTCTCCCATGTTATACACCTTATTGATATTTTCTCTTTTTATAGCCACATTTTAACCTCTTGTCATTACTTTTGTCTTAGAGTTTGTTTAAACCATTCCTTTCCCCTTATCACTCATATATGGTTCAACTATTTAAACCGAATTCATCTAGATCCAAAATCACCATTTTTTATTTGAGTCCGTCTGTAGCGTCTAGATCCTAGGGATGTAGTTAAATATTGGAGAATAACACACTTTTCTCCCTATACTCTTCCTTTGGCATTAGGATGCCCAAATCCTCCCATCATTCCATTCATATACAAGCGTTCAAGTTGGGAACTGATCACTCCCTACCCACCTATTTGATATTTAACCACATTTAAAATCATCTAATCATCATTTTCATTTTCCGCACATCATCGTGATACGAACACTTTTACGTTGCATGGATCAACTTGTCGATCCATGGTTTAATGCCTTTATAGTTCTATCGGCATGCTTCTACTACACATCTGCACATTCTTCTATAGCTTGGGCTTCTCTGGCTTTTTCTCAGGTACGCATCTCTATCTACTTTATGTTACTGAGCTTTCCACTCACCAACATAAAGTGGGGAAAATGTAGTCATAAAATCACACATTTACTATTACATTTATACCACTGGGTATGTTAATTTATATATGGATCTTGCATGATAAAATTATTCACTAGTGACCCATCTCTAGGTCTTGTGGTCAATTAGTTAGGTGTCATTGTGTTTTTCTGGTTCATTCATCAGTTGTCTTTGTAATTTTGGCCATCTTTCAGGGTGTCTTAGATGTCATAATTTGTTCAGTTGTCATCTTTAGGTCTACACTAGGGCTCCCGAGGCACCCTAATATGTGATTTTAGGCACCCATGTCATTGTAACTTATGGTCTTAATTTATTTATTTGAGGTCGGTCCTAACAATTAGCTCATGTACTCCCATAGGTCATAGTTGGTAGTTTTGGGTCACTAGTGTTGAAATTTGAGCAAGATATCCCTATATAAACAAAACATACTCACTACATTATGGGTGGACATCACACACATCAAGGGAAGCTATCTACTAAGGAAAGGGACTACATTTGGGATTCTTCTACATTTGCATCACACAAGCACAAAGGGGAAGGGTTGTATTCTTTCCATTTCCATTCATTATTTTTCATTTTACATCTAGTTATTGCCCCTTATTATTGCTTCATTGGTGCTATGGCATTCTATGCAAAAAATTACACACATGCACCAAAATTATATTAGGTTCCGTAATGTAGTGTAACGCTCAGTGATAAGTCCACTAGTTTGGTAGTTGAGGACAATGCAACCCCACTACCCTTTTGTTTTTCAGGTCATTATCTAGTCCATTTGGCGAATCCAAAGGTCAATAGACAAAAAGGGTTTCAAATATCCTTGCAACACTACCAAGCACATATCCTAAGATTTTCACAGTTTTCGGTGCTTAGAATTCGAGACGAGAGTGCCCCAAGATACACTCCTAGGTGCCTCACTTTGTAGACAAGTAGACATCTTTTTCCTTATTGAATTCATTAGGTAATAGTTTGCCCATCTCACATGAAATCTAATAAATTCTAGCACATAATGTGGTAAGTTTTTATAGGTTAGTACTATACCCATCTTATTTCTATTATTTCAATCCATTTAAATATAAAATAAAAGTATTTAGATCTAGCACTTCAACATAGCACTTGGTTTCTATTTAGATTAACTTATAAAATAGTTAAAAACCAAAAAAAGCTTTATTTTTAGTTAATCATGTTGTACCCCTCAAATTTCAAATCCCATCACTTCGCACATCTCTCAAATACTTTATCTCCGAGACTATCTAGCACAGTTAGAACTACTAGATGAAAAACACTTCACAACTCTTGAACATCATGTTGTCTAGCAATAACACATCAAATGTGCATATAAAAAGCATGTAAAAGAACACGAATTTAATATAGGTGATTTTTTCTCAAGGAAAATCAAAATGTTACTTGCTCTGAAAAGGAGTAAACATGGAAAGGATTCACCTAACTAGATCAGTCCATACATCATCACTCAAAAGTATGGGCCAGGATATATTGTCTAGCCTCCCTTGATGGTATACCTGAAAAGGAACCATTGAATACCTTGCACTTGTGACCTTTCTATTATTAACACCTTAATCTGTTATGACGGTAGTCAAATTAAGGGTCTAATTTCATCAACCAGTCATCTTATCATCATAATGATTTGAAAGTATGTGGTTATTTCTGTCAATATCTTTACAATCCTTAAAGATGAGCACCATGACTCTATTCATCGCATATTTTATATAGACAAGTTCCTTCTTAGCAGGAACCTCACGATCATTACATACATCCACTCTGTATACCAACCAAAGACATATCATGGGGTATACATGTGTAGTTTTGTACATACCTCGTCCCCTCCTTGAAATTTCCTATTAGAGTCTCGCCCTTAGCTCAAAAGAAGTTCAAATTATTCATGGATGTGTCTTATAAAAATAATAGATCGATCCTCAAAGGATAACTATTCAAAAGATCAAAATTATCTCGATCAAAAACAATATATTGATGCCTCAAGAATAACTATTCAAAAGATCATAATTATATTATCAAAAAGAAAAATAGACTGATCCTCAAGGAAAGCTACTCATCAAAATTATAAATCCGTCCCAAGGATGACTATCTATAAAAAAATAAAATCAAAATTCAAAATTGTAGACCACTCCTCAAATTATGGCTACTTATGTAATAAGTCTTCTCTCATCAATCAACCTTTAAAAATTCAATTATCAAAATAATCCTCTAAAATCTTCATGCATCAATCCATTTGCATTAGAAAAATAAATGTATAGGTGGGCATATCTCTATAAAACCATTGATAGGAGAACCTTCTCTCCCACATCCTACATATGTTAACCCTTCATATTTCCTAAGAAGGTGTACATTTCACTTCCATCTATATCTGAGATCCCACGTGTAACTACCTATTGATAGTCATGTGTTAACATTCATTGTAAAGGCTAGAAAGTGCAAGTGCCTTCACCATATTTATCCCCATCATGTATGTATCAAATCCAGTACAAAAGCAATCATTCCATTTTTATTCCTATTTAAGAGTTAGAAAACATTTTGACATATATTGATCACATTAAAGTTACCATCATATCATACACATCACAAATAATCATCTAAAGCATCAAAAAATATCCATATAATCATAATACACATCAAAACATAAAATTAAAATGTAATCATAATCACATCACATCACACAAATACAAAAATAAACACAACTCATAAAATCAAACCCATCATCATCATCATCATCATCATCATATATATATATATATAAACATCATGTACAAAATCTCTATATAATCACATGGAGTCCCCCAAACTCCATACATCAAAATCTATACATCAAAATCAAGGCTTCATAAAGAGCCATATACATATCAAAATACAACATATATCATGACTATCCAGTAAACTAGACATCACCAAGGAACTCACTAACACAAAAACAATCCCATCATGTCCCTATGCACCTCCATCACCAAAGCATCTCCTACATCTTGTCCTTAAGGTGGCTAACCCACACTCACTTTGTACTAGTATTAGGAGTTTCCCCTCATTGCACTAAATGATCGAGCATAGAGAACTACATTGAGAAAACCTTGTATCATCAAATATTCATACTAGGCTAGTTGTTATTGCAATGACTGATAATGAGTGTAGCTAACCATACCTGTGGAGCTCTCTTTCTGCTCTCTTTATTCTCACACCACCAACTCGAGCCTATCGGTGATGATCTTGTAATTATGAGAGCCCTTTTTAGGTTATTCCATTGTTGTTTATACCTATATCATGTCGATTGTGTCCCGTATTAACTGCTTTCTAAGACTATTACACTCAATCTTCTTACTTTCTTTCCGTGTCAATCACCACACTATCACACTCGGTCCTCAAGCTATCTCTCTCCACAACTAAGTTGTCCTCTCAACCCATAAACTATCTCTCTACTATCATTGTTGCCTTCTCGATCGACAAGTGTACAATAGTGGCATCTATGGCCACTCTATCTCCATCTACCTCCTCATAACTAACATCCACCACATGATGTGCTCCTTCTACTCGAGCCCGCACCCTCATACCTCCTTGTAGTAGGTGTGTTGTATCCCATGAAGCATATGCTCAATTCCCTCATGCCATATATGTTGCAGTCACATCGACATCATCAATAGGCACTCTATCACCATAATCATAAAATTCATCGCTCCCTCCTCCTCTCGGTATCAAGTATCGTTATCCCACTACTACCTTAAGGGTATATAAACCCTCCTAATCATGTCTAGATGGAACAAGATCATCGACACATCATGTATCAATCTGAATTTATCCATGATGTGACTAAACCTCACCAACTCCCACTCTCTCCCTCAAATCCCCTCGGTCTAGAACTCATGCTTTGGGTGGAATTAAACTCCATCTCATAACCATGCCACACTTTGGAAAATAAATATAAGTCCTCCACAATATATCCACATACCATAACCATGCAATAAGCTAATAGTAGTACTCCTCACTCTATATGACGACACTACCTCTGCACTCTAACAAACAAAACTAGGACTATCTCACCACAATATCAACACCACCCTATGGTAGAACTTATGGACGAGTCACATAAATATGTTCAAAATCCCAACACTATAATAGATAACCAACACTAAGTCCAAACCTCTTCTGAATAATCCACATATATAGCTCCTTGTAAGTTTGTGCAAGTAAAGTCGAGCCAGTCAAATATTATCGATGCTCTAGCATCTATGCCATAATACCTGCCATCATGCAAGGAAATATACTGCCACCTAAGTTAGGAAAAGTGAAACAATAAATTCCCATCATAATCATCATTATAATGGCATGATCCTATCCCTTTGTCTCAAACAAAGGATAAAAGTAAAATCCACTAGACATGAACCCTATATCGTTAGTGGCAGCCCAATACAATCTCTCTTACACTCCTCTCTCCATCTCATCAATGTAATATATCCCCTCTCCTCATACTGGTAACCTAGTGATCCTATGTACATCCTCCAAGGTGATAAACATCTCACCCATAGGTAACCAAAAAGTACAGGTGGCCAGTCCCACCTCTCAATAAAATCCAACAATAAACCTTGATGTATGTGAATGCATGTATAATAATGCATCTCTATAAAACCCATGGCCTCTAGATGTGCCTAATCCTCATTAGACATATCCTCTCTCACCTTTGCCAATGCCTTAGGAATCTAATCTCTAATAGTCGACTTAGCCTTCACCGAATCCACAAAATCACAAAAATCAATTAGAACACATCCCCTGCAAGATTTATCAAAATAAAAAAATCACTAATGATTTAGTATAAATAGCTAGTGATCTAACTTGATCACTAGGGATCCACCCAATCATCGGCGATCCATACAATTGCCGATAATTTTCATGAAATTTTCCCCTTACAACATTTTAAAACAAAAATGACAAAAATATACAAAAATCACAAAACAACAAAAACGAATACTTACCTTTTCCTAGGTGGGCCTCCTTTGTCATCCAGTATGGCCCCCACTTACATTTTACAAAAATCACTCTAAATTCATGTGTTTAAAGTATCTATGATATGATCAAATTGTTAATCAATAATGATTCATTTTCTAAGAAAAATGACTATTTATAGCCCCTCAAATTACACGCACAGGAACCACTCGATGATTCCCTTAATTGTAAAATATTTACCCTATTTACTAGAGATCCATCCAATTTTATTACAAACCATATTTTTTTCAAAGATTTACACATTTTCAACCACATCGATTCATCCTCCCATTATACTTCTCATCTAGAGGACCCTACAAGATAAATGTTTCTTCACAAACAACACCAGTAAGCCAATATGTCAATAGGCCATGAACCCTTTAGTTCTCCTATCATTTGGCTCTATAACCCCTTTTCTACGGATCATACGTCCATTGGACAACCCTTTAGGTTCCCCTAGTAATTGATCCTATGGTGTTATCCACTTTTTCTTGATACCTCATCTTAGGGAAACTTTAATCTATGTCAAACTTATCGACTTAATCAACCTCATGATCCTTGCATTGTGACACAATCACCCCTATTTTGAGAGGGGATCACCCATCTAAAGTACACTTTACCTCATACAATTTTTCTCTAGTAGTTTTCTTGTCACCAACTACTCGACAAAATGGGGCAAATATAGAAACCAAGTTTTTGTCAACCCTCCTAATTCACATTATACAAAATTTATTCAATTAAAACATATCTAAATATCATTATCCTAATTCAATTCATATCCCCTTAAACATAATCTTACACCCTCATAAAATTACTATTTACTATGTCTAAACCACCTAACCACTTGAAATCTACCATAACCATTTAAAAACAACCTAAATCTATTTTATTCCTATATCCCAACCTCCATAGCTCATATACAACCACCCCATAAGCATATTCACTAGTCAAAAATTCAAAATCCACATTTAGAAGTAGTTTCAACCATTTTCTAAATGTTTTCCCCAAAAAAAGATAGATGTCTACCGATTCTAACCGATCACCGCGATTATAAATACATGTTTTTCCTTCTTTCCCGTGATCTTGAGAAACCATTTGCTCGTATCTACGCAAAATTTTCTATTCCTTCATGAATTGAAGGCATTCCAGAGATCATCATAGGCTTTTATCAACCTCAAGCAATAATCAATCCAATATTTTCATAGCATTTTTCATTTTTCAAACTTCGGAAAGCCCAACATGTTAGGAATTAATAATATATAATGTGGAATAATTCCTTAGAATTGCAATAATAAGAAGTATGAATAGAATTACGAAATGAAAAATGCACAACACGAAGACAACATTTAACGTGGTTCACCCAATGTGGGCTACATCCACCAATAACACTTGCGTAGATTTTATTACAAGCCAACAGGTCTTCACAATTACAATAATCGGATCTTGTTTGGGCTGCGCTCAACAAACCCTCCCGAATTCACACACACTATTCACCTTCACAAAACACACTCATCTAAATCCTATTATATGTCCATCTATTTATAAGTAAATTAAGAGGTAGTCAAGAGGTAGTTTTACAAAACAATGGGTACTGAAAAACCATGGGCCCAAAAACAGCCCATAACGGTTACCCATTACCCATGGGTTAATAAACCACCCATGAAAATTTGCTTGAGGCTTCACCCCAAGCCCCATCGGGGGCTTCACACCCTTGAACCCCCTTTACCCACTCACCGGCAAGCAAGACTACTATAAAAATATCCGAGTGTAACACATGGAAGGTGTACCAAACTCTAACATGAAAACAGGCTCCATAAACATAACAATCTCCCACTTGGGACTGATTTTCACCGAGCAAGCTTCTCAACCCTTCACTATCATCTACGAAGGCAAACTAAAGTTGAACATAGCTTTATTTTATCCCTTGTGACCACCTTGGTCATCATGTCTCGCAGGATTCTGACTGGTATGAATCTTCTCCAACTTCAACTTATCTTCCTCCAAAGCTCTCTTGATGAATCTTCTCCAACTTCAACTATATATGCTTTGTCCTAGAGTGGAAAGTAGAGTTCTTTGCTAGGTTTATAGCACTCTAACTATCACTATGCAGCTTACATTCCTCTTGCTTATGCCCTAACTCCTCAAGCAATTATTGTAACCAAATCATCTCTTTGCTTGCCTCTGTGGCAGTAACATACTCGCCTCCGTGGTTGACAAAGCCACTAGCTTTTGTAGTCCTAAAATCCAGCTCACTATTGTCCCACCTACAGTGTAAATATAACCTTTTGTGCTCCTCCTGTTGTCTACATCTACAGCCATGTCTGAATCTACATAACCACGTAAAGTGGTGTCTGATCCATTGTAGCACAAAATTGTCCCCATGGTCCCTCTCAAATATTGAAGGATCCACTTTACTACTTGCCAATGCTCTTTACCTAGATCACTCATAAATATACTCACAACTCCCACTGCATGGGCAATATCAAGCCTAGTGCACACCATATCATACATCAAATTTCCAACCTCTGATGAGTAAGGTACCTTGGACATCTGGTTTCTTTCCTGCTCTGTCTTGGGACACTACTCCTTTGATAACTTAAAATGGCCTATCAAAGGAGTCCTAACTGGTTTAGCATCCTGCATGTTAAACCTATCCAATACCTTCTTAATGTACTCTTCCTGAGATAAAGTCAGCTTCCATTCCTTCCTATCCCGAGTTATCCTCATACCAAGGATTTGTCTGGCTTCCCCAAATCCTTCATATCAAAGGATTCACTTAGTTTGTTTCTTGATTACTTTTATTTCCTTCATATTTTTACCTGCAACCAACATGTCATCAACATACAAACATAGGATTTTGACCTTTCCCGATCTTTTGATTTTCCACGGTTTCCTCTATTCTTCTCTCTCTAGTTTCCACTTTGTTAAAGCATTCCTTGAAGTAGAATATTCCCGAGCTTTTTCTTCACATTTCCTCGCTTAGAATCACCCCTACAACATCCTCAAACTTCAACTTCGAGTTAGCTAGAACCAAGTTGCTTACCGCCATTACCAAGCTATTCCAACTTTCAGGTAAAGAGCACATAATTAATAAAGCCCTAACTTCTTCATCAAATTCTATTGTAACCAAAGCTAGCATATTCACAACCATATTGAAATCATTTAAATGATCTTCTACTAAACTATTCTTAGACATCTTCATATTAAACAACTTTTTCATTAAAAATATCTTGTTAGAGGCAAAGGGTTTTTCATACAACTTCCCTAATGCATCCATTAGATCTTTTATAGTCTTTTCCTTTGAAACATTAAATAATACCAAAGATGTAAGACATATCCGGATTGCCCCAAGTTCCTTCCTATCCAAAGAAATCCCATTCCACATCTCGTCATGCTCGAGGGTTTGTTCACCTTCTTAGACAACGGAGTATAAAGATCCTTCTGATAAAGGTAATCTTCCATCTGCATCTTCCAAAGACTAAAATTATGCCCATTGAATTTATCAACCCTATATCTTCCATCATCTGCCATAGCTCCCACTCAATCTTAAAAATTTCCTTGTGATTCAACACTTCAAAGAAACCAAACCAGGCTCGATACCAATTTTTATGAATTAATAATATCTAATGTGGAATAATTCCTTAGAATTGCGATAATAAGAAGTATGAATAAAATTACGAAATGAAAAATGCACAACATGAAGACAATATTTAACATGGTTCACCCAATGTGGGCTACATCCACCAAGAACACTTGCTCGATTTTATTACAAGCCAACACAGTCTTCACAATTACAATAATCGGATCTTGTTTGGGCTGCGCCAACAAACCCTCCCGACTCGCACACACGCTATTATTCACCTTCAAAAACAAACTCATCTAAATCCTATTTTATGGCCATCTATTTATAAGTACATCAATAGGTACCAAGAGGTGGTTTTACAAAATAATGGGTGCATCAAACGCCATGGGCCCAAAAACAACCCATAACGATTACCCATTACCCATGGGTTAATAAACCACCCATGAAAATTTTCTTCTGGGCTTCACCCCTTGACCCACTCACGAGTGAGTAGGACTGCCATAAAAATGTCCGTGTAACACATGGAAGGTGTACCAAACCCTAACATGAAAACATGCTCCCTAAACATAACACAACAACACAATATTAATCTTAACCAACTCTATTTAACGATTTCGGCATATTTTAGATCCATCTCACATCTAAAGGTATTTATCTACATCATTCTATCATTTACATTCTGGTTAAACATAAAAAACAATCGAAACCATAAATTTAGACCTTTGTTTATCATTTTTAGTAAAAATGTCTATTTTCGAAATAATCTCTAGCGATTCAGTAATCACCGATGATTAGCCTTAATCATTGATGATTCTTATCAAAACATCAATTTGATAATTTATAGATCACCGAAGATCATCATGAATTACCGAAGATTATTTTTAATGCACATATTTTTATCAATCCGTTAGTTTATTATAAGTTTTATCAATACCTATTCATTGAACTTGTTCTTAGATGGAAATTTTTGGTTGTTCTCATCTAATTACAAGCATTTACAACCTTCCTATATCCTAACACCCATTCTTTTGGGAATAGTACAACATCATTTATGATTTGACATTATGCACAATACGATTTTCTACCAATATCAAAGACATTGAGGATCAAATTGAATATCTCTAGTACATTTATCAAGAAGCTGAGGAATTTTGGTACAGCTTACTTTTATTCCATTTAGATTTCATCTACCCTCACCTAAGCCACCTTTGAATCCACACAGACTTACCTTTAAATGGGGTTCTAGATTTTTTCATCCATTATTTATCTATTGTTATCTATTTCATATCTCGTATCATTATCTTGATCAATCCACTTAATTGTCTAAAAATGAGTGAGATCCTCCAAGGAAGTTCCTTTGGATTCTTGGGATCATCCTTTGTCAAGTAGATTTTTTATCCATTTATCTAATATTTTATGTTTAGTTTCTTTGATTGCAAAGTGATTTTTAGGACAAGAGGACTTGTGCATTCATTTGGACTCGATAACTTCAATCATCCATCAAGATCAACATCAACTATTCATGGGTTTTAGTAAACCCCATCATCTTCTAAGGTTAGTTTTTTTTTTTTTCATTTTATTAAGTTAAATTTGGAAAGACAAAATCTCTCGGTACACCCATGTGTAGTAACGTGGAGCCGATGGATACCTATGTGGAGGAGAATGTGGAGGTGATGGAAACCTATGTGTAGGAGAACGTGGAGATGATAAACACCTATTTGTAATAAAATGCAGAGGTTATGGATACCTATGTGGAAGAGAATGAGGTGGTTATTTATACCAATGTGAAGGATATGTGCGGGTAGTAGAACTAGAATGATGTGATGGACTAGTAGACCGATGAGACCATGTAGGTTGTGTGTGAACATGCGAGCTAGGAGCAGATTGTGCTTTAGATTCGAGAGGCCGCATGGACCTATATTCTCTAGTAAGTGTAATGGAAATATTAAGAGGAAGTTGTAGCCATCGTGTTGATGGCGAATAACATCGATAGTAATGACTTGCTTGTTGTGAATGAACTTGAGGCATATCTGATTCATGGAAGTGATTGCTTGAGCCGCACGGATCCAAGGAAGATCTAAGAGTATGTCACACCCTTCGATAGATGGTGCCAAGAGAAAATGTATGAGCATGGTAAGAGGACCAAAAGTTACCTAATCTTAAAAAACCATAGGATTTAGGTATTTGATATGAGATTTGTAAGAGTGGGAAGCGAATACTAACAAACAATGCAATAGAACATGCACTAATGTGAAAGGATGGATGTATGATAATGTCATTAATAAAAGTCAATTCAATATAAGTATTGATATATAACATATTAGAAGAGAATGCGGTATGATAGTCATGATCGAAGAAATTAATGATTGGTGGGTATGTATCCACGCGAGAAATTAGAAAGCAAAGGCCCCCTAATGCGGGAGGAGGCATTACGCAATATGTATTATTTTTGAAGAATCATCCACTTATTTTTCATGTTTTGAAAGAGGATTTTTGAATATTTTGAGATCATGAATTTCATTGATAGGTGCAGAGGCCGTAGGCTTTGGAATCTCAAGTGTATTATTATCGATAAGAAAGTACTAATTAATCCCCATCTTTTTACCATCTTATTTTATTTTATTTTTTCATTCCCGAGCTTTAACACCTACATGCCCAGTCATTTTTGGTCTTCTTCCATTATTTTAGCCTCGACTGGGGCGCCCTAGTCCAACCAGGGGCACTGCGATCCTTTTCACACTTTCCCACCACTTTTTGGGATCTTTCTAGCCATTTTAGATCCTTATCTTTTTGGTGGTTGGCCATTTCAAGGTTAATTACAAAATTAGATCAAGATAACCCTATAAATATAAAGTTATGATACCATAATGAGGGACCAAGCACTAGTCACTACTATCATCTATCTAGAGTTGCATCCATCTATTACATTAGAGATCACTTTCATCCACATATCTCCATCACAAGGCGGAAGGATGGATAGGACATCTCGCATCACACACAACATAGGTCGAGGATTCTATTATATTCCATGCAAATATTCTATTACATTTTCTACATATAGTTATTTGTTGCTACTTCACAAAGTGTGACTAGCATGAGAGCAACTAGGCCAAAAGATGTACACACAAAACGAAAATACATTTAGGTTAGAAATATAGTGCAATGCTCAGTTAGTAATACCACTATTATGGTAGATGAGGCCAATCCGACCCATTCATTTGCATTCCATTTTTAGGGTTTTCATACTTATCTTGTGGTGTCTTGCATATATTTATATCATATTGGATTATTAGGGACATCTACCACAGTGCACCAAATTTGATTCGACACACAACGAGGGTTTTGGACCACCTATCGGACCTATGAAACTTAGATCCAAATCTTTTACACAAACTAGGGCACCCGTAGGTTCCTAGTCCTCTCTGAACACTCCGATCTAGAGAATGAGCCTATATCCATCCTTATCGGGGCTTCACGTATAGTCATTCCCGCTTCAAGATTCTCCATTCACCTTTGTGATGATGCCTGCCTCAAGCATATTCTACTCGAGTCTAGTTATTCCCTCTCCTTTCTTTCACATTAGGGTTAGCATTTACTTTTTAATATTTGTTTGGGTCATTTACATACTTCTTTACTACATTTACAACTATTCATAGCTTAGATTAACTATAGTCCATATTATTTACATTTTTAGTTAATCATTTTAGTGAACCCAATCTTTGAATCCACCTTTGGTCTAGGGATTTTCTCATCTTTTCTATCATGGATTCTAATGTCTGTCAAGTCTCCTTGCTTCAATTGATTCAAATGCACCCATCTTGTAAAGACACTCTTAAAAAAACTCTTGAGACTAGGGTCTACCTATCAACATATTTCCTACCCAATTAAATTCTCTTTTTAGTCATGTTTCTAAAGACTCCCTTCATTCCAAATCCAATCACTCTATTTAAAAATCCATTCAAGCTCTTCATTATTTATTTCAAAATAAATTTCAGTCTATGGAATCCACTATTACATCTCTTATATCTGAAATCCAACATCTTATGGATGCTTCTCAGGCTCAAGTTTGTTCTCCTTCTACATCTCATCTTCATTATATTTCTTCTACATGTGATCATATTAGTGCACCTCAATTTTTTCCATTCCCTGTGCCTCTAAAGTTTACAATCAATGTTATGCAACATGGTACTCTTCCAAAACTCATAACTCATCAATTAATAAACTTTCCATCTACTCATCATTATCCTGCTTATCAGTTTCAAAATATCAAGGTCTTCCATATTGCATCTATCATCAATACATGGACATAATGACAATGATTGTTATGATTTACAACAACTAATCAAGCATCTTGAACATCAAGGTTTCATCTCATTCACCACACACAGCGTTTTGTTACATGGTCCTCTCCACTTATTACATATCAATTGGTTTTAAAATCTAATTCATCTAATGAGCATTAGGAAATATTTTCTAAGGAAATTCAAGAACCGCCTAAGCAACCACTCCTCAAAATCAGCACAACACCTCTTCTCGATTCATCTATAGTATTACCAATTCAACCTAAGCAACCTCCTTTAAAACTCATTACAGCTTGGCCTCCCGTCAAGTCATCCACAACATTACTAGGTGAAATTATGGAACTACCTCTCAAAATCACTCCACCTTCTTCTCCTATAAAGTCTTTTGTAGTGTCATCAACCCCATATAAGCTAAAACCAATCACTTGTTTCAAACTACTACTCCTACTGATGAACAAAACACATCTCAAAGTATGCACCATTACATGGTCCTACTTTTTATTAGACCTACCATTGTCTTGGACCTGTCTCTTATCATGACATAAACAATTCTCTCCCACAATGACATGAAACCCACGTGTCATTGCATAGATCTCAATCATCATATTACACTCAGGGGCATAGCACTTATTTCCCCCCTCCTCATATTCACATAGGATTATCTATCATCTTTGCATTCACATACATCAATCTTCTCACATATGCATACTCATCACATGTTTTAGCGTCATCATTACCCAATCACATACTCTTGTGCTTCAATTCACACTTGACTATTGAGGTATTACTACACATGGACCCAACACACCGCACTATATGCATTACACATTGTGTTTCATCACACATCACACGTCCTACATCATAAATCATATTAGTTGTCATTATGCATACATCATACTTATATTGTCTAGCATCACATACTATTGATCATATTGTCCATCCCACACACTTCATACTATTAGGTTATTTACATATATTGCATTGCATTCTACACTACACCTCACATCATTTGTCTTAAATTATACATTATACACTTCAATATACGGTGTGCATTTCCTAGTCTTCATCACATATGAGTCTAGCATGATATCATCTTACACATTACATTACATTTTACACATTCTACACATCTAGCATTACATTCCACCCATCACATGTTTACACATGGTCATTTATAATATTCAATATGCATACTACATCATCTTCTATGCATTGCACTCACTACCCTATGATGCACTTTAGTTCCTCGATCCATACTCAACTACTGAGGGTTTACAAATCAAATGGACCTTCTCTTCATCACAAAATTATCATTTGAACTTTCATCATGCGACATTTTTAGGTTAGTGACATATTATTTACTCTAAATCATCACCCCATATCATCTGGTAGTGGTATACACCTTAGGTTACATCACCACTCTTTTACCATTCATCTCATAGTGATATACACTTAGGCTAAATCATCACTCATCCATTCATCTTATAGTGATATACGCTTAGGCTAAATCATCACTCCTACATTCATCTTGTCATGATATACACTTCGTCTATAGGGCTCATGAACATATAAATTTTTCTATGCCACATCTCATCAATACACATACACATTCATCACAACGTGTTAGACACAACACACACTTCGACCATTTCTCGATGACGCACTCTCGTTTCTGTTCATTCTTGACTACTAAGGGGAAAAACCAAATAAACCTCAATGCATACATTTCCATTCACTCAGGGGGCATGCGGATCATATCACTCCATTTTACATTCCATTCCATCCATCCACAACATATTGCATACTATGGTTTCTCTTACTCTTTCTTACTTTTTCTTGTTCATTATTAATTTATTACACATGGTAGTTAGATGGCTTATATGTAATTTATCTATATCATCCACATGTGCATGTTCACATATTTTTCTAGTTGTGATCACAGATACAAGTGTCTTAGACACAACATGGATATCCTCCTTCTACCATTCATACACTAGTCATTGGGGGCATCCACATTTGTCTCTTCTAGGTGTTATTGTTTCATTTTGTACTTAGAACTTTACATTACTTAGTTATACACACTTTTGGCATACTATTTATCTTTCTAACATGTTGAAGGGTACTTCATGTGTAGTATTTGCTATATAGGGATTTTTTCTTTCGTATTTGTATGTTGCATTGTCTTCTTTTGTATGTGGCGCTTGCCCTATTTTCGGTGTGCACACTTGTTTTTTTTTATGCATCCATAATGGCCTTTGCATTTCTTGTGACATCATGAGTAATGTCCCATGTTTGCATCCCGCTTTGTGTGGATTACTTGTCTTCTTACATGTTTACATTACTTTCCTTTGGAGCTTACACATTGTTTGCATAGCTTATACATTATCTTCTATATACATGCTTGTTTATACTAGCACTTTTCTTTGGCTAGCCATCCTTAATTCTATGCACCCGTGTTTCTACCAGCGCATTTCCTTCCCATGCATGGAATAATTTCAGCATTCATTTGGTTGGTCCTCTTTTGGGTCCACATTTCTCCTATTAGCAATGTCACATGCACGCCCAAAGGGGGGACATCATTTACTATTATTCTGCAAACTACATAGATATTCTACATCATTTCGATTTAGTTGTATCTGATGACCGGGTTTAGACCAGTCTATGAACCCCATACACAATATATTTTATAGGACATGGTTGTCCTTAGCAATCTGGGAAGCAGTTATAGGTTTGGAGGTTATAGTGGGTGTGCCTCCTTATACTAATTTGTCCAATTTGCATCGATCTCCCAAAAAGATAGAACATAAAAATATCTCTTCATGCACATTTAGGGAAGCAATTACAATAAGGATAATAATGTATCTTTCTCCCTTCACTTCTTCATCCAGGGTGGCGTGAGATCGCCCAAAAATTGTAGTATAGGATATCCTTCGCATTCTCTTTCTCATAGTGGATCAGATGCACATGTCCCATTTACACTCTTTCATTTGTGTATTTACATTTACATACTTTTACATGCATCTTTTACATTCTAATTTTACACATACATACATATTTGACTACTTGATTTTTTTCTCCATACATGTCTAGCCGTATGAGAAACAAGTCATCAAATAGGGTAAACAACAACGACAAAAACAATAACGGCTTCAACAACAACACTTTGTGATAGCACACACCATACTAACCATGTAGGTGCATCACATATAACAATAACTACACACATGGATCTACCCTAGGTTCACTCTCATCACTTCTTATTGTGCATTTTCATCTATATTTTCCATGATCCATCATATTTTTTTCATTTTACACTTTCTCTAATCCCCGGCACATTTTCTACTAGAATATTCAAGGACATCGTGTACACATCTCTATCACTTTATATTACCAAACTTTCCGCTCACCAACTTAAAGTGGGGAAAATTTAGACACAAAATCATGCAATTTATACATTATTTAGTTAAGGTCTCATACTACTATTTATAAGGTTTTTGAGTGTAGAAATTTCTAATTAACCCCATTTTTGCCATCTTCTTTTATTTTATTTTTCCATTCCCAACCTTTTACACCTACATGCATAGTATGTTTCACTCATCCTCCATTATTTTAGCCTCAACTAGGGCACCAAGGTTAGTATTGGGATTACTAAGCTAATACTTGAGGTGCTCATGGGTTCCCTGGTCCCACCACGGGTGCTCCGATCCTTTTCAAAATTTCTCACCCCATTTTGAGTTCTTTCTAGTCATTTTACATCCTTATCTTTTTAGTGGTTGGCCATTTTAGGTTTAATTACAAAATTAGATCAAGATAACCCTATAAATATAAAGGTAGGAGACCATAATGAAGAACCAATCTCTAGACACTACTATCATCCATCTAGAGTTGTATCGATCTATTTCATTGGAGATCATTTACATCCAAATAGCTCCATCACAAGGCACGAGGCTAGGAAATCTATATCACACACAACATAGGAGAGGATTCTATTTTATTCAATGCACACATTATATTACTTTTTCTACATCTAGTTATTGCTCGACTACTTCAAAAAGTGTGAATGGCACAAGAGAACCTAGGGCACATGATGCACAAACACACACACACACACCTGAACTACATTTGGGTCCAAAATGTAGTGCAACGCTCAATTAGTAATCCCACTATTTTAGAAGCTGAGGTTAGACAAAACCATTCATTGGAATTATCATTTTTTAGGGTTTTGATACTTCTCTTCTCGGTTTCTTGCAGTCTTTCTATAATCTTCAATTATCAAGTGAGATCTCGGTGTAGTACAAAAATTTGATGCAACACACAACAAAGGTTTGGTACCTCTGTTGACCTATGAAACTTAGACTGGATCTTTTTCACGGACTGGGCATCCATTTTAAAGACCGAGCACCCGTAGGTGCCCAAGTCCGTCTCCAGAACTCCAGTCAAGAGAATCAGCTAAAATCCTTCTTTTTCAAGGCTTCTGCATAGTCGTTATTTCTTCTAGATTCTCCATTCATCTTTATGACACTTTCCCATGAGCATATTCTATTCAAGTAATTTATTTCTTCTCCTCTCTTGCACATTATGGTTAGCATTTCCTTTTTCATAGTTGTTTGGGTCATTTACATACTTCTTTCTGCATTTACAATTGTTCATAGATTAGATTAATTATAGTCCATATTATTTAAATTTTTAGTTAATCAGTATGTTATAGAACCAATAAATCACGTAATCTTGAGACCGAGAGGGAAAAGATTTGCAAGTAAAGTATGATTATCCACATATTCTAGGCATGCCATGTGAAAGGATCGAAGATACTCTTTAGGTGTGACAAAATTGAGAGGAAATCAATAAGCGGAGATAGTAGGTGTAAAAGTAGTTTGAAGGAGTGAAATGGAATCTAAAGATGTTGATGCTCAAGAAGCATCCAATTGAAGTTGGAGAATTTAGTTATGTTGATCCTAATATAAAGAAGTTAAATTAGTAGTATTTGAAGAATATCCAGGTTGTGTATTGATATTGTTAGGGTGAATGATGGGGGTAGTAGTAGTAGGAATGGAAGTGGGGATATGAAGGGATTGAGTGGAGGCCATGGAATTCAAGGAATAACCTACAAGAGGCACAAAATTAGTATTACGAGTAGTTTTAGTAGTAATCACAAAGATAGAGAATATGTGGAAGATAAGTACGATCATCATGTAAATCTTGATGAAAATTTGTGAGTTTTCCTAATTGTTATTGATCGACATTGGTATCATCATCATATGATTATTCACTATCATATGTTTCAATTTTGTTAAGAGGAACATTTTGAGAGTTGGCAAAGGGTTTTTCGCTTTTAGCAATTAATGCGAAAAACCTCGGTCATTAATTTTGAAACCCGATGGTAAGATGGAGGAAGCTCAAGATGCTCAAAAGACCCAAAACGACCACTATGGGTGACGGACATAAGAAGAAAAATCCTAGAAAGAAGGTGGATTGGAGCATGGGGCTCACCAAATGATTAAGAAAATATTGAATAAATAGATTCTTAAATCCAATGCAATGTAACATTAAATGAATAAGCAATTAAGTACAAAATAGACCCAAGCAAATAAACAACTAATATTTTTAAACCCTAAGTGAAAAGAGGAGATAAAATGACTTAGTTGTTTTGTAATTAATCCTTGGTTTTGCTAAAGTGACTAACTAAGAAATATAAAGTGCATATTATCAAGTTAAAACCGAGAAAGTTATAGACATGGAGGAATATGTTGGATTGGGGAACCTAAATGGGTCAGGCCGGCTGTGGACCTACTTTGTGTGCCCGTGATTGCTCAAACCCTTAAGAATCCTCCTTCGTAGGGTTGGGAAATGTTTGATGTCCTTCACTTCTTTTCGTACAATGATCATAGGTGTCGTTGATAACTTGCGATAAATAAATTACTTAAACCCTCGAGAGTACATCAAATCCCAAAAATAAAAAAATGCAAATGTGGGGTCGACTATCCTCAGTTGTCAAATCAATGATATTTCAACTAAGCGTTGCACTAAATTTCATACCAAATGTAGTTCTAGGTTTGTATGAAGAATCGTGCCCTAGGTGGCTCTTGTGCATGTCTCACTTGATAGCGAGAAATAGCTAGATGCAGAAAATGTAAGTAGATGTGTGCATGGAATAGAATGAACCTTCCTCCTCCTTTTAAGTTTATGCGAAAGAATGAAGTACCTTTCCCTTTAATGGATGCTAGAAGATTTTTGAATGATCTTGAATAGCCTTTAGATCCAACCTTAGGTGGTGATAGCTAATGCTTAGTGCTTGGTCCTTTATTATGGTCACAAACTTTATATTTATATGATTTCCTTTCTTGAATTTCATAATTATCCCTTAAATGGCCAACTACCAAAAATATAAGATGCCCAAACATCTAGAAAGGACCCAAAATATGTGAGTAAAGTAAAAAGAGTCAAGGGCACCTAGAGGGGGATGGGGGCACCTTACGCTAGTTGTTAGGAAATAAGAGATAAAATATGCGGAATAATCCCTTTCGAGAATCGCAATGATAGAAAACTAATATGCGTAAAATATTACGTATCTTAAATAAAAGTGCGAAATAAATAACACAACACAGAGAGACAAGATTTAACGTGGTTCACCCAATTTGGGCTACATCCACCAAGAATCACTTGCTCGATTTTATTATAAGCCTCCACTATCTCAATACAATACCTAGATCCGTTTGGAGCTTTCTTGAACAAACTCTACAAAGATTCATACCCAAATTCAAAACACATCTGCAATACATTTGCTTATATTTCTATCATATGCATAAGACCATATAAATAGACAAATGCTTAAGTAGTTTTACAAAACCATGGGTATTAAACAATGGGAAAAAACAAAACCGTCCCATAAACCTATGGGTAGCCGAAGAGGCGGTTTTACAAAACAATGGGTACCGAAAAACCATGGGCCCAAAAACAGCCCATAACAGTTACCCATTACCCATGGGTTAATAAACCACCCATGAAAATTTACTTCGGGGCTTTGCCCCCAAACCCCCGACCCACTCACCGGCGAGTGGGACCGTAAAAAATACCCGAGTGTAACACATAGAAGGTGTACCACACTCTAACATGAAAATAGGCTCCACAAACATAACAATCTCCCACTTGGAGACTGATTTCCACTGAGCAAGCTTCTCAACCCTTCACTATCATCCACGAAGGCCAACCAAAGCTGAACATAGCTTTAGTTTATCCCTTGTGACCACCTTGGTCATCATGTCTGCAGGATTTTGACTAGTATGAATCTTCTCCAACTTCAACTTATCTTCCTCCAAAGCTATCCTGATGAAGTGATATCTCAACTGTATATGCTTCGTCCTGGAGTGGAAAGCAAAGTTCTTAGCTAGGTGTATAGCACTCTAACTATCACTATGCAGCTTACATTCCTCCTGCTTATGCCATAACTCCTCAAGCAATTGTTGTAACCAAATCATCTTTTTGCTTTCCTCTGTGGTAGCAACATACTCACCTCCATGGTTGACAAAGCCACCACTTTTGTAGTCTTGAAATCCAACTCACTTTGTTATCCCACCTATAGTATAAATATAACATGTCATGCTCCTCTTTGTTGTCTACATCTCCAGCCATGTCTGAATCTACATAACCACATAAAGTGGTGTCTGATCCACTGTAGCACAAAATTGTCCCCATGGTTCCTCTCAAATACCGAAGGATCCACTTTACTACTTGCCAATGCTCTTTACCTGATCACTCATAAATCTACTCACAGCTCCCATTGTATGGGCAATATTAGGCCTAGTGCACACCATAGCATACATCAAACTACCAATTGCTGATGAGTAAGGTACCTTGGACATCTAGTTTCTTTCCTGCTCTATCTTGGGACACTGCTCCTTTGATAACTTAAAATGGCCTGCCAAAGGAGTCCCAACCGGTTTAACATCCTGCATGTTAAACCTATCCAATACCTTCTTAATGTACTCTTCCTGAGATAAAGTCAACTTCCATTCCTTCCTATCCCGAGTTATCCTCATACCAAGGATTTTTCATACCCCCCAAATCCTTCATATCAAAGGATTCACTTAGTTGTTTCTTGAGCACTTTTATTTCTGCATGTTTTTACTCGCAACCAACATATCATCAACATACAAACATAGGATAATATGAATTCCATCCTCAAATTTCTTTGTATACACGCAATGGTCAGAATGACATCTAATATAACCTTGCTCCATTATGAAGCTATCAAATTTCTTATACCATTGACATGGATCTTGTTTCAAGCCATACAAGCTCTTCTTCAGTTTACACACCATCTCCTCTTTACCTTTGACCTCATAGCCCTCTGGTTGCTGCATATATAGTTCCTCCTCCAAATCACCATGGATAAATGCAGTCTTTACATCTAACTGTTCTAAGTGTAAGTCTTCTACTGCCACTATTCCAAGAACAGTTCTAATAGAAGTCATTTTTACTACAGGAGAAAATATCTCATCAAAATATATACCTTGTTTCTATGCAAACCCCTTGACCACCAATCGGGCCTTATATCTTTTCTTTCCTCCTTCTTTTTCTTTAACTCTATACACCCACTTGTTCTGCAATGCTCTTTTTCCTTCTGGTAGCTTCACCAAATCCCAAGTCTAGTTCTCCATGAGAGACTTATGCTCCTCATCCATGGCTTACTCCCACTTCTTACTGACATCTACCTGCATTGCTTCATCAAATCTCTAGCTCTCCACTATCAGTGAGTAATAAATAACAAAGAGAAGGAGAAAAACATTTAGGTTCTTTTCTTACCCTAGAAGACCTCCTCACTGTAGGAGTTTGGGGTTCCTGTTGAGTAGGTTCCTGAACTGATTCATGGGTCACTTTCACATCCGGAAGATCCTCTACCACTACATATTCTTTCTTGGATTCTTCCCTGTTTTCCTGCAACTGTTGGTTATACATGACTTTCTCATTAAAGACCACATCCCTAGACCCAATGATTTTCTTGTCCTTAATACTCCAACATTTAAACCCAAAGTCATCACCACCATAACCAATGAAAGTACATTTTTCTGATTTATCCTCTAGATTGGTCCTATCATCCTTGTCTATATGAATAAACACCTCACATCAAAAGACTCTAAGAAATGAATAATCAACTTTCTTACCATGCCATGCCTCCTTAGGTATGCCTCCATCCAAGGCACTTAAGGGTCCTCTGTTTATCAAGTACATAATTGTGCTCACATACGCCGCCCAAAAAGAAAGAGGCAATCCCGCATGTAACCTCATGCTCGTAACACGTTCCATTATTGTTTTGTTCATCCTTTCTGATACCCCATTCTGTTGTGGAGTTCCTGGAACCGTTTTTTGCCTATGGATTCCATTATTAGAATAGTAATCATTAAATTCATTGCTGCAATACTCCCTTCCATTATCTGACCTGAGACATTTTAGCTTAAGACCTGTTTCATTCTCTACCAAGGCTTTCCATTTAACAAAAGTGTCAAATACATCAGATTTTTTTCTAATACAATAAACCCAAGGTTTCCTTGTTACATCATCAATAAAAGTAACATAATAACTTGAACTCCCGAGAGATGATACCGAGCCGGCCCCACACATCGAATGTACCATCTCTAACTTACTCTCTTTTTTCGTAGGTTCAACCTTGAGAAACCTTACTTGCTTCTGTTTCCCATATATGCAGTTCTCACAGAAATCCAAACCTATTTCTATTTATCCAGGAAAATTCTTCTTTATGATGTTCATGCCCTTATGGCTCATATGACCGAGCCTATAGTGCCATAATGTTGTATCGCATCTCCGGCCACAAGATTACAATCATTAGTACTATCGGTGGTTAAGTACAAAGTTCCAACCTTCTTACCTCTTGCCACCACAAGAGCACCCTTGGTAACCTTCTAAGAGTTAGCTGTAAATATCACAATACAACCATCACTTCCCAATTGCCCCGCCGATATCAAATTTCTCCTTAATGTAGGCACATGTTTGACATCCTTCAATAGCCATATATTCCCATTCTACATCTTAACCTGAATAGAACCTTTTCCAACTATATTGTAAGGCTCATCATCACCAAGAAAAACATGCCCAAAATCCCCTTAAACATAATCAACAAAATAATGCCTATGTGGAGTAACATGAAAAGAAGCCCCTGAATCTAAAACCCAAGATTCAGTAATATTATGCAAAGAAAGAATCAAAGCATCCTGACATACATTACCCGATGCCAAATTTACCTCATTATTTTCTTCCTGTTGTTTCTTCTTGTCCCGAAGCTCCTAACAATCCTTCTTTGCATTCCCATACTTTCCACAGTTCCAACATACAATCTTGCTCTTGGATTTTGACCTTTCCCGATCTTTCGATTTTCCACGGTTTCCTCTATTCTTCCGTCTCCCTCTAGTTTCCATCAAAAGAATTCCCTGAACTAGAAGTTACCCGAGATTTTTCTTCACATTTCCTCACTTAGAATCACCCCTACAACATCCTCAAACTTCAACTTTGAGTTATCTGGAACCGAGTTTCTTACTGCCATTACCAGGCTATTCCAACTTTCAGGTAAAGAGCACAGAATTAATAAAGACCTAACTTCTTCATCAAATTCTATTGTAACCAAAGCTAGCATATTCATAACTATATTAAAATCATTTAAATGATCTCAACTCTTGAACTATTCTCGAGACATATTCATATTAAACAACTTTTTCATTAAAAATATCTTGTTAGAGGCAGAGGGTTTTTCATACAACTTCCCTAATGTATCCATTAGATCTTTTGTAGTCTTTTCCTTTGAAACATTAAATAATAACGAAGATGCAAGACACAACCAGATCATTCCAAGTGCCTTCTCGATCCAATAAATCCCATTCTGCATTTGTCATACTCGAGGGTTTGTTCACCTTCTTAGACAACGGAGTATAAAGATCCTTCTGATAAAGGTAATCTTCCATCTGCATCTTCCAAAGACTGAAATTATGCCCGTTGAATTTATCAACCCTAGATCTTCCATCATCTGCCATAGCTCCCACTCAAGATAAAACATCCTTGTGATTCAACACTTCAGCAAACCAAACCAAGCTCTGATACCAATTGTTAGGAAATAAGAGATAAAATATGCGAGAATAATCCCTTATAGAATCGCAATAGTAGAAACTAATATGCAAAAAATATTACAGATCTCAAATAAAAGTGTAGAATAAATAACACAACACAGAGAGACAAGATTTAATGTGGTTCACCCAATTTGGGCTACGTCCACAAAGAATCACTTGCTCAGATTTTATTACAAGCCTCCACTCTCTCAATACAATACCCAGATCCGTTTGGAGCTATGCTTAACAAACTCTACAGAATTCACACCCGAATTCAAAACACATCTGCAATACATTTGCTTGTATTTCTATCATATGCATAAGACCATATAAATAGACAACTACTTAAGTAGTTTTACAAAACCATGGGTATCAAACAATGGGCAAAAACAAAACCGTCCCATAAACCTATGGGTAGCCGAAGAGGCGGTTTTACAAAACAATGGGTACCGAAAAACCATGGGCCCAAAAACAGCCCATAACGGTTACCCATTACCCATGGGTTAATAAACCACCCATGAAAATTTACTTCAAGGGATTTTCCCCAAACCCCCTTCGATTGTGGGGCTTTACCCGCCCCCAAACCTCCTCCCCGACCCACTCACCGGCGAGCGGGACCACCGTAAAAATACCCGAGTGTAACACATAGAAGGTGTACCACACTCTAACATGAAAATAGGCTCCACAAACATAACATTAGTGTTATCATTGTGCACTAGTGTCCAGACTCAAAGAAACTAAAGTGTTGGAGGTTAGATCGGGCAAGAAGGTGCGGATGATAAAAAGTTACAACAGAAAGAAAGAAAGCTGGAAAAATACATGGGTTAGTTACTACTTTTCTTATTTAGGAATCATATGAATAGTAATATGTGATCAGACTAGCTAGATACCCAAAGTGCATGATTTAGTGTCTACAATTATGTGTTTTATACTCAATAATATACAATCATATTCTTCATTCATCTATGTAGATTCCGGTGGACTTCTAAACACTCGTGGCGATGAAATAGGAATTTATTGAGAGGAATCTATAGGTATGACTCCTCAACCATTTAGATTCTTGCTCATCTTTCTATACCATTTACATTATAATGCTCCTTGTTTTGATTATTTTTCTTTAGTAGGCGTAGTATATCTATCTTGTTTGTTGAGATATTTCATGTATGCATTTTTGACACTTTTAGGCATGTTGAAAATCTCTTTTATGGGGGAGATATTTTGGTGAATCCCAATGTTATTTTGTCAGTTTTCAAATATTTGTTTTGAAAAATCATGGATATTTGTATCGTCACTCTACCCATTCAGCAGTATGGGATGGTGTGGTGTTGTCCCGCTTCTTCATATCTTGTTTCCTTACCTTTTTCCTTGGTTGTTGTTCTTGGATCATGGAACTTGGATTTTGTGTCCTTGCCTTATTTCCTTGGTTATTTTTCTTGGACCATGACACACCTATTTTTAGTAATTGATCAAATTATGTTTGGTACTTTTGGCACTTTAACATCACTCCATTGACAATCTCTTTATATGTAGCTACTCTAGTGCAACCCAGCTTTTAATTGTTTTTATTTTTTTTGATTTAGTAGTGGATTCAAACCATAGTGCACACTAAACTTCTTCATAATTTTTCAATTTTTTTATCTAAGCTTCTTGGGATGCCTTGCAATGGTTTTTAACTCTATTTACTTTGTTGTTACTAGTTTTTGGGTACCTTAAGGTGATTTTTCATCCATGGTAGCTCCTTTTTCCCATTTCTCGGATCCACCTTCTTATCTACCTATATAAGCTATGCTTACAAGGGTGTTTATTTTAGTTTATTATTTATCATTTTATCTTTTACTAGGATAATTATTTTACTTTGGTTATCCCTACACTTGTTGAGGTATCTTGCTTAGGAGTACTAGTTGTGTGGAGTTAGCTTGCTAGTCTTCTAGAGTTAAGAAATTAGACTTATGGAGTTAACTTAAATGCCGGTATCGATTAGTGGGATTTCTTCACCACTAATCTAGGTAGTATTTGTAATTCCCTCCTCCTATATGTACATCTCGGTTATTGAGATAATTCATGAGATCATTGACATTATGATGGATTTCTATATATGATATTACATCCCTTTGTTTGTAAATCCTTTTATAAGGTTTTTTTGGTGAATTCCTTTCAGATTTTTAATGTGATTTTCTATTATCATTTGAGATATTAATGGCTTAGAACAATCTTCTTATCTTTCCTTTCAGCCATAACCATAGAAATACAATTGTTACTTGAGGGATTTAGTTATTCTATTAGACTAAATAGAAACTCACTAGCACAACTCACCCAACTCATAATTGACCCTATAAATTCCATGAGATTATATTTAGTTCCTTGAACCCAATTCACTAAAATCATAACACCACTACCTTATACTAGTTCTAATGAATTATAAATTATTTTAAGATGATGCATAAACTATCTAATGAATTTGTAGGAGTACGAAGATAGGTAAACTAGTGTCATCTAAAAATATGAGGAGAAAATATTTTTTCAGAGAAGTAAAATGTGAATTTGTATAACATTTAGAGACAATTTGAGAATAATATTGTTAGAGCTAATTATGTTAATCAACATCTCTCCATTAATTTTGTAGAAAAGGGTAAGAGACCAAAGTTGAGGCACTAAAATGTGGCCAAAACACGATTTTAACTAAAACACATGCGTAGTTCGAAAAAGTGAATTTGTACTTTAATTTTGTAGGTTTGGGAGTCACCAAACCAAAAGCATTTACATGTTATAAAGCATATTACTGCCTATTTATAAGGGGTTATAGCTCATACAAATTCCAATTTCTAAGGAATGCATATGTGTGATAACCTATATGCATTCTTATTACAAATGTATTTTCAATGCCTTAAAGATGGAGGAAAGGGTAGGGGGTCCATATTTACAAAAAAATTATTAAGTATAAGTTTCTATTTATTATTCTTAATAAATTATAAAGAAGAATAAGTGGAAACTAATGCTTTAATTTTATTTTAGTAAATTCAAGAAATTAAGGTCATTCTACACTTTATGGAACTGGTATTATAGTTTTGTAAGCCACAAGTTAGAAGATATTTTGTCAAAATATTATATGTTTAGTTCATAGGTATTTTTCAGGATCTCAACATTGAACCTAAAGGTTTTAAGGTGTAAATTGTACAATCGATGTCTATTTTGGAAAGACATATAGCTATTTTTGTAGGTTTTAGGGCCTTCTAGATTGTTTATTAACATTTGTAGGAGTAACATGATTGATTATCACCTATTTTACATTATGGATGAGTACTAAATTTACATATTATGCACGAGTACCTACTTAGCATATTATTAATGAGTAGCTACTTTAAAATACTACAACATGCATGTTTAATAGGTCCACTCAAGTATTCATCACAATAAACAATGTGGGGGTTGTTCTTGATTCCCATCCATGCACACATATAATCCTTTTATCTTGATAATATAAATTAGTTGTATTAAGGGTTAGGAAAGAAGATGATCTATCTAAGGACCACATGATATCTTTATTTGTTCAATGTAAGAACAAGATATTGAAAAATTTGGAAGGTACAAAAGTGCATCACATATAACTATGTAACTTGTAGCCCTTATTTACCCAATCAAATGTTATGAGCACTTTGGTACTTCATTTAGACATATTTTAACGCTCACCTGAAGCATGCAAGAACTACCAGTTCCCTCCTTTGCACTATCTTGTCAAGATTCTAGCATGCACATTCATGATTACCATTATTAAATCATAGATTCAACTGCAATTCATAACTAACATCATATCAAGAATAAAGAATGGAAACACGTGTAATAAGAAAACACAACAGATAAAACCATCACTAACATCAATTACACCATGTGATCACCATATTCAAATTGGTCAATTACCGAATCCATCAACATTGATCCATTAATGACCAAAGTATTACATGTCAAAAGATGAATACATAAGAATAGTACCAAAATTCATGCATTTCAATAAGAGCGAAAAAACCCTAGTACATCCGTAGGTCTCATACATGGTAACCAAAATTATGAATAAAAACAAGTATATATAGGGGTGGGGACTTTCCCTTCATTGCCCCTGCATCCCAAAATAGGTTACATGCTCAAAATAGCCATGCGTACATCCAAAAACAACTATAAAGCATGCATGTTTTCCTAATAAGCCTAATAATAGATTAAATTTATAAACAAACTCTACTTTAATCCTATTATTAGCTTGATCCATGAATGATCTTTCATCTCCACCTATCAAGTGATTTATCCCAAAATAAATCTTTCTTGGCCACCAAGTCTCCATACATTTCTCTGGATCTGGAACATTGCTTGGATGACACTCAAACTCATCCTTGTCTATTTGTATCTAGTGGTCCATGAAATTAGCTAAGTGCTTAAAGCTTTCGGCTCGTGCATGATCCATTGTGCAAAGATCCATCATACTCGGTGTATGCCCCTTTTCTCCTTCCTTTCGTGCACCCAAAGTCCATGTGGCATGGCATTTACTTAGCCATTTTTACTATGCAACAATACCACAAACTAATTTGGATTTCTCCTCGAAATGAGATTTTATAATTTGTTTCTACAAATAATGTATGAATAATCAATGAAATAATAAAGAATTCAATACACAAAAATATTCATCCCACGTAACAAAATGAGGCCCCATGTTGTTCGAAGAATTATGGGAACTAAACATTGATCTCACTCACCAATTTCTTCCACTCATCCACTTATGTCAAAGCCTTCCCGGGAGCTTCCTTTAAAAGTCCCGGTATATGATCGTGCACCAACTCTTCAATTCTTCTCTTGAGCTCCTAAATAACTAGAGTTAGTTTTGTGCTCATTCCTCAATCTCATCTATGCGGTATAACACAAAATTTTGGATCTCATTTATTCTTATTTTCAGTTTTTCCTTTTTGGCCTTGATTACTTCTTTATGTGTTTTTGTGTCAATCATAACCTTGGTGCATTAAACCTTATTTGTGGGAATATTTTCCCGAATAGCCCTAAGTAGTGAATCCTCATCAACCACACATGTGTCAAGGATAAGTTAACATTTTTGCAATCTATTAAATGCCAAGTCAGCATTGGCACTCGACTCCTTGAGTTTTGTGAACATGTTCTCAAGTGCAGTAATCATGTCCTCAACAACTTTATTGGCTTCCTTCTCCTTCATGATATCTTATACGGTTGGTCCTGTGCCACTCTTAATATTCTATAGAAGCATGCTAATCAGATCTTCCAAATACCGCATCTCATCATTTTAATCACTCTTGGCTTGGCTTACCAAGGGTTGGAAATGACCTAAGATCTATTTCACCATCGTGACGGTCCCTCTGTACAATGCCTCATTGGTCCTCTTTTGTTCACAATGGAGGTATTTTTTTTCAAATCGTGAGCTCACACTCCTTTTCTTTCTTTTTTTGCTACAAATACCTTCATGTTATCACCTACATCCAAGTTCCTACACCCAACATCCATGGCTACTTTTGTCAAGGCATTGCATGCCGACTTATCAATTAGGTACATGGGATTGAATTTTTATACTTCCTCCCCAGATCGCTCTTAAGTTCAATCACATTGATGGAATGGTCGACTACCTTAAACTTAGGGTCTTATGCATGGTTTTGAAAGTTCCAGCTCAACATTTTTATGGTTTTTTATACTTCATTATTTTCCATCATATCCTAAGTGTAAAACTTCTCATTCAACATTGTGCTATGGAAATGTGCCCTTAGAACCTTATTGGGGTCATTAAAAAAATCCATGTGTGGTGACCTAGGCATCCATCGCTTCCTCTCCTCCTTCACCTTTTTCTTTCCTTCTTCGGGTAGAGGGCACCTACAATTGTCCCAACTCTTGCACCCTTTTCTTTTCTTATAACATAAGTTTCATTAATATCCTTTTCCTTATATGCCTCCCGCACAGTGTCTTTTCTTTGGGTGGAATTTTATTCTCTTCCCCCTCTATGGCATGTGACTTCCTCTCGATCCTTAGCATTCTTTATGGCCAAATACTTGGTCCACTCATGTTTAAGCTCCTTGTGCAATATTTATCCTTTCTTCTCTAAATCAAACTCCTCACTTGTTTCGTTTTTAGAGAAAACCTTCATTTTTCCGCACTTGACCTTTTCCCCTCTCGCACTATTCTTAGGAAGATAAAATGATTCTACATTTTCTCTTCTTTTTCTTCTCATATAATACATTTTATTCCTCTTAGAATGATCAAGTATACCTTCCTCTTATTCTTCTTCTCCCTCGGGAGTATCTTCATGTGTTCTCTTGAGGGGTGGTATAATAGTTCATCCGGGATATCGGAAGGTAGTATATGTAACATCCATCTCCACTCCACCTTGATTTTTTATCCTCAACACCACAAAGACTCTACCTATCAACCCCTTAATGGTAACATTCAGCTAAAGGCTCAAGACCAATGTATTAGGTTCCATTATCTCTAAGTATGCAAGCCTCACATCATACCTATAGGTTTTGTGCAAGATGTGCAAGTATGAGTCAACCTTGTTAGCATCGAATTTTAACTTTTGTTTATTATTTATCTTGTTTACAATACACATTAATTATCAAGTAGTGAATGCGAATTGGAGCTTCCATTAAGATCTCACCTCCCCATCATTCATCCTAAACCATGTAAGGCTATAATTTTATATCACTACAAACCTCACCTTCTCCCAAAACTCTATTGGAAACTCATGTAGAATGCACCACTCATTCTCAAAGGATCCTCATAAAATTTTATACCATTGATTGATTATTTCCTTATATTTAGCGCCATCATAGATATATCTAGAAAACTGCATTACAGAGACTTGTCACAAGTGGCCAAACCCACATATCATCATCTAGACTATAAGGGACTCCAATCTCTTAGAAGACAATGAGAAGGAGGATGAAGCCCCAATTTATCTTAGATCCTTCCTCATTTTGTGCTTTGGCCTCCTCAATAATTTAGTTCACAATGTATTGCACAATGTTGTACTGCGTCCTATCTTCCATTTTGTTTGTAATGTATAAATAGTTTTTGTTCACATCAGTCTACCTCTCTGAGGCACCCAACTTGAAACTAACCAACCTTATCAAAACCCTAGTTATAGGATCTTTAAGTTTATCAATGGTCATAACTCGCCTCCTTTCTTATATTGTAGTATAATGTTAATTCATCAATTTTACCATCAACAAATAGGTCCAATGCCATGTCCTCCCATGTACTCCTCAGACTTGTGATACGTTTGATGAGTTGCACTGTAAGCCTCATTCATCGGCCTGGGAAGTACAAAAAATCCTCATATGCCATAAATATTAGCCATTAGAATAAATGTGTGGGATTTGTGAAGAAGGAAAGCTTGAATAATTGAAGAACCCCTGCCTTCTCTAGATTCATCCTTATCAAGTTATCCACCAATTATTTCCCTTCTTCATTTTTCCTTATAAGCTCCTCGCAACATACCCAACTTTAATGTAGGTTCGTGCTCTGGAGCCTTGTGGTTGAATTCACTAATTTTACATTTATGAAGATATGATTTCCACATCTAAAACTTAAACACTCTAGGAGGGTACTGCATTTAAGAATAAATGTCTTTCAATGGTTCCTCAACTTTGACCCTCTTCATATGATGCTTTCTTTAGGTCCTGGATGCCATTGTTCCTATAAATTTTTGCCCTAACTACTTTGTTTTATCACACTTACTTCGTTATCCAAGCATCACAAACTCTAGCTATTCAAAATCATCCCGCAAACCCTTCTCTATGTGCCCTTGTGTTGCATCCAACTACTAAATAAAACTTCTTTCTCTCAAGGATCCACACATAACCTCATACACACGCTTACTCTAGTTTTCTCTTTACTTCTCTCACTCAAAATCGCTCAATAGCTCTATTTCTCAAATTATCTTGAATACAAGATAGAAAATGAGTTTAAATTGCCCCTTTTTATACTTTTTTTTTGTATCCTAGTGACTTACTTTGTTTGCTTTTAACCCAAATTTTCTTAGTTTAAAGCTTTTATGTTATTTTCTTAATAAAGCACCTTTTTTGTTTGTTTCTTTATTATCGCGCTACTTCCTTCCATGTGCTACTTATTTTGAAGCCACATACCTCTTTTTAGTTCCTCCATGTACTGAAGTTACATAATCCTCTATGCCATATACCAAGTAGTTCATCATGTCACTACTTACCTCGTGTTACATTGCTCAATCATTATCCTCATGTGATCTCCATCCCGAGAAATATCCTTAAAAAAATTCATCCTTAACACTTGTAACACCTTTTTCTTTTGCATCATCCTTTCATAAAATACCCCAACTATGCTAACCATTTCCTCTTCCATGCACTTGTACTTGGTTCACCCCACACTAAATGTATGTGCGGTCCTCTCAGGCATGAATTCAATAGATAGTAATCATGTCATTGCCAAGCACGCTAATTAGAAAAAACAAAGAACTAAAATGAAAAAACATAACAATGACTGAAAGGCAACACGTAAAAGGGGAAATATAATCTAAATGTTTTTTTTTTTTTACAAACACCAAGAAGTTGTATTTATAGTAGCGCATCATCCTACTTGAATTGAAGTAATTGGGAAACATGGTTCCATCCAATGCCTATAACTCGGAAAGTTCATGATTCAATTATCTTTATTACCACAAAAGGTCATAACCAATGTACTTTAAATTTCCTAGGGTGGTGCAAAAACTTGGAGTCATAGAGAAGGATCATATTTCCAACTACAAATGTCTTGTTCTTAATGTTCATATCATTCCAAATTTCTTCTATCTCGAATTCTCGGTCTTCTAGAAATAATGTGTAATGACATGTTGCTCATCCAATTACATCATTTTATCAATGCACTCTTCCAAAATTTTGTCATCAACTAGTCCACCTACGCGTGTAATACGTAGAGATGGTAACATGAATTTAATAGTAAATGAAACCTTTGTGATAAACACCAATTGAAAAGGTGTGGCCTTATTCAAATTCTTATACGTGGTCCTATATACCCAAAGTACAAATAACGTTTTATCATTCCAATCTTTTCTTCCAACTTCACAAAGTTTCGTTAATGTCTTTCCCAAAATCTTGTTGAAGAATTTTGCGTACCATTAGCTTTGAGGGTGATAAGGAGTAGTATTATGGTGTGCCACCATAAACTCTAACTATAGAATTCTGATTGTTTCATTAAGGAAATGTGTTCCTCTATCACTTGTCAATCTTAATGGATAGTCATACCTGATAATTATATCTTCCCATAACAATATTTTTGGCATAGTTGATGTATAATCCTTTGTAGGTGCATCCTTTGTCCACCGTGTCGAGATAGTTTTTACAAGTAATATAATATCATGCACCAATCCTATGCGTGGGTGGTGAAATAGGACCTACAAAGTCAATATCGCAATTTTTATAAGGCTCAACATTTCCAATAGGCCACAATGATATCTCATCTCTAGTTTCAGGCTTCCAATGTGCTGAAAATGATCACATGCCTTAACATATTCCTTAGTATCTCTGTCATGAAAAAGTCTCCCACCATAGTTCAATCATTATAATCTTGCACATTTTAGCATCACTCGATTTAATTCCCTCCTATTATTCCACCATGAGCTTCCTCCATAATAGCCTCATGCTCATGTTGAAGAGAATAATGGTGTAAAACTTCATCAGGACCTAAATTTTACAAAGATCCACCAATCAATTGATAAAGTACCACACATATAACAAGCTAATTTTTCTCCAATGTCTTCATCCCTTCAAATGCCTATCCTATGTGTAAAAATAGTGCAATATCCTATAAGTCTATGGGCACACAATTTTACCTAAAAATTTTATGCATCCAACATTGTGTCCTTAATGCTCTGTGCATCCTCGCTAGAATTAATCCTTAAAAAGATCGGACCCTAAATTTATCTTTCCTGGTTTCACAAAAATTGTGAACTCAAACTCTTGAAATAGAAGTATCCATCTGCATATGTGCCCTTGTAAAACAGGTTTGTTGACAAAATACTTGAGCGTCATATGTTTAGTATAGAAAATAAATAGTGTTTCAAGTACTATTTGAACATGTGCAGTGAGTAGATCATAGAAAGATCCCCATACTCGGTGGTTGTGTAACTATGCTCCACATGTGTCAAATTTCTTCTTGTAAAGCAAATGGTATGATACATAATTCCTTATCCCGGTTACACCAACACGCATAAATTTCCATGCCAAAGGCATCAACATGAACATTAAAGGGTTTATACCATAAAGTAAAGCGCAAACTAGATGGAGTGGTGAGCCTATCCTTCAATGTTTCAAATGTCGTATGTTATGCGTCACACTAATATAATTTCCTTTAACCTTCAACAATTCTTCTAAGGGCACGATAATATTTGCATAGGCTTTAATAAATTTCCTATAATAACCAAGATATCCCATAAATCTATGTCCTTCACTCTTATTGGTAGGATCCTCTAAACCCAATATAACAGCTATTTTGGTTTGGTCTACCAATAATCCTTCCTTGTAAATGATGTGCCCAAGTAAAGTTTCAAAAGGTTTAGTAAAGATATACTTCTTAATCTTAAACGAGATGCTCAACTACATGTACCTCTCAAACATGAGCCTTATATTATCAAAATGATCCTTGCATAAGCCATATATTGTCCAATAATCTAGATATATCTATAATAATTTATGTATAAAGTCCTGAAAGGTCATAATCAGATATGCAAAACTTCCCCATTTAGTGGTGAAAATTTTCTTTTCCCGATCTTCCTTCATGATGTGCACCTAGTGATAACCTGAAAACCCATATATGAAATAATATATCTCGTGCCCAATAACTCCTTCAAGGATTTCTTCTATGAATGGGGTGGGAAAATGATCAATAACACATGCAGAATTAAGTTATTTATAGTCCACACAAATCCTTATCCTCCCATCCTTCTTAATGATTATGACCATGGGGCTAACCCACTCAGATTCTTCAATAGGCTCAATAATTCTAGACTTGATAATCTTGTCAATTTCCTCCTTTACCTTCATGCACAGATTATGATTCATCATGTAAAGCCTCTTCCTAACCAAGCACACACCCTCTTTCAGCTTGATTTTTATCTCACCTAAAGAATGGTGTACTCCATTTAACTCATGATATCCCCACAAGAATAAGTCCTGAAATTCACACAAGAGTTCAATAATCTTAGCCACTTCTTTCTATGACCAATAATCACAAATAATGGCCTCCTTAGGCTCGAATTTGTACCAATGTTAACCTTCTTTGTCTTCATAGGATAATGATACACACTTTCCTTCTCATCTACAATGTCCATTTCCTCACATGTACCTTAGGTGTGGTTATTATCCAGGTTATCAACTTCCTTATTATCTATTGTATATACAAGTTTCCCTTTTCTTTTTCCTTCCAAGTACAGACCATCTCTTCTTTATCTATTTCGTCAAGATCAAGGAATGCCTCAAGATCATGTTCCCCAAAAACTCTAGGATAAGTTATTCAACCTTCTTGCTATCTCCTAAAGTGATGTACCTCATAATTTGGAGTGCTTCATGGACCGGAGGCTTACTAGAAAAATAATCAAAAGTTTGAATCATACTGCAGGTCATCTATTTCCAATTTTTCTTTATCTTTTCAACATAGAATGGACATACCATGTGAACATATAGCCACGTAGTGTAGAGTAGAACTTATGTACCCAAAGTGATGGTAGTATGGCCTCCTATCCCTACACCCATGATATCTCACATACATGGACATGATAAGAGGCAGGAGACTTCCCATGAAATTCACAAGTTTGAGTAGGTATATTTCTCTGATTAAACATAGTAGAGAAAGTGATTCTCACTTCTCACCATTCCAAAAGGTTATCTCTATGTGTTTCCTAAAATGTGTTGTTATCACGCAAAAAGTATAGACCAACATGTTCCTTATATCCCCTTCATTCTACTACTAAGTCTCCATGGTGCACAATAATGCATCGGGGTTCCCTTCATCAGTATGTCTTAGTACACGCTTACATCCTAACAGCCTCACCATGCATGGCCTCATAATTCGTGAATCTTCCTTTGACCTTGCACCCGACCATCTCATACGTTTCGTAAGCTTAATTGTCACAAGAAACACTAGTAGTGTCACTTGTAGACTACATGTATTCCTACAAGTATGCCTTAGATGGCTAAATATTCTTTTGATCATGCATTGTATGTTAGGAAATAAGGGATAAAATATGTGGAATAATCCCTCACATAATCGCAATAGTAGAAACTAATATGCAGAAAATATTACAGATCTCAAATAAAAGTGCATAATAAAATAACACAACACAAAGAGACAATATTTAACGTGGTTCACCCAATTTGGGCTACATCCACCAAGAATCACTTGCTCATATTTTATTACAAGCCACCACTCTCTCAATATAATACCCAAATCTGTTTGGAGCTATGCTCAACAAACTCTACATAATTCACACCCGAATTCAAAACACATCTACAATGTTTACATTATATCTACCATATGCACAAAACCATATAAATAGACAAATGCTTAAGAAATTTTACAAAACTATGGGTATCAAAACCATGGGCCAAAACCATCCCATAAACCTATGGGTCAAAAACCCACCCATATGAGAAAATCATGTTTCCCAATATATCGGGCACGTTTTAAGGCCCAAAAATTTCCCTCGGGGTTGTGCCCCGAACCCCTACTACTGGGGATGCCGCCCGAACCCCGGTGAGACAACTGTGGAAAGTGTATAGTACTCTTAATGTATAGTCTTCAACACTTTCTCACATGAAAATAGGCTCCACAACCTAACAATCTCCCACTTGGAGACTAGTTTTCCTCTCGAGCAAGCTTATCAAACCTTCACTAGTTTGTATGAAGACCAACCAAAGCTAAACACAGCTTCGCTTTTTTCCTTGTGACCACCATGGTCATCATGTCTACAGATTCTAGCTGGTATGAGTCTTCTCTAACTTCAAATTCTCTTCCTCCAAAGTTTTCTTGATGAAATGATGTAGAGTGGAAAGTAGAGTTCTTAGCTAGGTGTATAGCACTCACTATCACTATGCAAATTTCCTTCCTCCTACTTATACCCTAACTCCTCAAGTAATTTCTATAACCAAATCATTTCCTTGCTTGCCTCCATGGTTGACAAAGCCACTAACTTTTGTAGTCATGAAATCCATCTTACTATGTTCCCACCTACAATGTAAACATCACCTATTGTGCTCCTCCCCTGCTATCTACTTCTCCATCCATATCTAAATATACATAACCACACAAATTGGTGTTTGATCCATCTGTAGCACAAAATTGTCCCCATGGTCCCTCTTGAATACCGAAGGATCCACTTTACTTGTCTCGCAACAATCTCTACCTAGACCACTCATAAATCTACTCACCGCTCCCACTACATGGGCAATATTAGGCACAATGCACACCATGGGATACGTCAAACTCGCCAACCACCGATGAGTAAGGTACCTGGACATCTGGTTTCTCTCCCGCTCTATCTTAGCACACTCGCTCCTTTGATAACTTGAAATGGCTCTGCCAAAAGAGTCCCAACCAGTTTAACATCCTACATATTGAACCTCTCCAAGACCTTTTTAATGTACTCTTCCCGAGATAAAGTCGGTTCCATTCCTTCCTATCCCGAGATATCCTCATACCAAGGATTTGTTTGGCTTTCCCCAAATCCTTCATAGCAAAGAATTCACTTAGCTGCTTCTTGAGTACTTTTATTTCCTGCATGTTTTTACTTGTAACCAACATGTCATCCACATACGATACAAAGGATAATATAACTATCATCCAAAATTTCTTTGTATACACGCAATGGTCGAATGAGATCTAATATAACCTTGCTCCATCATGAAGCTATCGATTTCTTATACCATTGACGTGGAGCTTGTTTCAAGCCATACAAGCGCTTCTTCGCCAGCACACCATCTCCTCTTTATCTTTGACCTCATAGCCATCTGTTGCTGCATTATAGTTCCTCCTCTAAATCACCATGGAGAAATGCGCTTTACATCAAGCTGCTCTAAGTGCAAGTCTTCTTCGCTACAACTATTCTAAGAACAGTTCTAATAGAAGTCATGTTTACTACAGGGAAAAAATCTCATTAAAATCTATACCTTTTTTCTCGGCAAACCCTTGACCACCAACCGGGACTTGTATCTTTTCTTTCCTCCTTCTTCCTCTTTGACTCGAACACCCACTTATTCTCAGTAATGCTCTTTTGCCTTCGGTAGCTTCACCAAATCCCATGTCCGGTTCTCTATGAGAGCTTGATCCTCCTCATCCATGGCTTTCTCCCACTTCTTCCTGGCATCTACCTGCATCACTTCATCAAAGATTTATAGCTCTCCACTATCAGTGAGTAATAAATAATAAAGAGAAGGAGAAAAATGTTCAGGTTCTCTTCTTAGCCTAGAAGACCTCCTCAATATAGGAGTTTGGGGTTCCTGTTGAGAAGGTTCTTGAACTAATTCATGTGTCACTTTCCCATTCGGAAGATCCTCTACTATTGCATATTCTTTCTTGGATTCTTCCCTATTTTCCTGTAACTGCTGCTTATACATGACTTTCTCATTAAAGACCACATCCCTAGATCGAATGATTTTCTTGTCCTTAATACTCCAACATTTATATCCAAATTCATCACCACCATAACCAATGAAAGTACATTTTTTTATTTAGCCTCTAGTTTGGTCCTATCATCCTTGTCTATATGGACAAACACCTCACATCCAAAGACTCTAAGAAATGAATAATCAACTTTCTTACCATACCAAGCCTCCTCGAGTATGTCTCCATCTAAGGCACTTGAGGGTCCTCTTTTATCGAGTACATAGCCGTGCTCACCGCTTCTACCCAAAAAGAAAGAGGCAGTCCTACATGTAGCCTTATGCTCCTAAGACGTTCCATTATTGATCTATTCATCCTTTCGACACCCCATTCTCGCTGTGGAGTTCCCGAACCATCTTTTACCTGCGGATTCCATTCTTAGAACAATAATCATCAAATTCATTTAAGCAATACTCCCCTCCATTATCTGACCTGAGACATTTTAGCTTAAGACATGTTTCATTCTCTACCAAGGCTTTCTATTTAACAAAAGTGTCAAATACATCAGATTTGTTTCTAATACAATAAACCCAAACTTTTCTTGTTTCATCATCAATAAAAGTAACATAATAACTTGAACCCCAAGAGATGATACCTGAGCTGGTCCCCATACATCAAAATGCACAAGCTCTAACTTACTCTCTTTCTTTGTAGGTCTAACCTTGAGAAACCTAACTCACTTTTGTTCCCATATATGCAGTCCTCATAGAAATCTAAACATGTTTTTATATATTTAGGAAAATCCTTCTTTATGATCTCCATGCCCTTATGGCTCATTTGACCGAGCCTATAGTGCCACAATGTTATATCTACTTCAAGCCACAAGATTACAAACATTAGCACTATAAGTGGTTAAATATAAGGTTCCAACCTTCTTACCTCTTGACACCACAAGAGCACCCTTGTAACCTTCCAAGAGTCTCACAGTAAATATTACAAGATAACCATCACTTCCCAACTGTCATGTCAATATTAAATTGTGTTTTAATGTAGGCACATGTTTGACATCCTTCAATAACCAAGTATTCCTATTCTACATATTAACTCTAAACAAAACCTTTTCTAACTATGCTGCAAGGCTCATCATCACCAAGAAAAACATTTTCAAAATCTCCTTGAAAATAATCAACAAAATAATGCCTATGTGGAGTAGCATGGAAAGAATCCCCCGAATCTAAAACCCAAGATTCAAGTAATATTGTGCAAAGAAAGAATCAAAGCATCCTAACATACATTACCCATTGCCACATTTGCCTCTTTGTTTTCTTCTTGGTGTTTCTTCTTGTCCCAAAGTTACCAACAAATCCTTCTTTGCATGCCTATACTTTCCATAATGCCAACATACTATCTTGCTTTTGGATTTTGACCTTGCCCTATCCTTTGATTTTTCATGGCTTCCTCTATTCTTTTGTCTCCTTCTAGTTTCCACTCAAAGCATTCCCAAGTAGTAAGATTGCCCAGAGCTTTTTCTTCAAATTTCCCCACGTAGAATCACCCCTACAACATCCTCAAACTTCAACTTTGAGTTAGCTGGAACCGATTTTCTTACCACCATTACTGTGTTATTCCAACTCTCATGTAAAGAGCACGAACTAATAAAGCCCTAACTTCTTCATCAAATTCTATTGTAACCAAAGCTAGCATATTTACAACCGTATTAAAATCATTTAAATGATATGCTACTAAACCATTATCGACATCTTCATATTAAACAATTTTTTCATTAAAAATATCTTATTTGAGGTAGAGGTTTTTTCATACAACTTCCTAGTGCATATGTCAATTCTTTTGTAGTCTTTTCCTTTGAAACATTAAATAATACCAAAGATGCAAGACACAGCTAGATTATCCCAAGTGCCTTCCTATCCAAAGAAATCCCATTCCACATTCGTCATGCTTGAGGGTTTTTTCACCATCTTAGACAAAGTGGAATATAAATATCCTTCTAATAAAGGTAATCTTCCATTTGCATCTTCCAAAGACTCGAAATTCTGCCTCGTTGAATTTATCAACCCTAGATCTTCCATCATCTACCATAGCTCCCACTCAAGATAAAACTTTCCTATGATTCAAAAATTCAACAAACCAAACCAAGCTCGATACCAATTATTAGGAAATAAGGGATAAAATATGTAGAATAATCCCTCATAGAATCACAACAATAGAAACTAATATGCAGAAAATATTACGATCTCAAATAAAAGTGTAGGATAAAATAACACAAAGATAAAGAGATAGTATTTAACGTGGTTCACCCAATTTGGGCTACGTCCACCAAGAATCACTTGCTCAAATTTTATTACAAGCCACCGCTCTCTTAATACAATACCCATATTTGTTTGGAGCTATGCTCAACAAACTCTATAGAATTCACACCCAAATTCAAAACACATTTGCAATGTTACATTATATCTACCATATGCACAAAATCATATAAATAGACAATTGCTTAAGCAGTTTTACAAAACCGTGGGTATCAAAACCATGGGCCCAAACTATCCCATAAACCTATGGGTCAAAAAATCTGCCCATATGAGAAAATCATGTTTCCCGATATATCGGCACATTTTAAGGCCCCAAAAATTCAAGGGCTACGCCCCTTAACCCCGACAGAAAACTATGGAAAGTGTACAATAATCTTAGTGTACAGTCTTGAACACTTTCTCACATGATTACATGCTCCACACCTAACACTATATGAGCATACATTCTATTAAATTCTTCTTCACCCAAGGGCTTAGCATAAGGCTCTAAATTATTATCCTGCAGGGGTATGATCACATGGTCTTATTCATTCTCAAAACTGATGCACCTTTTGTTTAAGTGTAGGCTAACTTTGATTGTATAGCACCAGGGTTGTCCATGTAATGCTAGGAAGTTTTTGATTTTGAAAGCTTCAATACCTCAAAGTCTCTTGTAAACTTGGCTCCCTGAATAGTAATAGATGCATCCTTCAGTACCCTAATAGGCATCACCCTATTTTTATTTACCATATGCAAAACATTTCAAGATGGTTGTAATGTTGGTCTACCCATCTAATTCCATGCATTCAGATTCGGCACATTTACTTCTGAACCTATGTCAATTAAAATGTTACGTAACAACAACCCATAAATTAATGTATCCAAGATAATCTCCTTGTCAAATTCATCATTTTGAGGTGGTATATTTTCATGAAGTATCTACCTCTCATGCTCAGACCCAATGTGTAGTACCTATTCTAGCATACATTCCCCCAAAAATGGAATGATGTTCACGTTGAACAACATCTTGTATATCTCCTTCAAGTCATCCACATTTTTCTACCTGGAGCTTGACTTTCATCCTCATTCTATCTTGTGCACTTTTTCCTTTAAGCATTGTATCTCTCCCTGTAGTTCTCTAATGAATCCAATAATTTCTGTTATAATTCCTTCGATGCGCAGATGTCAGATACTTAGCATGTATCACTTCTTCCCTTATATTGAGAGGTTTATCCTTAAGAGGCTCATGCATGAAAACAACTTCAATGCGTGTTGTAACCATCATAGTTTATAACTCATGATCATGTGTCTTCTTAGGCAGCCGATAATCAACAACAAAACATTATACCTTTATCATCCCTACACCCTTATCCTTCTTCTTATTCTTACTCATGTGTTCATAGAAATCTAGGCATTCCTCTAACTTATGATTCTTCCCACACCATGAGTAAGCATTATTATGAGGGAAATCACACTAAAAATGATTTGGAGATCCACAAGTATAAAAATTTCCACGTGCAAATATTCCTCTACCACCACCATGACGGTGACCTCAATATCCTCCTCAAAATCCTCCATTACTCAGGGTTCACTTTAAGAAGCCTCCGGAAAAAAGGAGGTGGAAAATCCCAGAAAATATTTATTTGGCCACATTCCCCACAAAGGTAAATTTTTGTAGGTTTCTGCATGAAATATTATCCTAGAATTTTTAAGAGAGTTGACACCCGTCAACAGCGCCTTATTGTCACATGATAGTAAAATGTTTTGACGGATGTCAAAAAGACCTTGTTGTCATGTGGTTGACACTGTCAACAAATTTTTGTTTTCATTCACAACAAGGCCCTATTGACATGCATCAACAAAAATTTATTGTTGTGCGATAACAAGGCACTGTTGACGGGCATCAACAACACCTCGTTGTCATGTGACAACAAAATGTTACTAACAAGCATCAACAACATTTTTCTATCATGCGACAGCGAGGGTTTTTTGATGCACGTCAATAGGACCTTGCTTTCATGTGACAGCAAAAATTTATTGATGAGCATCGGCAACATTTTTTTGTTGCATAACAACAAGGTTCTATTGACATGTGTCATCAACATCTTATTATCGTGTGACAGGAAAATGTTGTTGATATGCATCAATAAACCCCTGTTGTCGCGTGATAGTAAAACCCTATTTTGGTGTGAAAAAACAAGAAACCCTAATTTTCCCTATAAATACCAACACAACCCCTCATTTTCATGTTCTCATTTTTCGGCTACCATATTTTTTCCTTCTCCAAGCACTTCTTGCTACAGGTACCATACGTCGACATCATGGCTTCTTTTACCCAAGGTGAACCTCAGGATCCAACACCCAAAGCCTCCAAGGCCAAGATTCAATATAGAAGTGCTATGTGCCCCCACATAAATGTAGTCATGGAAATGAATGCAGAATACAAGGATTCAATAGTTGCATCTAAATTCCAAGGGCTTGTTAGCATGCCCTAGTTTGAGGTTGACCATCAGATTCTTAACTACCTCCTTTCGTCCTACAATACAGAAAACAATACTTTGATCACAGTTTACATTGGAAGATGATCATACATTCTCCTTTGGTGTCGAACATATTGATATCCATTGATTGATAGGCCTCCCTTTTAAAAATGTGCCAATAGTAATAACCAAGGCAACACTCACTAAAAATGATAATATTTTCCTCGGAATCTAGTTATGGTTTCAATGTTGATTGTAAGTGTAATTTTCTCTCGTTTGAATTTTTTTTTATATTAATTCAAATTGATATTAATTTTGATGACTTTTACAGCTCATGTCAGCAAATCCAGATGAGGAGTGGACATGCAAGATGTTGCACACCACTTTCTTGCTGCCTTGATTTCTTTGTTTCAAGCCGAATTATTATGCAGAGTTGACAAACTAACATTCCAAATTGGGTTGTTGCATACATTCTTGCAACAATCGAAATCAAAAATTTGACTGGTGCACATTTCTATCTAACAAGATAAAGGCTAACATTACCAATGCATCAATTTTAGAAAAACCAGTTATTCATTCAACAAACTATATCCTAGCTCTTTATTACAAGGCTTATTATAATTTCATTCAACCAATGCCAACTTTCACAAACAAGACAATGAAAAAAAAAATGATTCCACTTGAAGAGTAGCTGGTAAAATTTTATCTTTTTTATGTTTTTATCATTTTGATCTAATTTTTGTGTACTAATATAATGTAATTCTGATTGAATCTTTTCTGTATGCAGAAAAATATTTCTGGAATCTCTTCCATGAAAAAAATATACTTTGAGAGGAAGAGGCCAACAAAATGCTGAGGCCTCAGGAGATTCACAATCTAAAATTGAATTTCATTCATTAGCTGATCCCCAAGTATTTGCATTAATGAAACAACAAAGATGTAATACCCTTAACATTCAACGTAGGGTTGTTTACATTTTGATTTTACCATGTAATGATTTACCAAATTTATTTGACATGTATTTCCTCCACTTACATGGAATTTGGAATACTCACATGCTTCAAAGCAATCATCGCCAACCCATTCAAGATAATCTCATGTAATTGTCGAATCTCAACAACAATTACCACCATCAGCTCCAATCAAACAATTCAAATTTTGTCATAGCCCCCTAGTTTACACAATCAATTCGTACTGCAACAAAATCCCACTCAACCAGGTATGAATTCATTTATTTTGTGATTTATTTAATAATTTTACATATTATTTAGTAATTACTAATGATTTTGTTCTTGGTATTTTTTTTTAAAGTTGATAGCAATCCTTTGTCTTCTACTCAAAATATTCAAACCCCAACTACTCAATCAACCCCGCAATTACGATTCAAAATGTCGACTAGAGGTTCAGGACAAAATACCATTGGTAAACACATGCCTATGATTTTGGCCCCTAGTGGGACACTAAACATTCCCTTGTCATTCGCTATTCTCGACCTCTCTCTCATTGGTTTCCCCCTACTGATAGGGAAATCAATTTTGAATCAAATAACTTTAGATGAAGATTATTTGGGCATTGATAGCAGTGACCCAACTAGTGTTTTAAACACATGTTATATGATTCAAGGACCTCAGGTATATTTCCATCTCAATGTACTATTAAATTTATTTAAATTTTCAACATTTAAATTTAAATTTTAATATTAATTTATGTTATTTTATTAGGATCAGCACTCCCAAAAGCAAAAAGATGCAGAAAACATTGCTCGAGCTAAAAGCCACCATACTTCTCCTTCAAAATCATCCTCTTTTGATACATATAGTGATGACTTGCCATCATTTCCTTTGGATAACTTTATTGGATATGATTTTCAATCCCACATGAATGAATTTATCACACCACAAATCAGTGAGCTCATTCAATGGGAGAGAAGAGAAAACTATTAATATCTGAGATAGTAAGTCATTATGACAACCATTGGCAAAGAGAGAGCTTATTTGCAACAATAAAAAATCAACCCGCGAAGATGGATGCATTATTCATCAGAGCTAAAAGTGGGATTGTCACATATAACAACACCTATAATGACAATATTTTAGATAAAGTATTAAACAGATTGGAGAATATCAGTTCTGAGGCCCAGACTATTTCAATAAATGGTCTAAGGATAAGGAAATGGTCACGATTGCAAATGCCGAACGAGATAGAGTTATTGTAAGTATAATCAGTTTGAAAAAATATTTTTATTAATTTCAATAAAAATTGTTTTTTAATATGTTTAATTGACTTCACTCTTTTTGTTGCAGCTGAAATATGAAAATTTAAAGAGTCAAGCCAAGGTCTTCCAAGTTCACTTGGAAACAACAAAGAACAGTTTATCCGCAACAATTAAGATGAAAGAAAATATTGTTTTGGTTAACAAACAAAACAATACACTTAAGCGGATAATTAAAGAGAATGGCTATGACCCTGATATTTTATTTAAAGCAAAGGCAACAGCAAATCCTTCTTTGACATCCCATGGAGATGCTACAAAGGAAGAAGAAGAAATCGTCAAGAACCTAGACATGACTGTTGAGGATCTGATTAGTTCGGGGATAATTGAGGCAAGGAATACAATAGGGTCTGGTGAAAATGTTAATGATTGAGGCTTGAGGATTGGGGAACCTCAAAATTGAAACTTTAAATATTTTATATATAGAAGAATGAAAGTTGATACTTGAATATTTGTTTAATTTGAAGTTTGGATTTAAATTTTATGCAATATTATCTTTTCTTGCAATGATGGTGATAGTTACATTTATCATTAGATGTGGATGTTTGGATAATGAAATTAGAGTAGATGTGGTTATAGTTATTATTAATTTATTCATTTAGAATGTGGTTCTATGTGGACATTAGGTGTGGATGTCTGGATAATGAAATTAGAGTAGATATGGATGATGATGAATTGTACGTGACTATATGAATTGTATGTTGTTATATTTTTATATAGAATTTCTATATTGTATATGGTGTGTATGTTTGATGGATAATCATGATTCATGGATTTAAACTTTATGCAATATTATCTTTGCATGCAATGATGGTCATGATTACATTTTTCATTACATGTGGGTGATGACATCTAATATGTTTGATGACATTAGAATAGACATTACAATGGATCATCCATTTATTCATTTAGAATGTGGTGTTATGTGGATAATGAAATTAGAGTAGATATGGATGATGATGAATTGTATGTGACTAGATGATGATAATGGATAATTGTTTTAAGAAAATTAAGAATGTGCATTGTGGTGTGACAGATACATCTTAATACAATAAAAGCTTCTTCTCTCTATTTTAAATTTCAAACTCTTTAATATGTATATCGTTTCTACACATTTATTTTCAAACCTTTATATTGAATTGAAATAATAAAGGTTAAAGGAAAAAAAAAGAATGTGGTATGACACATATATCTTAATATGGTAAAATATTCTTCACATTTAAAACTATGGCTAACCACTAAGATAGGGTTTAAGGTACCTCTTATCTTCTTGAGCAAGCTAGACGACCTTCGATTCTCGAGAATTCAACACAAAAAATGGATAAGGATTAGAATAAAAATGGGTGAGTTTCCTGATAATCTTAGTCCCAAGAAGTGAGAGCTTCCTTGGATGGATGTCAACTCATGTTTTTCATAAACATAAATAAAATGTAGAATCCAGATCTAACTAAAGAAAATAAAATCAAACTAGAACTCGTTTATATCGAAGGTGACACAGAGATATCAAGAATGCACTTTGAGTGGATGGCAATTTGTCTGCAGACACTAAGCATGGAAGAATATGCATAATCCATATCTGAGCTTTGAAGACCTTGTAAAATACAATATCAAAGTGGTTTGAAAATTAAAAATACCAATGAAATAAATCTGATTTTAATAAATGATAGTATTTAAATAAATGTAAATATACATACCTGTAACATCTTTGATGATAACTACAGATAAAAATAGCCTCCTCACTGTCAATATTTGCATCTGCAAAATTACAATGGTATTTATGTAAAACTATAAACAATTAAATTATAATCTATTAATATGAAATTGAATAAATAAGAATAGTTAAATTGTAATGTTAAAGTGATACTTATTTAAAGCTGAAATAATCCATTTTCAATAGCTTCTTCGTATTCAATATTTGCATCCGCAGAGTTTGAAGATGCACCACTTCTAGTCTCATTATTGAGATTACTTGGACTTGTAGCAGTATTATTTACACCTCTTCTTTTGGAAAGGGAATTCCAATGCGCAATAGCTCTGTCAAAAGGAAAGGTTTCCAAAGAGTAGCAAGAAACATAACACCTTATGCAACTTTCGAGATTTTTATCCAACTTGTTTCTCAGTTTTGATTTAATAAAAGATAAAGCACTGAAAACTCTTTCATCCTCCATGGATCCCAAAATCATTATTTGGCACAACTCGTACAACCAAAAATATTCACTAATGTCTTCTTGTAACACACTACTTTGGTAGATTTTTCGCTAGAGCCTTGTAATAACACTAGTCTCTAAAGGTTCATCTAAGATTTTATACTGTGACCTCATTTTCGTTGCAAAATTAGTTGATTGAGTCTTTATTAAATCAACATTTAGTATACCTTTTATTTCAATACCTTTGACCTCTGATGTTTTTCTTGAAATGATCCAATATTGTACCCATGTATTTATGAAAAAGATTACTTACAAAATCAACATGACCACCTTCTGTATTCCAAAAATTTGGATTCATCACACCCATGGCTTCAAGAATTTTTTCTTGGCTGAAACATTCTCTAATTTATGATGCTAAGGATTCTACAATTTTTTTGAGTTTTATTCTTATTTCAATTAATACAGAATCAAACATATTTCGTGTCACAGGAACTTCTTCTTTTTCCGTTGATGTAACATCTTTACTTTTTTGCAGAATGTGTAATGGTATCTCTTTCCCACTAACATGGATACAAAGGTGATCATGGATATTAAATCTCAAAAGGTTATTGGGATGGTTAAGATCCAATAAAACTTTCCAGTTATCAAATATAGGTGTATCAAAACTATCCGAGGAAGTGTACAATGCATCAAGACTCATACATACCATTTTTGTCATCCGTATAAAATAAAAATATAGGTTAATCTCCCCTGTGCATGCTTCATCAATGTATTGATCTCTGCAACATTCAAAGAATGCCTACCAATGTAAGAAATGTCTCCAAATCATTTAGACGAAACAACAAGTCCTTGCCTGTCAATTTCATGATGATATTTGTGCATGAAACCAACCAACAAAGGATACTCCTCATGCACTCTGCATGCAGCTCATACAACGAAATCCACCTTGTCTCAACATCCTTCAGAAGTTTTTGCCATCTATAATTCCTATGGAAAATTTTTGAAACTCAAGAAATCACTTTGGGCTACTTGCCATATAGGCATGCAGTTCTCTTATAAGGTCTTCTACTTTTGCAACATTTTCGTATTTGCTAATGATTTTATATGCTAAATTCATTTTGTGAGCCATATAGTGAATTGCTAGCATATAAGGGGTGACTGATATTTACGATAAAAAACACAACCCAGTTCTATGACCCTACATGATTGATGCACCATATGCTCCCATGCATACCAAATTCATAGCAATTTCATTATCATGCCAAAAATTTCTTTCAAAAGAGAAATAACTAGTTTATATAGGTTTTCTGCATTGTAATTTTCAACCATTTTCTGAACACCCAACAAATGCGGAGTCCTCATATGATTTTCTAAAGTGTAAACATGGATACATACCCATGCGGTGTTGTTAAAAGTGGTCACTTCATCAATTGAAAAAGAGATAAAATTTGCATTTTTTACACTCTTTCAAATCTTCCTTCTCAATCATAGCAAGGCATTTAGCCATTTCCCATGCACTGTTGTCTGACCAATGAGACAAGGGAACATTTTACATTCCATTATATTGATACAAAGGTTTGAAATTGATGAAATCTGAAATTGATCTTCCTTTCTCTTAAGGATGTGGAATAAAATAGAAAATTCTATGAATTCAGCATGTAAATTTGATTGATTCATATTATTAATTTTCGATGTGATAGTTTCACCATTTTATACGATAATTCTAAGTCTTTTCTGATCAACCTCATATTCTGCCACATATTTCACATGCATGCATTCTTTTTTAGTTTTCCATCTATGTGTTTTTATTTTCTGGCCATCTTCCCCAGTTACAGTGAAATATTGTTTTCCATAGTGTTTTTCAATTGTGTCCAACTTCAGTTGCATTTTTTGTTGCCTTCCCAATTTCCACATACATATTGTACATGTACATTCCGATGAAATTTCTTCAGAATTAGTTGGTTGTACAGGTTCAATAAATGGAAATTTTACATCCCATTCAAACTTGTATGTCCTCCCAAGTGTCCACATATTCTTGTTCATATTCACAATTTTACTTTTACGTGCAGAGCTTTTAGGAATATCACGATCATCAAGTTTCCTTTTCCATGTGAACCACTAGTTGCATTTGAATTTTGTGTTGCATTTTGCACTCCTAGTTGCACATCAACAGGAATATCTTCAAGCTCTACCTACACTACTGGAATATCTTCAAGCCCTGGCATGGTATCATTATAGGTGTCATTTGGCTGATATTGAGCAGAATGCATGTCCACTTCAATAACACCTTCCACACAGTCTGTGCTCTGATTGATTTCAATGGGAGCTCTATGGGTGTTGGTGGTTGTGGTATCTGAACCAGCAGAGTTTCCAAAATACTTGAATAGAGACTTTTGATTTTTTTGTAACTTGTTGGGTGTTCTGAGCACTAGCATCTTCCATTGTTCTCAACATGATAAATTTGAGTCGGATATAAGATTCTTATCGTCGGTCCAAAAACACACCTTGTCATGCGTCAACAAACAAAACTCATCGTGCCTCAACAATAGTTCCCTATTGCATGTTAAAAGGTTATTCTTTTCACCCGTCAACAAAACCTTATTTCACTGTTAATAGAGCCTTCTTGTCACTTGTCAACAGATCCTACTTGTCGCCCATCAATAGGTCCTTCTTGTCGCCCATCCACAGAACCTTCTTGTCTCTTGTCCACGAGCCTCCTTATTTCCAAATCAATAGAATCTTCTTATCACCTATCCACAGAGCCTTCTTGTTTCCCATCCATAGAGCCTTCTTGTCTCCCGTCAAAAAATTATTCTTTTCACGCATCAGTTGAATGCTTTTGTCTAAAAATTGTAATTTTTTCTACTGGAATTTGTTGCTTTGAAATCTTTATGTACTTGATAATAGATATACCCCTAGGTGGTATGAGTTAGCAATTAGTGTTCTACCCGATGAATAATATAGGATTATATAGGGGATATTTTAAATAGGTAGGCGAAGCCGACTCCTAAAAAAATTAAACTTTAATTTTTATGCGAACATGTCAATGACCCGTGCCAGAAAAATCACCTTTTCAATTTTTTCTAAAATGGAATATTCACCATATTACAAATATTTACCACTACAAAACTCCCCACCATTACTAATATCCCTATTGGTGTGCCCTTCATTATTCTAGTTTTCATGTTCCGTTGATCCACTTGCCACACTAGTTTGGCACACTCCGATCTAAATGGCTTCATGAATGTGATCGGTGAGTCTATAGTCGACAATGTCGTGAGTATGATACTTGTAAATCTTACAAGTACATATACACCTTATTTTAAATGGCGTGCTTTGTAATAGAAGACAATCTCAAACATCATGGTTAATGTGAAAGACCTCGCAATCCAATAATATTGTATGCATTGAATTATGTGGGTAATTATCCTTAGTATGTCCTTGACCTCACAATCATGCACCAAATACAACTTTACGTCTCATGAGCTGAATTAGCAGAGATATTCTCTACTGTTTTCCATGCATGTAATCTATGCTTCCAAAAATGGGCTTACTCTAGTGCAACACCCCAACCACCTCGGTATGCAAATCTTCCCCGACCTCACGTGGATACACAAAATTTTTATGAGTTAGTACCCTAAAAGGAGTCACCAATCCACCAAAAAACCACTGTGCATGCTAATTGGGATATATATCATAGGATAACTTAGAAAAAAGTTTTGAAACGTGTTTCATACTCCCTCATGCTCTCATATAAGACATGTTTGATATCATAGAGTGCATTAATACTCTTCTTCTCGAACTCGGAATATGAAACTCAATAGAAAGGTAGAGTGAAAAACATCATAATCCACTGCATTATGATGTGTGTCATAATTTCTATATCGCTTATACGTTTTCCCTTGAAGAATAGTAACAAATGTACATTCCTTTCTATCTCGAGCCAATAATTCCTTTAGCACACCATAGTAGCTCACACTTGTTCGCATGCTCTATTACATATTCAATACCTCTATACTCTTGCAAGTGGAGAGACATCTCATAGAAAACATGAGGTGTCTGATGTGATTATAGAGGTTGTTGAGGTGGTTGTTTTGGGTTTGGACCTTTCCCGCCAAATCCGAACTAGATCCTTCACAAGTATTTCCTTTACCTCTTGATCATTATATCCTAATCCGCATGATCCACCCGATCTTTTGCACTCCCTACGGTGGGTAGCAAACTAGTGGATGTACTTCCTTACATCCCAACTATAGAGCTGAAATGAACTTTGATAGTGTGTAAAGTCGCAACACTCCCGAATTATTCCCACTATTCTATGTGCCCACACTTTATCTTAATGACGTACCTAAAAATATTCCTCCAATCGAACCTCTAAACAAAGATGTCGTTTATGTTGCCATATGTTTTTTTTTTTCGATGAACTTTTGAATTCTATGCAAAATGATATCTACCTATAACTATTTGATTACCTATACTAGCCTTGATCCTCAATGACTACTTCTCGGCCCAAACACTATGCATAAGGGCTAGGTGGATAGGTGGGTTTAGATGCACACTCCTGGTCCTCAATATTTCCTCTAACATGCTCTCGCCTCTAAAGACAAAGGGGACTTTCTATCAAAATTTCCCAAAGTTGGAAGTCCTTGATGTTTTGGCTCTTTGTATTCCATGAGATCTTCAAACCCTTCATGATCCATCATTCTCCTCAACTCCATTTCCTTTGTAACCTCCTTTGCATGCACCATTTCCATCTCTTGAGCTTTATTATAATTGATTCATCTTTCCTCTCTTTGTCTATCTTCCACTAAGTCTGCCATATTTTACCACATCTTCTTCTACCCCTACACGTGGTGGGGATTTAGTTAGCCACAGGGTGGCACTCTAAATCCAATTCTATCATCAAGGTTTTAATCTCTAGGGTCATAGCATGCAAATATGATCTTCTGAGCTCATGCAAGAACCTAAACTTGGCCTCCTCTAGACACCAATAAGTAGAAATAACATACTCGAATGTATAATTATGCAACACACCAGCCCACTAGTGATCTACAGCTCTAGTTTAATCCAGATCAACACCAAACAACATTTGGTAATTTACCTACTTTTAAAGCTTTATCTTATAACTCCAACTCTTCCCTTGTGCATATGTTATTAACCACTCATATAATTCTACTAGAAATAATTTGAAGAACATCTCATAGAGTGAATCATAAAGGTTGTATTCCACCCACCATTGTGTATTGAAATCAGGTCCAGTGCTATATCTCTGTGAAATCTTATCTTATTTTTCTTCAACCCAACTTTTAATACTCTTAAGAGTCAATCGATACACCATCTCCATGCAACATCTTAGCAGACAGTTTGAAAAGAGGTCCCAACAATGAAACCAAAATATAGCCCTTGTTTACCTAGAATCAAATGTTATGTGTTCTAGAACTTCATTTAGACAGATCTAAAAATCACCAAGCACGTGACACTATCGGTCCCTCTTTTCAACTATCTTGTCAACATTCTAACATGCATATTCATGATTGCCATTATTAAAGGATATATTCAACAGACATCATATGAAGAGTAAATAATGGAAACACATTTAATAAGGAAACACAACATATAAAACCATCACTAAGATCAATTTTACCATGTGATCACCATATTCATACACATCAATCCCAAGAATCCATCCACATTGATCCATGAATAACCAAAGAATTACATGTCAGAAGTTGAATACATAACAATAGTACCAAAAAGTCATGTGTGCCAATCAGAGTGGCATAACCCAAATACATCCAAATGTCTCATGAATGGTACCCAAAATGATGAATAACAATAATTGTATATAGGGGTGGGGACTTTCCCTTCACCACCCATGAATTCCCAAAATAGGTTGCATTCTCAAAATAACCATGTATACATATAAAAAAACTATTAAGCATGCATGCTTTCATAAGCTTAATAGTAGAATAAATCTATAAACAAACTCTGCTTTAATCCTATTATTATCTTGATCCATTCATGACATTTCTTCTCCACCTCTTATGTGCTTTATCCTAAAAATAATTCTTACTTAGCTATCAAGTCTCCATGCTTTTCTCTAGATATGGAACGTTACTTGAACGAAACTCAAACTCATGCTTGTCTATTTTTAACCTATGGTCCAAAAAATTTGCTAATTCCTAAAATTGTCTAGCTTACGCACGAACCTTCATGCATTTTCCATTTTATCATGTGCATGCCCCTTCATGCCTATATCACATGCACCCAAAGTCCTCACACATGGCTTATACTTAGCAATTTTCATTTTGTAACATTACCCCACGCTAATTTGGATTTCCTCCTCGATAATGATTTTTTCTTACTTGTTTCTCTAAATAATGTATGAATAATCAATGAAAGAATAAATAATTCAATGCCCAAAAATATTCATCCCACCTAACAAAATGAGGCCCCGTGTTTTGGAAGATTTCTTTGAATTCAACATTGATCTCACTCACAAATTTCTTCCACTCATCTAGTTATGTCAAAGCCTTCTTGGCACCGCCTCTACAATTATTGATATATGATCATGTGTAAACTCTTTAATTCTGATATTGATATCCCGAATAACCACAGCTTAGTTCTATTCACACTCCTCAATATCATCCATATGGTATAACACCAAATTCGGAACTCCTTTATTCTTATTTCCAGGTGTCCTTCTTAGCCTTGATTACTTCTTTCTATGTTGTTGCCTTGATCATAGGCTTGGTGTGCTCAATATTGTTTGTGGGCATATTTTCCTGAATAGTCCTAATTCTTGAATCATCATCAACCACATGTGTGCCAAGTATGATTTCACATTTTTGCATTTGTTAAAGGAAAAGTGAACATTCGTATTTGTCTCCTTTAGTTTTATGAAAAATTCCTCAAGTTCAGTAATTATGGCCTCAACAACAAATTTATTTACTTCCTTCTCCTTCACAATCTCTTCTATTATTGGCCTTGTGCCACTCTTAATATTCTCCAAAAGCATGTCAACCAGATCTTCCAAATACTCCATCTCATCATTGTAATCACTCCTAGATTGTCTTACCAAAGGTTAGGCAATCGACCTTAGATCTGTTTCACCATCACTCCAACACTTTCCTAAGCCTCCTCAATCCTTTTCTGTTCGGTCTAGAGGTCTTTTTAAAATTATTGACCTCGCACTCCTTTTCTTTCTTATCTACTACCAAGACCTTTATAGCAACACCTACATTCAAATTCCTATGCCTGAAATCCACGACCATTTTTTTCAAGGTGTTGCATGCCCGGTCATGAGTCGGGTATATGGGGTCGATTGTCCTATACTTCATCCCTAGCTCACTCTTTAGTTCAATACACTTGATGGAATGGTTGCTTACCTTGAACTCGATTCTTGTGCATGGTGGTGCAAGTTTAAGCTCAAAATCTTATTGATTTTAGATATTCCTCTATTCTTGTCCATTAGTTCTTAGGTGTATAGCTTCTCATTAAAAAAATTAGTTTGGAAACACACCCTTATAACCTTATTGGGGTCATCCAAAAATCCATGTGTGATGATTGGATGTCCATTGCTTCCTTACTGCATTCACCTTTTTTCTTATATTCTTCAAGCAGAGCCACCTATACTTGTCCCAACTCCTGTACTTTTTTCTTCTCTAATAACGTAAGTTTTATGATTTTCCTTTTCCTTATGCACCTCCCCGCACAGGTGTTTTGTCTTTAGGTGGAATTTTATTCTCTTCCCCTATGTGTTATGTGACCGCCTCTAATCCTCAACATTATTTCTAGCCACCTACTTGGTCCACTCATGCTCAAGATCCTCATTAAAGGTTTCTCCTTTCTTTTCTAAAATTAGACTCCTTACTTGTCTCTGTGCTTGAGACAACCTTTATTTTACCACGCTTGACATTTTCCCCCTCTGCACTATCCTTATGTGGCTGAGATGATTCTACACTATATTCATTCTTTCTTCTCCTATAATACATTTTCTTCCTCTTACAATGACCAAGTCCACCTTCATATTATTCTTCTTCTCCCTCATGAGTATCTTCATGTGTTCTCTTGAGGGTTGTTACAATAGTTCATCCAGGTTGTGGGAAGGTAGAATATGTAACCTACATCTCCACTCCACCTTGAGTTTTCAGCCTCATCACCACAAAGACTATGCTTATCAATCCCTTAATGGTAACATTTAGCTGGGGGCTCAAGTCCAACATATCAGGTTCCAACATCTACAAGTATGCATGCCTCACATCATACATGTATGTCGCACACAAGATGTGAAATTATGATTCAACCTTGTCATCATCGAAGGTTAATTTCTATGCATTTTGTATCATATTTACAACACACTTGAAGTACCAAAAGTGAATGTGAATGGGAGCTTACACCGAGGGCCATACCCCCATCGTTCATCCCGAACCATGCGAAGGATATAATGTTGTGTCACTTCAAACCTCACCTTCTCCCCAACCTCTTTTGGCAATTTGTGTGGAATTCGCCACTCATTCTCAAAGGATCCTCGTAAATGTTATACCGTTTATCGATTCTTTCCTTATAAGTATTTGAAATTGTGCCATCATAGGTGTATCTAGCAAAACCGCATTATGGGAGATTTTTTCACATGTGGCTAAAGCCACATATAATCATATGGAATGTAAGGGACTCTAATCTCCTAGAAGACAATGAGGAGGAGGATCAAACCCCAAGTTATCTTGGCTCCTTCCTCATTATGTGATTTTTCCTCCTCAATAATTCCAATCACAATGTATTGCAAAATGTTATAGTGGGTCCTATTTTCTATTTTATGTGCAATGTATGAATTTTTTTTGCTTGCACTAGTCCACCTCTATGAGGTGCCCAACTTACAACTAAACAACCTGGATGTAACCCTAGTTGCAGGATCTATAATTTTATCAATGGACATATCTCTACCTCCTTTCTCATACTATAGTGCAACATCGAATTTATCAATTTTAACATCAATACATAGTTCTAATGCCATGTCCTCCCTTGTACTCCTCGGACCTGTGACTCGTTCAATGAGTTACATTGTAAGTTTCATTCTTCGGCCCGTGAAGTATAAAAAGTCATCATGCACGCTAGACATGAGCCACTGGAATAAATGTGTGGGACTTGTGAAGAAGGGAAGCTCAAAAAACTGAAGAACCCCTACCTTCTCCAGATTCCTCCTTATTGAGTAGTTCACCAACACTTTTCATTCTTCATTCTTCCTGGAAGATCTTATAACATATCCTCCTTTAATGCAACATCTTTCTCTAGAGCCCTGTGGTTGAATTAACTAATTTTTCATTTGGGAAGATGTGAGTTCTAAGTCTAAAAATAAGCACTCCAGGAGGGTACTAAATTTCCAAATAAATCTCTTTCAAGGGTTCCTACACTTCCACCCTCTTCATGCAATGCTTTCTTCCAATCTTGGTTGTTATTGTTCCTATAAATTTGTGACCTAGGTACTTTGTTTCACCACACTTACTTCACTATCTCGAGTGTTGTGAACCCTGTTCTTTAAACTCATCCTGCAAACCCTTTTCCACATGCCCTAGTGTTTCTTCCAAGTGTTGGCTCAAACTTCTTTCTCTTAAGGATCCACACACAACCTCATATATACACTTTGCTCTAGTTTGTTCTTTACTTCCCTCACTTTGTTACTCCAAGTCACTCCATACCTCTATTGCTCAAATTATCTGGAATGCAAGGTAGCAAATGACTTCAAATTTCCCATTTTTTATAATTTTTGTATCCCACCAAATTATTTTTATGCTTTCAAGCCACTTTCCTTTCTTTAAAGCTCTTAAGTTATTTTCTTAATAAATAACCTTTTCTCGCTTTTTTTATCACTCGACTTCCTTCCATGTGCTAGTACTTTTCAAACCACAAACCTCCTTTGTGCACCTCCTTAAGATGAAGTAGATAATCCTTTGCGCCATATACCAAGTAGTTCATCATGTTTCTACCTAACTTGTCTTCCATTATTCGATCATTATCCTCGCATGATCTGCATCATTAGAAATCTCCTTACATTAGCTTCATCCTTAGCACTGTAACACCTTTTTATTCTAATGTCATACTTTTAGAAAATACCCCAAACCATGCCAACCATTTCAACTTCTATGCACTTGCACGTTGTTCAATCCATACTAAAATTATTTGTGTTCATCTACACATGAAAGCAATATATAGTAATCAACTTCCTCCGCATACAAGTGTCCTTATTACAACAAAAAAACATAACTAAAATGATAAATCATAGCAATGACTTATAGGAAACACATGAAATGGGAAATCTAATTTAAATGGAAAAACTACCTTATTATAAACACCAAGAATCTTTATTGATAGTAAGGCTTTAGCGTACTCCCATTGAAGTAATTGGGAAACATGATGTCATCTAGCACCCGTAACTTGAAAGTGCTTTATTCAATTATCTCGATTACTAAAAAGGTCCCAACCAATGCACTTTAAATTTCCCTAAGTGGCACAAAAACTTGGGGTCATAGAGAAGGACCATCTTTCTAATCAGTAAATGTCTTTTTCTTAATGTGCCTATCATACCATGCCTTTTATCTCTACTTCTTATTCTTCTAGATCAAATGCGCAAAGGCATGCCACTCATCCAATTTCATCATTTTATCAATGCGCTCTTCCACAAATTTCTCATCAGCTAGTCCACCCACGTACACAATATGTAGGGATGATAACATGAATTCAACAGCAATACAACCTAGGTGCCAAATACCAACTAAAAGGTGTGGCCTTATTCAACCTCTTATATGTGGTCCTATATTCCTAAAGTACAACTGACACTTTATCATCCCAATATTTTCTTCCAACATCACAAATTTTTTCAACGTCTTTCCTAAGATCTTGTTGAAATATTTTGGAGTACCATTATCCCGAGGGTGATAAGGAGTAGTCTTATGGTGTGCACCCATAAAATCTGAAAATAGAATTCTAATTGTTTCATTAAGGAAATGATTTCTGTATCACTTGTAAATATTAATGGATAGCCATACCTACTAATAATATTTTCCCATAAAAATATTGTTTTCATAGCTATTATACAATCCTTTGTAGGTGTTGCCTCTACCCACCATGTCAGATAGTATGTGCAAGTAATAATATAGTGTGCATCAATCCTACGCACGGGTGGTGAAATAGGACCTAAAAATTCAATAGCCCACTTTTCAAAAGGCTCGGGGTTTGCAATAGGCCACAACAACATCTCATCTCTAGTTCTAGGCTTCCTAAGGCACTCATATTGATCACATGCCTCAACATATTCCTTAGTATCTTTGTAAAAAATATTTGACCAGTTTCCATCCATTAGAATCTTGCGCATTGTAGCATCACCAACGTAATTCCCTTCTTCTATTCCAGCATGAGATTCCTCCATAATAGCCTCACACTGATGCTCAAGAACTCAATGATGAAAAACTTCATCACACCACAACTTGTACAAATCTCCACCAATCAACTGATAATGCACCGTGTGCGTATAGCAAGATGATTTTTATCCAATGTATTAATCCCTTCAGTGTCTGTGCTAATGCATAAAAACATTGCAATATCCTCTAAGTCTTTAGGTGCATAGTTTAACTTGAAAATGTGTGCATCCAACATTTTTTCCTCAATGCTCTACATGTCCTTGCTAGAATTAATCCTTGAAAATAATTAGGCCCGAAAATTATCTTTCCATGTTTCACAACAATTGTGAACTCAAAATCCTAAAATAGAAGTATCCATCTGTATATATGCCCTTACAAAACATATTTATTGACCAAATACTTGAGCATCATATGAAATGTATAGAAAATAAACGATGTTTCCAACAAGTATTTAATGAACTTTTGTAGCATGTATATCATAGAAAATCCTCGTGCTCGGTGGTTGTGTAATTCTACTCCATGGGTGTCAACTTTCTACTTGTAAAGAAAATGAAATAATCCATAATTCCTTCTCCTAGTTTCACCAAAGAATGCTCTAATTTTCACGCCAAAGGCATCAACATTAACAAGGACAGATTTTTCCCATAAAGGAAAGTGCAAAATATGTGCATTGGTGAGCCTCTCCTTCAATGTTTCAAATACCTACTGTTGTACGTCACTCCAATAGAATTTCCCTTTAGCCTTCAACAATTCTTCCAAGGTCATGACAATATTTGCAGAGCCTTTAATGAGTTTACTATAATAATCATTATATCCTAGAAATCCATGTACTTCACTCTGATTGGTAGGTTCTTCTTAACCCAAGATCATAGCTATCTTGACCTCGGGTCTACCAATAATCCTTCCTTGTAAATGATATGCCCAAGTAAAGTGTCAAAAGGTGTATCAATGATGTACTTCTTAATGTTAAGTGATATGCTCAATTGTTTGCACCTCTTGAACATGAGCCTTAGATTTTCACAATGATCCTTTCTTAAGCCATTTATTTTCTAGTCATCCAGATATACCTACTAGAATTTATGAATAAATTCCCGAATGGCCTACATAAGAATTCACGAGAACACTGTTGACACATTTTTCATTACAAGTGCATAACTATATATGCAAAACTTCCCCATTTGGTGGTGAACGTTGTATTTTCTTGATCTTCCTTTGTGATGCAAACTTGGCGATATCTTGAAAACCCATTTGTGATAGAATATATCTCATGCCTGAAAAATCCTTCAAGAATTTATTCTATGAATGGGGTGGGAAAAGGATCAATCACACATGTAACATTATGTTTTTTATGGTCCACACAAATCCTTATCCTCCCATCCTTCTTAAGGCTTATGACAATGGTGCTAACCCACTCGATTATTCAACAGGATCACTAATTCTAGACTTGAGCATCTTTAAAATTTCCTCCTTTACCTCCACGCACAAATTAGGATTCATCTTATAAGGCCTCTTTCTAACCGAGTACATGCCCTCTTTCAGCTTGATTTTCATCTCACCCAAAGAAGGGTGTACTACCTTTAACTCATGATATCCCCATGGGAATAAGTCATGAAAGTCACACAATAGTTCAATAATCTTATCCAATTCTTAATCTGACCAATAATCACTAATAATGGCCTCCTTAGGCTTTGCTTTTGTACCAATGTTAATATTTTTGTCTTCATAGAAGCATGATACATGTGTGCCTTCTCATCTGTAGTGTCCATCACATCATACATACCTTTAGTGTGGTTAACATCCAGGTTATCAAATTCCTCATCATCTATCATATATACCGAGTTTTCATTTTTTTTTCCCTTTGAGGCATGAAACATCTACTCATCATTTGTTTCTTCAAGATCAAGTCACGCCTCAAGATGAGGTTCCCCAAACAACTCCATCATAAGTTCTTTAGCCTTTGTGCTATCTCCCAAAGTGATGCACCTCATAATCTGCAGTGCTTCATGGATTGGAGGTTTGGTAGAAAAATAATCAAAAGTTTAAATCATACATATAGTCATCTCTTGCCAATTTTTTGTTTCTCTTTTCAACTCAGCATGGACATAACATGCACAGCGTAGCCTCATAGTGTGGAGTAGAACTAATGTACCCGAGTGATGATGGTTATTCTTTCTTTCCCTATGCCCATGATCTCTCGCACTTGTAGACATGATGAGAGGCAAGATACTTCCCGTGAAATTTGCAATTTTGACTAGGTACATTACTTTGAGTAAACCTAGTAAAGAAGGTGATTCTAACTTATCTCCATTCCAAAAGGCTATCTCTATGTGTTTCCTACCAACTCATTTTTTTCCCATGCAAAGTGTATAAAAACATGTTCCTTCTATCCCCTTAATGTTTCCACCGAGTTTCCATGATGAACAAGAATTCGTCATGGTTCCCTTCACAAGTATATCTTAGTACACGTTACATCCTAACCACCTCACAATGTGAGGCATAATCATTTTGGTGACTGTTCCTTTGACCTCATGCCCAACCATCTCATATATTTTATGATCCTATTTGTTACAAGCAACACTAGTAGTGTCACTTAAATAATTTGCATCTTTGCCTTTGAAGGACACCTTCCTTATATGGTTTTATATTCCTTGGATCGTGTAATTTGTATGATTATAGATTTAATTAAATTATTCTTCACTCAAGGGCTCAAAATAAGGATCTAACTTCTTATCCTGCAAGGGTATGACCATGCACTCTACTTCATTCTAAAAAATGATGAACTTTTGTTAAAGTGCATATCAACATTATTGACATAGCACCATGGTCATCCAAGTAATGTTTGGAAGTTATCTGCTTCTACAAGCTCGATACCTCAAAGTATCCTATAAAATTGGATCCCTGGATGGTAATAGAGGTATCCTTCAAGATCTCAAATAAGCATCGCCTAGTCTTATTTTCCATAAACAACACATTTGAAGATGGCTACAATGTTGGTCTACCCATTTGATTCCATACATCTAGATTTAGAGCATTTACTTCTCCTCCCATGTCAATAAAAATATTTCATAATAAACACCCATCAATTACGCATCTAGTGTAATCTCGTTATTAAATTAATGGTTCTAAGGTTTTATATTTACATGAAGTATCTACCTCTCACGCTCGGACCCAATTCGTAGTACCTTTACTCACATTCATTCCCCTAAAAAGGAATGGATTTCTCCTGTGTAACTTCTGCATACCTCCTTCAATTCATCCACATCTTTCTCGTCGAGCTAACCTTTCTTTTCTCATTCCCTCTCATGCATCTATTCCTTGAAGCATTGTATCTCTCCATGTAGTTTTCTAATGACTCCAATCATTTTCTAAGTAGAATTCATTTTAATGTGTAACATTTGGATACTTAACATGTATCACCTCTTCCATTATAATGAGAGGTTTATCCTTCGAGGCCCGCGTGTGTACACACCCTCAACATATGTTGTAACCATCATAGTCTGAAATTCATGATCAAGTGTCTTCTCGGGCATCAATTGATTAGCAACAACGTACTATACCTTGATCATCCCTACACCCTTTTCCTTTTTCTTATTCTTACTAATGTGTTCATAAAAATCATTCCTCTAACTTATGCTAGTTCCCACACCATGAGTAAGCATTATTATGAGGGAAATCACACTAATAATGATCAATAGATCTAAAAGTAAAAAAATTCCTAGCACAAACCTTCCTCTATAACCACCATGACCATGACCTCCATATCATCCTTGAAATCCTCCATTACCGTTATCCCCATTGCCGTTACCTTCATTATTTTGGCCTTCCTATTCCTTCGATCTACTTGCCACACTTATTTGGCACACTCTTGTCTTAATGGATTTATGAATGTGATCAATTAATCTATAGTTAGAAGTGTCGTGAGTATGAGCCTTGTAAATATTACATTACATAGACAACTTATTTTGAATTGTGCATTGTAATAGAGGATAATCTCGAACATCATGGTTCGGTGTGACAGACCTCACAATCCAATAATAACACGTACACTAACTTTAGACTAGAAAATATCCTTAGTATTTCCTTAAACCTTTTGGTCTAGTTGTCATTGATGGGGTTGTGTTGTCCCGGTGTCTCTTTGTCATGTATAGTGTATTTTCTAGGAGTCTTAATCATTTGGTGTACTTACTAGTCCATGCTAAGAGAAATTGAGGAATTTTCAATGCATGAGATTCAAATGGGCATCAGTGGTGTAAATTGAGATAGTGATTTAATTGGATCATGTGTTTAACATGTAAATTAACCCATCTTGTGACTTATGAAGTCAAGAAATAGGTCTTGGATTAAAATACTACATCTAGCCAAATGTACTCCTTGGGATCTTAGATGTTCGGCATGAAAATTAGATTGGTTAGGAAATTATATAGCTATATTTTTAAGAAATCATGGTAGATGATGTAGGAATATTTCTTGGTGCTTCATGCAAAATTTCAAGTCATTTTGAGGTCATTTGTGCAAGTTATGGGAGTTTTTTTCAAAACATGTCTATTAAAAAGCTCAATTTGAGCTTCTTAGCAGTCATGAAAAAATATAGAGACTCTTTTGGATAAATAATAGAAGGATTTTTTGTAGAAAATTGTTCTGGAAATCTAGTGCAAAAAATTTTGAGTCAAAAGGAGGTGTAGTTAAAAATATATGAGCATTTTTTAGAGGTGCATCTTTACCATTCTTGTGTGTGCTTTAAACTCCAAGGTGTAGTTGAATGATTACTGATCTTTGGCCTGTTCTCAAGTTCTCATAACTTATCTAGAGCTCATTATCAATGTGTCTTGAGCATATAAATTTTTAGGAAAGAAAAGGTTGGCATATGGCAATGTCTCCTCTATGTTGTTCGTAGTGTGAGATTAAGAAACTAGTGCAATTCTCTAATAAGCTACTACTCTGAGCATTATTTCTGTTCATTCTTTGTTTCTACTGATCATTGGCATCATAAGGGTTAAGAGAAGAGACTTTTTGCATCACAGGTGTGAATTTTTACTTAATCACCTTTTCCTTGCATGAATTGCGTAAGGTGTTTGAGAAGCCAAAACTTAGGACAGTCATGAGAGTTTTGTAAAACTTACAATTTAGAATTTTTGTTCCTCCTCACCTATCCAAAACCCCTTTAAATGTATAAGCATGGTATGATTGTAAATTGGCAAGCTCTCAAATGGCATACAATAATGATGACCTAAAAAAGCATCAGAATATCATTCTCTCATAAGACTGTATCTACTGAGATCTCCTTCCCTGTGGGAAATGAAATGAAATTCAAGAAAATTTATTAATTTGGATTGATGAAGAGGGGTAAATAGAAGAATCATGAAAAATAATTTTCAAGTTTCACTCAAAATTGACCAAGGGATCGAATATTTTCCCTTCTCGAGATTCTCTCGCAAACTTAGGGTTTTCTTGAAAATGTTTTCCTTCATTCTCCATGTTCCTCCAGCCAATGCACATGAAATTTGGTAGTATGTCTATAGGGTACACAAAAAAAGATTGCAAAAATATTTTTTTAGTTTTTTTGAGTAGGCTATGAGAACTTCTTATCGAAATATTCAAACCCATGTATAGTCTTATATACTTTGACGGTGGCATTAGTTTTCCTCTCTTCTCTTGCAATTTGAGGATTTTGAAGATAAATAGGGTTGAATTAAGTTGTTGTTTATCCTAGGAATCATTTGTAGATGGTTCTACAAAGAAATATCTTGAAATCTCATGCCACCCTTGAAGACCTCTTACATAATGAGCTGTTAAGGTTAAACAAATTGAATAGGTGTAATTTCAAAGTAAAAAAATTCAAGATTGTGATGAAAGTGGTGTCAAAATCTCAACAAAGTGTTGATGACTTCCTCTATATCATTAAACTAAAATTGAGGATCTTTCATTCAAATATTAGGAGAAATAAGTAGATCACATTGAATCCTTTTATGCATGAGTTTAAATGGTGTTTCATTGCCTTTGGTCAAAGAAAAGTTTTTGATAGAGAACAAATTGATCAAATGTCTTCATCAAATGATTTCAACCTTTCTTAACTCGAGGAGAAGTTGAATAGGTTTCAAAAATTGTTACACGTTATTTTTTTTTATTTCAAGCTTGAATGAGAAGTGGAGAAGTTTGAAGGTTTCAAAACTTACCAACCCCGGACTTCAAGAAGTGACTTGTAACTCTTGAGCTCCATGAAGTGAATTAAAATCAAAGAAAAAGAAAACAAAATACAACTCGAATGGATGAAGTTTTTGTTCTTTTATGGAAGTTGAAGAGTTATAGAATAAAGTTAGAGTAACTTCTTGAGATTAAATGTATGGGAATGACATTGGTATTTGAAAATTTGTGTAAGAAAACTTGAAGTTACAGATGAAAAATGTTATTTAGGAGACAAAGATATTGTGACACAAACAAAGATAAATTATACATGTGGTATGATTTGTGTAGTGTGTTGAAAATAGGGAAAGGAACAATTGCGAGATAGATGAGTACTTCTTGTACTAAGATCATGATAGGATAGTTATTAGGTAGCTGTAATTAAGAGAAGATTTGAGGTGCTAGAAAAGAGATGAAAATGTCTATGTAAAACTAAATGCATGAACACAAGTAGATTGCAAACTAAAACAGAGGATCCACTACTTAAGGAAACAATGCAAAACCAAGAACCACGAATGACATGATTAGACATATGATATAAACATCAAGCTATAGGGTGCAAACCTAGGTAAATAGGTAAATTTTAGATCAAAGAAAAAAAGAAGTCCATAATTTGTTGATTGAGCAACAAGATACTAAATTGTCATTCAATCATCCACATTGTCTTATTTGGTGCTTAAAGAAGCAAAAGTAGGTAGTTCTCTCCTTCTCAATATGAGTAGGTGCTCAGTGGATCATCTAGTGGGTGCTAGGTGCAGTAGGAAGTTGGTGCTTCTCATATCAAGTGGGTGCTTGATCATTGTAAATCAACATTGAATTGGTGTTCAAATAAAAGGTTTACTTCAAAGTCAATTTTTTTGTTCAAGGGTTTTCCCACTATAAACCCATGGCTTTTGCTTTGATTTGTGTCCTTTGAATTTCTTCTTAAGCTTATTATTTTTCTATTACTTCAAATTGAACAATATAAAATATTAAAAGGAACCTCACTTGTGATAAGAAATGATTCACCCCCTTCTCGGTTTCTTGTGACTTTCAACAATTGGTATCAAAGAAGATCCTTCGGTGAATGTTTAACAACTTCAAGGTGATCCTCCCTTCACAAGCATGGCAAGTAATCAAGCTCAAGGTGGTCTATCAATTTCAAGGTCTCCACTTTTTATAGGTACTAACTATGCTCTTTGGAAGATAAGAATGAAAATCTATCTCAAGTCACTTGGTTTTGACATATGGGAAAGTGTGGAAAATGGTTACAATCCTTCATCTACTCCAATCACGATTCTGATAGATAAGACTGCATATGAGAATATATCAAGAGTAATGAATGTAATATATTGTAGGTTAAATGAATATGAATTTGTAAAGGTGATGCACTATACTACAACTCAAGATATTTGGAACAAATTACAAATTATCTATGAGGGAGATGACAAAGTGAAACTTGAAAAATTACAAACTTACTGAGCTTAATTTGAAATTTTAAAGATGAAAGAAGATGAAGGTATTACAACATACATGCAGAGAGCTGATGAAATAATAAACATGATAAAAGGCTTAGGTGAAAAGCTATAAGAAACAGTCATTGTTCAGAAAGTTATGAGATCCTTAAATTCAAAATATGATGCAACATTTTCAGCCATTGAGGAATAAAAATACATACAGATGTTGACCATGGATGAGCTTCAAAACATTCTATTAGCCTATGAGATGAGAACAATTGGAACCAAATCAGCCAAGAAATAATTTTCCTTAAATCCAAGAAAGGGAGTCACTCCAAACAAGAGAAAGAGGATTCAGATTCCAAAAATGAAGAAGATGTTGAGAAGATTAAATCTTATTTTGTTAGAAGATTGGGTAAAGGAAAAGGTAAATACAAAGGTAATATTCCCTTCAAATGTTTTAACTATGGTAAAGAATGACACTTTGTAGCTAAGTGTCCAAATAAAAACAAGGAGGTTGATTTTGAATGTGAGGAATATAATCAAAAACGTGGTAAGAAAAATATGGATCATAAGAAGAAGAGCAACAAGAAGAAATTATTCAAAAATAAGAAAAAATTATATTCTAAAGAAAGCTCAAGTGATTCAAAATCAAGTGTTTCAAGTAGCTCAAAAATGAGAGTGATGAAGCTAGGAGTGAAACCTTATTTATGGCTCTGGAAATCTCAAATGAATGCAACAATAAAGGGGAAAATGTGAGCAGCTATGAAGATTTAGATGAAGAAGAGGCACATGTTGATTTAGAGGATGAACTAGTGAGTGACCTTAAAGAACTTAAAATTTACGAGAAGAAGAAACAATAATTTAAAGTGCACATAAATAATTATGAATAAAAAATTAGCATAATTTAAAATAAGCAAAGCCAAAAGGAAGAAGAAGAAATTAGTGAACTTAGGGATCTTGATAATCGGATAGAAAATATCTCCCAAGCTTTCAAATAAGAATAAGAAGAATGTCAAAAATGAAATCAGATCTGGAATTTCATAATATTGAATTAGAATCAAGATGTATGAGAGGATGAAAGGAAGCTCAAAAGTCCTAACAAAAATCCTAATCACTCAAAGGGACATAGGTGAGAAAACAGGGATTGGATTCAAGGAAGAGAATAAGGAAGATGAACCATCAAAGAAGAAGGAAGAAAAATATGAACCTAATGTTTGATCCACCATGAAGAGGGAAGCCACGAAATCTATAAGAAGAAGGAAAAATCCTCCAAGGATCACATATGCTATGAGGTATTCCCATTCCTTCTATGGCTATTTTTTTTCATGTAATCAATTTGGTCACAAATATTCAAAGTGTAGGATAAATACTCATAATCTAGTGTGTTAAAAATGTAGAAAAGAAGGTTATATAACTAGTATGTGAAGCTCACAAACACACAAATCAAGAAAACAGATGTATGTGGTGAAGAATAAATCAAACAAGAAAGAAGAGAATGGTATGATAACTCAAATTGATATTCATGTGCAAGATGAAGGAATGATATGGTATCTAGATAATGGTTGTTCCAGTCACATGATAGGGGATAAAATTAAGTTTTTATATTTTTCAAATAATGCTTCAGGGGCTGTTAGATTTAGGGATAATAATTCTCGCAAATATTTTGGGTAAAGGAAATCTCGGTCTTGACAATGGAAAAAAATTTACAGAAAATGTGTTGTATGTAGAAGGGCTCAAACATTACTTTCTCAATGTCAATCAAATGTGTAAACAGGGGTACAATCTGATTTTTAATGATAAAGGGTGTAAAATCATTGATGGAAAAATAGGGAAGAAAGTAGGAATGGAAAAAGAACAAGAAATAACATGTATGTACTAAAAGAGGTAAACAAATAAAAGTGCTTCATAAGCAAACTTGATGATAGATGGCTATGGTGCAAGAGACTAGGACACATCAATTTTGATAATATTATGAAGTTAAGTGATAAATAGGGAGTTAGAAATATGCCAAAAAAATTGTTAAACCAACAGATACCATGTGTAAAGCTTGTTTTCATGGCAAGCAAAAAAGAATGACTTTCAATTCAAAAGAGCATTCAACTACTCAACTTTTGGATCTGATTCATATAGAATTGTATGGGCCTACAAAAAAATATAGCATTCATGGTGATGAGTATTTTATGCTTCTAATTGATGACTTCACCAGGATGACATGGGTAGCTTGCTTAAAGAACAAATCAGAGGCATTTGACAGGTTCAAACCTTTCAAAGCTCTAGTGGAAAATGAAAAGCATGCAAAATTAAATCCTTAAGGTTAAATAAGGGTGGAGAGTTTTTATCTAATGATTTTAACGACTACTGCAAAGAACATGAGATACAAAGACAATATTCAACAGCTAGGACACCACAACAAAATGGTGTGGTTAAAATGAAGAACATGACCATGCAAGAAATGAGTAGAACCATGTTGAATGAACCCAGACTTCCTAATAGCTACTGGAGTGAAGTAGTAAGTATAGTTGTGTATATTCTTAATAGATATCAATTGAGAGTGGATAGTAACAAAGCATCCTATGAGTTATGTAAATGAAGACCAACTAATGTGAAGCACATAAGATTTTTTGGAAGTAAATGTTACATAAAGAGAGATGAATAAGATTTTGGCAAGTTTGATTCCAGGTGTGATGAGGGCATATGTCTTGGTTATTCATCAGTTAGTGCACCATACAAGTGTTACAAATAAAGGATTAAGAAGGTTATTGAAAGTAAAATGTGAAAATAAATGAAACTCAACCTCCAAAATCAGAAATCATCCTAAGGACAACCATGAAAGTGATGCACATACCACTGAAATTCATGATGATGATGATGAAATAAGAGGCACACATGATCAAAGTTGAATAAGCGGAGTAGAAGAAGAAAGATATGACACTAAGGGACCATCAAGGCAAGTTAGAAGAGACCATTTTGTAGATCATATTTTAGGGAGTAAAGAAGGTGGACTAATCACAAGAAGGAGGCTAAGAAGTCAGTAGAACAATGAAAACACAACCCTCTTATCAATGATAGAACCAAATAATGTGAATGAAGCATGCAATGACCAACATTGGATAAATGCAATGAATGAAGAGCTTTATCAAATAGAGAAAAATGAAACATGGGAGCTTTTACCTAGGCCAAAAGACAAGAATGTCATAGGAACAAAATGGGTCTTTAGGAATAAAATGAATGAAAAAGGTGAAGTAATAAGGAATAAAGAAAGACTTGTGTGTAAGGGCTATGAACAGATGGAAGGAGTTGATTTTGATGAAACCTTTGCACTGTAGCAAGAATGGAATCCATCAGATTATTCTTAGCATATGCAACTCACAAGAAAGTATAAGTTTCTTAAATGGATGTCAAATCAGCCTTCTTAAATGGTAACTTGAATGAGGAAGTGTACATTGAGAATCCTGAGGGATTCTCTTTGAGTTAAGATAAGGACTATGTCTGCAGGTTGAAAAAGGCTTTATATGGGTTAAAAAAATATCAAAGAGCTTGGTATAGTATGACAAATGCTTATATTATTGAGTAAGGTTTCAGAAAGGGAGTAGTTGATAGCAATCTCTACATAAAGGAAGAAGAAGACAAGCTTCTTATTGTCATAGTTTATGTTGATGACATCATATTTGGAGGAGATCATGAAAGGATGACTCATGAATTTGTTGAGGTAATGAGTAGAGAATTTGAAATTTCTATGCTTGGTGACCTTTCATACTTTTTAGGCCTTCACATAAACCAATCAGATCAAGGCATCTTTATTTCTCAAGAAAAATACATCAAGGAGATGCTAAAAAGGTTCAAAATGGAGGATTGCAGACCTATTAGCACACCAATGGAGGTAGGATGTAAGTTAAGAAAAGAAGATGACTCACCTAAAGTAGATAAAACACTGTATAGGTCTATGATAGGCAACCTTCTTTATTCCACTACATCAAGGCCTAACATAATCCAGGTTGTGGGCTTCATAGGTAGCTTTCAAGAATACTCAAGAGAGAAACATCTCAAGGTAGTTAAAAGGATTCTTAGATATCTTCTGTAACTTTAGAGTATGGTATTTTTTTTTCCTAGAGACGAAAGTTTCAATATACGAGTATACACCGATGTAGACTAGGATGGAAATCTTGATGATAGGAAGAGCACAAGTGGTAGATCCTTCTTTTCAGCAAATTTCTTATGTCATGGCTAAGAAGAAAGAAATATTTAGTGGTATTATCTACCTATGAAGTAGATTACATAGCTTCGCCATGTGTTTCACTCAGTTCTCCACATGAGGCAAACTCGGAAGACTAGAAGGTAAAATTTGAAGAACCAACTCCTTTATTTCTAATAGCACTAGTGTAATTAGTGTATTTGAAAATATAGTGTTTCATTAAAAAAAAGTATATTCCAATCAAGTTTCATTTCTTAATAGAAGAAGTAAATGATAAGAAGATTAACTTGGTGTATGTAAACACAAAAGAGGAGATAAAAGACATTATGACAAAAACACTTCCAAAGGAAACATTTGAGCATGTTAGGGATGAATTGGGAATCATTCATGCTCCTATTAGATGTTAAAGACATCTTGGATAGTTTAATGGAGCATTATTCAAGAAAAATCAGTTCATGTAGTGTACCAGAGAGAGATTCAAGAGAGGGGGAGATAGTCTACTAGCTCATGGTGTTATTCATGGAATTAATTCCATCATGTTTGGTGTAGTTGTGTCCTTGATCAGTCTAGGTATGTCCTTATATCAGTCTTATTAAATGCTTCTTATATCATGCATGGTGTTTTTCTTGTCAAAAGTCATGCCTAAATCTCGGGGAAGCAATCTTGAAAGTCTTGGTTTGTTTTGTACTTATTCTTGTCATTTCTTTGTGCGTCCCATCTTTGTAATGGATGTCAAAGGGGGAGAATATGAACCTGTGGAAGATGTATAAATTGTTGGTTTTTCATGTGAGCTCTCATGCTTCCATTAAATTGTCTTGGCATGTGAAAGTGTTGACATCAATGACAAAGGAGGAGTTTTTTTCCCACCTTTGTGTCTAGTTTTCATTGATGTGGCTATGTTTTCCTAGTGTCTCTTTGTAATGCATAGTGTGTGTTCTGGGAGTCTTAATGTGTTGGTGTACTTGCTAGTCCATACTAAGCCAAATTGAGAAATTTTAAATGCATGGGATTCAAATGGGAATTTTTGGTGCAAAGTGAGGTATTAAATTTCTTGGATTATGTGTTTAATAGGTAAATTAACCCATCTTGTGACTTAGAAAGTCAAGAAATAGGTCTTAGACTAAAATGCTACATCTAGCCAAAAATGCTCCCTGGTATCTCATCTGTTATGGCATGCAAATGAGATTGGTTAGGAAATTATATAGCTATTATTTTCAATAAATCATGGGAGATGATGGAGGAAGGTTTCCTTATGCTTCATGAAAAATTTCAAGTCATTTTGAGGTCATTTGTGTACATTATGGGAGTTTTTGCAAAACAGGTCTATTCACAAGCTCATTTTGACCTTGCAAGCTTCTTAGCAATCATGCAAAAAAATAGAAACTCCTTCAGATAAATCATAGAAGTAATTTTTGGATAAAATTGGTTGATAAATTCATTACGAAAGTTTCAAGTCAAAAGGAGGTGTAGTTATAAATATATGAGCATTTTTCGAGGTGCATCTTCACCATTCTTGCATGTGCTTTGAACTCCAAGATGTAGCTAAGTGCTTACTAATATTTGGCCTTTTCTCAAGTTCTCAGAACTTCTCTAGAGCTCATTATCAATGTGTCTTTAGCATATAAATTGTTAGGAAAGTAAAGGCTGGCATATGGTATTGTATTCTCTATGTTGTTCGATAGTGTGAGATCAAGAAACCGGTCCAGTTCTCCTATAAACTACTACTTTGAGCATAAAGTCCGTTCATTCTTTGTTTCTACTCATCGGTGGCATCATAAGGGTTAAGAGAAGATACTTTTTGGATCATAGGTGTGAATTTTTACTCAATAAATTTTTCCTTGCATGTATTGCTTAAGGTGTTTGAGAAGCTAAGCCTTAGGACAATCATGAGACTTTTGTACAACTTACAATTTGGAATGTTTTTCTCCTCCTCGCTTGTTTGAAATCCCTTTAAATGTATAAGCATGGTATAAATTTAAATTTGCAATCTCTCAAATGGCATACAACAAAGTGATGACCTAAAAAGCTGTCAAGAATATCTTTCTCTCATAAGACTATGTACTACAAATCTCCTTCCTGTGGCAATTAAATGGCATTCAAGAAAATTTCTTAATTTGAATTGATGAAGAGGGGTAAATAGAAACAACATGAAAAATAATTTTCATGTTTCACTAAAAATTGACCAAGGTATCGAATTTTGTCCCTTCTTGGGCTTCTTTGCAGACCTAGGGTTTTCTTGAAAATATTTTTCTTCACTCTCCTTGTTCCTCCAACCAATGCTTGTAAAATTTTAACAAGATATGTCCATAGGGTATACAAGAAAATTTCGTAAAAAGAATTTTTAGTTTTTTTAGCATGCTATGAGAACTTCTTATCATAAATCTTCAAACTGTATATAGTCTTATACTTTGATAGTGACCTCATTTCTCCTCTTTTTTCTTACAATTTGAGATTTATTGAAGATAAATAGGGTCAAATGAAGTTTTGTTTATCTTAGGCATCATTTGTAGATGGTTCTACAAACTAAAATCTTGAATGCTCATGTCAACCTTGAAGACCTCTTATATAGTGGACTCGTTAATGTTAACCAAACTGAATAAATGTAATTTCAAAGTAAATAAGTTGAAGATTGTGATAAAAGTGGTTTCAAACTCTCAATAAAGTGTTGATGACTTCCTCTAAATCAGTTAAACTAAAATCTAGGAGATTTCAGTCAAATCTCGGGATAAATAAGTAGATCATAGTGAATCTTTTTGAGCATTAGTTTAAGGGTGTTTCATAGCCTTGTGGTAAAACTAAATTATTTGATAGAGAACAAATTGATCAAATCCCTTCATCAAATGATCTCAACCTTTCTTAACTCAAAGAAAAATTTGAATAGGTTTCAAAATTGTTACACATTCTTTTGTTGATCTCAAGCTTGAATGAGTAGTGGAGAATTTTCAAGGTTTCAAAACTTGCCAACTCTTGGACTTCAAAAATTGACTTGTAATCTGTTGAGATCCACGAAGTGACTTCAAAACTAAGAGAACAAGAAAACAAAATACAACTCGAATGGATGAAGTTTTTTTCTTTTGTGGAAGTTGAAGAAATATAGAGTGAAATTAGAGTAACTACTTAAGATTGGATTTATGGGTAATGAGATTGGTTTTGAAAAAGTGTGTGATCAAACTCAAAGTTGTAGATGAAGAATGTTATGTAGGAGACATAGATACTTTGTGATACAAACAAAAATAAATGATATATGTGTTGTGATTTATGTAGTGTGTTGAAAATAGGGAAAGGAACAATTATAGATAGATGAATACTTTTTACTTGAGATCATTATAGGATAGTTATCAAGTAAGTGAAATTAAGAGCATACTTGAGGTGCTAGAAAAGAGATGACAATTTCTATGTAAAACAAAATGCATGAACACAAGTAGACCGAAAACTGAAATAGAGGATCCAGGTGCTCAAGGAGACAATACAAAACCAGTAACCATGAAGGGTATGATTAGATAGATGATATGAACATCAAGATATAGGGTGAAAACCTAGGTAAATACGTAAATTTAATACTTGAACAAGAAAGGATTCCATAATTTTTTGTTTAAGCAACATGATACTAAATGGTCATTCAATCATCCAAATTGTTTGAGTTGTTTCTTGGATAATCGAAGTAGGTGCTTATCTCTTTTTCAAGATGATTAGGTTCTTAGTGAATCATCTAGTGGTTCTTGAGTGCATTAGGAAGTTGGTGTTTCTCGATCAAGTGGATTTTTGATCATTGTTAATCAACATTGAATTGGTGTTCAAATAAAAATGCTGATTTCAAAGTGGGTTTTTTTCCTTCAAGGTTTTTCCCACTTTAAACTTGTGGCTTGTACTTTGAGTTGTATGCCTTGAAGTTCTTCTTGAGATAATTTTTTTGGCTATTACTTCAAATTGAACAATATAAAAGACTAAAAGGAATCTCACTTTTTATAAGCACTTATTCACCCCCCTCTTAGTGCTTGTGAGTTTCAACAATATCCTTCTCATATTCGGGGTTTTGAGGTGGTATATTTACATGAAGTATCTACCTCTAACGCTCAAACCCAACATGTGGTACCTTTTATTACATTCATTCCCATAATAAAGGAATGATGTTGTCCTTGTGCAAGATCTTGCATACCTCCTTTAAGTCATCAACATATTTTTTTCGTATCTCACCTTTATTTTCTCATTCCCTCTCACGTGATTTTATTTTAAGCATTATATCTCTCCATGAAATTATCTAATGACTCCCATCATTTCTGGTAGACTTCCTTACAATGCGCAACATCTAGATACTTAGCATGTATCACCTATTCCATTATAATGAGAGGTTTATCCTTCAATGGCTCACGTGTTTGCGCACCCTCAAAGCACATGTTGTAACCATCATAGTTTGTAACTCATGATTGGGTGTCTTCTTAGGCATCCACTAATTAGTAATAATTCACTATACCTTGATCATCCCTATGCCTGTGTCCTTCTTCTTATTCTTACTAATGTGTTCATACAAATCTAGGAATTCCTCTAACTTATGCTACTTTACACACCACGAGTAAGCATTATTATGAGGAAATCAAACTGATAATGATAAATAAATCTAGAAGTATAGAAATTTTCCCAGTGCAAACCAAATTATACCACCACCATGACCATGACTTCAATATCATCATCAAAATCCTCCATTCCTATTATCCCCATTGGTGCAACCTTTATTATTTTGGCCTTCTTGTTCCTTTGATCCACTTGTCACACTTGTTTGGAATACTCATGTATCAATGGATTTATGAATGTGATCAATCAATCTACGATCGGCAGTGTCATGAGTATGACATTTGTAAATATTATAGTACATATACACCTTTTTAATTACACGTTGTAACAAAGGATGATCTTGAACATCATGGTTCAAGTGAAAGACCTCACAATCTAATAATAACACATGCACTTTGAATTTGGTGGGAAATTATTCCTAGTATTTCCTTAAATGTCACAATTTGTGCACCAAATACCATTGTGCATCTCCTAAGATGAATTAGCAGAGAGCTTCTCTAGTTTTTTTTTGTCATGGATGCAATATACGCTTCTAAAAATGAAATTACTCCAATATCAACAGTCCTAACTACCTCAATTCCTGGAGCTCCCTCTAAGGCCTCACATAGATCCAAAAACTTTTATGAGATAACACTTATTTGAAGCGAGATATCAATCCCTTAAAAACCACTATACATATTTACTTGAGATGGATATCATAGGATAAATTGGATAATAGTGTTTTTAAACGTGCGTCATACTCCCCATGTTCTCACATAATCCCTACTTGATGTCCTCGAGTACACCAACACTTTTCTACTCGAACTCTAGAATATGAAACTCAACTAGAATCACACAATACAAAGCATCATAATCAACCGTATTCTAATGTGGGTCATACTATCTATACCATTTATGAGTGCAACCTTGAATAATAGTATCAAATTGACATTCATTTCTATCTTAGGCTATAATTACTTTAGCCCACCATAGTAGCTCACACTTGTGCACATGCTTTGTTACATTTTTAATACCTCTATACTCCGCAAGTGGAGAGACATCTCATAGAAAACATGAGGTGTTTGTTGCGATTGTAGAGGTTATTTTTGTGTGTGTGGATCTTTCCTACTAGATCCAAAACAAAAGCTTTCACCAATATTTCCTCTACCTCATGATCCATTAGATCCTGATCTGCCCGATCATCTTGATCCTCCCATACTCCCTACAACAGAGCGCCCCGGTGGATGTACTTCCTTACATCCCAACTATTGTGTTGAACAAAAATCCTATAGTATGTGAAGTCTTAGTACTATCGGAAGTGTTTCAAGTATTATTCCTACCCACACTCTATCTTGATGATGTGCCTTAAAATATTCCTCTAATCAGACCTCCAAACAAAGACGTCGTCTACGATACCATAGGTGTCTTTGTTGTCTAATGCACTTCTCGAATTCAATGCAAAATGATATCTACTAGTACTCGTTTGATTACCTCTACTATCCAAATTATCAATGACTAATTCTAGCATAGAAGACTATGAAAAGGTCTAGGGGGATAGGTGGGTTAAGATGTGTGCTCGCGATCCTCAATATTTTCTCTAACACGCTCTCATTTGAATTCCAAAGGAGACTCTACTATAATTTTCCAAAGTTAGAAGTACTGACGATGCGGCTCTTTGTCTTCCATGAGAGCTTTAAAACCTTCATGATCCATCATTCTCCTCAACTCCATTACCTCTGTAACCTCACTTGCATGCACCATTTCCCTCTCTTGAGCTTCATTATATTGGATCTATCTTTCCTATCTTTGTTTATCTTCCACTAGGTCTGCCATATTTTCCCACACCTTCTCCCTTTGTGGTGGTGAGGATTTAGCTAGCCATAGGGTGGTACTCTAAAATTCTATCATCAATATTTTAATTGACAAGGGAATAGGGTGTAAATATGATCACACTGGGCTCATGTAAGAACACGAACTCGACTTATCTAGAAAAAAAAAGTAGAAATAGTTTACTATAAATTATAATTGCGTAATACGCTTTCACCCACCCAGTGATTTACAACTCTAGTCTAATCCACATCAGCATTAAACAACATCTAGTAATCTTCATGTGTCCAAAGCTTTGGCTTATAACTCTAAATCTTACCTTTTGTATATGCTATTAACCACTCATATAATTATACTAGAAATAAGTTGAAAAATGTCTCATAGAGTGAATCATAAAGGTTTTCTTCCACCCACCGTTGTGCATTGAAATCAGGTCCAGTGCTATATCTCTATGAAAACTTATATTATTTTTCTTCAACCCAACTTTCAATGCTCTCAAGAGTCAATCAATACACCATCTACATGCAACATCCTGATAGACAGTTTGAAAAGAGGTCCTAGCAACATAACCAAAATGCAGCCCTTGTTTACCCAATCAAATGCTATGCATGCTGGCACTTCATTCAGATAGATCTAAACACTCACCCAAAGCACATGAAGCTACCAGGTCCCTCCTTTGCACTATATTTTCAAGATACTAGCATGCATATTCATTATTACCATTATTAAATAATACATTTAAGTGCAGTTCATAACATACATAATAGCATGAGAAAATAATGGAAACACATGTAATAAGGAAACACAATAGATAAAACCATCACTAAGATCAATTACACCATGTGATCACCATATTCAAATGCATCAATCACCAGAATCCATCCACATTGATCCATTAATAACAAAATTATTACATATCAAAATTTAAATACATAACAATTGTACCAAAAATTCATGTGCACCAATCAAAGTGGCAAAACCCTAATACGTGTAGAGGTCTCGTACATGGTACCTAAAACTATGAATAAAAACAAGTATATGGAGGGGTGGGAATTTTCCTTCACCACCCATGCATTCCCAAAATAGGCTACATGCTCAAAATATCCATGCCTACATCCAAAAACAACAATAAAGCATGCATGTTTTCCTTACAAGCCTAATAATAGATTAAATCTATAAAAAAAATCTACTTTAATTCTATTATTAGCTTGATTAATGCATGACCTTTCATCTCCACCTATTATATTATTTATCCAAAAATATATCTTATTTAGCCACTAAGTCTCCATGTTTTTTTCTAGATATAGAACGCGTCCTCGAACGACACTCAAAATTGTCCTTGTCTATTTTTAGCCCATGGTCCAAAAAATTGGCTAAGTCTTGAAAGCTTCCTTCTTAGGCGCAATCCTTCATGTGTTATCCATTCATCGCTATGTGTGGCCTTTCGTGCCTATCGCACACCCACAAAAATTCCTCTGCGTGGCGTGTACTTAGCGATTTTCACTATGCAACATAGCTTCTAACAAAATATAGGGTAGGAGTTGGTAAAAAATGATTAAAATTTTCCACAAATTCATTTATATTATATATACATATAAACTCAGGCCCTTTATTAATATTTTTGATCAAAAAAATTAATTACATTCTCATCTTAATATAAGAGGATTATAAAAGTATAATCGAGTGACACATGCCTAAAAACAATCAAATCTACATCAACATTAAGAGAAACTATTTTGAAATATCTTTTGTATTATTTCCAAGTGTTGGAAAAATATTTTTTCAAGGAAAAAATGATGTTTTTTTCAATGCTTGTGGGACTAAGAACCTTTTCTTTAAGATGAGGAAACTCCCATTTATTGAAATCTAGAACAAAATGACACTAAAATATCTCTCAAGTTAGTCATAGATTAGGGAATGTTTAAAAATTCCCTCATAGTAAGTGAAGGATATTAGAGAGAGGGAAAATATAGGTGAGTAAGTGGAGAAGAATGAGGAGGGGGAATTGTATTAGTGAGATGAACCCATATTTCACTAACTATAACTTCATCCAATTTTTATCATCACTTGTAGACACCCCGGAACTAGTTGAATGTGTGGAGGTAGCTCAAGTGCAATATGAAGAGATGTGAATAGAGAAACCAACTCGGTAGAGAAGGAAGTGGCCTGGGGAGTTATAACAAGTGACTTAAGAGGGAAAAACATGATTGAAGGGAGAAGATAAGTCGAGAAGGTGAGCTTAGCTCAACCAGTTAGGGCCAAGTTGGGCAATGTAAGGAGTTGTGCAAAGAGATAGGAATGTAACTCAGTGAGGTGAGCTAAAATAATGATGCCTCTAACATTCAAATATGTTTACAAAACTTAAAAATGATATAAAATAGTTCCAAAAACCAAAAAGAGTATAAAACTGGAAAAAAGCAAAACAATCATAAAATGTTTTCCCAAATATCAAGAATCGAATAACACAAATGCTCAACAATATCTCTATTTGATGGTGCTCCTCATGATCATTCCAGATCATCTTTCACTAGTAATTTTTCTTTCTCATGGTGTATATCTATGCTTAAGGAAATCAATTATTTACCTTTCATAATATAAATTTTCCTAGGGTACATTGTGATTTCAAATTTCGACTTCAATAAAATATGATAAGAGTATTTTTTGAATTATCTAAGCATCACTCCTCTCTTTGGCCCGAACCATCCTATTATGTTCTAAGCTATCGCTCGAGGCATTCAAATATGTCTAATTCTTCAATGTGGAACACATTAGGATTGTTATTAGATGTCATTATTGCAAATTTTGTTGTACTATTATGGTTTGTCAACATTGTGATGATTCTTTTACTTTTTTGGTTTGTAATTTCATTGTACTTGTGTTATTATAGAGAAATTATAGGAAATTTATTAACATCTTAGTTCACATATATTTTTGTGTGGTTCATTCCTATTTATATTGGATTTGTTTGGAATGTTTGTTTTGTGTCTTTTAGTCACATGTTTCATCCAGTTTATTAAAAATTCCATGGTGTGTCTTACTTTTTGATGTGTATTTAGGTATATTTAAATTAATTTTTATTTTAATTTCAAAATTTTCTAAAACGTCACAAAAAATTATCAAAAATTGAAAAAAATAAAAAGATAATAAAAATTCAAACAAACATTCACTTATCACAAAAATCCTACAATTAGAAAACCCATGAAATTAATATTTCAACAACTCAACAAAATCTTGATAAATTCATACCTTTATCTATTACCCTAGTGATCATTCAAATTTTATGACTATCACTTTCTTCCCTTTACATGTTAGTAACTCTACTTGGGGCAAGTCAAATCAATTATTTTTCCTTCACGATATAACTTCTCCTGGGGCAATTTAGGCTCTCATTCTACCTCTCCTACAATTCATAAGTTTATTACATGGAGGAAATGATCCTTTTCAACTTTCAAATCATTATTCAATGTGGATCTAACAAGATTTTCATTAGGAGTATCTAAGCATCACTCTGCTCTTTAGTCTGATCTTATCCCAATGTCTTTAATAAGTTTAGTGCTTAGGGGAATTTAGATATGCTTAATCATCACTATTGTATGTATTAGGGGCATAGTTAATTATATTCTTTTTGAAAGTTGTGTTAAATTGTTGATGTTTACTTTTTGGAAAAATTACATGTATTATGTTATTGTTATCCATTTTTCCCCCTTGGAAAAATTGGCTAACTTGGATTTATTCAACTTACGCAATTTCATGGGACTTCACCGGAAAATCTATAAAAATCAGGTATTTCATGCTTTTGGACACTTGGAATTATTTTGATGTTTTATTCCCATTCCCGTGCTCAAAATATCCACGCTTAGCCAAAAATTGAGTAAAATTGGGAAAATTGGTTTTGGGGCATTCTATTCTCTTTTTCCTAACTCTCAAATTCATACTTTGTCCAACAATTGGAAAATTTTGAGAAAAAGGGCCATTTCTAGTGTATTGCAGAAATGTGGGCATGTGGAGGAAGTTAGGAACTATTTCATTTGGGTCGCTAGTTCCCGCATCCCCATTCTATCCATAATACAAAAGATGAGCAAAGGGTTGAGTGGATTGCGGGCGGGAGGCGTCGATGGAACAATGCGGGAAAAACTAGCTCTCGGGAACCGAATGTTCCATATAGAGGCTAAGGATTACAAGGAAAAGGAAGTGACAAGTGATGGTGTTATGATGCATATATGCAAGATTTTCAGAGGAACCAAGCCCCGGGAAAACTGATTCATCATTCTACCCATGAGCCGATAATCCACAAAACACTAAACCTAAGCACAATGATGTAAAAGTGGAAGAAAAGGGAACACAAGGCCTCAGTTCCTCAGTACTACTAGTACCCCAAAAACCAAAAATACCCACACAATGAAGGGAAAATAAATTTAACTATTGATTGTGAATTAAATTAGGAATTTGTGTTCCTTCTGACCCCTAGAAATCTGCATGGCCATATCTTTTCACCACAAACTCCAAATTTCATAAACTTTATATGACTAGAAAGGTATTTTCATCGTATACATTATGGAACCAAAAAATATTGAGTTAGGTGGATTAAGGTGTATGAAAAATTAAAAATATAGTTCAACATTTAAAGACATGATTCCAGATAGTTGAAAGATAAAATTAATGAAGTATGGTCCTCTTTTCTTCTCAAACAAGGAAAAGAACATTGGGGAATAATGTTGTAGGGTTTCCCATGCCTCTATTATGATAGTTAATGCATATTTTTGGTGGGTGGGAGCATAAATTGAGTTTCCCTCTTCTCTCTCATTCACATTCTTCTATATATTATAAAACCTCTCTCATTTGAGAGGGGGTATTTTGGGTTGTTGGAAACTCTTTCAAAATTGTTTTCTCAACACCAATGAGTTGTAAGCCTTCACATGGGCCTAGAAGGTGTTCTTGTGCCTATATTATTCACATGTAATGGACTATGCATATTTTGAAAGTAATAAAATCTTTGTTTTGTGGTGTTTCCTTCAACCCTAGCACTTGTTTTATTGTATTTCCTTGCCTCTCCATTCTTGTTGTTGTATTTTGTGCATGTATTTCTCATTTGTAGGTTCATATTGTTGTGTTTCATGGAGAACATATGGTGAATGAAGCCTTGGGTCTGTGTCACAATTTTCTAGCCTCTCCCTACTCCATTTTCCTTCTCCCTTCTCCCTCTATAGGATATTTTCACACCCTTTCTTATTGCTATCACCTATTTTAGATTACAATTTATATTTATGCAGCTCCTTCTCACCCTAGTCCTTGAAATGAGAGAGTAAATTTAGATAGTTTCATTTCACTTCCTAGGAGTAGTTAAACATTAGGATTAGGTAAAGGAACAAACCTTCTCTCGGAGGTCTTTCTCACAAAGGTCAAGTCCCACAACTTGGAGAAAACCCATATTACCTCAAAATGTTGGGTTATTTATGACTCAAGGAAGGGTTTAATTTTGATCTCCATCAATTTTGGAATGCCTAGTGGGACAAGAATTAAAACCTATATATTTATTTAGGTGTGTATCCTAGCAACCTTTTTTCCTTCATGTCCTAACAACTTTAGCATGCCTAGTGGGACAAATTTTGAAGAGATTTACAACATCATACTAATAGGATTGATGTGGTCTTGATGGTATTCAACCTTTGGAGGTATATTTTCAATACATCTAGTATCTCCAATGATTCAAGAAACCCATTATCTCAGTTGCAAACCTTTCCCTTGGCCCTTTTATTCATTTTAATGTTTCCATTTCAGTCATGGATCTCCAGAGATCTCTTCTATTCTCACATTTTAGTTTCAGTCCCCTCCATTTGTAGCATCGGGATGATATTCCCAAAACATCCCTAAGAAACTTACCTCTTTTCCATGGAAATGAGGATCAATATCTGATTGATAATATTTAAAATGTAGCAAACCATTGTTCCATTCACAAATACCATTGAAGAAAATGTTTACCTCATGATTCTTGTTCTATCATTAAGAAATAAAGAAAGAGATTGGTACAAAATTTAACACCACAATCCATTTCTACATCGATTCGGATGGGAGAGAATCTACATGACTAGTTCAAGGAGGATGTATATGTCATTCACCTTATGGAACATCTCAGCAAAATACAATGGGCTCTAATGGAATTTATCTCTGATTTCAACATCATATTTACAAGGACTTGGTACATAATTCCTCAAGAATTCATACCCTCACAAGGTATGGCATTCTTGTATTATTTAAGATCCTTTGATGTTGATTTAGTTGTGTTAATTCAATCCCTAGGAGGCAACAATCTTCCTCAATCTTTTCCATTACATCATAAGACAAGAAGATACACATTTAAGATGGAAAAAGAAAACCCATCTTTATTGTTGTAATTCTTCCCTCATCATCTCAAATGCTTCCTTCCCCTTGTGTAAAAAATTAAAAACCATTATTCCCTTCCAAAATCCATAAGATCCTTCAATTGATGTTCCACAAGTTTATTATGCCCAAAACAATCCTCATGCTTTGCAAAATTCCCTCCCATCTCCACCCAGGGCACTACCCAACTTCACTAAACCTTGCACTAATGTTTCCAGGAGTTGTGGTATTTCAAATGTTGTCCCTAGTTTCTACCCAACCCTTACTAGAATGATTTATCCTATAATGTTGGTGGAATAGTAGGTCTAATATTATTTTGGAGGAAGGATCAGCCCATGCAATATTCCAAACAACAAGGCTTTAGGAAACATCACACATTTTTTTGGAGAAATCGGATCAGCAAAGCGGGGATATTGTTTTGGAGGATCATTTGGCTTCTCCAATTGATCAAATCAGGTCTCTTGAGCATCAAACATATCCACCCAAGCATTCAACAAATCATCATCCCCCTTTATAATCTTCTTATCCAACAATTCCTACCAAGGATGAAATTTTTCTATCCCATTGAGGAAGAATGATTCTTTAATGGAATATGATCCTCGAGTGTTCTACATGTTTGGATCTTGCTACACTTTTAATGGAAGATCGAAAGATGAAAAAAATTCTCCTTTTCAATCTAAAAAAAACATAGATATGGCTATGAGATGAAGATATCCCTCAATTTGTGCAAATAGTATGAAGGGGCCTTGGGAAAATATGATCAACACTCCAAATCTGACTTTCACAAGTTGTCACTTCCAGATTATGGAGATAATTTCAATGCAAGGCAAGGGTTACTGAAGACATTTTGAAATCCTGATCTGTTCTACATACTTTAGCAAATGGATTTTGATCTTCTGTGGGTATACAGGTCAAAACAGGGGTAGTATGGGGTAGGATTAGTTGTTTAGAATGATTTTTGGTGGGATATTGACAAGACAAACTTGACTATGCTAGATCTTTGACAACCTCTACAACATTTGAACAACTATCAGATAAAATGCTTCAAAATAGTCAGATGTTCTTTCAACCAGAAGAGATACACAAATGGAGGCCCAGTTTGCACTCTTCACACAATCTTTGAGACCTCAACACAAAATCTTGAGTTAAAGGACTCAATTAAACATCAAAATCTCTAATCAAATCACGCCTAAGGTACCCCCAAAGGCTTACAAGAAATCTTTATCAACAAAATGAAGGTGAAGTGATTTTAAACTACTTATTTTCAATGCCAGATGAAAGCTCTTCTAAAAATGAAATTGCAAATGCCACTAAACTATCAATAAGGATGAGATCTATGTGATTCCTAAAGATTTCAATGCAAGATTGCAACAAGAACAAGGAAAACTATTTACAGACATTTAAACATGATAACAGACATCATATTGCCCAAAATAACATAGATTAATTCAAAATCTTGTTAGATTCATCAACAGGGAGAGTTTCAGAACAATCTCAGAGTGTGATGGCTATACACTTGTAACCAACTCAACATGAATGAAGATCTAACACAGAAGACATTAACCAAGTTTTTTGGAGGGTTTCTCAGAAGATGAGCTTCTCTCAAAATTTTCTCATGATTTTCAATTTCCCGACCTTTTGCATGTCTCAAAACATGCATTATATATCTCTATTACATTTGATCCTTCTTTCCCAAGAAAAGAATATCCTATGGCATCTTAGTTTGTTACAAATTCACTCATGACTTGCAGAAAGGGACATCTAACAAAAAAACATTCAAAAAGTTGCCAGGTGCCTCAAAAAGGTGAATCATTGCAAAATTCACATCATTATCCATTGTGGAGGCACATTTTTCATCTTCAAAGCATGCAGACCCCTTCCTTTCATTATTTCATCCTTATCCCTCCAAAATTTGACTCTACAACTTTTGGATTTGATATTTCACATTTTTGCTCGAGCTTAAAAAAATTTCATTTCAAAAGTACCTCAGATCTGCAAATTGAATTTTCAAATTGATTCCATTGATCCTTAAAGGAAAAAAATGACATGAATTCACCAAAAATTTGATGAAAATTGATGCAAAAATCACATTTCCACACTTCCTGAGCAAAAATGGTGGCCAAATTGAAAAATGCACAGTTACTGCATTGATTTTCCTTTCTCCCTTCAATCTGAGCCCTCCACGTGTCATAATGTGATTAGAAATGGGCTTGGGATCACTTTTTGATATTTTAACATTTTTGAAAAATGTAAAAATTTGACATTTTTCTCCGCCCCTCCGACCTTGACACGTGTCCCAATGTGGGCCCCATTGGAATCGCGGCTCGATTCTACACATTTCCACCTTTTTTGGAAAAAGGAAAATTTTCACAAATTTCCCCACCACTCCACCCTTGAGATTTGCACGACACATGGCACAATATGATTGGATCCGGGGTTGTGTTCTTCTCAATTTTACACATTTCCACCTTTTTTGGAAAAAAAGGAAAATTTTCAAATTTTCCTCCTTTCACCCCCACTCCTCCGCTTTTTCTTTGACACGTGTCTCCCTCCTGATTCATTGCATGAGCCATGCTTCAAATTTCTCCTTTTAAAATTTACTTTTCCAAAAATTTTAAAATTTCAAAACTCACTCTGCCCACACTCTCTCTCTTGCATCCTTTTGACATGTGTCTCCTCTCTCGATTCATCATGGAGCCATGCTTCAAATTACCACTTTAACTCACTTTTCCAAAAAAAAAAAAATTTTTCCTCCGAGCCCCAAGTTTCCTCCCCCTGATCCTCCTCCACGTCCATCTCTCTTGGCCCGAAAACCATGAACTTTTCCCCTTTTGAAAAAAAAAAAATTTAAGTCCTCCGCCTTCCATCCCACTTTTGATGAAAACATGACACGTGTCCACCTTCACCATTCCACAGTGTTCCATTCTTTTCATTCATATATTTCGGCCTCCATTCACTTCCTAAAGCCCACGTGTTCCATTCTGATTCATTATGGGCCTAGGCATTTTCTTTGTACTTTAACTCTTTTTTCCAAAATGCCTTAAGGCACAAAAAGACCTCGCCCATCCACCTTCACTCTACTTGCGACACGTGTACCTCCTCTGGGGCTTACGGAGCTCATGGGGGCAACTTGTAATTTTTTCCAAAACACAAAAATGTTAAGTTTTTCGAGCAGACCACTGAAATCTTGTCCAACCACAAATGGCCACATATGAGAAGATGTTTGAGCTAAAATTTGATGGGAAAAGGACACCCGTATGACCGTCAAAAAACGCAAAAATTTCCAACGATGCCCTAGAATGTGAAGATGAATTTGATGGGAAAATGACACCCGTCTGACCGTCAAAAACACAAAAAATGCCAGGGATGCCCAAAATTGATTTTTTTTCTGGGTGAAGGAAATTTTTGATCAAAGGACAAATGGAAAGTGATTTTAAAGAATTTACGACCATGGAATAGGATTTTCAAAGGAAAATAAGTATAAATCGATCATTTTCAAGCATCCACGATCGGGAAAAAAGAAAAAAAATAGAGCAGAGGCTCATGGATTTTTGCAAAATTAGGGCACAAAACAGGGCACACATGTTGATTTTATTCAAATTAGGGACAAAACAACAAGTTTATGAGCTTTTCAAGGCATTCAATCCAGAGGGAAAAGTTACAGGCCACCAGTTTTGAGAGAAAAATGCATTTTAGAGCACGCAAAAATGAAGGAAAATTAGGGCAAAAGCTTGCAGGCTCAAAAATGGCACCAACATCAGCTCCTGCTCGGGGATGGGCACTCCTAGTGAGTGCCACAAGAACAAAAGTAGACCAAGTGCCAAAATAATCCATTGGGAAAATGGAGTCATGAAAGTAGGGTAGAAAAATTAAAAAAATAGCCGATCAAAAAAAAAAAAATGGCTGCACAACACAAGGCAAACCACAAACCGACAAAAAAAAAAAAAAGAGCAAAAAACAAACACTATACACTATACAAGTGGTGCATACCTCAAATTTGGGGATTAATCCAAGAAATGCTTCAGATGCCTACCATTAATAGTAGTTCAAGCAATTCCCCATCTAAGTCTTTGAGAAAAAGGTATTTTCACCAATTTTGATATCAATGGAGTAAGGGCCCATCCACAATGCATCAAATTTACCATGTTTTCCCTTATCTTCATTTCTACTATCCCATAACAAAACCAGATCTCCAACATTGAAGGCCCTAGGAGTGACCTTCTTGTCAAACAACCTCTTCAACTTCTCTCTAAATCTGACATGCCTTTGGTGGGATGCTCTTCTTTCTTCATCCAGCTCAACAATCTGATTAATCCTTGCTTCATATGGATTGACCTCTTGATCTTCAAGTTGTTGAACAAACTGAAATGAAGATAATTGTAGATGTAAGGGCAGCAGAGCTTGAGTTCCATACACCAACTCAAATGGGCTCTTACCAGTAGCTCTTTTGGCAGTAATTCTATCAGCCCAAACTACAAATTTTAGTTGTTCACCCCATTTTCTCTTGTTCAACTCCAAGGTTCTCCTAATGATCTTCAATAAGTTCTTATTGTTGGACTCAACTTGTCCATTTCCTTGAGGGTTATAGTTTGAAGCATAAGTCAGATTGGTTCCATACTCCTTGCACATTTCCATCAAGGGTTTAGCTCTGAAACACATGGCATTATCAACAACAATTTTTACTGGCACACCAAATCTACATATGATATGATTCAACAAGAAGTCCATAACAACTTGGTGTGTTGCTTTCTTGGTGGGGATTGCTTCTACCCACTTGGTGAAGTAATCTGTGGCTACAAGAATCCACTTATGTCCAACACTAGAAGGGTCTTGAAATCTCACCAATGAAGTCCATTCCCCATTGTTTGAAAGGAGCTTCAATTGATACAGGCTACAAAGGAAGGGAGCCTAAAGCTTTCATTCTTCCAGAGAAACATTGACAAATCTTTCACATTTTCTAACCAGCAGGGTTACATCTTTGAAAAGAGTAGGCCACCAATAACCAGCTCTCAAAACTTTGTGTGTTGTAACCCTTCCAAAAAAGTGTCCTCCACAAACTCCCCCATGGAAATCAAAACTATTTTGGGAGCTTCATCTTTAGTTATACATTTCAAGAGGACACCTTCAGGGTTCTTCCAAGCCAGCCCAAAGTCAGTGATGATGTATTTTTGAGAAGCCATCTTGAGGGCTCTTTTCTAATTTTTATTTAAATGATCAGGGCAGCATAGGTGTCTGAGGTAAAATATTACATCCTTGTACCACTTAGAACTTTCAACTTCTCAAGAACATCTTCCCTTTCTTCCTCTACTTCATTCACTTCAATTGTCTCAGGTTGCTCTCAGCCATGAGCTTAGCAAGACCCAAACCTCTTACCAACTTTGTGGTTTGGATGTCCATGTCATACTCCTATAGTTTGTTCACCCATCTACATATTTTTCTTGAGATCTCCATCTCTGATAAGATGTCTTTTACCATGGTGTGGGGAACATAAGCAACAACTTTTGAACTTAAGATATAAGGCCTAAAAACCTTTGTTTCTTTCACCAAGGAAAATGCTTGTTTTTCCATGATTGTGTACTTTAACTCAGCAGCTTGTAAAGCCTTGCTAAAGAAGGCAATAGGCCTCTCAGCCCCATCTTCATCCTTTTTGTAAAAAAAATAGATGCAATGGTATTTTCAAAAGCAAAGGAGAAGATTTGGAAAGGCTTCTTGTAATTTGAGCTACTAAGATAGGTGCATGTTTAAGTGCTTCTTTGATTCCTTCAAAATCCTAAATAGCAGCCTCCTCCCACTTGATAACTTGGTCTTTCTTTAACATGCATGTAATAGGAAGAGTCAATTCAAAAAATTAGACACAAACCTTCTAATGAAATTGATCTTCCCAAAGAAGGATTGGATGCCCTTCTTTGTTCTTGGAATTGGAACCTTGTTGATTGCTTCTACCCTCTCAGGGTCAATCATGACACCAACCTTTGAAACAATATGACCAAGTAACTTGGCCTTTTTACACCCCAAAATGACACTTCTTTGGATTGAGAGAAATTCCAAATTCTCTACATCTGATCAACATTCTTTCCAAGTGCTGCAAGTGATCTTTTCTGCTCCTTGAAAACACAGTCACATCATCCTGATAAACTGCAATGAAGTCATTTATGTAACCAAAAAAAGCAACATCCATTTCTCTTTGGAAGGTAGCTCCAACATTCATGAGACCAAAAGGCATTCTTACATAAACATATGTTCCCCAAGGAGTGGTAAAGGTAGTTTTAAATCTTTCTAACTCCTTGACAACAACTTGATTGTAGCCAGAGAAACCATCCAAGGTGGACAACAATTCAGATCCAGTCACTAACTGCAACATGTTTTCCATGTTTGGAAAAGGATAATTGTCCTTCAATGAAGCTCTATTCAGATTTCTAAAGTCTACACAAAGTCTGATATCTCCATTTTTCTTTCTGACTAGCACAAGGTTTGCAACCCAAGATGAATACCTTGTGGGCTGAATGATCCCTCCCTCCTTCAGTTTCTTCAATTCATCTTGCATTTTCATGGAGAGGAGTGGATTAATTGGCCTCTTCTTTTTCTAAATGGTTTGGCATTTGTTTCAAGAGGAATCTCATGCTGAAACAAGTCCTCTCTATATGCTTTCAGCTCTGAATAAGACCAAGCAAGACAGTCCTGATATTTCTTCAATAGTTGAACATAGGACTATTTTTCCTCTTTGTTTAGATTTCTTCCCAACCAAACTTTTCTTGGTTTATCATTAGTGCCCAAGTTATGCTCTTCCACATCCCTTGAGGTAGACATGTTTCTATTGATGATGCAATCAACATTGTTAAAATTTGACTCAAGTGCAACAAGACCTCTAGGAATGGTGTTAGTTTTCAATTGGATAATATCCTTTCCAAACAAAGTCTCTCTTCCTTCAGTCACACACACCATTGGTTCCCAATCAATATTCTGATCTACAAACTCACCTTGATTTTGTAAGAACCTTTGCACTTGAGCATCATCATTAAACACTTTCCAATGCTTGATGTTGTCAGGGACAACTAGCCTAGTTAACACTTCAATATTGTACTCACAATAAGGTGAAATGGTGCAATTTCCAAATCTTGACCCCAACACTACCAACTTGTCAGTAGCAGCATTGAAACTTCTCATGATGCACAATGTTGAAGGAATCAAACATCTCAATTAGATCCCAAACTACATGTTTGTACTGTTTCATCCGCTAATTTTTTGTAGCATACAGTTTTCTTATTTGTTTGACAACTAGCTCTGAATCTCCTTTTGCAATGATGTCCTTGACACCATACTTCCATGCAATTCTCAGACCCAACAACAAGGCTTCATACTCAACAATGTTGTTAGTACATTCAAAATTAAGCTTGAAGGAAAAAACAAACTCTTCCAAGCTAGGAGAAATCAGAATTATACCAACACCATTTCCAAATTTGGAGCAAGCTCCATCAAATAGCAAGGTCCAAGGAGAACCTACCTATTCAAGGCACTTTGACTGATCCATCTTGTGCTCCTTACCATCAGCAAACCCAATAAAATTATCAACATCAACATCAACAAATAATACTTCATAAGAAGCATTGTTTGGATCCTCAATTAGATGCAACATCTTCTTTTCTCCATAGAGCTTGACAAGGCTGCCCTCAATGGGAATGGTGGAAAAATACATATCCATTTGGACACTCCCTCCAACACTTGCAGCCCACTTTCTTGACAATAACATACCCCATTTGGCAGGGCAATCAACAATCACAACATCCAATTTTAAATTCCTCCCAGGATAAGATGCAAGTTGCACCACCAAACCCTTCACACAACCAACTACCGGCACTTCTCTTGAGTCCATGGTAGTACACTTTCCATAGGATGTTGTCACTTTGATATCCAACTCATTCATGACTTCTAGAGGCATGACATTACATGATGCACCAGAATCAAACATACAATTGTGAAGTAGTCTATCCTTTATGATCAAAGTTGTAAAGAATGGATCAACATTCAATTGGGAATCAACCAAGGATGTCCCCAAGTATACCTCAGTGTTTCTCCAAGATCCTCTAATACTTGGTGGTGTTTCAAGGTCTGTAATGATCTGAGGAGGAGTTTCAACAACATTTACATTTCTACTTGGGGTACTCTTCTCCTCTTTCAATCCTAAGTACTCAAATGCTCTCTTCTTGTGCTCAGAATCCTAAGCAACTCAATGATTGGAACACTCACTTTGATTTGGCTCAATACTTGGGCTATGTCATATGGAACACTCTTAGGCAAGGCAACATTGGAAGGAGACAAACAGATTCATTAGATGGCATGGGATTCTTGGCAGCTTGGGCATGAGGAGGACTATAATTTTTTCTTGGGACAATAGAGCTTTTAGGTGTGCTTCTCTTCTAGGAGCTTCTTTGGGAATACTTGTAAGCAAGGGTGTTTTAGGTTTGGCTTGAGGCCCAACTCCCTTAACAACCTTTCTCCTAGTGTTATACTCTTTCTCTTGAGCCACAACAACATTCATTAACAATTTTCTATCTTCCTCCAAAGGTATACCACCATCATACTTCTTGATCATCAAAGCTCTTAAGTATTCAAAGTCATTGTTAGGAATTTCAAAAGCTTGCACTACATCAACTTCAAGAGTATGAGGGGGAAGAAATACTTGTACCCATTTGATGCAATCCCAAAAGGTTGTAGTTGTCCTTGCACTTATTACCTCAGTTGATGTTGCTCCTTCTTGTGAGCTTGAAGAACAACCCACCATGCAAATATCATCATCAGTACCATCATCATTATTAGCTTCACCATCTTGCTGGTCCACTTCACATGGAGGATGGGGTAGAAAACACCTATCACACCAATCAATATCAACAACTTCCTCAACAACAACAACCCTAGTAGTTAGGGGATCAGGTAACACTCTTCCTTCACGTGCTTGAGGATGTCTATTTGTAGACCCCATGGGTCCTTTCCCTCTATCATCGATCTCTTTGATCACCCCTAGGATGATTGGAAAATCTGTCATGGTTTTGTGCTTTTTGTTGACCTTGTGAAGTCTTGCCCAATTCCCTTCTCAGCTCTTGCCAACTTGTAGGAAATCTCTTTGACAACCCCTACCAAATTTTTCACCACTTCCTCCAAGTCTACACTCTTGCTTGCTTGAGGCTTTTCAGGGTTTATCAACTTTACACCATCTCTCTTGAGAGGTTTCCCAATGGCCTTAATGTTATTTTCAATCTGCAGTGCCATGGTAAAGGCCTACCTTAAATTGGTAGGGTTCTTGTCTCTTAGGTAATAGGCTTTGCCTTCTTATCAAATGCATCTACATATTTGATCAAACATGATTGATCACATGGCCTCAAATTAACTGAAGCCTTCTCAAAGTTTTGTTAAACCTTGTGTTGAAGTCATGAACTGATTCATTGGGGTTCTTCTTGATATTTTCAAATTCAGACAATAGAAACCTAGGATCAGTTTTGTCACCATATTGCAATCTGAATGCATTCTTCATTTTAGTCCATGAATCAATAGAATTATCAGGTAGAGCCTTGTACCAATCCCTTGCATCCTCTTCTAGTGTATGAATGAACAATTTAATATACACATCTTCATGCTCAATCTCAAAGTCCTCCATCATGTTAACAAAAAGTTTGAGATGTTGATCACTAGTTATTGCATTGTTACCTTGGAACTTTGGCAACCTATTCCTCACATCTTGTGGGACAACATTTGGGTAACCATCCATTCCTCTAAAGTTTATAGGACCAAAGGTGTTAACAAAAAATGGAGGTCTAGGGGGAGGCTGAGCCATATGATTTTGAGGTGGTGATCTTGGGGGAGACACAAAATGATGAGGAGTGAGAGGTCTTTGGGGCTCAAGAATGTGGTTCACAAGATTGGTATTCTCTAGGTGCTGATTTTCTTGGAAAGTTTTACTAGAATTGAAACACACAGGTGTAGTTTGAAAAAGGAACTCACCAGGTACAACAGAAGGACCTTTACTAGTTGAAGTAAATAAGTTTATGAGAGGATTGCTTGAATCAGAATCACTGGAAGAAGAGTGATAATCCTCTACTAAAGGTGATCTCTCTCACCAATGGATATACCTTTTCTTGATGTCTGACCTTCAACAACCTTCCAAACTTTTCTTTCCTCTAAAACTATTTTCCCAATTCTTGAAATAACTTTCTACTTGGGTCCCTCTCTAAAGAGAGATCTTCTTCCTTCTAGTTTTGCAGAGATTAGCAACACAAAAAAACAAATGACAAAAAGCTAAGACACTGGTATTTATCAAGATCAAATCAGCATGGAGTCGCCACTAAGGAATTTTCACCCTAGTTGTGCAAATGCACTAAAATACTCTGTCAAATACCTATCAACACTAAAATCTTGCCAAACTTTATAGATCAGACCTTCCTTTTCTTGAATCTATCAACCACAAATGCAAATGAAGTGCAACTACTACTGGAAACTGATAAAATTGTAGGCAGAACTTATATCTTCACTTAATCCTTACAAATCTGATTATAAAATGATGCTTCAACAATGTACTTGCATGCAACATTTGTAAGAAACATTACTAGGGTTTGATATGCATTCAAATATCTCAAATATCTCAAATATTTTCAACAAGAATGTCCCCAAAAGTGCCACTACTGTGTTGGTACCCAAATTTGTTCTCCTTTTCAGTTTGAGCAGCATCAAAGATATGGCATGAAGCTTGAAGATAGATAGATCATGATGTATGTCATTTTGTAGCCGGGGATGTGATCTAACTAGCACTCAAATTTGTGGAGAGATGGATAGCACTCAAATAGGACTTGATCTTGTCCTAACTATTTTAGGTTGTGCCTTTCAACCAAGGTAAGAGGACCTATTTTGTAACCCTCAAATGGTGAAGGAGATGAAGATATCCCTCAATTTGTGTAAATAGTATGAAGGGGCCTTGGGAAAATATGATCAACACTCCAAATCTGACTTTCACAAGTTGTCACTTCCAGATTATGGAGATACTTTCAATGCAAGGCAAGGGTTACTAAAGACATTTTGAAATCCTGATCTTTCGCATACTTTAGCAAATGGATTTTGATCTTTTATGGGTATACAGTCAAAACAGGGGTAGTATGGGGTAGGATTAGTTGTTTAGAATGATTTTTGGTGGGATATTGACAAGACAAACTTGACTATGCCATATCTTTGACAACCTCTACAACATTTGAACAACTATCAAATAAAATGCTTCAAAATAGTTAGGATGTTCTTTCAACTAGAAGAGATACACAAATGGAGGCCCAGGTTTGCACTCTTCACACAATATTTGAGACCTCAACACAAAATCTTGAGTTAAAGGACTCAATTAAACATCAAAATCTCTTATCAAATCATGCCTAAGGTACCCCAAAGGCTTACAAGCAAATCTCTTGTCAACAAAATGAAGGTGAAGTGATTTTAAACTACTTATTTTCAATGCCAGATGAAAGATCTTCTAACAAATGAAATTGCAAATGCCACTAAACTATCAATAAGGATGAGATCTGTGTGATTCCTAAAGATTTCAATGCAAGATTGCAACAAGAACAAGGAAAACTATTTGCATACATTTAAACATGATAATAGACATCATATTGCCCAAAATAACATAGATTAATTCAAAATCTTGTTAGATTCATCAACAGGGAGAGTTTTAGGAACAATCTCAGAGTTGTGTGATGGCTATACACTTGTAACCAACTCAACATGAATGAAGATCTAACACAGAAGACATTAACCAAGTTTTTTGGAGGGTTTCTTAGAAGATGAGCTTCTCTCAAAATTTTCTCATGATTTTCAATTTCTCGACCTTTGCATGTCTCAAAAAACATGCATTATATATCTCTCTATTACATTTGATCCTTCTTTCCCAAGAAAATAATATCCTATGGCATCTTAGTTTGTTACAAATTCACTCATGACTTGTAGAAAGGGACATCTAACAGAAAAACATTCAAAAAGTTGCCAAGTGCCTCAAAAAAGGTGAATCATTGCAAAATTCACATCATTATCCATTGTGGAGGCACATTTTTCATCTTCAAAGCATGCAAACCCCCTTCCTTTCATTATTTCATCCTTATCCCTCCAAAATTTGACTCTATAACTTTTGGATCTTGATATTTCACATTTTTACTCGAGCCCAAACAAAATTTCATTTCAAAAGTACCTCAGATCTACAAATTGAATTTTCAAATTGATTCCATTGATCCTTGAAGGAAAAAATGACAACATGAATTCACCAAAAATTTGGTGAAAATTGATGCAAAAATCACATTTCCACACTTCCTGAGCAAAAATGGTGGCCAAACTGAAAAATGCACAGTTACCATTGATTTGCCTTTCTCCCTTCAATCTGAGCCCTCCACGTGTCATAATGTGATTAGAAATGGGCTTGGGATCACTTTTTGATATTTTAACATTTTTGGAAAAATGTAAAAATTTGACATTTTTCTCCACCCCCCCCCTTGAGAAATGGCGCTAACACACGTGTCCCAAAGTGGGCCCCATTGGAATCGCGGCTCGATTCTACACATTTCCACCTTTTTTGGAAAAAGGAAATTTTTCACAATTTCCTCCGCCACTCCACCCTTGAGATTTGGTGCTAACACATGGCACAATATGATTGATCCGGGGTCATGCCGCTCAATTTTACACATTTCCACCTTTTTGGAAAAAGGAAATTTTTCACAATTTTCCCCATGGACCCACTCCACCTCTCACTTATTCTTTGACACGTGGCTCCCTAATGACTCATTGTGGGAGCCATTTCTCCTTTTAAACTTTAACTCAACTCCTTAAAAAAATTTCAAAAGTTTCAAAACTCACCGTGGCCCGCACTCCCCTCTCTCATGATTGCTTTTGACACGTGTCTCCCTCTGATTCATTGCAGAGCCATGCTTCAAATTACCACTTTAACTCACTTTTCCAAAAAGGCAATATTTCCCTTTTTCCTCTAGTCCCACCCTCCCCTCTACCCACGATCCTCCATCCCACTTTGATGAAAACATGACACCACACCACCTCTTTTCACATCCCACTTTCCCCTTTCACCAAAAAGTAGAATTTTCCTAAGTCTTCTACTACCTCCATTCCCGAAGCCCACGTGTCTTCCATTCCTATTGGATGTGGGCCTCTAGGCATTTTCTTTGTTCCCAAACTCTTTTTTTCCAAAATGCCTTAAGGCACAAAAATGACCCACCCATCCGCCTTCACTCTGCTTGTGACACATGTGTACCTCCTCTAGGGCTGCAGAGCTACGGGGGCAACTTGTAATTTTTTCCAAAACACAAAAATGTTAAGTTTTTTGAGAAAACCCGCCGAATCTTGTCCAACCACAAAATGGCCACGTATGAGAAGATGTTTGAGCTAAAATTTGATGGGAAAAGGACACCCGTATGACCATTAAAAACACAAAATTTCCAGCGATGCCCTAGAATGCTGAAGATGAATTTGATGGGTAAAATGACGCCCGTCTGACCGTCAAAAACACAAAAATGCCAAGGATGCCCAAAATTGATTTTTTCTTCATGGGTGAAGGAAACTTTCGATCAAAGGAAAAATGGAAAGTGATTCAAAGCAATTTACGACCATGAGGATAGATTTTCAAAGGAAAACAAGCATAAATCAATCATTTTCAAGCATCCACGATTGGGAAAAATGGAAAAATAGCAAAGGCCCATGGATTTTTGAAAAATAGGGGCACAAAAGGCACACATGCTGATTTCATTAAATTGGGAAAAATCAAAAGTTTTATGAGCTTTTCAAGGCATTCAATATGGAGGGAAAAGTTGCATAGCCACCCAAGTTTTGAGAGAAAAATGCTTTAGAGCACGCAGAATGAAGGAAAATTAACTAGTCATGTTCACTTTAGAGCCATGAGGATGATCGTCAATACACTAAAGGTCAACCGCATACCTCTCAAATAAAAATGTAGAGAAAATAAAAGTGGTATTTCTTTGGTTTACAACTGATAATTTGAAGGATATGGTGAGAAACCAACTTCACAAAAATTTTCACTCTTTTCAAATACCAAGTTCGGTGCGAAATCAATTACATGGTCTAAATTTGTGAAGAAATTTGGTTACTTCTCCCTTCCTGCATTACGGGTTTTGTTTAGATCCCTTTTCCTCTAGTTAGACTAGGGTAGTGTAGGTTTTTTTAAGCAAAACAAGTGCTTGTGCACACTATGCATGTTTCTAGTTTGAACACGTATGATTTTCCATTTTTATATAGACTTCGGAGTGTTTCGTTCTATGCATAGTTCATTTTTGAGCCAAATAAGATAAGTTGGGAAATTTCCAAGTTTTATGTAGATCCCATGAGATAAATTTAGTCAATTTCAAAAGGTAGTGTTCATGGGGAAGAAAAGAGCATATTTTTTGGGATAGTTCGAAGTGCATGCACTTCATTTCAAAATCAGCATGTGCTTCATAACTCTACAATGTTTCATTATTTGTCAAGGATGTAGTTCAATTTTCTTGAAAACTTGGGAAAAAATCATATTTCGAGAGAATTTCGATGCTTATTCTTTATCTCAATAGATCAATTGCAGAGGGAATTGAGTGAAGTTTCAGATTCAAAAAAATTTTACACTCACATAAAACCTTATTTTGAAGATTTTTATAATGTGAATGGTCAATTCAAGCAATGACATATCAACTCTAGGTTCAAGTAGTGCTTCAAGTGGATTTAGAGGTGTTTTCTTCAAGTTTTAGATCATTTTTCATGTTTTTAGGTTGACTCCATGCCCAAAGTATGCTTCAAGGCCATTAATCTCTTCAATCTAGTAGGTAGATTACCCCATGAGTCACCAATTGTTATTCAATTTTTCCCCTGGAAAAATTGGTTAACTTTGAAAATTTGGACTTGGGCAATTTTGTGGGATTTCATTGGAGAATATAGAAAAAGAAGGTATTTCATGCTTTTGGACACTTGGAATTATTTTGATGCATTTTCCCAATTCCTAGGCTCAAAAGATCTCGAACTTAGCCAAAAATTGAGTAAAATGGATAAAATTGGGAAAATTTGTTTTTGGGGCATTCTACTCTCTTTTTCCTAACTCTCCAAATTCATACTTGGTTTAAAAGTTAGAAAAAATTGGAAAATTTTGAGAAAAATACGCATTTATCTTTGTATTGTAAAAATGCGAAATTCTAGGAAGGAGCTTAGAAACTAGTTCCTTTGGGTTGCAAGTTCCCCACACCCTCTTTGTAGCTGCAACACAAAGGTTGAGCAAAAGGTTGATTGGATTGCGAGTGGGGAGACATTGGATGGAATAATGCAAAGTGGAACCAATTCTCGGGAACCTAATATTACACGCATAGGTTGAGGATGTGTAAGGGAAAGGAAGCGGTAAACGGGGGTAGCATAATGCGGAGATGTGGGAGTTCTAGGGATTTGTTCCATAGTTCCACCCATGGGCTGATAATCAACAAAACACCAAACCCAAGCACAATATGGAAAAAGAAAAAAATAAGGAACTCAGTCCCCAGGTTCCTCAAGACTACCAATACCCGAAACACCTGAAATACACGTACAAAAAAGGGAAAGTAAAATTAACTATGGAATTTGAATTAAATCAAGGAACCTATATTCCTCCCGACCCCTTGAAATCCACATGGCCATATATTTTCACCAAGAACTGAAAAATTCATAAAATTTATATAACTAGAAATGTATTTTCAAGTTATACATTATGGAACAAAAAAATGAGTTAGGTGGATGAAAAATTAAAACTATAGTCCAACATTTAAAGACATGGTTCTAGGTAGTTGATAGATCAAATTAATGAAGTATGGTCCTCTTTTCTTATCCAACAAGGAAAAGAAAATTGGGGAATGGTATTATAGGGTCACCCATACCTCTTTTGAGATAATTAATGTGTATCTTGTTGGTGGGTGGGATCATAAATTTGAGTTTCCCTCTTCTCTATCATTCACATTCTTCAATGTATTATAAAAACCTCGATGTGAGAGGAGGGATATTTAAGTTGTGGGGAAACTCACAAAAAAATTCTTAACACCAATGAGTAATAATCCATCACACACGGCTTAGAGGGTTTTATTGTGCCTATATTATTCACATGTAATGGACTGTACATATTTTGAAAGTAATAAAATCTCATTTTTTTGGTGTTTCCTTAAACCCTAGCACTTGTTTTATTGTATTTCCTTACCTCTTCATTCTTTTTGTTTTGTTTTGTGCATGTATTACTCATTGAAGGTTCCTATTTTTGTGTTTCATGGAGAAAAAATGATGAATTAAGCCTTGGGTATGTGTCGTATTTGTTTTTCCTCTTCCTTCTCCCTTAGCAAGATATTTTCACATCCTTTCTTGGTGTTATCACCTCTTTTAAATTAGGATTTATGTTTATGTATCTCCTTCTCACCATGGTCCCTTGGAATGATAAAGTAGAGTTAGATAGTTGCATTTACATTCCTAGGAGTAGTTTAGTATTAGGATTAGGTAGAGGAAACAAATTTCTTCGGATGTATGTCTTACATTACAAGTCCCAAAACTTGGATACAAATTCCCATATTTCCTCAAATCCTGGGCTATCTATGACTCAGGCGGGGTGCAATTTTGAGCTCCAATAGTTATCATCTTGGCTTCTTTATACCCATGGTGCATACATTTACGGTGTATATTGGGTTTATTTACTTGTTATCTTTTCTTTTCTATATGTGTGTTTTTTTACGTGCATTTAGGTTACACATCATCATTCTTCATAATCATGATGAAAAATCTATTATGCAAAAAAAAAAAAAAATTGATCTAAATTTCACTCTCTAAATGATGCTCATGCTATGAGAAAAATTCCTCCCATCATTTTTGAAATTGTGTGTCTTCTTCCTATAAAGTAGTTTTCCACCACTTTATTGTGTCACCCACCCACTTGAGGGGTAAGTCCCTTATCATCCTACTCATTGGGGCATCTAAATGCTTCACTAGGGAAAATCCAAACATCTACCTTATTTCCCTATTTTCCGTTCACTGAGATGCATGCTTCTATTATTGGTAGAATGTTATTAACACATAGTAACACTTTAAAGAGGGGAAAATTTAGACACACCAAAACTACGTACATGTTCCCAATTTGTTTCTAGTTTATTCTAGTTCACATCATGTTATTCATCCCCTTATGATTGATTAATTTAATTAATTAATTCATGCACATTCACCTTTTGGGATTAATTAAATTAGTTCCCAACACACTTTATCTAAGTTAATTATCATTTATTAAATAAATGGTTAATTAATTATCTCACACTTTGTAGCTAATTAAATTAGTTACTTAATTGAGAAACTACACCTATTTTCTTATTGAATTACCACTTGGACTCCACTTCCATATTCCAGCCAACTCCACTTCTAAAATCCTATAAATGTGGGGTAAATGAAATTACACATACAACCACCTTTCTCATGTAACTTATACTAACAAAATTCATTTACTGCTCCTCAAATTGGAATTAATTCATATAAATTTTTAACCTCCCTCAAGTACTATTTTTAGCGGGATCATTCAACTATCTACAACCACTCTCAAACCACTACTCAAGTCAGTATAAAATAGAAATCTTATCCTTTACAATCCTTATTGGATTTTGTATCTCCCTCTTGGATTTCTCTGTGATTCCTATTTAATCACTCTTGTATTTTTCTTAGATTGAAGAAAGATAACTCTACTATTTTCCCTCCAATATCTCAGTATATCGAAATCTTTATCAAATCTAAATTTGTATTCATAGAATTTTCAAATCCACATTTGGAGTTTGAATTTAAGAGCACCTAAATTTCATTATTTACAAGCTTCCAAAAGCTTAAAGCTTCTAGAACCTTATCATTCAGGTTTCAAGGAAGACATGAAGGAGAAGGTTTGTTGATTAACTTATCTCTTTGTTATGCACAAGTTTTTGTGCTCACATCGCCTTGTAGACAAGAATCTTTCCTTTCTCATTTCAGAAAATCATCCTCATTTCTCGGGATCACCATGTCTTACACCTTAAGATGTATATAAATATTGAGATCCCTTCAGGGAGATAATATAAAATTGATGGAACCATTATATGTCTTTGTGATAGTTTCAATTTATGCTCCATAATTTTAGGCATAGGTGAGAACAAAGTTAGTTTCTTGGATTGCCAATAGGAGCCGGGAAAATAGGTAGAGTCCATTGTGAAATATTTTTTTAGCTAGTACACTATGGGTTCCATATTCCATCCTCTGTTTCATGTCATAAAAGTCTATGTGTTCAACATTTTTGTGTCCAATATCTAGTTAATCGAGACCATGACCAAGATGAGTTGTATCCAGAGTAATGAAATTTCTCTTTGTGAGATTGTGGTATTAAAAGACTTGAGAATTTTGGTAGATTTTGGAGAGACAATTGGAACATGATTTTTCCTCAATTTGCATGAATTTAGGGTTTCTAATAATATTTCAAGCTAAAATATTATTTTAGCCATAATAGTATATCTAAATTGGATGAGACTTGATTTTTCGGGAACGTAATTTTGAGACATGTTGGTGTGAGGTATATTTTTTCCTTTTATTTATTTATTGGGCATTTACACGTCAAAAATGGTGATTCATCTCACTTATGTGAGTCAAAGGTCTATTAAAGAGTTATATGACATATGAAAAATTCCATCATAGAATCTTTCATACTTGTCATATGCGTCATTGTCATATGAAAGTTACATGTTATTCTAACATTATAACTCCTCACTCCATCATGGGAGTATAACATGTCCAGACTATTAGGATAAATAATAATTTTACATTATTAATTAGGAATATAAGTTTATTTGTTATATGGTTATGTTTTAATAACCATATTATTTTCATATGGGTTTATTGTTACAAAAATTATTTGTTATTCTTGCTTCCTAGATATACTTTTGGAAGCTTATGTAAATAAGTTTATTGTTGCACCTGTGCAACATATTTTTGTGTTTGTATTCAGTTGTTCAATTCCTATAAGAATTGTAGCACATTCTCTGTAATGTTGATTTGATTGCATATCAATAAATTAATGAGGCTTCCATCCCTCTTCTGAAATTACATTTGGTACCATGAGTCGGTTGATTTAGACATGTGAGCAAAGAAGGTTGGAGAGAGGTTGCGAAGGGGAGAAAAAGTTTTTGGAGAAGATTCTGCACTCCAGGAGAGCCAGTGTTTCCTCTAGCAGCTTCCTAGAATTCCATGCATCCCCACAACCTCCTGCCATTCTCCAGATAAAACCAAAGTGATTTTTATTTGCCTTGGTACTTCTGCGCATAAAGAAAATCTGCTTCTACGAGCCAATAAATATACTGAAATTAAAAAAATCCCCAATAGGGGTTTCACCGCAAATTTGGAGGAGTTGTTGTTTTCATAGCTCCCACAGAGTTTTCGAGCTCCACACCGAACCCGGTGCTTCCACAACACACGTTGCATTGGAATCGATTTTATTGAGTCAAACAAATCGAGCTCCTTCTGTTGAAACCGAGTTGTTTCAAATCAAATGGATTAGGTGAGTTATAAATTAATTTGGGTGAATTACATTACAAGTGATTCATAGATCGAGCTCCACACCAAGCTAGGTTACAATAGCAAGCTTGAGGTTGAGTTACACTCTTTGACCATGCTCTAAGTCGAGCAACCTCTCTTGAGTCACTTTTGGAGTTGTTGAGAAACCTTGTTGAGGCATTCTACATTTGAACCGGGCTAAGAATTCTCCCACATCTAAACAAAACTGCCGAGCTAAGTTCTTGGTCATTCCTACAAAGGTCGAGTTGTGTTTGATTCACAAGAAGTGTAGATCCACATAGCATTCCACTAAGGCAATATACCGGTGGTGACCATTACCCCCCCAACAAAACCAACACATGTTGAACAACCAAGCTGTCCATTCAATATCCTACAAATAAATACTCCATCGTGTAGACACCCCGCTACTACCTACATAAGAAAATAAAATGGTGAACACATAAAATAAAAAATGGAGGAATAGTAAATAAAACAAAGGTGGTGAGCAAATTAATGCAAAAGCTACCGAGAAAGAGCCAAATTTGGATTTCACGGAAAAATAAACTAAATTACCCTCCTCACCACCGTCCACATGGAGTCACTCACCACATTGACCTGATCTAAAAGGTTAGTTGATTTATGGGTAAGTGCACCAAGTTGGGGGGCCAAAAGGGGGTCTTAAGTGGACGCATTTTTCTGAAAAATAAAAACTTCAACTTGTATGATTTTTTTGAAATAGTTACACTCAAAGTTGGAAGATGTTGGAGAAATATGAGTCGTAAAATTTTGAGTCTAGTTTCTAAGCTACTAAATTTTATTGAAAATGGATAAGTTTAAGTGGGTCAAATAACTAAAATCCAACAAGTGCTCCTATTTTTGTTAAAAAACATAATAGAGTGACTTTCATGCCCCCACCATTTTTTGAGCACCATTTAGTATTTTTTAAAACCCTTTGGTAGAAAGATATATAGGAGCATCTAATTTATGTTAGAATTTTTTTGAGATTTTTTAGCAAGTATTTTTTTAAATGATTTTTATGCTTTGCATAAATTTTATGTTACGAGAAATAATAGAGCTCCGACCGTGCCCCCTAACTACCTCAAAAATATCAAAAATAGTTTTTAATATGTATAGAATTACACCTATTGGGTGCCTAAAATTTTTATTCAATTTTGATGAGTAAAAAAAAAGATACACGACAAAAGATAGACATGTTTAAACCTAAAAAAATAGCTATAAAAAGACATAGTTAAGAAAATAAATAATATAGAAACCTTGTATTTGTTAGAAAAATTGAAAAATAATACTTATACAAAGAAGAAACTCGTTTTACATCGTGGTATAATTTTGTTTAAACAAAGCGATCATTTGATGTTGATTTATCATGGCGAGAGTTAGATTTTTGTGTTTTTGCAAAAACACATGGTTTGTTATGTTTGTGCGAGTCCATGCCTCGAAGCTTTGGGATCCAAACTGGATCCCAAGCCTTGAGGCATGTGCTAGAAAAGGGAAAAAACATAACAGGTACGTGAAACATAACGCATACACATTATTCTTTGTTTATATATTGTGGCCCCCAACATCCCTTTCATCTCTTTCATGGGAATTCTGCAAACATTCTGTTTAGTCTGTAATTTTCTCTACATTATTGCATGATTTTTTAGTAATTTATTTTATCCCCTACCCCACTAGTCGATTTTTTCTAATCATGGGTGATAAAATTCAAGTTAAGGACAAGAGGAAAGTCAAGAACAAGACACCAGAGCAATTGGAAGAGAAGATAATAAAGAAATTGAAGAGAATGTAAAAACTTCGTGCAGGGAAAGGTACATCTGCTATATCAAATGTAGCCAATGTATTAGAAAATGGGGATGAAATACATAATGAAAATGTAGAGAATAATGATTTTACAATGAATAATAATATTTAATTGAATGATAATCTTGGTATGGATGAAGAAATTGATATGAATCCAATTGTTGAACCTTTACATGAGAATCCAAATGTTAACCCCAAAATTTGTATGAAAACACTAAATGAAGAAAGTAACCTTGTAAAGCGAATCTTCACCTTTAATAACACTCCTTTCATTTTGCAAATAAAACCAACTCACTTAATTGAAATTGATGAAGACATTATAAAACTAATGCATAGCAAAATGTCTGAAAGAAATGCGAGAAGAAAAGCTAGTGGAATTTGGGATAATTACTTTGAGAATTTAAATGACACACAAAGATGTCAATTATTTGTTACATTGATGAAATTAATTAAGATGATACCTATAATGAAGACCCTGGGGTTAATAACATCTAATGTTGTTATTAACCCCAGGGTCTTCATTATAGGTCTGCGGGTTTGAAGATCATGGAGGACTACGGGAGGGTTTTGAGTGTGTGGTTTCAGCTGCACTGTGCCGCCAATGTCTCTCAAAAGGCTGCGAACTAGCTGTTAAGGCACCGTTAAGAGAGGGAGAACCAGCTAAAGGTGTTAGTATCGATCTAGAGCCTAGGCGGACATTGTTAAGGTTCCTCCTGACAAAAATGTGGGTCCTCATTCCCCTGCATGTGGGCTGAATTTTAAAAGTACAAAAGATAATGAGGGGGTGACCCACATACAAGTGCCTGATGGATGTCTGCATAGAGCTCTTGAGAAAACCAATCTAGCCCTAGTTGGAAAGTTTTTGGGATCAAGACCCAATGTAGATATTATAAGAAAATGGGCCATTCACAGATGGAAACCAAAAGGAGATCTAACTATCACCACCATGGCCAAGGGTTTTTTTCTAGCCCGATTTAATCTCCAAGTTGATGTGGACTCTATCTTATTGGGTGGTCCCTGGTGTATTGGCAATATGGGGCTTTTTTTGAAAAAATGGTATCCTGGGTTTAATCCAAATACTGAGAACATACATACCATACCCATCTAGTGTAGACTCCCAGGGCTGCCTCTTCATCTGTGGGATGATGAGATTCTTCTTCATATAGCTAAATCAATTGGTTCACCAGTTGGGTTAGATGGACCTACGAAAAATAGATCCAGACTTGCCTTTGCAAGGTTCTGTGTCTCATCTGAAATGGATCAGGAGCTACCTAATCACATCATTCTGTAGTCCAAATTTGGGGCATGGAAACAACAAATAGAATATGAGGCTTTCCAGCTAAGATGTAGCAAATGTCATAAATTAGGGCATTTTGCCAGCAAATGCTCCAAACAAATGAAGCAAAAGTTGGAAAATCCCTTGGATCATTCTGAGATACAAGGGCAAAAGTAGATGGATGAGGATGATAAAGTCTCTCTAACTGATGACCAGAACCAACATGTAGGAGATCGCCGCTTGCAGATGAACCTAAGGTTAAAGGACCGGAAAAAAGGCTTTAAGACCATAATAAAGAGACCACCGGTTTATAGGAAACTGTGGAGACCCAAAATTCACCAATCGGAAAAGCATGATGAAGCCCAAAAGGAAAATGATCCTGAAACGACAAAGGATGAAGAAAGCACGAAGGAAATGGAAGTGGATCCAATAATGATCCTTAAGACATCAAATCCGGTAAAGCTGAACATGGAAGTTGATGAAGAAAATGAAAAAGTTTACATTCACCTTACCACTTCTACGAGAAGAAGAGATGGAAAAAATTTCTCCTCTTCCTCATCAAGAACTGATAGCTAAGAGTAGCTCTCTGGAACTGCACAAAATGAGACAAGGAAAATCCAAAGGGGTTCTGGAATCCATAGCAAGAGATCTAAACCAAGATAAAGAGTTTTCCAATATGGAGGAGCTCACTCCTAAAATAGCTCAACAACTGGATGTTGATAAAGGAAAAGAGGAAGGGGAAATTACTCCTACTATAAAGAAAAGTCTATCGGAATGTGATAAAGATGGATTCATCACAGTGAGAAGTAAGAAACGAAGACTAAAAGGTCTTGAAGAAATTCTGGAATCACTCTATAGTGATAAAAAGAAGCAGATAGGAAGTTGGGAAGCTTCCACCTCAAGAATCACAAGGGCTACTACTAGGAGAACAACAAATATTGGAGTCACCTATAGAAAAGGTAGACTCTCCAAGAGAGAAGTAAGAGAAAAAGAAACTGAGAAAGAAATTGCAGATGGTACTCAAAGGATCTTGAACCATCCAGAACCTCATCCCCAAAACTTTTTAATGAAGGTTATTTCTTGGAATGTCAGAGGGCTCAATGGGGGACCTAAGAAAAGAATGCTTAAGGAAATTAAAAGATCAAACAGGCCCAGCATCCTTCTAATTCAGGAAACTAAAATGAAAAGTAAAGTTGTTGAAGATTGTAAAAGATATTTCTGGGAGAATGTTGCCTTTGCTGTTGTTGATTCTCAAGGTGCTTCTGGAGGCTTAGCGATCTTCTGGGATACTAAAATTGTTCATGGTAATGTGCTTTCTTCCTCCCTGAATCATTTAGCTATAATCTTTAAAATCCTTGAGAATAATTCTAGCTGGATTCTTTCCAATATTTATGCCCCTAATACTGTTGTTGGTAGAAGAAATTTGTGGAAGGAGTTAGTCTTGTTTAGAATAATGTTGAGGATATGAACTAGTTGATAATGGGAGACTTTAACACTCCTTTAAATCCGGGGAAAATTTTGGAGGGAACTCTGATTTTTCTATCAGCATGGAAGAATTTGTTGACTTCATATCGACTCTTAATCTTATGGACATAGAACTTCATGGTAATCAATTTACCTAGTCTAACAGAAGAATTGGGGAAAAATTTGATTCAGGTTAGATTGGATAGAGCTCTCATTTCTGCTAATTGGATCTTAGATCAGAATTTTCATCTCTCTTCCCTTCCCAGAATGGGTTCAGACCACAATCCTATTGCCCTTAATTTCTTCAATTGGTCAAAACCTTTCCACTACAATTTTAAATTTGAAAAGATGTGGCTTGAGCATGAGGATATTCTGGACAAGAATTAAAGAGTGGTGGTCTTGGGAAGGAACAGGATGACTCAATTCAGGCTTCTTCAGAAGCTGAAAAATGTGAAGCAAAAGGTTAGAATCTGGAATAAAGAGGTTTTTGGGAATATCTTTGAAAAAAAGAAAGAGCTTAAGCAGCAGCTGGAAGAGTTTGAGCTTAAAGTTTCTTTGAAAGGTATGACCCTAGAGGATCATCAACAGGAAAAAAGCTACTTTTAGACCTGCATAATATAAACAGTTGTGAGGAATCCTTTTGGAGAATGAAGTCTAGAGCTCTCTGGTTAAAAGTAGGTGACAGGAATACAATTTTTTTCATATGACAACCCTCAAACATAGGGCTTGTAACAGAATTACTGAAGTCTCTAAGGGAAATGGGAACATTACTATGGATTCTGAAGACATCAAAGAAGAAGCCCTCAAATTCTACAAGAATCTGCTCACTGAGAATAATTCCTACAACGAGCAAGTGACCTCCTTTCTCTTAGACTCTATTCCTAATAATTTACTACCTGCTGAGAGGTTTAAGAGTCTTTCCAAAACTGTCACCATTGAGGAATTGAAAAAAGTTGTTTTTTCTCTGGAAGGGGATAAGGCTCCGGCCCTGATGGTTTTTCTGCAAACTTCTTCCAAAGATGTTGGGAAATCTACTCCAAAGATCTTGTTGAAAGTTGTTAATGAGTTTTATAGAACTAGAAATCTCATAAAAGAGTTAAATAATACACATATTGTGCTTGCTCCTAAGAAGATGGATGTAAAGGATTTCAAAGATTTTAGGCCAATCAGTTTGGTTAATGTAATATATCGGATCTTCACAAAGATTTTAACCACTAGGATGCAACCTATTCTAATGGAGATTATTTCTCAACAACAGAGCGGATTCATTCAGGGAAGAATTATTCAGGATGGAGTTATTATGGTCCATGAAACAATTCATTCAATGGATAAAAGTAAAAAAGTAGGGATGGCTATCAAGTTAGACATGCATAAGGCTTTTGATAGAGTCTCATGGAAATTCATGGATGAGGTTTTATCCAAGTTTGGTTTTCAAAATAAATTCAGGAAAATTATACATTCTTGCATTTCTTCTTCCCGATTCTCAGTGGTTGTTAATGGGGAACCGGTTGGTTTTTTTGCCAGCAATAGAGGAATTCAGCAAGGGGATCCAATCTCCCCTTTGTTGTTCATTATAATGGCTGATAGTTTAAGCAGATCTATCTCAAAAGCTATTAATATTGGTATGATAAAGGGCTTTCAACCTACTTTTGGTAATCAGGTTTCCTCACACCAACAGTTTGTTGATGACACTCTCCTATTACTGATGGCCTCAATAATTGAGGCGAAGGCTATCAAAACTATTCTTAGATTTTATGAGGAAGCCTCGGGAAAAAAGTTAATTTTGACAAAATCTCTATCTATTTCTTCAATACTCCTATTGAAAGGCAAAGAAAGATTGCTCTTATACTTGGATGCACTATTAATTCACTACCCACTACTTATTTAGGACTCCCTTTGAGTACTTGTAAGGTTTCTAATGAGGTTTGGAATGATCTTATTAAAAGATTTCAAAAAAAACTGGCTGGTTGGAAAGGAGCTTTACTTTCAAGTGTAGGCAAGTGTTTATTGATAAAAAGCACTCTTCAGAACTTACCTATTTATATCATGTCAATGTTCAGCATTCCAGCAGCAGTGTTGAATAGTATTGAAAAAATTCAAAAGCACTTTTTATGGCATGGTACTGAAGACAGGTTTAGGTACCATTTAGTGGCTTGGGAGTAGGTCTGTAAACCAAAGAGGATTGGGGGGTTAGGAATCAAAGAAATCAAACATATGAATGTTGCTCTTATTGCAAAGTTGGGTTGGAGACTTATAAAAGAACACAAGCCTTGGACAAAGTTGGTTAAAATCAAATACCTTTCCAACCAAAGCAAGAATTCCTTTATTTCTGATCAGTCTCTTCCGAATGGTTCTATTTTTTGGAACAATCTTCTCCACGTCAGACATATTCTCTCTCAGGGATGTAGCTGGAAGCTTGGGGATGGTCAAGACATTAATTTTTGGACTGATAAATGGTCGGATATTAATTGGTTTTCCTCTTATGGTCACATTAAAGACAACTTAATTAGAAATTATGGGCACAAAGTATAGGGATATATTGAGGTGGATGAAAACAAAAGGAAATGGAAACAGTTAAAAGTAGATGAGGATAATGTGCAGCTGATGTTTCATCTATGTAGAGTCATCTCTCCCTAATTCATATCAGTCCTCAAAATCATAAGGATGAGCTCATTTGGAAAGATTCTTTTGATGGAGAGTACTCGGTTAAATCGGGTTACAATTCTTTCTTTGCCTCTATTGAAAGTGATACTGAGTGGCATAAGTTGTGGATGCCAGAGCTAACCCCTAGAGTGAAATTTTTCTAGTGGCTCATCATTAAAGGAAAGATCCTAACTAATGACAATCTCATTAGGAAAGGGTTCATCATGCCGAATAGATGTTGCATGTGTCAGGAAGAAGCAGAAGACATCAAACATTTATTTCTTCATTGTAAGTACACTTCCAAAATTTGGCATCTTATTTTTGAAAAATTTAATCAAGATTGGATCTTTCCCTTACTTGTCTTCAGGCCTAGGAACAATGGAACTCTCCTTACAAACATTGTGTGGTGAGGAGATTATGGCAACTAGTTTTACCCCACACCATGTGGCGAGTTTGGAAAGCTCGTAATGATGTCATTTTCAGGAATACTAGAAAGTTATGTAACAAAGTCTACAAAGAAATTATCATTGATGTGAAGGAAAACATTGAAAGATTTAAACCTCCTAAAAATAGACTTTACCCTGAGGAAGAAGAGCACATTTTGGATACTTGGAATATAGGCACTGTATTTTGCATAAGAATAATAATAGTATTGATAGATCCACTTGTCTGATGGATTAAGCCTCCCAATTCTTGGCATAAATTGAATTTTGATGGGGCCTCAAAAGGAAATCTTGGAGATTCTGGAGGTGGGGAGTCATTAGAGATCACAGAGGCTATTTTGTTGTTGCTTTTTCTGGAAAAATGGGTAGGCAAACTAACCACTACTCTGAAGCTCTTGTTGCTCTTTGGGGAATAAGGCTAGCCAAGGATTGTAATATTTCAAATATTATAATTGAGGGTGATTCACTAAACATTATCAATCTCTAAATAAAAAAAATCCCCTAGTTGGTCAATCAGAGACTTCATTGCTGAAGCTACGATATTTTGAGAGTTTTGAAAATTTTGAAATCAAACATACCTACTGGAAGGCAATAGGGTGGCAGATGATTTGGAAAATTTTGGGGTTAATAATACTTTTCAAACTTGGCTAAGAGGTGACATTCTTCCCACTAAAGTTAATGAAGACATCATCAATGATTTACATGGCTTGGAACATAATCACTAATGGCTATAGTGTTGATGCTAAGGAGCGGCTTTTTAAGTATAGAATGATGACATCATCAAAGATTTACGTGACCTGGAGCATCATCATTAATAGGCATAGGGTGGATGCTAAGGAGTGATTAAATAATTACAAAGTAAAGTCTAATAATTACATCTTTTCACATGATTGGGAGGGATTCAAAAATAGAGCTGAGGCTGATTCGCATAGTTTTCAATTTTTACCATTGCGGGCAGAGACATAGGAAAAATGGGGGGACCACCTTGCAAGACTGAGCCCACTCATAATCCAGCTTGGAAAGATGATACAGTTCTTTGGAACTACCTTCAAAAAGGGGGTCTAACAAACTTTATTGAAAAAATACAAGGTTTTGATCAAGATCTCTCTATTAAATTTTCTCAGGGATGGAGGAATCGCGTGGTTAAGTACAACAACATCGAGGTTGAGATATCAGAGGAGCTTATTGCCCAAGTCACCGGGCTCAGTCTAGATGGCACCAAATTCTTTAACAAGTGGGTGGACAGAGAGGTAGAAGCTAAGAAGTTTCTTGATGAGGGGGAAAATCTTGAATTTGTGATGGTGACATCAAGCTTGCCTCTGTTCCCAAGCCATTTGCTGAGATCGCAAGGATGGTAGTAAGGTATGTTACTTTAGAGGGGAGATTTTCACTATTCCCCAAAATCATTTGATCTTTCTTAATCACTTTCGTAGAGACATCATCATCAACTTCCCTCATTACTTGTTGAACTCTTTGGAGAAATCGATTTTGGAAGTTCAAAATCACACTAGGGTGGTTCCCCTTCATCAAGGGTTAATACTACTTATTCACCACCACTACTCAGCCTGTCCCCACTTGGATTCTACTCCTCCCTCTGCCTTCATTCCTCCCCCTGCCCCCTGTCTCCATTCTTCCCCTTCCCGAAAGGAAGCTTGACACTACTTCAACTAGCAAGAAAAGGAAGGAGATGAAAACAAAGGTCCCTGCTTCTCAGAGGGTTCTTAGAAGTCATAAAGACCTGGAGCTTTCCACAAATCTATTGCACATTAGTAATCTGGTGGAGGAGCCTAAGGATGAGGATTTTTGGTCAGAGTGGGTAAGATGGAAAAGGAAATTCAAGAACTTAAGAGTGTTATTAGAGATATGGATAAAGCTAAGGAAAAAGGAAACTGCAAAATGATGAAGAGGAGGATATCACTGCTGAAATTTTCAAGAAGCTCCAATCTCTGGATGGCAGACTTGGAAATGCAAAAGGATGTAATGACTGTATCCTCTCTGCCCTTAAAAGTATCTACAATTTCATCGAACAACATGTTTGTAGTATTTGCAGTCTCAGTGGATTACTGAGGACATTTGAGGCTCCAAGGAGAAAGAGATATTGCAATTACTCGGTGATTTGAAAGGCCCTTCCCAGGCCACTGCCATTGCATTCTTTGTCTTGCTTCAAACGATCAAAGCCAAGATTGATGGGCTATCAAGTGATGTGGAGCTCTGTTGTTGTTTACTTGTGAAGTTGTTGTTGACTAGCGGTTTTGGTGTTGTCTTTTGGCTGAGATGTCCAGTGATGGTTATCTCTTGTTCATTTTTTGTCTCTTACTGCTTTTTTCGGATCATTGTACGTCTTGATCCTATTTTATCTAGCTGTTGAGCCCTCTGATGTTGGATGTTTTGCTCTTTTTTGGGTTGTTTTTACCTCTTTTGATATCTGTCTTTTGAGCCTTTTATATAGGGTATAGTCCCTTCAAAACTATTTACCCATAATAAAAAAAAACAATACATATGATATTCTAAAAGAATTAATTGTAAAATTTTGGAATGAGAACACAAGGGTGTCACCGAATAGAAGAGATACATTAAAAAAGAATAGTTCTTGTAATCGTGAATCGTGTGTAAAAATTTCTTAGATATGACTCAAACACAATTGTTCTCTAAGTTTAAGAATGAAAATACACAAATTAACAGTATCCAAAGATTCTTTAAAATGAGAAAACCCTTTTATGTGAAAATAAATCACTCACGTACCACTTGTTGTTGCAGGCATCATGTTGAATTTTCAATGCATTATGATGTTTTTTGTCAAATATGTCATGTTTTGCGAGAATGACATTATGTTGTAGGAGTGTGAATTAAATGTCCCACCAAAATCTTCAAGGGAATTTATTAAGAATTAGTTGATTTCACTAAATATAAATTGGTGGCATATCAATTAAAAGATGGAAAATATTTTAAGAGGTGTGAGCTTGTTACAAAACAATTACCTCCGTATCGAATATATGGTCAAATTCAAAGAGAATTTTTTTATGAGTATGTAAGGCACACACATAGAGCTCGATGGTTGGATGAACAATTAAAGTTAAGAAAGGACACATTCCCACTTGGTACTATTATTTCAATAGTTGACTTCATAGATAATTACACATTACAGCCACAAATGGAGGTTCAATCTCAATATTATAACTCAGTGCAAGTTGTTATTTTCGTGCATATAACATTCATGAACTCTCTAGAAATCATTGAGAAAGATCAAAAAATATTAAGAGAGTATCATTTCTACATCAGTGATGATCAAACACATTCTACAGAATATGTACAAGGGTGTTTCCAAGTGTTTTATGAAAACTTGAATGAGAGGGACATTAGTTTTGATCAACATTAAATTTGATCGACAACTACACATCGAAATTCAAGGATGCATGGATGTTTTATTGGCTAAGCAGGATGCACAAAGAAACAAATGTACAACATATCTATATTTTTACTAAGGTAGGGAATGGAAAAGGAGAGCATGATGTTGTAGGAGCATCTGTGAAAAGAGAACTTGGAAGAGAAGAGTTAAAGTTCAAGGATGGTGATAAATTTACAGATGTAAAATGCATTATTGATTGGTGTGTCAAGAATATGGGCCATGAATTGCAAGATAGATCAACGAGTTCGTAGATATTTTTGGTTGATAGAGAAACAACATCTGGAAAACTTTGAAGATTGTATGATGTTGTAGGATCAAGTGATATGCACTCATTCCATAGTTCAGATGTAAATGCTTGGACTATTTATACTAGGTGCATGACATGTTTTTGTATAACATGCATTGATTTTGCATGGAATGAATGTGAGTCATAGAAGTGGGTGGATGAATGGACTTGTAGACCTCTAATTCCACTTGACACACATCAGGTTCCATGAGCATTACAACTTGTAGGGTCTTCAGATCAAATGAAAACATCACCTGACTTTGACCAAGTCTCTGATTTAGTGTAACAAGGTACATACATATATATACATGTCATGTTTTAGATTTATAAATTATTAAATGGTCAACTCTTAATGTATTTTAAATTTGACTAAAAAATTTTACTTTGTGATACATAGGGCATGTTTTTGTAGTATTGCGACGGAATTTAACAAAGAGGGAACATAATAATTCTTGTTTCGTTATGTAGAGGCATTTTTTTCACTTCCAAAGTCATTTATAGTGAAGACCTTGAGTATCCCACTGGGTCAGTGGTAGTCACTGAAACTTTAGATAACAATGAAAATCATGAAGAAAAAAATAGGTGAAGATGTCACTATGATTCAAGAAGAAATTCCTCATGAAAGTCATAAAGAGTCAATTCTGATTACCCAAAAACATCTGGAAGAACTTAAAGAGAAGATAAGAGCAGAAGAAAAGGAAAAATGGGAAGCGTGGAAGGATCATAACTTAATTGGAATGGAAGATCTATGTGATGTTGTCGATAGAATCATGGATAATCTTAAGGACAACATGCCAAGTTGATTATTTTTATTAATCCCAATTGCTTCAACTTCACAAATCAAACCAAGCAGTTCCAAAAGCAGCAAACTAGTAAGAAAAGCTGTAATGAAGTATTGATAATTGAGCCTGAAACTTGTTTAGAATTGTACTTTATTTTTTGATTGAGCATTCACCCATAGTTTATTTTTTGAAGGAAGAAATTCATTTGATATGTGAGAAATAGAATGCTGATTTAGTCTATTACTCTGACTATTTAGGTTAGATTTATGTAGTCATTCAATGAAAGTTGTTGCAAATATGAACAACATGAGCAATTGAGACTGTATAAATTATAGAGTTATCTTGATATCTATCACAGAAATGGGAGATGAAAGGAAATACTCCTTTATCCTTGGAGTAGTAACCTAGACGAATGTAAAAACATGATGTGTGTGATTCAGCTATGAGCCTCACCAGCTCAATTTTAAAAAATGCTTGGATACATGTTGCTTGGAATCATACTTGTGACTATGGTATGTATGTACTACTAGGTATATTTATGTATTTGATAGCTGTAGAAGTAGAAAAGTAGAGGGAGGATGAATTGTTGGCTATTGTGGTCATGACAAGAAATTTATGGCTTGATGTAGGTGGCCACATATGACATCTTTTTATGGGATTTATATTAACTTGGTAACTTTGATTCCTTTCAGGCTCTTCATTCTCTGTTTGATTGAAGATATTCATTCTTTCAAAATGAACAGTTGGAACATTAGTGGTCTCCCAAACAAAACTAAGTTCATATTCTATGCCAACACGTTGGGGTGGTCAAGTAAACGCTAGTAGAGGCTTTGTTTTGGTTCCCTACACTCCCAATGCTTTCAGGCTACCTCGTCAGGTGTAGTCCCTTAAGATCCTTGAGACCAAAACAAACTATATCTTTGACGGGTGATTTCTCAGACTCTGTGGCACCTATAGATGTATCGTCAAATCAAAAACCTCCACATCGAGGCCCTCTACAAAATCCTCTTGCAGATTTTGTCCATATCCATTTGGTCTCTCTTGCTATCCTATTGTTTCAAATGTGTAAAATATTACGATCACAGTCGGTGTAAGGCCGCTTGACACAATAATTTTCAAATGGAAGCTCTTGAGAGCAAACCATCCAGGGCCAACATGTCTGGATGGCACAGTGAATACTAGTGGAGTCTTTTTTTGGTTCCCTTCTCTCATCGTCCTTTCAGGCTACCCGGTTCGGGCGTAGTTTCATTAAGAGCCCTAAGACCAAAAAAAACTATATCTTCAATGGGTGATTTCTCGGACTCTGTATAACCTAGAGACATCTCATTAGATCAAAAACCTCCATGTCAAAGCCCTCTACAAAATCCTCTCATGGTTTTTTCCATCTCCATTCGGTTATCTCGTTGTCCTATTGTTTACAAACGTGGAAAATAATGCGATGCAGTCGGTGTAAGGTTGCCGGACATAATACATTGCAAAGCGAAGCTCTTGGCGCCAAACCAACTACGCCAACATGTCAAGGTTACAAGGTAAACACTAGTGGAGGATTTTTTCTTGTTCCCTACATTCCCCATGCTTTCGAGCTTCCTCGTCCGGCGTAGTCTCTTAAGATCCCCGAGACCAAAAATGCTATATCTTTGACAGTGATTTCTTGGACTCAAGTGGCACCTAGAGATGTCTTGTTAGATCATAAAAATCTATGTCAAAGCCCTCTATGAAATCCTCTCACAGTTTTTCCATCTCCATTCGGTTATCTCGTTGTCCTATTGTTTGCAAACGCTTAAAATATTGTAGTCTGAGTCAGTGTAAGGCTATCAAATGCTATGTTTTGTAAATGGTAGCTCGTGGGACTGAACCATCTGATCCAACATGTACGAGATGTCATAATGAACACTAGTGGAGGATCGTTTTTGGTTCCCTACGCTCCTCGTCTCGTGCTTTACAGCTACCTCGTTCAGATGTAGTCTCTTAAAAGCCCTAAGACTAAAACACGCTATATCTTCGACGAGTGATTTCTCGGACTCCATGGAACCTAGAGACATCTCGTCAGATCCAAAACCTCCATGTCGGGGCCCTCTACAAAATCCTCTCACGGTTTTATCCATCTCCATTTGGTTCTCTTGTTGTCTTATTGTTTGCAAACGCACGAAATCTGCGGTTTGAGTTAGTGTAAGGCTACCAAATGCTATATTTTACAAAAGGTAGCTCATGGGACTAAACTATACGAGAAAAAATGTCCAAATGGACTGGTGAATGTTATTGGAGGATTCTTTTTGGTTCCTTATGCTCCCCATACTTTCAAGCTACCTCGTTCGGGCATAGTCTCTTAAGAGCCCTGAGACCAAAACATGTTATATATTCGACGGTGATTTTCGACTCAGGGCAACTACAGATGTGTCTTGATAGATCCAAAAACTCCATGCCAAGGCCCTATAGAAAATTCTCTCGTGGTTTTTTCTATCTCCATTTGGTTCTTTCATTGTCCTATTGTTTGTAAACGCATGAAATATTTTAGTCCGAGTCGGTGTAAAAGGTCATCATCATACGCAATACTTTGCAAACAAAAGCTCTTGGGACCAAACCATCTAGGCCAACATGTCTAGATGGCTAGGTGAATGCTATTGGAGGATTTTTTTTGCTCTCTTCACTCCCTGTGCTTTCGGGTTACCTTGTTCAGGTGTAGTTTCTTTAAGATCCCTGAGACCAAAACAAACTATATCTTTGACGGGTTATTTCTCGGACTCCGTGGCACCTAGAGATGTCTCGTCAGATTTGAAACCTCCATGTCAAATCCCTATATGAAATCCTCTCATAGTTTTTTCCATCTCCATTTGGTTCTCTCATTGTCCTATTGGTTGCAAACATGCGAAATACTACTGAGTCACGAGTCAATGTAAGGCTGTTAGATGCTATATTTTGCTAACGGTAGCTCATGGGACCAAACCATCTAGGCCAACACATCTGGATGGCCTAGTGAACACTTATGGAGGATTTTTTTGGGTTCCCTACACTCCTCGTTCTTTATGGATACCTCGTTCGGGCGTAGTCTCTTAAGAGCCCTAAGACCAAAAAACGCTATATCTTCGACGGGTGATTTCTTAGACTCCATGGAACCTAGAGATGTCTCGTCAGATCCAAAACCTCCATGTCAAGGCCCTCTATAAAATCCTCTCATGGTTTTATCCATCTCCATTCGGTTCTCTTGTTGTCCTATACTTTGCAAACACATGAAATACTATAGTCTAAGTCAGTGTAAGGCTACCAGACACAATACTTTGCAAACAGAAGCTCTTGGTACCAAACCAACTATGCCAACACATCGGGGTGGCTAGGTAAATGCTAGTGGAGGCTTTGTTTTGTTCCCTACACTCCCCATGCTTTGGGGATACCTCCTCCGGGAGTAGTCTCTTAAGAACCTTGAATATTTAGATTGGTTTAAAAATGAATTTGATAGGGGAATGTCTAATAACACACAGGAGTTATCAATTGCCTAGTAAATCTTTCTTGTTTAGTTCTGAATGGGAGTCAGCTAGCCTATGACTTAGTGACCTTCCATTCATTGATAATTTATGCTATGATAAACCCATGGATGCTTTCAAAAGCTCCTTGAAAAGGATAGGGGTAGTCATCAAGCCTAGAGAAGAGTGTGATGTAATTTCTAAATAACTTGAAATGCCTACTGATTTAAAGGTAATAACACGAATTTGAGGATTAGCCAATCAAGAATCATTGAGTGTCTGAATCGGAATGTCATTACATCTAGAGAAATTATCAAGCATTGGAGTAATGTATATGGAGAGACATTTTCAAAATATCAAGAGATGAAAGGCATAAAATTGTGACGACTCTCGGGTGTTTTAACAGGGAGAAGACTAAAAGCATAAAAGAGTGTAGTAAGTGCATGATAAGATAAGAACCAATACAAAGAGACCATGAGCAATAATAAGTGCAAGTAAGGTAAATACACATATACACATTGATAAATTGAATGAATAATTACTCATATTAGGTAACTCTTTATATACATACATTATATAAATATTGATTTCCAAAGTTTGATGCATATTATACACTCGAAAATGCTAGTACATGTACATCACCAATAAATGAAAAAATAATCCATAATGTCTTAAATATTGTTAAGTGCACATCATATTAGTTTCATGCAAAAATAATCTCAGAAATGTAAGGTCTCATACAAAAATATCAAGTTCCAAATAGTATTTTAATGTGCATAATAAATATAAAAATTCCCAAATAGGTCATATACCATCAAGTTCAAATTCCATATAGGTGTACATATAATGCCATGCACATAGGCATACAAAATAAATGTCATGTATATATATATATATATATATATATATATATATATATATATATATATATATATTTCCTAATCATCAAAATCTATCCCTCTCTTGGCCTTGCTCGAAGAAGGCCCTCCCTTAGACGAAGATGGAGATCTATGAGATGACTTTGGATCATCCGAGCCCATGCTACGAGTCCTCTTCCATTGAATACTCACTTGTAGATGAGCCTGTAAATGCAAACAATGTTTTTTTGTCAAAACTTAATTTATATATGTTTTCAACATGTATTTAAGACCATGCTAGAATGAAAGTATTTACATAAATACACAAACTTACCGCAAGTTTTCAATCATGCTGAATTTGCATCTCATACTCATATGAGTCATCGGGAGCTCTTGGAGTATGAATAGGGGTACGAAGACGACGAGATGGAGGAGTCTGTGCCCTCAAAGTCAAAATGGAGGGGGTTGAAGTTCCCTACATACACATAAGATCGAAAATCTAACATCAAAATTAGTGAAAATAGAACTAAGTACATGTATGTACATAATGACAATATTTTAACTAATTTTATCAATATAGAACTATTGTTTTTACCCTGTCATGCCTATGAATCAAATGAATAGGGTTGCTACATGTCACAGGTAACTCCTGCATATACACAATGAAGGACATTATTAACATAATTTAATAATTCTACAATGAAAGACATTACTAACATGTAATTTAACATAATATGAGTTACACAAGAAATTTAACAAAATTTACATATTGTTTGAATACCGTAGTGAGTTGCTGCATAGATGAAATCGCATTCACAGAACACCTTTCTCTACTTGACGTAGAGATGGTGGGGTGTCTAGTGAAGTCAACATCTTTATCAAACATGTATATCACGTGAGTTAGATGGACATACAAGAACATACATATATTTGACTTCAAAACTAATACATACATACATACATACATACATACATACACACACACACACACACACACACACACACACACACACATATATATATATATATATATATATATATATATTTGCATGTATGTGAAAAATTTACATAATTAACATTCTAAATTACCTCTATGAATGTATGTGTATGCATGGTGTTCACGCCCTATGGTCGGGATGAAGATGCTCCTCCCGCACATTGTAATATCAATGAATGTACATGTACAAATACAAGTATTTCAAAATTTTAACACATATAAGTAAGTAAAGTACTCCAAAAAATTTGTAACACACATAATAAAACATAACAAATACCTGCGAAGGTGACACCGATGATTGTAATCCAAATGTCTCACTCAAAAGGACATATGACATAGTGACATTATCATGTACACCCCTAGCACCAACTCTACCAAAATCAGTACGCATGAAAGTATCATCCTCCTCAGGCCCCAAACATATGCTACCACATGACGAGAAAAGATGTGGCCTCATGCTAGTACTCCCTAAGGGAATACTCTGTGTACCTCCACGAGCATCTGGCTTAGAAATCTCCCTCATATGTTGAACAAGGGTTGCAGATAGCCCCTAAAGCACGTGGAGTGTATCAATCTCTATTGTCTCCTTCATTGCTTGAGGGAAAATCTCAAGGTGAAGGGGATTCTGTGTGGGGAATCTACCCTACTGATTAGGTGCATGTTGTGCACCAGTTCGATCCTTTTCCTTGGCCCTGAAATCTCGGAAATCAAAATAATTTGGGATCTCGTTGAGGATAAACTCACAATAGAGTTTCCTCAAAAAGTATAGTGGCACCTCGTTGTTATTACAAGGTGGAAAATCAAACACCATCCACCATCAGTCCCAAAAATTATTTTTAATCAAATTATTATTGCACCAATGGATGGGAAACCATTTACATGAAAATAGAATAGGAAAATTAGTGCGGGGTCCGTGAATAAGGTGCATATGAGGTATTTTGTAATTTATTTTTTCTTTACATCCACATATGACAATTTTTTCAAATAATAAACCCTACAAACCTCTCTGTAAGTTGTCCAATGATTAATTTTCCCCATTTTTGCATCAACTTGAGCAAGTAATGCCTCCAATGTGTTTGTAAGAGAGGCACGGTGGGGGTTTGTAGATTGTGAATCCTTCATTATTTTGATTAAATCCTCAATTTCAATTTTGTTTTCAAATATGTGGGCTGCTAAATCTTCTTGACTACTTAGGGGATGTTTGAGCAATTGTGGGAGTGTTGAAAGGGATGAAAAGAATGGCAAGGTTTGGTTGTGATTGATTCCCTCAACCTCCAATCCTGTAACAATAAAAAAATGTATTCAATTGAAATTTTAATCTATAATTATCATATTTCAATGCAATTTTGAGAAAATATTTTTCCCTACCTCTTCTTTGTGGCGCCATCATCGATTCAAATCTTCCCGGTGATTCAGAAACGATCCTTTGAGCTTGAGATCCAGCTAAATGAAAAAACACGAGGGCACGGTTAAGCTCTAAAACTCACGTTTGAGGGAGATAAAATGATAGAGGCTCGAGCCTCATTTTTATTTATTTATATCATACATAACGCGTATGCATTATAACATGTACACATTATGCTTTGGTAAATCCCAAACCTAAGAATTTAAAACGTGATCGCGTTATAATAGAACGCGTACGCATTTTTCTTTTTTCAGGTTTTTGTCCACTTTTTGGCCCCCCAAATTTGTGCACTTACCCTTATATTGATTTTATATACATATTACTTCTTTTATTTGTATATGCGCTAAGAGCGCTTCATTGGATAGTGCAAATACGCTTTAGGTGTGGGAAGTTCGTGGGTCAACCCCCACCAAAGCCTCTTTTCTAAAAATATATTTTACACAATATTGAAGTTTAGCAATGAAAATAGCACAGGACTACCAAACTTAGAGGTAGAAAACCCTTCCAATCTGCCTATTCATAATTAAACAAGCTACTAAAAATAGCAGAGAAAACCCTAAAATAGGGCAAAAAACTCTCTGTTGAGATTATTTTTTGATTCTAAGCATTTTTGCCAAAGGAGGGCTACCTGAAAACAACATTTTGAGCCATTTTGTTGCATTTTTTTCTCAGAGAGTTGTATTGAGCTCCGGAGGCCACTAAGGCCCCAGTAAAACAAAAAAAAAAATTCTACCATTTAATTTTTTTCAGAATTTTGAATGTAATTGTATATTTTAGTGTATTGTACTAATTTGCAGGTTGTCATATTCAACCGCAAACCATTGTAACTACTTTAAAAATGGCATAGATTTGTACTCAAAAATAATAAAAATTTGGTTCTAAATCACTCATGAGATCTTCAGATCTCATTCGCATGTTCGATATAAATAGTGCCTTTAGGAAGTGCTTACGAGTAAAGTTGTCATATCTACTATTGCATTTAATGCCTAATATAACTACCACAATGTCTTCTAGGCATCAACCCTTTAAATGGATGAAGATTAATAAGGACATAGTGTACACACTTTGAGCCCTCCCAACCATCATGAATGATTGCTCGAATTAAATCCGAATGACAAATTATCCAAGTATATAGAAAAGTTACGTGCATGTATGAGGATATTTCTTTGAGCTAGTGTCAATAATCACACAGACCCCTTTTAGTATTTTCTTGGTACCACGTATCAGATACTTTCACATATGTTAATGCCTCTTTCACGTACTTCTAAGTATATAGAAAGTGAAAGATTATTCCATGTACCTTGACGGGTATATCGGAAGGGCGCATATATAGAAAGGTTCGATATATCAAACTGACGGTATATAGATTGGGAGACTATATACCTAGAGTGATAAGATCCTTACCCTTTATTATTTGATTCTATAAAATGGGCACCAAAGCCCCAAAATTATTTCTTCTAGATTCACAACTTCTCATAGGGAATAACTATGCATCATGGAAGACAAAAATCAAGACATGGCTTGAGTTTGAAGATATTTGGACTCTTGTGAATGGTATTGTAACCAAATCAACAACTAATACAACACAACAGAGACAGTTTGATAGATCCGATCAAAAGGCCAAGCTGATAATCTTGTTTACAATGTACGATAACATGCAACCCCACATTTGTGATGCCAAATCAGCCAAAGAAGTGTGGGATAAGTTGAGCACAGTGTACAAGGCCAAGAACAAGAATGTCATACTGAATTTGTAGAGTCAATTACACACACTAAAGTTCAAACAAAATGAGAAAATAGAAGCTTTCTTAAGAAGAGTTACAGAATTAAGGGCTTCACTTCTAGCCCTAGGAGAGGAGGTCACTGATGAAGCTCTCATTCCCATTGTTCTGAGAGCACTCCCTCCTTCATACCACATTTTTGTGACAACACTCAACTTGTCATATCAGACAATGAGTTTTGATAAGTTGGTAAACCTACTGCAACAAGAGGAAGCAATGTACAATAAATATGATGAAGAGGAGCATACACTATCTTCTCATCAAAAATGGAAAGGAAAAGGAAAAGGCAAACCTAATTCCTATCAAAATTCCCAAAATCAGAATCGTATCAAGGGGACAAAAAAAAAAAAGAAAATATGTCCTATCTACAAAAGAGGACATGAGTTGAAATATTTTTAGCATAATAATTATAATAAAAATTCATCAAGAAAATTTAGACCTCAACACCAACAATCTCACAAGGAAAATTCTAACTACAATCAAGGGCAAAAAAAAAATGGGGAATTGGAAAGAAAACCCCATCAACAGGGATATATTGCTTTGAGCAAGAATAACATTCGATATCAAGACTACTTGTATATTGTTCGATCAAGTGAACCCTCCACGTCATCTAGTGATGTCTAGTATATTGATTCGGGAGCCACTCAACACATGACTTTCTAAAGAGATTGGTTTACTTCACTGAGGGAGACACCTTCAAAAAACCATGTTTTGTTAGGTGATGATTATTCATACACAGTTCAGGGGATTGGGAACATTTCTCTACCCCTTGGTTCACACAACTATAGATTTTTAGATTTCCCATATATCCTTGGGTTGAAAAAGAATCTTCTATCACCAATCAACTCTTAGATCAAAATTTTAAAATTGAATTTGATAGTCATTCGACAAGAAAATATGTTTATTTCAAGATGTATAATGAGGCTCAAAAATAGTTTGCGAAATCCTCCAATGTGGGATGCATGTTCTAGCTTGATTTTTTCCACAAACATGATCAACCACTTGTGGCTAATAACTCTACCTTTGCACAACTATGTTATCTCGAGACTTGGTCATATAAGTCTCAAGTATCTTGAAACACTTTTCCAGTACACTATGGTAAAATGATTACCATCTCTCCAGAAGGATACCGATAAATGTCCTCACTGCCTAGTAGGAAAACAACACAGAGCTTCATTCCAGAAAAGTACTTATTGAGCTCATGGAAATCTTGATCTGGTTCATACCGATATTTTCAGTCTAATGCAACCAAGTCATTTTGGATTTCAATACTTCATGCTTTGTGTTGATGACTATTCAAGAAAAATGTGGATTTTTTTGTCTTCGCAAGAAAAGTGAAGCTTTTGAAAACTTCAAGAAGTTCAAAGTGGCTGTTGAGAACAAAATTGGTCGTCAAATTAGAACTCTCTACTTAGATCGAGGTCGGGAATTCACCAGTGACGAGTTCAAAGCCTACCTATAAGTTCACAGGATTCATTAACAAATGCCTCCTCTACACAAACCGTAGTAGAATGGTGTTGTCGAGAATATAAATTGTACTATTATGGAAATGGTGTGATGCATGATCAATGATTTTGGAATAGTGAGGGAATTCTAGGAAGAAGCAACAAAAACATTAGTTTATTTGTTATACATAGTGCCCACAGTTTCTCTTGACAAATTAACGCCACATGAAGCATGGTCAAAGTGGAAACCATCTGTTGCACACCTCATAGTATTCGAGTGAAAAGAAAGTATGCACATACCTAAGAAGAATAGAAAGAAGTTGGATATGAAATCACAAAAACTCATCTTCATTGGCTATAATGAAGAGACTCTTGGGTAAAAATTGATGGATCCAAAGACAAGGAAATTCTACACCAGCAGAGATTTTTTTAGAAGAAGGAAGCAGAGACTCCTCCTCTGGACTCACCTGATGTATATTTTTCACCAGTTGTAAAAACAGTTGATGTTCCCATAGATGATGAAACTAATGATGGGGATGATGGTGATGATTAGATAGAACCATGATTCACGAGAATAGTTCATCATATGCCCAATTTGTATAATATCATGCTACGAGATGAAAGATTGGATGCTCCGCCAGATACATCCACCACTGGACCATGAAATCGCAGTAAAGCAAGAGAAGAAGTAAAATTTTCTTTAATGAGTAGAGTTATTGAATCTAATGAGTCATCTACAGTTCAGGAAGCCCTACAATCAAAATCTTGGAAAGATACCATGGACGTTGAGTATCAATGAGTGATGAAAAACAATACTTGGAAACTTGTTGATCTTCCACCAGGGAAGAAACCCATTGGTTATAGATGGATATTCAAAACAAAGTACAAAGTAGATGGGACTATAGACAAGTATAAATAAAGGCTAGTTATAAAGGAGTACACACAAAAAGAAGGCATTGATTATGAGGAGACATTTGCTCCCATAACTAAGATTAGAATAATCAGGAAGATCTTTGATCTAGCTACACAATTTTGTTGGAAAGTCCATCAGATGGACCTAAAAATTTCCTTTTGAATGGATATTTACAAGAGGAAGTCTACATGACTCAACTTGAGGGATATTCCATACCTAGTCAAGAAACAAAGGTATGCAAACTCAAGAAATCTCTCTATGTCCTTAAACCAGAACCTCAAGAATGGTACATCAAAATGGATGAGCATCTCATATAGAATTGATTTATCAAAAAACCATATGATCCCAATCTCTACCTCAAAAATCAAGGGGGAGATTGTGATTGTTTTTGTCTATGTCGATGATCTAGTCATCAGTGACAGTTCAATGAAAATGATTGATGCAACAAAGAAATATCTTAAACGATCATTCGACATGATAGATCTCAGGTTTATGCATTATTGTCTTGGATTTGAATTATGGAAGAAAGAAAATCACATATTTGTTTCTCAGTTAAATTATACCAAGACAACGCTCGAGAAATTCAAGATGAAGGATTGCACACCTATTGCCACACCTATGGAGAACACATTGCATTTATATCGTTCGATCCATCTCCTATGATAAATTCAACTCTCTCAATAGTTGATTGGGAGTATCATTTACCTTACATACACTAGACCAGATATCAACTTTGTAGTGAGCTATATTTACGTTCATGCGCAGAACCTCGATTTTTTCATTGAAAGCCGTAAGGTGCATCTTGAGATATCTCAAGGAAACAATATATCTTGGTCTAGAATACAAGAACAAAAATTATTTCTTTTTATCCGGATATTCATATTCGATCATGCAGCAACATTGATGACAAAAAAATTTCTTCATGGTTATTGTTCTTTATGGGATCTCGAATCGATATCACGGGGAAGCAAAAAAACAACACTTTGTTTCTCGTTCTTCCACAAAATTTGAATATCATTCTGCATGAGAAGTTTTCTACGAAGTGATATGGCTACGTCACCTACTTGAAGGACTTGGAATACCATAGGACAAACTAACCACCTTGAATGTAGATAATGAATGTGTTCTCAAAAATTTTTGCAATCTAGTTTTTCATGAAAGAACAAAGCATATTGAGGTATAGGTACATTTCATACATAAGCATGTATTGAAACAAAATATATAGCTTTTTTTTCCAATAGCTGAATAATGAGAAGACATCTTCACAAAGTCACTTGCACATGAAAAATTTGAGTTCATGAGAGAATTCTTCTCTTCGTCCCTTGAGGCAATACAAAATTAAGGGGGGGAATGTTAGGATAAATAATAATTTTGTATTATTAATTAAGAATATAATTTTATTTGATATATGGTTATGTTTTAATAACCACATTATTTTCATATGGGTTTATTTTTGCAACAACATATCTGTTATTCTTGCTTCCCAGATATACTTTTGGAAGCTTAAGTAAATAAGTTTATTGTTGCACCTGTGTAACATATTTCTGTGTTTGTATTCAGTTGTTCAATTCCTATAAGAATTGCAACACATTCTCTGTAATGTTGATTTGATTGTGTATCAATAAATTAATGAGGTTTCCGTCCCTCTTCCGAAATTACATAGAAATGGGAGTTACACAACACTCCCCATATGTACTTTATTTTTTGATTTATGATCATGAGCGAGACCATTTTTGTAATTCATTCACTTTTCCTTTAGTTCATGTTTTACTTGTTAATTACTTTGAGGAAATTTGCAATATCATTTGAGTATAAATATTTCAATGTACACATCATTATTTGATATCTTTGATCTCTCTTTCATGGTATCGAGCTCTATCTTGATAATTATGTCACTCACTTTACTAGTTGTTGATTACTCTTCATTTTATATTTATTTTTCTCTTCAAGTGTAAGTTTTGGACCTGTGTTTAAAAATGTGTTGGATTTTCTAAATTTTTCCATTTTTGCTTGGAAGGTATTTTGCTTGGTTTTTTTCTTTTAGTGTGTTTGCGAGTGTCCGGTGTTTAGTGTGAAAGTTTTAGAAGTTACAAGTTTCTATTTTGAAGAGATGAAAAGTTGTTTTTGGCCCAACTAGACCCAAGATCGTTGAGCCGGGTACAGAGCTGACCCAACTCATCCATGTTGAGATCATTTTCCACCTCTCTAGGATTTGATAAAAAAATTACTCCCTACCCATCTCGTGCATCTCCCTAATTGGCTTGGCTCCTTGAGATAGTATGTGGATCCATCCTACTCCTAGCTCACCATCAAGTCCTATTTGGCTCACCTCACCGAGATATGTTCCTCACATCAATCTCACTCTATGCATTTTACATGTCCTCTAGGATCCCCACCATGATTACCTTAGATCTAGCTCTCGAGAATCTCATCGTGTTTCCTTCTATATGACTAAGTGTCACCGAGTTTCATCTGGCTCTTTCTTGATAGTGTATACCCTTTTAATCCCATCGAGATGTCCTCAATCTCTCATTTAAGCTAAATCCACCTCGGCCTCATTTGTTCATCCCCTTCCTCATAAAAACTCAGGTCATTTCATGAATTTCTCATCGAGCTTATGGACCGATGTACTCAACTCCCTATCTGTGTAGCCACCAAATCATCCATTTTACTCACAACTCTTCTAGTCTATCACTCACCTAGGGATAGCTTGAGATATTGAGATTAAGATCTAGCTCGTTTGAGTCGACGTGGAGATCACACAACTTTATTTACAACTAATCAAAGGTTCTACCTTCCATCAACTTGAAAACCCACACCAACTAGCTCACCCACCCTTCACTCCAAAGATGACATCCAACTCATCGAGTTGGGATGGTAAGCTCTATGGTAATGCCTCCTTTTAATTTTTCTTATGTTAGTATTTGTTGTCTTATTTTTTAATCTAATTAATTATAGGTTAAAATTTAATTAATAATAATTAATTTAAAATTTAATCTATTAAGAGGGTACTAAATATTTTAGCTTTAAAATAATGTTATTCATATTTTTAGGGACATGTTTTGGTCCTTCATTTGTACTTGAGCTCTTATTATTTCTTGTGGGTTAGTGAGCGCATTTGTCACACCTTGCGTCAAAGGGAATTCCAAATGTTAGATGATTTTTCTCACACATAACTTATTATTTTCCTTCTTTCTTGTTTTCAAAATTATGTTTTATAGTTGTTATGATGACGTTTCATCATGAAAAATTGAAACTTATTGTGGTCTCTACACTTGTGCATTTTTTTCATCAATTGTAAAGTGAGTGGCCAATGTTTCATGTTGCATGAGTGCATCTGATTGTAATCAATGCAATAAACTATAAAGCTATGGAAATGTGGGGTAAAAATATTATTTAGGGGTGTCTGTGCATTTAATTTTCTTTTGCATTCTTATTATTTCTCTCCTCATGATAGATGCTAGTATTGTTCCTTTCCTCGCACCATTTAAATTATTTTAATGGAAATCCAAGATGATAATCAAACTAAGGGGTAAATTGTTGTAGCATATCACTATTGGAGTGGAAAAGGAACCTGATGATGAACCTGAAAACTCCAAGTGGTTTAATTGATGTGATGATTCTTACGATCTTCTTTGTGTGTCCATTTATCCTAACTTCCTCCTCCAAATTGATTATTCTAAAACATCTGATGAAGCATAGAAAAATTTAGATGGTTTATTTGGAAAAAAATATGACATAAGATCCCATGAGTTAGAGAATGAACTACTTGATTGAATCTTAGTAACTTTGATAACCTACATGTATTCTTATTTATATTTATCCACACGAGACTATTTTTAAAATAATGTGGAGTCACTAAAAAGGATTCCCAACCAATCTTATTCATTCTCTCTAATCTTGTCCCATAATACTTTTTCTTCACTTATACCTTTCACACCATGAAAGAATCTTTATGGATCGCTTAGAAGATGTCCACATTTAACAAATTTTCATCTCAACTCATTTGAGAACAAGACAATCTATTTTAAATGGGAGAAATCAAGTCCAAGTCACATGCCCTAGTATCAAGTACTGGTAAAGGAAAGAATAAGTAATAGAAGAAGAAAATAAATAAAAATTACCAACATGGGAAAGAAGATAAGACCACCCAAACCAAACACAACATAAAAACTTCTACTTTTGATCTTAAAGTGAAGAAGGATAAGTGAAAAATTTTCTATTGTAAAAAGACATCAATTAAAGAGCATTAATGCATCAAGAAAACAAATTGAGCTCCTAACTCATTTACTTAAGAAACATGATATATGTGTTCTTGATTCTATCAAGAAAAATGCTCATAAACTTGAGTCTTCTAAGGAAAAGAAATCCAAATCTAAGAAGAAGAAAGGAAAGGCCCTTGTAGAAAGAGTTGTTCCTTGAATGAAATGGGTCATAGATTATGGTGCCTCACACCACATGGGTTCTTCATATATTGATTTTTCTAACATTGAATAGTGTGGTATGTCCCAAAACATTTTCAATGATTACACTTCTATTTTGGTTCTGGTAGCAAATTGGTACAAGTAGATGGTGGAACATTTAACAATGTTCTAAGTGCTCCCGATCTCTCTAAAAATATCCTATCAATTTATCAAATCAATCATATTGGTGACGGAATGTGAGTGGAATAGAATCTTGACTTGGTCGTCATTAGAGAGCTTCAAAGTGAGACTACAGTGGCTAAGGAAAAGGCATATAACTAGTCTCATTTATATGTATTTTCCCACTTTACTTCTGACTCTTCACCCACTTATTTTCTTACTCATGAAGATGAGGTTAGCAAGCATTAGCATGAGTTTTTTGGCAATTTAAACTATTGTTAATTTTAAAAAATTATCCAACATGAGATGGTCAATGGGTTACCTCGAGTCAAATTTTCAAAGTGTCTTTGTGAGGGTTGTGCCCTTGGGAAGCACCTTGAAGAAATTTTGGCAAGGGAAAATCCTAGAGAGCTTCTCATCCCTTGGATCTTGTTCATAGTGACATTTCTAGCCCCTTTCCATCTCCTTCATTCATTATAACTATTTATATACTTACCTTCATTGATGAATTTTCATGTTATACGTGGGTTTACTTTCTTAAACAAAAATCTAAAGTTTTCAATCACTTTTAAGACTTCAAGGCTCTCATTGAGAAATAATATGAAAGTTCTATCAAGGTTATTAGAACTAAAAATGGATGTGAGTATGTGAGAAATAGGTTTGATGATTTCTACACCTCCAAAGGGAATTCTTTACACCATATAGGTTTTTTACAGGCCTTCACAAAATGGAGTTATAAAAAGAAAGAATAAGACAATTATGGAGAGGGCCACTTATGTGGTTCATTTTAAATCTATTCCTCCACAATATTGGGCCAAATCCATGAATTTTTCTTGTTACATTCAGAACCACATTCCACATAAATTGGTAAAATGGATTAATCCCTTTGAGGTTTAGTTTAGATGCAAACCTAATGTTGAGTACTTTCATGTCTTTGGATAACCTGTCATGGCTTGAATACCCAAAAATAAATACAAAGCCTTGAAGCCAAAATCCAAACCTTGTATATTTTTTAGATATCCTAAAGGTGTGAAGGGCTATAAATTATTGAACCATATCACTCATCAGATTTATATTGAGAGAAGTGTGAATTTTGATTATTCGTCTTCTACTTCCACTTCTCCACCTGTTGAGGTCCTTTTACCCGACTCTACGAATCGAATTTAAACTCTTTTGATGGTGATATTATAGATCCTACTACTCCCGATACTATTACTCCTCACATTCCTCAATCTTTGTAATCTATTGATTCTAATAGTAGTGGTGATGAGGACTATCTCCCCTCTCACTTGATTTTTGATTTGATAGTTTCGAGCCGAATATCCTCCTAGTCCTCACCGAGCTAGGAAGACCTTATAGAATTCTAGAGATCGAGATAGGGATCCTTCATATGAGAGAAAAACTCATTAAAATTTCTCGAGACCCCAAACCTTCTTCACCTCCACATCCAACCTTCCATTGTTAGGAGGATACTAGGATTCCTGAGTGGGATTATGCCATAGTTGAGGAGTATTCATCTTTCACAAAGAATGATACTTAGGATCTCACCCCTTTTCCTAAGGGAATATAATGGTTCAATGTAAGTTGTTATATCAAACAATTTATGGTGCCAATGTGAGAATTAAAAAGTATAGAGAGTGAATCGTAGCTAATGGTTTCTTCCAATTTATTGGGGTTGACTATGTAGAAACCTTTTCTCTTATTGTGATGATGAATTCTATTCAACCCACCATTTTCATCACTACCACTAAAATATGGGAGGTCTATTAAATGGATGTTAAGATTACCTTACTTCAAGGGGACATATAGGAAGAAATATATATGGAATAACCTCTAGGTACTTGTCTAATATTACTCCTCATTTAGAGACTTACGAAGTCTCTCTACGTCCTTAAATAAGCCTTTCAAGTTTGGTATGCCAAGATGGACTCCTTTCTTCTTGTATCAAGGTTCACTAGGTGTCAATCTGACCCAAATGTTTACATTTTGCGGCAAGATGAGTCCATGCTTATCCTCATTTTGTATGTCGATGACTTGTTGATTACGGGTAGCTCTTCCTCAATCATTGATTCTATGAGGACATCCTTAGCTAATAAGTTCTCTATAGCTAACTTGGGTTTACTTTACTAGTTCCATGGGATTTAGATTACACAATCTTACTCGGGGATAATGATTTCTCAAACTAATTACACTCTTGATTTACTAGCTACGTTTAACATGTTTGATTGTAAGCCATCTCCCACTCCCTCCCTTTCTAGAGTCGAGTTAGTAGCTAATTTCCACACACCCTTAGTTAATGGTACCCTTTATTTCCAGTTGGTGGGGAGATTTATCTACTTAACACATACCAAGCCAAATCTTTCATTATTTTTTGGAATCGTGTATAGATTCATGTAGGAGCCTTATGAGATACATTAGAAAGAAGAAAAGTAGATACTTTACTATGTTCATGGCACTTATTCCAATGGAATTCATTACTTGGGAGGGAAAAAGATTGATGCAGTTGGATTAACAGATTATGATTGGGATGGTGATCTTGATCATCGGAATTCTACCTTTGGATATAAATTTTCTCATGGTTTGGGTCATATTAGTTAAGTCAAGTAAAAAAAAAAAAATCTATATCTTCTATAGAGGAATAATAAAATGAAATGTTCAACTCGCCATAGAAGATATTTAGTTACAAGGGATTTTGACATAGTTCTCGTATTCAATTTCGAGGTCTACTATCATCTATTATGATAACTCGAGTACTATATTAATGATTTGAAAAGCAACTCAACATTAACGAAGAAGCACATTAATATACACATGCACTTCATTTGGGAGTTAATCCATGGAGACATCATTGAATTATAGTACTATTAGAATTTAGATCAAGTTATAGACATCTTTACCAAACCCTTCACCAAAGCCAATTTTCTTCACTTGCACTCTCTTCTTGGGGTGAGGTCTACTAAATCCACTCATCTTCTTCGGTATTTATCATACTCTTCTCCTCCTATTCTTCTTCTATAAATATTATAGTTTTTACATTGGTACCTAATCAGGCCTTTAGTTTTCGGGACCCATATGACACATATTTCTTTGTTTTCTAGGGGGTTTCTCTTTCTCTTTCTATCTTGTCATACCTCTACCAAGGTTTGATGAAGTGGGTTGTCAAGATGTTAGTTATATTTTTTTGTTTTATTTATTTATTGGGAATTTTCCACCTCACGCATGGTGAATCATCTCACTCAGGTGAGTCATAGTTCTATTAGGGAGTTATATGACATATGAAATGTTATGTCATATAATTTGTCATAGTTATCATATGTATCATTCTCATATGAAAGTTAAATACTATTTTAGCATGTAACTCCTCACTCCATCATGGGACAATGAGATGTCCAGGGCATGGGAGTGATCTAGAAAGTGACCCGTGTGGCAATAATAGTGGACCAATTTAAGAAAACCATAACCACCTTTCGGCTTAAATTGACTCTTTGAAAATGCATTGTAAATCTTGGAATGTTTCGAACATGATGACAAGGTGAAAACTTAGATCAGAAAATTTTGACACCTAAAATCTGCATCTAAAGGCCTAGAACTACAATTTCTGTAGTGTTGTCTAAAAATAGTAAATTTCTAAAAATAGTAAATTCGTGAAATTGACACCTATGTAACTCACAGAAGACGAACCACCTCATCTCCCGAGATTGGTGACCTTCCACATTATGTTAGGCATATTTTTGTATTTCTAAAATTAGTGTATAAATATATGTAACTGAAAGGGAAAATCAGATATGTCCTCATGACGGTAGCTAATGTAATCACAATCTTTACATCTCTTTTCAGAGCTAATTTTCAATATTATACATCTCTTTTCAAAGATAGCTTTTATGTTCTCATATGGCACAATTTTTATTCTATCCTTTTAATTTTGAAACACACTTGAGTTTTGGATCAGGTAGTTACACAACAATCCCCATATGTAATTTCTTTTTTTGATCTATGAGCATGAGAAGAAATTCTTTTAATGCATTAACTTTTCCTTGAGTTCATGTTTTGTTTGTTAATTACTTGGAGGAAATTCATGATATTTTTGAGTGCAAATTCAGTGATGTGGACATCATCCCATGAGATCTTCAATTTTTATTTCAAAATAAAGAGATGATCAAATTTTTGTGATGATCTATCATTGGAAATTTTGAGAAATGATGAAACAATATCTCGATTGCATAATTAGCTTATAAAATGGTGTTTCAAGAAACATGTTTGAATCATGTGGAACAAGTTTCTCCTCTACATAAAATGGGTAATGGAACAAAATGAGGGTGGTTTGGATGAGATTTCTAGGGAAATTTTTCACATGGTTTGGTCTTGAGGTTTACAAGTTGTGTTTTTGAATTTTTATAGGAAAACATCTCAAACAAGGGTTTTGTGACAAAAATTCTTGATTGAATGAAGAAAATAAACTACTCTATTACACCCATTTAGTTTTAGATCAAATTGAAGGCACTTTGAAGGAGAGGGTATGATAATTTATTTAGATATTTTTCCCTTGGGATCATGATATATGAGTAAAACAAGATCTAGAAAACTATAGCACATAACTAGTTTGGTGGCTATGGGAGGAGGAAAAAAGTTTGGATTTTTGGAGGAAAAAGTAGATTTGATGATACAACTTAAATGGAGGAGGAATTTGAGTTTTGTTTGTGTAAAGAGGAAAATGTGCCAAATTTTTTTACCTCCTCACCAAATGGGACTCCAATCAAGGTTGGGAACATTTTTGAGCTATAATGGAAACCCAAAAGGGTTTCAATTTCATTGGGCCTTCAAAAATTCACCTAGATTAGTATGAGGAAGTAAAAACACAATAAAAAAGCTTATTTTTCTATTTTTATGTGACATTTTACCTTTTCTCATCAAATAATAGGAGGATGAGACGCTAATGTTTAAGGGTTTTCAAAAGAGACTTGAATTTTTTTCAGTACCTCTAAAAGGCTACCAAGCTCCAAAAGTGTGCCAAGGTCACTTAAGTTGCTAACATCAACAACTCAACAAAGAATTATAAAATGGGATGAACTTTTGGTCTAAGAACAAAACTTAACCTTTCTCGAGTATATAATATTTCAATTTTACTAGAAATGGGATAATAACTCCAACGAAAGCATTTAGAAAACTTGAAAACAAATTCTCCTTGATTTTGAGTCAACTCACCATTTTTGCATAGGGAAGTGTGACAATGAGCTGAGTCACTACATGAGCTTGAGTGGGTATAAATAAACTTAAGAATTTTACCACATAGGGAACTCAATGTGATTCAATTTGACCATTTTTAATTATTTTAACTCATCTTTACATTCCTAGAACCTTTAGTGCAAGCTCTCTCTTCTAGAAAAACTCTTGTACCTCGGTGTTTGAATAGTTTCCACTTTCAATGTTTACAAATCTATATCTTGAATATTTCATAAGGTATTATATCCTTAAATATTTATGATGACTATGATATGGGATTTTGAAACCACCCAATAATTTTGAAACATTCCATACAAGTTGATCTTCCTTTGACGATTAAGAGCACCTTTTCCCAAAAATATACTAAAGGCGAATGTGTTCCCAAGATTGGTGCAAATCTCCCAAAAAATTTAACAAAACATAATATCATAAAGTATACTCAAATAAATTTCTAACAAAAATAATCTAGGCTTCGCAACCACCTAAGAATATTGGAATCTTCCACATAAGTTGATCTTTGAAAAGATACAATTTGACAATTTTTACCCACTTGACCAAGAAGTGACAAAAATTTCAATAATGTTGTAAAGTAAAATGTGGAGACATTTTACATGCCAATAAATAGCTCATACTTAGGTACTTGACTTGGTTTGAGTGAAACAAAAATAGGCAATAATGTAAATTATAATCTCACAACATTTAGCAGCATAATGCCTTATCAATTGGGAAAAACATACTTAAAATGGACATGGAATGAAATAATATAAAACAACACAACAAGAAAGAAAAAACCACATAAAAAAGAAAGGAAACAAAACACATGATAAAAAAACCTAATTCACTTATAGCATATGCGGAGGACAACCCGTTTTCACTTCTTATACAATTCCATGTATTACCTAGTGTAGGAAAATTCCAAGTGTGTGTCATCTATCACCGAAAAATTCCCGATCTTGAATGGTCCCAACCGAAAATAATCAAACTTCCCATGGCTATCTTTTGGTTCTCTCCTCTTTAGCTAGATTCTGACAAGGTTTCTAATATGAAATTTTGTTTCTCATGTTTTCTAATCGAAAATATTTTCATCATTATTTGATGTTCTCTAATCCAGATTAGCTACCATGAATCTTTCCTCAAGAATATTTTTGAGGTATACAATCCTTTTATCTGAGTCATGGAATTGGACATTTTCTACCACTTTTACCAAATACAAGGTGGGTAGATCAGCTTATATAGGTACTTCTACCTCTATCCCATAAAATAACTAAAATTGAGACATACCTATTACTTTCTTGGGTGTGATTCGATCAACCAACATTTAGCAAAGATAATGCCTTATCAATTGGGATTCTTTTTATTATGATATATTAGTTTATTGATGATTGTCATAATGTTGTTATTACTATATTATGCCTGGCCATTAACTTGAGGGTGATAATTAAATGAATGAGAGCAAGAGAGATACCATGTTTATAGAATAAATCATTTAGTTTCATGAGAGATAAATATGTATCATTATCTGTAAAAATATTTTGTGGAATACTAAAGTGAACTATGATGTTTTCTTTGAGGAATTTACACATTATTTTGGTGTTTGTGTGCTTGAATGGGATACCCTTGACCCATTTAGTGAAGTAATCTATAAAAGTAAGCACATATGTATGAACTATGCTATAATGTGGATTAAGTACTCCCAAATATTATAAACCCAACTACTAGAACAAATCTTAAATAACCACAAGCCTTGAGAGGTAGCGTGGCTAGTTGAGGTCTACTGATAAATTGTTGACACGATTCATATTTCACTACCCAATTTTAGGCATTCTGAATAGATAAGGCCAATAATATATCCCTCTTAGGATCTTGTGATATATGACCAAGGATGAAAAGTGACCACCACAATATTGATCATGATATGCTTTAAGTAACTTTTCTTGTTTATATTTGTCAACACACCATAAGAAACAATCATCCAATCTTCTTTTATATAATACATCATTCCATAATATGAACCTTATTTCTCATAACCCGAGGGCTATTCATTATTTCCCATTCGAGATAGGGTGGGTAGTCACCATATGTAAATAAATAAGAAATATCATAATACCATTCAAAGATAATACTTACAAAGAGTATTGTAAGAAATTCTTCATCTAAGCTAATATTTTTTGAATTTGTCTCTATTTCTTCTCTTGGATTTGTATTGTCTTAAACAATAAGTTGACACAATCCATTACTTTTCAAAAACACGGTTTGGTATATCTTCATATAATATTATTTAACCTTGGAAATCTAATTTCCTCTTTTAGATGTTGTTGTCATGTATTTTTGCAAGGGAAAACTTCAACATGAAAACATGACAACTTTATCCTCTTTGTTAAAATTTTTACCTATAAGCCCTCCTAAGAATGTCTCAAGATTATTTCTCCCCCTTTTTCAAGCCTATCCTATCCTTTTAATTTCTTATATATTTTGTTCCAATCTTTACTGTGTGTATGAAATGTAAAATCAAGATCATATAGTTCTTCTAATGCAGGTAACTTCCCGGTAGATTCTTCAAAGTGGGCCTAGAAGGGCTATTTTCAAACTTTTAGGACTATTTTCAAACTTTTTAGACCGATACATATCCCCTAAAGAGAATTAAAGGATGAAATTCATCAAAAGGTGGTATTAAGGATATAATAAAATTGTGCAAGTGTTTTAGGGATATTTAGGAAATATTTGGAGGTTTATGAGAAAGTTCAGTGAAAGTGGGTTTTGAAGGCGAATGAGAATGATGTTCAAAACAACATCTGAGATTTGGGAAGTGATTCCAAGAGTTACATGATGAGTTAGAGGTTAGAAAATATATCAATGGAAATTTAATTCAGTGATCTAAATTATGGTGGTTTCATATTTTTCACAAGACATGGGAAACTTCTTCCCACAGTCTATTTTCAACATGCACAAATTGTGGTCCCAAGAAAAAGGATATTTTTGAGGGTTTGTAGGAAGAATCAGAGCATGGGACCCATCCCATTATTCTAAAAATGTTTTTATAGTTTAATTCATATAAATAAGTGCCCAAAAATACCTCAGGATGCTCTAGAAACTTCGTCATCAAGCTTCTCTCCAAGGTAGGCTTTCGGGACATAGCTAAATTTAAAGGTGGACACATGTCATCATAGGTGATGGTGAATTTTTGGGTCCCATCTATCCCATCCCCATGGAAAATTTGGGACACAAAAACGTGCCCAATCCCATGATATCCCCCTATATCATCATGTGACCCCGACGAAGCTCAAACTTGCCAGTTAAGCCCCTTACCACTCTTTCTTATCCCTCCCTATCGTCATATCACAAAGCACCACTTGTCCTCGACAAGTGAGGGGAAATTTTATTGGGAAAACTATCCCATCCCATTGAGATAGTTGGTACAAAAAGTTCACCTCATGTACAACTTGTCAATTGATTCTCCATGTGACCCCGAGAAGGCTCTGTACACCAATTTTTAGCCCTCTCTGCTCTCCACCTATACAAATCACCATCCGCCACTTGTGCTGAACAGCTGAAGGTTAATTTTCTTACACAAACTATCCTATCCCATTGGTAAAATTGGGACATAAAACTTTTCCCAATCATATTACTTTCCCGGATCCTCCATGTGACCTAGTTTCAACCCCATGGGCTTTTAAAGTGATTTTTATCTCTCCTCCATCAACCAATCTCTGTATGTCACTTTTCAAGATGAGAAGAGGGTGAATTTTATTACACCAAATGTCTCATGCCCTTGGGATATTTGGGACACAAAATTTTTCCCAAGCTCAAGAGGTTTTAAAAAATATGAATTTGTAAAGAAACATAATTGTCATGCTTCTTCTCCGTGTGTGTTCGAGAAAGCTACTACCAAAAGAAAGTTATAAAAAAATTCCCTCCACCATTACTCAATTTTTTATTCATTTATCCATGTTCACTACTTCAAATAATCCAATAAATTATTTTTTTCTAAACACCATGCCCATTTTTTTCCAGATTGACTTCATAGCCGAAACATGAAAAACTCATATCTCTCAACATGGTAATCAAAATTAGACAAGATTTTCATAGCCTCTCTCACTCATAAACCTATAAGAAGAAAGAAACAAAATGACTATAGGAACCCCTAGTTTTTAATGGAAACAAACCCTATATTTCTTCCCTAGCTCCCACTTTTCAATTTCCCACCATTCGACGAATGGTTCGAGCTAGAATTTTGAGCACAACATCCAGAAGACAAACCTATTCTAAAAAGATATTTTTTTGTCAATCTAAGGTGTGGAAGACCAATTTATAAAAATAGTAAGTACACTGGTACTCGTAATTTTTATAAATGGAAAATTTCTTATAAAATCAAAAACATTCAAAATAAGAAACTATGAAAATGACCGAGACAACAAACTAGACAATACGGGCCAAAAAAGAAAAAAATAAGAAAAAGCAAAAAAACAACTTTCTAAAAATAGAAAGCATGTGAAAATGAAAAAGAATCATCTATAAGAGTGTTCTAAGCATATTGGAGATTCCAAAAAAATAATTCCCAGACAAAAAAGTAACATTTCCAAAAAATAGTAGCTCCTAGATTCATGCGGCTAAAAATAGAAAGTTCTCGTTTTGAGTGAAAAAAGTTATTGTTGTCCCGATTTTGGCTCATATTTTTTATTTTCATCAATATGAAGTTAAAATTTCCTAGCTTCAAGCCTATTTTTTCCTGTTTTTAGAGTACTCAATTGTGGGTAATAGTGATGTCACCCATATGGATATGGAGGACCTTAAAAAAAGAATGTTGGGTGTACCAAGGGAAATTGTGGAGGATAAAGTATACACAAGTAGGTTGTACATAGCATGTGGCCACCCTATGTAGATTCAAAGTGCGAGTTTGTATTGGCATGCTCCCACCATTACGAGCTAGACACTCAAACCATTAGAGATGACGACAACTTGTTCTTGGGAGTACTCACTCCCAAGGTAATTTCTCAATGCATGTAAATTCCCTTCTTAAATAACATGGTCATGATCATGAAAGATTTTTATAACATGAGTGGTCTAAGAATGATTCATATCTCGAAGAAATTTCTCTAAGTCCATGGTTGCAGCAATGTATAAATCCTTCCCGATGTAAAAGTTTCTCTCTCTCTAAATGAATTACACAAGGGCTTATACTTAGATCCCATCATTCTCCTAAGCTAGATAATGGGAGAAGAAACCACATGATATTTCCATGACTGGATGGCATTATTCATTCTCACAATCATTGAGGGTAGAAAAATGATAGATTGGGGGAAAATTATCAGCGATAACTTACATCATCAATTGCTTCAAGTGCCAGCTTCCAAAAAGTTCTTCATGATTTCATACCTGGTCTACACAATTGCAAACATGAGACCATTCCAAGATTTGACACTTTCCCAAAACTTTAACAAAAGGATTTGAAATACAATAAGTATCCAACTTGGCCTTGAAAGAAAGTAATCAACAATTTTAAAGAGTGAATGATGTGTTAACGATGTTTTTTTATACTATTGGAAGGAAACCCTCACTCAAGGATGTCTCCACAAGCCGCTACTCTACTAAAAGGTACGAGTCAATCATTTTATAGTCTTCAAACTTTTCTTATATTTGAGTGTCGGTTTTGAACTTACTCCATGAAGGTTTCCATGCTACCTCGGTGACAATATCATGTTGATCAAGATGTGTATACATCTTGTTCATGTCAATAGTAAGCTAAGAAACTAAAAGAAGAAGTTGATTTTGTCCCTACTTCTCTAGGGATTATATCTTGCAAAAGTGATCACAATGCTACCATCATAAAAGCTTTCCTCTCCCTCATAAGCATTTAATCATATATCCCAAGGGAATACTTTGATATCTAAAGTGATCCGACACTTTTCACCTTCCTAAATTTCATTACATTTCATAGGTTGAAAACTATTGGATGAAATGCACGATGATTTCAAGTTTAGAGAGAAAGATCACAAGCATGATGAAAATTGAGAAAATGAGATAATTTAAGCTTGATTGTTATGAAGAAAACATTCAAGATGATGGCACAAAGATGTTTGAGCTAGAGTATCTAACAGGAAAAGCCTTGCCCCTTCTAAAAGTGTCTTAGAACATTCATGAGTTAGGGGATGTGAATGAATGAACTCGAGGTGGTAATCAAAGGATAAAAATATTTGTTCAAAAGGAAGAGCACTATCGTCATTGCATCGTGGTAACTTCCCAACTCTCCAAATACATGCATCTCACCACTTCTCTTCCAAGGTCATGGAAAAACTCCCAACTCGGTTCACTCGGGAGAAAGATCAAAGTGAAGGAAAGGGAACTAGATGCACATCACTACTGAAGGTTGCATACGAAGGCGAGAACAACAGAGGAGCCTATATTTGATTTAGAGAAATGAGAAATTCATCTGGTTCATCTCAATTCTCTCATCCCCTCAAAAATAAAAATTCTTTTCCTCCACTACCATACTTGGTGCCACCCTCACAAGATGTTCCTTATCATTCAAAGAAAGAGGCTATAATATTTCCAAATGTTGAGCCCGAGATGAATGATATTTTTCTATGGGTGCAAGAAATGATCACAACATAATATTTCATATTACAATAGGTTGTAGTCCCTGACTTCTCCGCTATCACTTCAATGGTGTTGGCGAGAAAATTTGTCTTGTGAAAAATTAGTGGGTTTCAGGCCAACACTATGGGAATATAAGTCCCTCTACTTGAATGGTGCAGCTTCTGTATGTGCATGCATGAAAAAGTGGATTTCAATGGTGGTCTTTTGACCAAAGATCTAGTAGGGGCACTCCGCTATCCCTGTGGCAAAGCTAGCAATTTCTCACTAGAGAAGAACTTTGTCTGAGAAGGGAAAAGGGAGTGAGAATGGAGGCAGGAAAAACTAATGTTACGGGTAGAATATCAGATTCCCACCCACATCAATTAGAAACTTCATTTACATGCATTTATAATTAGAAGAAAAACAAATCCATGGGAGAAGCTACAAGACTGAATGAAACTCATTGGTCACAAAGTACCAATTAATTCCTCAATCAAGGAGGTAAAAATTCCTTATTTTCTTATTGAAGCTCAAGCAGAGTTTGTACATAGCTTGAGAATGGAAGAAATTCGAGGAAGAAGAGAAAATAGAAGAAGAATTGCATTTTCTCTCTTTTCTAGGTACAAAGCACTCTGTTTTTTTAAATCAATCGCCCCTTGGAATGACATCGAGAAGCCATTATATTCTTTGCAAGAAACCATTACAACTTCACAAATCCTCAACGCCTTTTCGAATCCCTCTGTTGTGAAGAAAATGCTCATGGTGGGTTAAAACCAGATCTTGCAAAGCAACCGTTACATTTGATTTTCTAGTTTAAATACAGACTGTTAGATTTGCTCCTCTAACTTTGAAATCAGGTCGTCCACGTGGTAGGAAGGGATTGGAGTGGTTACAGGGGAAGCCCTTTACATTTTGTGATTTTTTAGAGATTTGGCAATTTGGAACAAATTGGCTGCACCCCGCTTTGACTTTTCAACTTAGACATGTGGCGCATCTTATTGGAAATGGGGTTGCGGCCCTTTTCTCAACATTTTAACCTTTTTTGGAAAAAGGCTCAAAAACTCAATTTCCTCCGGCCCGTTGCTCTGATTTGACTAGGACACATGGCACATTCTAGTTGGAGATGGGGTCATGGATCCTTTCTAAACATTTTAACCTTTTTGGGAAAAAGGCTCAAAACCTCAATTTCCTCTGCCGGCCCGCTCTTCCACTTTGACTTTTCAATGATGGGCTTCACCTTGAATTTTTCCTTTATAGCCTGATTGGGGCTGCGAATCATTTTTTAACTTTTCACCTTTTTTACAAAAAGGCTCAAAAACAAAAATTCCTCCGCCGGCCCGCTCTTCCACTTTGACTTTTCAACTTTGGGCCCAAGACCTTAGCGGAGCAACGAAGCATTTTAGAACTTTTACTTCACTTTTGGGAATTTGGTTAAATTTCCAAAAGTGCAGGATGGCCCACTTATGCTCCGCTTTGACTTTTTAACAAAGTGGGCTTCAACTTTGAATTTTTCCTGTGGGCTTCAACTTTGACTTTTTCCTTTATAGCCTAATTGGGCCATGGGGAAAATTTACCATTTTGCCAAAAGTGACCAAAAGTATTAAGTTCACCAAAAATCCCGTTCCTCCCCATCCAATAGGATCTGACCACGTACATGCATTCATTGGATTCAAAATTTGACGGGGAAAAGACACTTGTCATCCCAACTGTGGAAAATACGCAAAAGAAGAAAACTTCATCGTTTTGAGTCCAATTTTTGAATTTCCTTCACGAACCATAGGCATGGAGGAGAAACAATTATTTGGTGACCCAGGCCATAAAACAAGTGAACAATTTCGATCAAAAATGGAGGTAGTGAAGAGGATATTACGTGCACACACCAGAAAATGTAGAATTTCTCAAATTGAGCAAAATAGACGTTTAAACAGCTCTAGGGCACAACTTTTGCTAATTTCTTAAATATCTAATTTGGCTTAAACACCAACGAAGGGCACGAGCCCAAAAATTTTGAATTTGGCTATGAAAACGTAGAGCATTTTTTGGGAGACAACAAATGGTAAAAGGAAATAAGGTAAATATGGCCCAAGAAGCTCCACGCTTCTTCAACGGTGCTTTGAGAAATCAATATGTGGAAGTATTCCAATTGAATGTGATAAAACTTATTGAAGAAATGACTCCAGCTAACTACGAGATGACCAAAAACCCCTAGTCCCAACAACTCATGTGGGTTATGTACATTCATTCAAGGAATCTTCCACTCATCTTCTCACGAAAAATCATGAGTAGAAACAAAAGATTCATCAACTAGAAGATCATGTTAAAATTCTCACCTCATATGTGAAAAATTTCATAGAACCAAATGCCTCTACATCTCTTCCAATTTAATAAGTTACTCCCATTAGTAGCTTGAACATGGAGTCCATTCAAATTCATAGGATTTCACCATGCAAGGTCGAGAGAATGACAAATGGGTGAACAATATTGTGGAAAAGTGAAAATGATTGCTCCCAAAGATGATCTCACTATTCAAGTACATGTGCATTATAAATGTTTAAAATATTAGTGTGTAGAATGTGAGAAAACAAGTGAATTTTCTACTTTAATCTAATGTATTCAACAATACACTAGATATAGAAATGGATTGAAAGGGGGTGAGAGAAAATACCTGCACTTACCTACAAGTTGCAAATCTCCTCCTTTGATGTGTTGGATTTTCTCTTGGATGATTATTGGTTGTAATTTATTTGCTTCATATTTAGGTGGACAAACTTGGACAACACTTCCCCTTGTTTTTTTGCATTACTTGATGAAGAGGATGGATAGAGTGATGATAGAATTGATTGATTGAGTGATAAAAATGGCATAGCTTTATTATGGATTCTATGACTTCTTCTAATTATCTCTCATGGAGGAGGGGATCTTAATTTACAGATAAAGAGTGAAGGATTCAATGGCTAGGATGAATCCGTGTTGGATTTATATCAAGGGTGGAGGATGGATGAGAATAATGGAAAATTCTATAATGGAGATGTCTAGAATTTGAGAGAATTCTCCATTGAATTAAAAATTCAATGGAAAGAGAGATATATTTAAATTTTTAAATACAAAAGAGGGAAATTTAGAGAGGCTTCTAGAAATAGAAGCCTCTAGATTTATAGGTGAGGATGTGATTAGTATTAGAGTTAGATTAGGTTAATAAATGATGATTAGGGATGAGGCTACAAGGAGAGGCTAGGTGTAGGGATGTGTAGGTTAGGTGGGTAGGTAGATGTAGGAATATTAAATTCCTATAAAATGTTAATAAAGGATTAAAATAGGATAATATGATATAATAATGAAATAAAAGTGATTAATGATAAGATGGGATAAAATAATGAATTAGGAGGATTAATGATAGAATGATAGGATAAATGATAAAATGATAAAGGGTAAATATGATAAAATGGATTAAATAATAATAATTAATCTTGTGATTAATTATTATATGGATGATGTTGGGATATTTGTGGGACAAGTTAATCATAATTAACCATGTCGATATTTTAGATGTCTATATTTTTCCCCTCTTTGAATGGTTATTGTGTAGCAATGACCATTAAAAAAAAAAGAGAAGATGTTAGGATGGTGATATGATGCCCCCTCGAGGGGTTAGACAGGAGGGAACGAGTGGGTAACCACTTGAAAAGAGGAGAGGCCCAAGTTAGTAGATGAGAGAGGATTAGATGATGAGAATATTTGAGTATTTAGAATAGGAGGATTAAAGGATGAGGATTAGAATATTATAATATTCAAGGATTAGGATTAGATATTTAGAAGATATGAGAAAGGATTAGAGTAGGATATTAGAGTATTAGAATTTATTGGACTTTATATTAGAGGATGCCCTAGTTAATGACATATGACGAGGGTGAATATTTAGGATTGGTGGATTAGAGGATATTTGTTGATAGGATGTTATATTTTGAGATTCCCTAGTCAAGGGGGTAGGATTTGAAGATTTGAGGATGTTGGATGTGAAGATGTTAGATGTTGAGATGCCCTAGTCAAGGGGGTAGGAGTTGAATATTTGAGGATGTTGGGATGCCCCAATCAAGGGGTATGAGTTGAATATTGGAGGATGTATGGATATGTAATGCCCCATTCAATGTTTCCTAGTCCCTGACCTGCCGACCTTGTTGCTAAGCCTGGGAGACTTGTGTGCATGGGCTCTCATTGACCATTGTTGACCTTGTCCTTGTCTCAGTGATGTGTTAGCACCTTTCCTCTCCTTGCTCTCTCGAGTCGTTATCGACACCTTTGTGTGGGGACTGTGTAATGTCCTGTTCGTTGACCTAATTGAAGGAGGACCTTGTTGTCACCTGGTAAAGCTGGGCCGATAGTCATTATCAATGTGAATAGTAATTATATTTATATATTTATAATATATAATGATAATAATGTTATTTTAATTTAATTGACGATTGGCCTCTATTTGATAGTATTATTGTTTACCCTTTTTGTCGAGCGGGCATGTCAGTCTTGTAGTATGATTAATAATTATTTTAAGTGATAATAATAATAATAAGTAAATAATAATAATAATAATGATGATAACAATATTAGTATTTTAATTATCGATGGACGATAACTTCTTCAGTTGATCGTCGATGTGTTACCAATTTTATTGTTGATTATCGATAAGTGATTTTATTCATGTGGATTGGTCGCCTCGTTCCGCGCGAGAAGACAGTCTCTTGTTGTGACGCCGCGGTCGGTCCGTGTCTTGCGTTCAGTTTCGAATGCCTCTGGGACAGAAGGGGAGTCTTGTTCGTCTCGACTGTGTGGGTTGTTGTACGCAAAGGAAAATTTAAAAAAATAAATAAATAAAATAATAATAATAAAAATAAAATAAAAGAACTAAAATTTAAAATATTCGTGTTTGTGGGGGCGGATTAGGGCAAGTGGAGAAGGGTAGAAAAAGCTCCAAAAACATTGTGCTAGGGTTTGGTCGCTACTTTTTGGAATGGGTGGCTAGTTTGGGGCACAGGATCTACACACCAAAAAAAATGAGTTTGTTGAAATGGCCTTGGAAACTTTCATGCAAATGCTTGATTCGCGCAAAGCCGACTCCATAAATGTCCAAAGCACTCGCCCGAGCCATGCCTCACACCCCGCATGGGAAAAAATGAGCATTGGAGAGAGGGAGGTTGCCAAATGTTGTTGTAGGTGCCAAATGCTTATGGGACAGAGTATGGACGCGCATCAAAATAAAATGGAGGATTTTTGGGTCTGTGTAGTGCCACGTGCCAGCATCCTCTCATCCGTGCCACGTACCTATATGGACACCCATCAAGCATCGAGACAGAGGAATGTTTGTTAGATGTGTAGTTTGCAAATGTTGAAGGGGGCATTGGGTTTAATGTTTGACCAAATGAAAGAACGAGCCAGATCCTCATGAATCTATATGCTGTTGTGCATGGAGGGATGTGGATCCCTCAAGAAACAGTCACTTTCCTTCACCTTGCAAAAAACAAGTTTCCAACCTAATCAATTTACATTTGCCAAAAAATCCTCAGCCCATGTAAAAAAAAAAAGTGCCAAACCTGCGCGACTTCTTCCAGCGCATAAAAGATAGGGAAAATTTTGCCAGATGTTGAAGTTGCACACGCCTTGGCAGATGCATTTACAAAATGTGGAAGTATAGGCAAAGCCCATGAATTGTTTGATGGAATGCCTCAAAGAAATGCGGGTTCATGGAATGCCACGATGGCAGGCTATGCATGAATGAGTTTGTTGAAAAGGCCTTGGAAACTTCCAAGCAAATGCATTGGTATGTGTAAGCCAGACTTCTCAGCCTCGTTCCAGCAACCTCCCAACCACTTTGTCAAAATGGGAGCTTTAGAACAACGCATGGACATCCATCAAAGCATCATGGAAAGATAATAGTTTTTTTTTTGAATGTCTTGTCAGGTGCCCAGATCTGCATGTATGCAAAATGTGAAGGCATACACAACGCATGTGAACTGTTCGACAAAATACCTGAAAGAGGTGGTCTCTTGGACTGCAATGATAGCAGGATATGCAAAAGAAATGAGTCTGTTAAAAAGGCGTTTGGACTGTTATGTGAGAACCATTAAGTAATGCTTCCTATGCATTGTATTTGAAAGTTGTTCCTCAGAGTATTCGTATGCACAAAAAATGGATTTTGTTGAAAAGGCGTGTGATTTGTTTGACATAGAAAATGCGGTCTCTTGGATCGGGATGACTTCTTGAAAACACGAAATGGTTCTTTGGATGAGACATGGGTGCACAATGAATGGCTTGGTTTGCACGTGACTACCTGGCATCATGTGGCAACAATGGTGGTCTCGACGGATCGCGAGTGTAAACTACTTGGAGCCCCTTGTACCTTTTTGCTCATCATTTCCAGGCATGGTTCTTCTTTCCTTACCTCTCATAATTCTCGTGTTTTAGTTCTCTTTTGCAACTAAATAGAATATTAAGTTATTAGATTTTTAATACAGTTAAATGTCTCTTCAACTCATTGCAAAACAATAAAGTGTCGTGTCGCAACTCTCGAAGCCATTATAACTCGCCTACTTTAAACCATGAACTATCACCCTCGCTTCAAGATGACATAGAAAAATCTTACCCTTCTTGATTGCTTCAATATCGTTTTATCGACTAGACAAATTTGACTCTCCATTGATTAAGTTGACCTTCTTCCTGCTTAAAATAGTTAAATTTTACAATTTTCGGAGACTCACTAAGTACCCTTCGCAACTCTGGAAACGAGATGTGAAGTTTCATTCGTGTACCTTGGTATACGAGGAGTTGCCTTGATTTTTGGTTTGACCCAAAATGATCATATGACATCCTTTTGACGCTCTTATAGGATCCCTGTTACACCGGTTTACAATAGTAGAGAGTTGTTAAAACTAGAAAGTTGGCTTTCGTTTTGGACCACCAATTGAAACCGGAAAGGGAACTCACATTCCATCTTCGTAAACCTATAGCATTTATACTAGACAACTGCATGGAACTTTTAGTATAGGAAATATCACCTTTCAGGATAGTTTGGCGAAGCCGTTTTGTAGGCCTCCGGTCACAGTTTGACAAGGTCAAACTAGTCCAATTTCGTCTTGTCGCTCCAGAAAACTTGTCGGCGTTTGAACATGGTTTTCTAGTTCTCCGTCCCATCGACTCTGATGAATTGTCCTTATATAGGGGAACGAGTAGGAGATGTCTTGTTGCATGTTCCTCCATTGAACGTTTGTTTTGGATGCGGTTTTCTGGGCCCTCAAGCTAACTTTTGTCAATTTACAACTGGGTGAACTACGACCAGTGGCCCCGGAAAACTAGCCGCCAAACGCAAATTGTGCACTCTTTTTCAATTCCGTTAGTTCTTTATGAATTCTGGTACATCCGGGGATATGTAGAAAGTTAATTGTGATGTGCATGATCATCGAAGATAACCTTTGGAAGCATTTTCTTAGCCTTGAGCCCGTTTTGTATGTTTCGTAGCTAGTGAGAAAATGTAAAAGTAGAAAGCTGCGGGACCTCGTAAGGTTGCCAAATCACCCTGAAAACATTTAAACACACTTAAATAACTGTTTAAAACACTATAATGAAACTTGTTATGTGTATTAGAACTTTTGGCAAAATGATGTTTTCTCTCTCTTCCCTTCTCTTTCTCTCTCCTGGGTTACAAAATGAAGAAAAATGAAATGCAATGGATACATGTTCCTAGACCTTTTTATTTTGATTGCAAATTGTAATTATTGTTAGATGTAAATGGGAAACTGAAATATGATACTTATGATTGTTTAGGGTGGATGCCATGCCAGTGATTTATCGTTGATATCATGCTCACGTGGGTTTTGCAGGATGGAAGAATGATGACGAAAAAGGTGATGTGTAATTTAATTATTATTATTGTAATTCTTATAGGTCATTGTAAAATGAATAACTGTGTAATGTAGTCTCTTGTTACCGAAAATTTATAATTGAGATTTGTTAACATGCATGATATGCTAGTTTTAGGGATACTTAGGAAATGTACTTCTAATCACCAGTTCAATTTGATTTTTAGTTGTGTATGGCAAAAAAAAAGGGGTTTGATTTATATATAGTAAATTGAAATTGAAGTTAATATATTGTAGTATTCTCTCAGTATTCAATAAACGATTAAATTAATTTACTGGGTTATCTTCTTACCTTGTAAACATAGTAAAGAGTTATAATGGGAACACTCAACCTTAATAAAATATTCGTGCATAGCTTTCCTGCATGTGTGATTCCTTTTTACCATATAAGAAATTTTAAACCGTAGGACGACCTTAAACTTTGCATTCGATGAGACCTCCTAGGTTAGGTAAATGAAACCCCTAGTTGGAGTTTACCATCATAGTCTTTATGTCTAGTGACATTGTCGTGAACCCATATTTAGGAAAGTCATGGTCCATCTTACCCAGAGTATGCGGTTTCCTTCTAGTTTTGGTAATCGCGAGAAGAATGTCCTCTCTTCAGGTCCGACACCAGGCTGAGTGGTGAAGACCGCCTTAGAGGTAACCTTATGAGTCATTGTTCGAAGGAACGATTCAGCGGTGCTACCTTGGCATCTATCAAAATAACATCTTGGTATTTTATGGAATGTGGTTCATGTATAGTTACAATTCTTCCGGTCATGTACCCCTTCAAGATGCTAGTCAAATGCTTATGTAACTCTTGATTTCAAAACAACGCTAAGAGCAAGATCTTAGTGCGATGTAAGAGCATATTATATAAATGTTGCACTCGATATTAGAGTCCTTATAACTGAATTAAACTTTTTCATGCATTGCAAAGAATATAAGTTACCTTGGTGCGACCAAACTTTGAGAAAACAAAAGATATATACATATATACATATATATAAATCTTATAGGAATTCAATAAGTTTTCAAATTATAATAACAATGGTAGGGAAATAAATATAGTGTGAATCGAGAAAATTTTTGGTGAAAAGCTGCCCTGTATCTAAATCTCCGTCAAATCCTTTTATTGCATTTTGGACATCAAGTCACTTTCGCTTGAGTTGTAAGGGTAAAACTGTAGACATCAAATAAACGTTGGAGAAGAATATTTTTACATAATAGAAGATGATTAAGTATTTTGTATGCAATTTGATTTATGCCAAATATGTATGTCAGTTATGGAAATTTATATAAAGTATAAGAAGCCAACTTGAGAAGGTCGAATTGTATTTTCAACCGTGGAATAAGCTTAAGAAAATGTAGGTGGACAAATGAGAAAATTTATCCTTGCTCGTAATGTCCTTGGAATGTTAACTTTAACCAAAAATACATTTAAGGAAATGATGTGTTGTGGGTTTGCCATTCCTGAAGCCATGTTCTTGTGGTTGGGTCTTTACTAGTAACCTTCCATTGGGAAAAGTGTAGCGTCAGCATGCCTACATCATTTTCGTGTGTCTATGTGAGTCGATGATTTTTGTGATAGTCATATGCGAGTCGAGTTCTGTACTTGAAGCCCATGTTGTGTTGTGTGTAGTGAGCAATGTAAGTCAAAAAAATTATCCTGGTATTTTACTATTGTATTTGTGTGTGTAAAGTGTGGGCACTACAAGATGGAAAAATAAGAATTGGGTTTGACTTATGAGAGGATGTTAGAAGATGCCCCGATTAGGGGTGCGGATTTTTGATGTTGGATGTGAGATGATGATAAGGTGAAAATATGATGATATAAGGTTGCATGATACTCAAATTTCCCACTTGTTATCATCAATAACAGTGTTAGTGATGTGGAATAGACCAAAATTCATCAAGGTATAATGACCATGATGATTGAGTTTCCAAATGCCCTTTTCCTCATATCATCGAATAGATTAATGCAAAAATGACGGTCCTCATATCATTGGACCATGCAAAAGAAAAATAAACAAAAGGGGAATCATATCATCGACCAAAATGGAAATGTAGACATGAAAGAAAACACACACACAAGAAAAAGCACACATTACTTTTTTACATTTTTTATGTTTTTGAATGTTTTGGTTTTCAAATTTTTGGATTTTGGATTTGGGATGAGGAAAATTATTGAGATTAGGTAACATGAAAGGATTCATGATGGAGTATCTCATGAGGAGATAGGAAGGGATATAAGGTGGGATGTGACTTTCTCTTATAAGTGCCAAAGCATGTTTGGGGTAGGATGAAAGGGAAACATTGAGTGAAATTAGATAGGGTGGATAGGATAAGGATTAGTTGATAGGTTACGATTAGATGGGATGTGGTATGGGAGATAGATATGATGATGGATGTGGTATAGGATAAGATGTGGGATATGGAAGATGATAAGATATACCTCTAGGGATAGGGAGGATGGATTGAGGGATAAATGTGGTGTACCTCTAAGTGTAAATTAGGGTGGTGTGTGTGGATGGATGGATGGGTTTTAAATGCCCCCAAGTGTAGGGTAGAATGGGAAATGAGGGGTATATAAAATGTATGATTCCCTTAGAATATGTTAGTAAGGTTTCCCAGTCATGATGATAATAGTTTGAAAGGGACATTAGGAGGATTAAATGAAAAGGAAAGGATCATCATCTGCCCACGATTTTTATCCGAGGGAAAAATGATGTGGATGTGATGGATGGAAGGAAAATAACATTAGTGATGAAAACAAGATGATCCTCACTACACACATTGAAAGGAAAGAGTCATACTAAAACAAAAGTTTGACCAAGGTCTAAACAATAACTGGCAACATGCAAGACCTATGTATCTGTGAGATCAAAGTGTGTGAGATTGTGATGGTTAATTACTGCTTTAAGTTAAGACTTGATGGGTAGTATGTGAAGAAAAAATATCCAATGTATAGGAGTGATTAAGTCAATTAGGTCAATGGAAGGTGAATGAAATATTAATCCGTGCATTGCTCCATTGTAAGCTAGACGTCCATATCCTCGACGAGATACATCTAATTATTTTCATAACATTTCTCTACTTCCATCCGGTATCCATGGTTGGTGTTACAAATCAACTTACAAAGTAATTAATATGATGTACTATAATTATATTCATTTAATTATCAAATTAGGGAATGTAGACTTGAAATAATGTTAGTGTTGTATACACAATTATAGTGATCTAAGAGGTTGAAAAGAAAAGAATTATCACATAACAATGTTGGAAGTAAAACAAAACTCGACTTGTAAATAAACAATTTTTAAATGTTTATCATTGATGTCACATCCTGTAATTTCAGTCTAGTTTTCGAAAGGAAAAAATTGTAGATGAGGGGTGGGTTACGAGATCCAGAGGATAAACTCTCGTGCATATTTGAATATGCAACCACACGTGTATATGCATGTCCCGAAAGGATTTACACACTCACTTGTTGTTGCATGTACATCCTCTAAACAACACTTATCACTCGTTACTTGTAACGTGCTCTGTATTTACAACATATTTTGGTTCTCTTTAATGTTAAATAAATTTTCTTTCCTAAGTATGTTGATTTGGATGCTTTGTTATACAATTGGATTGTTGTACCTGATCTTAATATCCTAACTTATCTTTCTGGCTGGAAGTAAAGATTTGCATGGTATTATTAAATTCTATACATAGTTGTGATACATTTCTTTTATATGTGAGATATCATTGAATGATAAAAGGTTATTAAACTCCTTTGACTCTATGATGATCATAGATCGTATAGTGAATGATCGAATTTGTGGGTGTGATTAACCACCTTCGACCGATCGACACTCCATTTTGGAAAATGATCTATTTAATAATGCCACCTTGGGCCTATGATGTGTAACTAAGGTGAAGGATAAATGTTTTAGATCATACAAATGAAGATATGTTTATAATGCAAAGGGGCATTACCATATACTATTGACAAAGGTTTAAATATCATGTCAAATGTATGAAACCTTAATATATACAATGAGGATGGTGCTCGAAGTTGTTAGTTCTAAGGGATATTGTTAATTGTTAGGGGCTATTCAAATGAGGACTTGTTATTAAATCCTTTAACTATTATGTATTAAATGGTATTTAACAACCACCGCTAATCAATTTCTATGGTGGAGATAAGGTGTATAAGGACATTACTATTTGGTGATTTAACTAAGTGTTAGTGTGATAGTTTGGCAAGTAAAAAGGGCCTAACTAAATTTCAAATGGCCAAAGACGGATGGTTAAACTTGGTGAGAGACTGTACTGTATGCATGCATTAATGACATTTAATTTAGCCCATGGATTTTGGGGCATGCAATGGTGGTTTCAGGGAAACTGCGAGTTGATGGTTTAGTTGTTTCTTTCATTTTTGGTTTATTGAGCTATGAAGATCTGTATGAAGTTCTTGTGAAGTATTTTAGCATGCAATTTGGTTGATTTTGAAACCCAACTTGTTTAAAATGGGTCGTTTGATCTGTAGTAGAGGTTGTTTTATTCTTGTAAATTTGGGCTCCTTCGGTGGTTGAAAGTAGAAGAAAGGAGAAAAATAAAATTTGTTGCAGTCTTCCATTCCAAAGGCATGATATGCTCTCTCTCTTCTCTAATAGCTTGTCCTCTCTATTATTTTCATAGATACAACTCTACTATGGTTTATAATGTTCTCGGTGGAATTGGGTTTTCGTGGTTATGGTAATAATCTTCTGTGTATTATTGGTTTCTTATATATAAATCTGGGAATAAAATAGAACATTTTGTGACCTAAGGTGACATGTCCTTTCAAATTTTTATAAATACATTTCTGATTTACACAAAGAAAATCACTCTCGTATTATATTTACTGTCCCAATATCTTGTGCAATACATTAGGCTATTATATAGCCATCATAATAGAAAACCAGTACCCTATAAAATAGGAACCCATACAAACAAATAACCCGTTAATAGATTTACGGGTACAACAATAATAATATGATCTAAGTATGTAATATTGTTTATAACAATATTACTAACCACCCAAACTATAATGTAAACATTAATATTTAATTTCCTAACAATTTTTTTCCTTTATATGTGAACTATCCATGATGATTATGTGGCTTGTATATGACTCTAACCCATTATTTTAGGGTGTGATTGAATAAACATACATTTATATTGCTCATTGAATCTTTTTAGTCAAATATTGAATCCAGTCATGAGAGATTGGATCTTTATGTAGTGTGCACGAGTGCGCATGATAAATGAGGTTACTCTCTTGGTTTATTATTTTATTTTTTCAAACCTTGCTTCCATGAAGGTGGAATTAAAATGAATAAACTTTTCTTTCCTTTAGTAATATAACTAATAACTACACGATGGTGCTTAGATGTGAAATTTTGGGCTCGATTTCAGATCCTTGTATGTGTTCTATAGCTATCACTTTTCTTATATTCTTAGTTCTACCTAGAAATAATTTCCATGACCAATACCAATGATGGTATGTTGAAGAGCACATTGTGATAAGGTGGTCATTGTGTATGGGAATGTGCCTTATTAGTAGTAGAGTTGATGTGGGTATATTATACTTCACAAATTGACTATGTTACAGTGGTCTCTATTTAGTTATAGTGAATACCAACCTGAACTTAACGTGATCCCCAAGTGGGACTATGGTGAACGTTTCCTAAGTGGGATCTCATAAGAATTGACTTGGAAATGATGTGCCATCTCATAGGGTTTTGTAGTTGTTAAGGTAAAAAGTCATTACCTTGATCTTGTCAAATTAGTTTACCCTCTTTTGTAATGATATCATTAATATTATTATTATAAATAATCACTAAAAAAATTATTGGTTAAGGGATTGAATGGGATTCAATTATGGTTCTTGTTTCCCTTTAGCATCTATGTAGACTATAATCCTTACATAATGGTGTGTTAATCGACTATAAAGAATAGGACAATGTGATAAGTTCATAAACATAAGGATATTTGCATGTTATTAACACTCAATCATCTGATAGATTGATTTTCATATTAACTCAGTATGTATATTGATTGTGTAAGATTCCTTCATGTGTATTTAAGTCGATCTAGGATTACATGTTAAGGAATTAGATGACCTTCTTATCATCAAATTTGGAGAAGGTATGGATGACTAGTTAATTTGATTTCTAATACTATTGTACTACTTGACGTATTGTTAATTAAAGAAAAACAAAGTTAAGAGTTAATGTAAGTGCAATGTGGTTATCTCGATGTGTTCAAATATGCCTAGATATGGATTAGTATTTGATTGATTTAACTATTGCAGCATTTTGTTCATGTAAATATTAGATAACATAAATTATTGGGGTGGGGGTAGATCATATCATGTTCGATTCATATGATATTACATAGTTCTTAACATGTTTTGCAGATGGAGCTCTATAAGTTAGAAGGAAGAATAAAGTTGAAAGAGTTTATTGTTCATTGTGATTGATAAAGGATGCTTATACTATAACTTGAATTGTAAATTATTGAAGTACCATTGTTTTGTCATATGATTGTAAGGGGAAAATTAGACATTCTATTGTAATTTTTCAGAAATGAATTAATGAAAGAGGAATTTATTGAACTCTATTAAGTCTTGTTGTTTCAGTATTTCTATGAAGGGGAAAGAACTCGAAAATGTGTTTGAGTGTTTATATTAATATAATGTTATGAATTAAGAGCCCAGTAATGTGTGAAATCAATAATTCTATTTGAGGTGCAATTATGGGGATACTTATTATGGGTTAAATAAACATTAAGTTTATATTCGAATACATATGTATGCACATTTACAATCTATCCAACTTAAATGCAATGATTATGGGGTTGTATCTAGAGGAAAGATTACATAGTAGCATGATGGTTTGATATGCCATAATAGGCCAAGTTATTGAAAGATTACCCTATTTGTGAATGTAATATTATATAACCAAGGTTGTGCTAATAAGGTATAATACTGAGATATAATATGTACTCATTATGTATATAAGTATTGAGTTGCTTCGTAAAATTATCTTGTTAGTTCATTTCCTTATTTGATTATATGACTGAAACTTATAAGGACTAAGAATTTCAATATTGAGAGAACAACATTGATAACTACTCACTCACTTGATAAAGAGACAATCATTTACACAGTTTGGAAATGATTCATTATTTTTGTAACAGTATAGATTGGGAAAATGGATTTAACGAAGTGACCTAAAGTTAAATCTGCAATTGTAGGTAAAATGGAATGTTAAGTATAACTAAGAACTACATTCGACCTATTGGGGTATTTATGAAATAAAACCATGGGTTTGAGGTATAAATTTAGTAGCTATTATAATGCTCATGTTCCAAGATATGGCCTAGCTCATTAGAAGATTGAATAATGTACATTATAGTTTGAATCAGTAAACTAATCTATAAAAATAATTGAATTCCAAGTTTATAAGTTGGAAAGGATTTATGATGAGTCATTTGGAGATGCAAATTACTAGTTTAGGATTCTTACAATCATAATTCACATAACTGGTATGGGACTTTTATGGGAGTTTTCATTACTTGAATACTACCTAGTTGGAATAGTTGTTATTACTAAGTGGGAAGAAAGGAAATTTACATGAAGAAGAGGATAATGTATGTAATACTTAAATACAATATACATTGATTGTTATCTTATAAACTCTATAAGATTTGTAAATGAACCTTAGAACATGTAAAACTGGGAAATAGGTACGTGAAAAATTTTAAGGACATTATATTCCTTATGTGTGATGACAAGCCAGATTTAGGGTTCTTACTATAAAAACCCCTTGGGTGGTATGGGACATCTGAGGAGGTAGCAACTACATGATTCCTTTATCATGGGTTTTCTTGTACTTATTAAGAGAGTATTTTGAATGAATGTTAATGATTACTTAATAATTTTAACAAAGGAACGTAATAACATATTAACCTAACCAAAGAAAGACAAAGAATCCTAATCCATATAACCAAATAAGTGATTAAGATGAGATGACAAGTTCCCAATTGTGAGTGTGTCATCACGGAACTCATCATGGCATACATGTCTCTAAAACTATGTGAAAATTAGTATAAGCTACTAATTGAACTATCGTGATTTCACCAAGATTTAAGTTGTGGGATGCTGGATGGGGATTCCATGGAGAAACCTAGGTAGACACTTAGAAAGCATCACTTAATTATCAATGCTTGATAAAATAAAAACCAAATGATACACTTGATGTATTAGCTCATAAAGAGCATTGAGGGGGATCAACTAGGATATGTATACTCTCATTCAACTGCACATGGTTTATGATAGTTTTCATAAATGGATTACATTAAGGTTTATGTTGGATTTAAATATATGGGTATTTAAATCGTGAAACATAAAGTAAATAAAAAAATCCCTAGAAGTGAAGTGACAAAAGTGGTTATTCTGACTAAATAAAGTTGCAGATTTAGAAAGGAAAGTTATTCTAAGTAGATATGCATGAAATAAGACAAAGGAGGCAATGTAGCGGACCTCAAGTGGGCCCCTGAATTGGTTGTTAATCCCTTCCTATTTCCGTAACCAAAAACTAAATAACAAAACTCATATTCTTTTATTGATTTCCGTAAAACATTACATCCATGAAAAAGGATAAAAAAATCCTAGAAGTGAAATGACAAAAAGTGGTTGTTACAACTAAATAAAGTCGCAGATTTAGAAAGGAAAGTTATTCTAAGTAGATATGCATGAAATAAGACAAAGGAGGCAATGTAGCAGACCTCAAGTGGGCCCTGAATTGGTTGTTAATCCCTTCCTATTTCCGTAACCAAAAACTAAATAACTAAACTCATATTCTTTTATTGATTTCCAGAAAACATTACATCCATGAAAAAAGGATCAGAGTGATCTTTGTTATCCAATTCTAAATCTAAATCTCTAACTTATTCTCGACAACTAGCTAACTAACTAAGAACTTCCTTGCTACCGAACCATCCCTTTACTTTATACCTTATCATTTACAACATGTGAGAATAAGAAGAACACAACAAGGAGTATTCAACACAATGAGTGAAATATTCAAGACATGTTTGAAACACATAACAGGTGTTCAACTAATCAATCAGTTCTTCGTGAAACACACAACAACTATTAATCTAACAACCAGTTCTTTATAAATGAACAAATAAAAGACTAATTTGTTTCCCAGTTTTCCATGTTCTCGTTGTAATTACTTCTCCAATTATGTGTAAGGACTTTAGTTCCATAACTACATGTTTGAAAATATCTTCATAAATGTGAGCTCTTTGTTGTGAATGATTTCCTTATGTTGCGGACAAATTACTATAGACAAGTTATTTTGTTTTGGATGAGTTGTTGTCTACATGTTCATTTGTTGCATGTGGAAAATTACTTACAACCAAGAGTAGCATCAACACATATAATCATCCAAACAATTTATTGAAATAACAAGGATAAATGCATACATATTATCACAAAATAAAGATAATTAGATATAACTATATTAATTAGCCATTATGCCAAGATTACATGGTTAGGATGGTGATGTTCAACAATGTTACTTGGAACTACAAATACATGGTTACAATAGTCTTATCTAAATACAAAAGACAAGTTTTCATGAAAGTAATTTATACATCTCATCACACCCCTAGGCTTAAGCATTTGAATGTCCTCATTCAAGAGCTTCATATATCCATTGTTAGAAGATGAATTCTTTTATGAAATAAATGGGTTTGGTGGTGCCCTCTTCTTCTAATAAGAAATAACCACCATTCCTCATGAATATCTCTCGCACTCTGTATTGGATCCTCGATTGATCGGTAAGTTTCCTATCCATGGTGGGATTAGAAAATGAAAGATTGGCAGATGATAACATATAGAATACCAATCATATTCACATTTATTAGCTATTTCAATATTTTTTAAACTTCAAAAAGTTGGAAGTATGTTTGGATAAGAGTGCATCTCTTTCCTCTAGAGTGTAGGGGATAACTTATTCCATGTGATTTAGCATTTCTGGACAACCTAAATTCCATGTTCCCTGATCATGTTCATTACTTCTATGTGGGATTCCACTCTCATTTTCAAAACTCTATTTTTTATTTCTTCCACTTCCATATAGTTTTCATATTGCTCATAAATTTCATCTATTGTGGTGACCTCATCCTTGATATACAATGGTGTAAAATTTCCCATATGTCTATATTCCTCCATCTACTTATCATTCTCCAGTTCATTTGAGAAAAAATAGCATAATTCCTTCACATGTATATCCCCAATATATAGGATTGGGATCCAATCTCTGTCATATGGATGTCATAGTTATGCAAATAAATTTCACACATCAAATTATGGAGTTCATGTGTGATATTCTGATAAATTTACTAGTTGATATAATTTCAAAGATCATATTAGAATTGATGCAAAAATCTTGTGGTGAAACATATTCTCTTTTAAATATATTGCATAGAAAATTGATGGTTGTCTGAAATTCAACATTTCTAATGTCACGTACACTATGTCATCTTGTTTTTGTTTCGGCCTCTTGATCTCTTTGTCTTTGTTCTCCATTTCCTTCTTATTTTGAGAGATGAGGTCTTCTTTCTCCTTGTCCCATTTCCTCTTAAGCATGTTAATGTAGGATTCCAATTGTAGCTTCAAATTGTTAATTTGGGTCCCCATAGTCTCTTTTTCCATCTCACTACAAGATGGATTTTCAAGTTCTCCTTTTATTTCATGAACGAGAACTTAGGGTTGGATTTGTTCTAAATTTTCCTCTGGTAGACTATTATTTTGTGCTTATTTAACTACCTACCCATTGACTGGTCCACAGACATCCTCTACAAGTATTTTTTCTTGTACATTTTCTCCTTCCATTCCCCTTCTAGTTTCCTTTCTTCTCAAGAATCCCTAGTTCATGATTTGTCACCTCATGTTGACTTTACTCTACATGTCCTGCCATTGGTTCTTCATGATACTCTAGATCTTGAGTTACTGTGGGAACAATATCTCTAGCCTCTTCTTGCAATGGTTCAAGCTCAGCTTCCAAATCACTATCTAGTGAGATGGGTTGAGACTATCTAGAACTAGAGGTTTTTGTCCTATTTTTCTTGAGCCTATGGGAGCTTCTAGTTTTCCGGGAGCATAATGAATCTATTTTCTTTTGGTTTTAGAAGTGGAGGTTTCAGGGAGGAGAATTCCAACAAGGTTTCATCAACAAAAATCCTTTCTGGTGAAATAGGTATAGAGGTCTCTTCATTGGCAAATAGAATTTTGAAATTTGTGGGTTCTAGAGGTCAGGAAGAGGATGGTTTAACTTGTAGCATATGTGGAGAATAACTCTTAGTGCTCTTTTTCCTTTTTCTCCTATTTCCCAAAAAAGTTTCAATATTGCTTATTGTATGCATGTATTTGTTTAGCTAAGTTAAGAAGATTAGAACTAACACCTAGTAGTCCTACAACAAATCTAAATCAAATATCAATACATCATCATGCTAAGAGCTAAACAAGTAATAAACATCAATACTATGCATTAGAATCTTGAAAATAAACCTCAAACTAACATACTAACATTTATTGCTCTACTCTTTAGAAAGCTAAATCAATAAACTAGACCTATGTAGATATTTTAGCTATCAAAAAGAGATAGTGATTGCTTGATCCAAGATGATCAAAGATGGAGGTTCATCAAGCCATGGCTTATTAGGCCTTTCTTGATTAACTCCATTTTTCTTCACAACACTAACTTGATTGTTTGAATGCAAAAGGATGATGATATAGCTCCACTCTAATGGAGAAATGCTCAAAGATGATAAAAATGACTATAGTGTATTACTATATGCTCACTTTTGTTTATCAAGGAGTAGGTGTAAATAGAAAGGTAGGAGGAGGGCTCCTTATATAGCCCAATGGATAGAGGAATCTCTACATCCCTCTTCATGTGGGATAAATGGAGAGGTTGGGTTAGTTGTGGATAAGGGAGGTTTAGAAAAGGTTGAACCAACCTTAGGAGAGTTTAGTTTGTCATTTAGTGACCCATGGGGTTTGAGGGGATTTATTAATTAACCAAAGTGATTAATTAATAGGTGTGTAAGATTATAAAAGCTTTTTAGAGGAATAATTAACATGATTTAGACTATAAGAGGGATTTAATCAAATAAGTGATGATTTATTGATTAAATAGAAGAGAAAATTAATTAATAAAGAATAATTAATTAATCTAGATAGAAAGGGGTATTAATTAATTATAAATAATTAATTAATCTAGATAGAAAGAGGAGTTGATTAACGAAATGTCATTAATTAGCGTCATTGTTGGATAGAAGATTTAATGAACTAACATAATATAATTAATTAACGATGATAGACGAGAAAATGTGTGATATTGACGATATTTCGTCAATTTGCGAGAAAGGGTATAATTAGATTAATTTAAGTATTTAAATTGCTCGAACTAAACTATAGGCGTCTACAGTTTCCCCTCTTTGGGGTGGTGTAAGTGACGCCACTTCAAAGATAGTAGATAGATAAAATTTTGAAGACGTAGAAGAAAAATTAGTAGAAGTGAGAGATGCCCCCTCAAGTGTCGATGGGGTGATGATAGAAAGCGGTTGACAATCAAAAAGGTGAGAGAAAGGAAATAAAAGAATGGGCAGGAGCAGGATGCCCTAGGTGAATAAGAAGAATAGTGTTGATAGGAGAATGATGTAGAAGAGGAATGATAGATGGAAAGAAAAGAGAAATCTTTCATCTAGTGTATTGAAACAACTTTATTGTCATCATATTGCCAAAGATCTATGTCATCGGTCCTTATTAAAAATATAAGCATACAACAAAAGTAGGATGACATGAAAATCCATACTACAAACAATTGTCCATTGTTGAAACACCCACTCAATGCAACATACAAAATCAATGCAATATGAGAAGGAAACAAGCTCATTTAACAGGGAAAACAAGTACAAACACACATATTCCAACCAACAATGGTCAAGATGGTTGTAAAACATTTTGTTATCAAGTTGAAGATCCCCAAATGTTCATGATTGATGAAAAGGGTTAAAAATTATGCCCCAAGCAAGGATACATGCAAGGGAAGATGATGAAGGACACTAGGTCCAATAAAAAAGTGTAGTGCGCTATGAAACAATACCAAGCAACTATATGTGCCCCAGAGTACTGATGAAGCAAGTAGGCTAGCTTTGAAAATGGTTGTAAATCTGATGATCCATGAGTCGTTTGATCCATGAACACGTGAAAATTCCAACAAGATATGGAATGAATACCATGCGTAAGACATGAGTTTCAACCACTATGAGCTAGTTTACCTAGTTTTGCAAATTTTACATTTTTAGGATTTTTAAAAAGTTACAAAAATTTTGGATTTTGAATTGATGTTTTTTTAATTTTTTAAATTTTAGACTTTTGACAGTTTGGATAGAGAAGAAGGTAGAAGAATCAACAAGAATCTCCTAGGAGAAAAAGAAATGCCCCAGGGAGAAGAAAGAAGCAACATGTGGAAAATAATGCCCCAACACAATGGAAAGATTAACAAAATAATTATTTAATAAAAATAATTATTCGATGGAGTGTGTAGAAGAAGGGATATCGCCTAGGAGCAATAAAATTGTCCTAGTGAGAAGAAATGAGTACCAAATGGCAAATAATGCCCCAACATGGTGAAAAAGTAAGGATATCGTTAATTGGCGTCATTGTTGGATAGAAGAGTTAATTAACTAACGTAATGTAATTAATTAATGATGATATCAGAGAAAATGTGTGATATTGATGATATTTCATCAATTTGTAGGAAAGGGTATAATTAGTGAAATTTAAGTATTTAAATTGCTCGAGCTAAATTATAAGTGTCTACACTTACCCTTATAAAGTCATCCCATGATATTTGAGGGTGTTCCCTCTGCAAAGTGTGTTTGACCACTAGGGTTATGAGACAGTGCTTCCCTACCCCTTTGAACTTCTTTGCTCATTTTCTTGAGCATTTCATGCAAGAAATTTGGGACATTTACTTGATTATTATTCTTTAAATGATTCATAATTTGAAATGCATTGTCTTAGTCGTGAATACCTTCATTCACAAGTAAAGGATTAAATAAGAAAGTTAGCGTGTGCCCATAAGGGTTTAAGAGATGTTCTAAATGTAACTTTGCGATTTGAGATGAATTCATCATCAACATCTGCAAATTCTCTTCTCACTACTGGGCTGGCTTTGTCTAGAAATGGCTCTCCCCGACACAGTAATCTAATTACCTCTGTCAAAATTTCATCATTTATTGTTATGGTTAAACCTTTTACTTTTGCCTCACCATCATTCAGGTATTTGTAAATTCTATCACAATTACCTCATCAAATCCTTGAAATATATTTATGTATCCCATCCAACCATAATTCTCAAAGTACCGAGACAATTTCAAGATGATTTAAAATGCACGTAAGGTTCGTGTCTAATCAAATCACCTCCCATTATGGATACGCAACTTCTCCCAAATATAATACACTACAACATGATTTTTCTTTGAAAGAACTTTGGAAAAATATATTGTGTTGATGGATTTTAATTTTTTTACTTTATTACCAAAGGTACAAGTAATTCATGTATGGGGTATTAATCATTAGGTGGATGTGACATGAAGCAAAATGATGAGATATGTTGGCTTACGTGGATGGCTAGGTGGACACATCATAGCTAAAAGGTGACAACCTTTTAATATGGAACATGCATGATGACTTGGAATAAATCATAATTAAATATAATTAATCTAATCATATTTTATTAAAATAATACATGCATGCACTTATCTCATTTTTCTTGAAATGACATATGTGCATGCTTTATTAACTGGAGTCTTGAATGCATGCAAGTGGTCTTAGATGCTACAGAGACATGGACTTAACTTGTGTTCACTACTCCTTACGGAAAAAATATGTTTCCCAGAGAGGGAACTCCAATTGGTTGGGTTTTCAATAGTTATTTATACATCATTTGTATGTACATGCTTCCTTGATTCTCATTATGTAATTATGAGTTCTTCCGAGATCTACAAACAAACACATTATTTTTCTTATGGCTTCAAGTTGAACCTTTTGTTATTACAATCTCTCCTTGTGATGGAGATCATGTTCTTCTACAATCACATGTCAATAAGACCTACAAAACAAAACTTTATAAATAAAATGGGTTAGTAGAGTGTTGATGATCACCTAGAAAGGTAGATCCAAAAACATTTATTTGACCTTGGAATATTTAGCAAGCTAAATGATCCGGGGCTAATGAAATATTCTCAATTATATGCAATCCCGAAGGTGAGATGGTAAGCTCAACATATGAGGTTAATTCTGATGTTCCTTCCTCAATTATTTTCTATTCTCCTCTAAAATTTTTTTATAAATGAGCCCTTATCAACTAGATTTTTATACAATCTTAGCTTGTGGGCATTCACCAAAGAACATGAATATCACGGGATCAATAGTAGTAAACCTCACAACTCTATTAGGGAATATATTCTCAATTTCATAGTGGCATAGCCACCTTTTTCTAAGCTTCCCTATATGATCCTTGTATTTTCAGTCAAACAAGATAGCTTAGTCACCATCCTGAAATTTTCTTGTTTTAATATATCGGTCATGCCATTTGATTATTTAATTTTACACTACATCTGGTTTATGAAATTTTGTCTTTCTCAATTCATCCAACTCATTGAGTTGTATAATCATCTATCTCTAAGCTTCGATAAATTTATTCCCATCTCAAGTGCGATTTATCAACATTTTATTCTAATTCTATTAGTATCACAAGAGTATTGACATACGATGTAGTTCAAATGGTGTGAAGCCAGTTGTGGTTTTCCATGTTGTATTGAATTCCCAAACTACTTCCGGAATCTTGTCTACCTAGTTTCTTTTGTGGAGTGTTATATTCCTTCTCAATATGGCCTCTATCTCTCTATTTGTAACATATACTTGGCCATTAGACTGGGGATGGTATGGTGTAGACTTCCTATGTCTAATTTCATATTCACTAACCAAATCAGTAATCACATCAGCAATAAAATGTGTACCTTAGTCTGTAACAATATCCCTTGGGACTCCATATCTGGTGAATATTTTCTCATACATGAATTTAGCTACCTTTTTCCTTTTCTATTTTGGCATTTCTTTCACCTCAATCCACTTAGTTAGGTAATCTATGCGAGACCAAGTATACACTCTTTCTCCCGATATGGAGGATTTATAGGTCACCCAAAATTTAAGCCCCACTTATCAAAAGCTTGCATAACCAATTGATGTTGCAATGACATCTTATCGGACTAAGTGGGTTGGCCCATTCTCCGAAATTTGTGACATATTTTAGTGTATAGTGTTGCATCCTTGTGTAAAGTTACCTAATAGTAGCGATGAGTCAACACCTTATGTGTTTTTCTTTTTCTATAAAAATTCCCTCCATAAGGTTCATTGTGGGAGGATCTGAGGACATAAAATATATATTCATCATCTATACACCATCTCATTACTTGATCTTGACCTATATAAAAGAGAAGTATAGTTATCTAATAAAAGGGTTAAACTCTTTTCAACTAAATGAAATTTCTTAGAAGATGAAAAATGTGGAGGTTTTTTACCGACACCAAGTAGTTGGCTATGTTTGGATACTAGGGTGTTCTTGTAGAAAAAATAAACATGTTCTCATCTAGAAATGAATCATCAACTACTTGATCTTCACCATTGGTCTCCAATCTTAAGAGAAAATCTGCCACCACATTATCTTTGTTAGGCTTGTCCACTATGATGACATAAACCTATTGCAAGAGAAATACCCACCTTATGATTTTTCTACTTACTATTGGTTTGTTTATCAGATGCTTAATTTTAGGATGAACAATGTGAATAAACACTAGATATCTTATGATATAATTTCTTAATTTGTTTATGGAATATGCTACTACTAAGAACTCCTTTTTGTCATTGTGTAGTTCAATTATACATGTTGTAAATTCTTAATGACATATTATATTGCATAATTCAAACTAATATCTTTTTGAAGTAAGACAACTCTAATAGCATGATCTGATGCATATGTGTGGATGTGAAAAGGAAGGTTCTAGTAAGGTCCTCTCAACACAGGAGTAGTAGTTAGCATCTTCTTTAAAGTTTGAAAATAACTTTCACATCTTTCAGTCCATACAAAATCAACATCTTTTCCTAACAATGCAAAAAGTGGCACTTTGTACTTTTGTTGAAGTCTTGTATAAACCTTATGTAATATCCAACATGGCCTAGAAATATTCTAACATTTTTTGTTTCCTTGGTGTGGGAAGGTTGATTATGACAGACACTTTTTTTGGATCTACTTGAATTCCTTCTGAGGAAAGGTATTTCCCCAACACTATACCCTCTGACATCATCATATAACACTTCTCATTGCTCAAGGAAAAATTATGATCCTTGCATATTCTTAATACCTTATCCATATTTTTCATAGCCTCCTCAAAATTAATGCCATGAATAGTGAAGTCATCCATGCAGACTTCCATGTAGTCATTTGTTAAGTCGGAAAGATAATTAGGATTTCCATATAGAATGTGGTAGGTGCATTAAATAGGCCAAATGGGATGACTAAATAGGAAAATTTCCCCATAGACATGTGAATGTAGTCTTATCTTGGTCCTTTAGTGTAATCTAGATCTGATTGTAACCATTGTATCCATCAAGAAAGGATAAGTACTTTTTACCAGCTAGGGTATCAAGTACTTGATCAATGAAGGGCAATGGGAAGTGGTATTTATTTGTATCTGAATTTAGTTCTATGTAATCCAAAGATTATCCATTTTCCATTCTTCTTTGGTACAATTACCAAAGGTGATACCCATTGGCTGTCTGATATGGGGTATATGAATCTAACATCTAGTAACTTCTATAGTTCACCCTTCATAATTTCTCTTATTGTTGGGTTCATGCACCTCTATGGTTGTCTGATTGGTTTACATTCTTCTTTAATATAAATTCTGTGAGTACAAAGCCTAGGATGAATCCCACACATATCACTATAATCCCAATAAAATGTTGTTTTATGTTCTTGAAGAAGAGCAATCAATAATTGCTCTTGTTGTCTATTCAACATCTTTCTTATATTTAGTGGCCTCCTGGTGTTATTTCTACTTAATTTGAGAAGTATAAAATTGAACGCGTGTTACTAATAATAGAATTTAATATGTATTCATGAGGAATAAGTTGGTGAAAAATAAAATTCTTACCTGGAATACTCGTGGTACTTTGTTGTGGTAAAAATTGATTTAAAGGATAGCTTAAGCATCTCAATATTTCACCAACTTATTCATTTCTTCCATATCTATTTTGTAGAATATTAGATGGAACTACATCTTCCTATTGATATTCAATAGTGTAATACTTTTATAATATTATAAGGTATTGGATAGAGAATTGATCAATTTATGGTTCTTCCACCCAAAGTACTTGATCCTCATCATTAAACAAGATTAGGCGGGAAGATAGAGTATAAGTTTCTTGGTATAATTTCCATTTGAGATGATCTTGTTTCCAGATGTACATCCTATAAATGTATTAATAGTGGTCATAATGCCCTTCCTAGTATAAGAGGGTAACCTCTTAGACTTGCCTTTGGTTGCATGACAATAAAATCAAAAGGGTATTCGCAAGAGTCTTCCACCACAACAATGTCCTCAAGGATTCCTTCAGACCTTACTATTTATCTATGTTCTAGTTAAAATATTATAGTGGTTGGCCTTAGTGATTCAAAATTCAGGTTATCCATGATTTACTTGGTCATGATGTTGATTTCTTCTCCTAAGTTAATTAGGGTGTTTTTTATTATAGTTCCATTGATACTAACATTCACCAAAGGACTCCTAGATCTATGTACTTAGGTAGCACAAAGTTTCCAAACATCATGTCAGCAAATTGTCCAATAACTTGTATAGTGGATGGATACTTTCTTTTTCTACCTAGATTCTTTATACATAGATCCTTGATCATATTTTTGTAAATAGGCACATACTTGATGGCTTGAATGAGTGGAATTTTCACACAAATGTCCTTCAACTGATTGAAAAATCAAAATCAAAATATGATTTAGGGTCAAACTTTCTCTCTTGCAATATTTCAGGAAATGGGGTTCCATTGACTTACATTTTACTTTTTTTGGCATTCTATTCATGTTGCTACATATCAACTTATGGCAGTATGTGGTTCATCTTCTATCTCCATGATTATGGGTTTAATCGGAGACTCAAGTGTTCTTCCTAAGAGGAGCTGGATATTTTTGACATCCATTGAATAAGTAGAGTATTCAGTTGATTCAACATTATAGGTTAGGCTAAGAATATTCATTATTGGGGTTAGGTGCTGGTTAAGCTGGAAATTGAGAGTTTTTGGTTGAGAGATAGATTGGGAGTTTCTCATCAAAGGTTATTCTTGCGAGATACAAAGGATCTTTTTAGGTTATTTGGTAGTTAAGAGGTTGATTACTCTATTACTACCCTCATCTCCAAGGTTTTTGTCATGAGTAAGGATTCTTATACCATTGTGGGGATGAGAGCCGAGGTTTCTATGGTTGTTGGTATTGGCTAGGGTAAGGATCCCATCCTTGAGCATTAGCCCAAGGTGAGGGTTGCATATATCAACTACTAACCCAATTTTGAAAAGATGGCTTAGGATCTTGTGAAATACCTCATTTTCTTGGTATCCATGGCTTCCTTTGGGAAACATTAAAACTTTCCCATCTTCCATTTCTATCATTTTGAAATCTGGTGTAGCCACTTTTTCTTTTATGTAATGCAAGCCAGTCCCTACATCATAATCAACTCTCTTTATTTTACAAGAATGACATAAATTTGTAAATTCTACCTCTACATCATCTCTCTTATTCTTTTCATGTAGTGCATCGAGTTGGGTGGCCATATCATTAACTATTTCTTGTTTCATTTTCTTAAACATGTTTACAATTTATGATTTAGATATTTCCCCAACTCCTTTAGCAATTGATCCACCCTTTTATCTAGCACTTATTATTTTCATGGTTCCTCTAGAGTAGTTCCTACAAGCTTAACAAATCTCCTCGAAAGTGGCCTTGGAGATGTCTCTAGATCCTATTAAGTCTAAAGCATTTATATCTTCCTCACGGAGTCCTTTTAAGAAAAGTAACTTGAGAGACTCGGAAGTAACCTTGTGTGCCTTTAATTTTGAAAAAAATTAGAAATATCTCCAAGTAATCTTCGAGAGGTTAATCTTCTTTCTGTACCATCTTGAATATTTCATATCCTACTTTTCTACTTGGCCAATAATAGTCTTGGTACATGGCGAAACTTGTCCTTCATCTAGTGTCGGGTAGTAATAACATCTCTCTTCCAAGGTCCATAAATAATCGCGAGGATACATCCTTAAGTGTATAAGGGAACAACTTCAGCTTGTGTGCATCGATTTGTATTCATAACTCATGCATAAGACATCAAACTCAAACAATTTTTTTTTTGAGTCTTCAGTCATAGATCTATTGAAGTTAGGAAAAGATGATGGAGATATATTCTTCATTTTAGAAACCTAATTTTTATTAGAGATAGGAAACTCAAATGTTCTTGGTTCTCCATATTCCATGTTTTGATTGACATCATCTTCCATGTTTTTCTATTCAAGAACAACCTCAAAGATCTCACTTTGGGAGTGAGTGTTCTATTAGAAAACCCCGTACGAGAAGATGTTTCTTCTTTAGAATTAGAAGCAATTTCTGAAATTTGAGGATCGGCTAGGAACCTACCATGGGAATTTCTATTACGGTGCATACATCAATTGGTTCAACTCATTAAACACTTTATAAACTAAGTAATAGGGGTGGAAGCTTGATATATTTTATTAATATCAATTGACCAAATTACATTGGTATGAGATGTAATACTTATAGGTATTGTATATCTGAATACACACAAGAAAAAAATTTGCACAAGTGCAACAATATCCTTGCTTATATAAGCTTCCAAAATATCATACGAGAAGGATAAAAAATATTAAATACAAACAAACAATATTATTGTTAAAACAATACAACAACACCTATAGTGTTTTGAATACAAACAATAAGATGGTTATGATTAAATATAACCATATAAATAATAAATAAATACACTAATTAATATGTAATGCATAATTAATAAAGGTAAATAATAATTAACCTAACATTCCCCCCTTAATTGTGCATTGTCTCAAGGGATGAGGAGAGGAACTCTCTGAACAACTCAAACTTGTCACATGCAAGTGAATTTGTGAAGATATATGCCCATTGTTCAGCTATTGGACAAAATTGAAGTTGTATGTTGTGCTTCAACACATGCTCGCATATGAAATGAACTTGTACCTCAATTTTCTTTTTTTTTCATGAAAAACTAGATTGCGAAAAATTTTGAGAACACCTTCATTGTCAACATACAAGGTGGTCGATTTATCCTATGGTATTCTAAGTCCTTCTAGTATGTGATGTAGCCAAATCGCTTCACAGACAACTTCTCCTATAGAAAGATACTCGGATTATGTGGAAGAATGAGAAACAAATTGTTGTTTCTTGCTTCCCCATGATATTGATCCAGATCCCATAAATAATACAAATCTTGAAGTGGATTTTTATCATCAATATTGCCTGCATGATCTGAATCTGAATATCCTGATAAGAAGAAGTTGTCATTCTTCTTGTATTCTAGACCAAGATCCACTAATCCTTTGAGATATCTCAAGATATGCCTTGCTTCTTTCCAATGACAAACTTTGGGTTTCTACATGAACCTAGATAGATAGCTTACTGCAAAGTTGATATCTGGTCTAGTGTAGGTCAGATAAATGAGACTCCCAATCAACTGCTGATAGAGAGTGGCACTTACCTCAGGAGATGGATTTGAATGAGGTAACTGCAATCTCTTATCCATCAGTGTAGTAATCGGTGTGCAATCCATCACCCTGAATTTCTCGAGCGTTGTATTGGTATATTTCATTTGAGAAACAAATATGTGATTCTCTTTCTACCATACTTCCAATCCAAGACAATAGTGCATTAGCCTGAGATATGTCATGTCGAACGATCAATTAATATCTTTCTTTGTTGCATTGATCATCCTCACTAAACTTCCAGTGATGACTAGATTGTCGACATAGACAATGATAATCACAACCTTCCCCCCTTTCTTTTTAAGGTAAATATTGGGATCATATGGATTTCTAAAAATCCATGTTATATGATATGCTCATCAATTATGATGTACCATGCCTGGGGTGCTTGTTTGAGGCCATACAGAGATTTCCTGAGTCTGCATACCTTTTCTTCTTGACCAGGTACAACATATCCCTCAGGTTGAGTCATGTAGACTTCTTGTAAATATCCATTCAGGAAGGAAATTTTTACATCCATCTGATGGACTTTCCAACCAAATTGTGTAGCTAGAGAAAAGATCACCCGGATCATTTTTATTTTAGTTGTGGGAGAAAATGTCTCCTCATAGTCAATGCCTTATTTTTGTACATACCCCTTTGCTACTAGTCTCACTTTATATTTGTCCATTGTCCCATCTGCTTTATACTTCATTTTGAATATCCATCTGCATCCAATGGGTTTCTTCCCTGGTGGAAGATTGACAAGCTACCAAGTGTTATTTTTCATTACTGAATGATATTCAGAGTCCATGGCATCTTTCCAAGATTTTGACTGTAGGGCTTCCTGGATTGTAGAGGGCTCATCAAAATCAATAAATCTACTCATCAAAGAAAATTTTACTTCTTATCTTGCTTTCTGTGAGTCTGTGGTCCAGGGGTGGATGTATCCGGTGGAGCATCCATTCTTGCATCTCTTAACATGTTATTACACCACTTGGGCATATGTTGAATTGTTCCTGTGGGTTGTGGTTCTATCTCGATCAACACCATCCCCATCATCACTTTCATCATATGTGGGAACATCAACTTCAGTTTTTACAACTAGTAAAGAATCTACATCAGGTGAGTCTAGAGGAGGAGACTCTGCTTCCTTATTCTAAAAAAACTCAACATCTCTGTTGTTGTAAACTTTTCTAGTCTTTGGATCCATCAATCTGCACCCAAGATTCTCTTCACCGTATCTAATGAAGATGCATTTCTATAACTTCATGTCCAATTTATTTATATTTTGCTTAGGTATGTGCATACTTGATTTTCACCCAAATACTCTAAGGTGTGTAATAGATGGTTTACACTTTGACCATGCTTCTTTTTGTATTACTCATCAAGAAAAAGCTGTGGGCACTCTATTTAAAATATATATTGTTGTCTTTGCTACTTCTTCCCAGAATGCCTTTACAAGTCCAAAGTCATCGATCATGCATCACACCATTTCCATGATAGTACGATTTCTTCTCTCAACAACACCATTATGCTACAATGTGTGTGGAGGAGGCATTTTTCGACGAATCCCGTGAGTTTGTAGGTAGTATTTGAACTCATTATTGGTGAATTTCCCCCTCGATCTGAGCAAAGAGTTATGATGTGATTACCAGTTTCATTCTTAACTTCTACTTTAAACTTCTTGAAGGTTTCAAAAGCTTAAATTTTATTACAAAGATAAAAATCCACATTTTTCTTGAATAGTCATCAACACATATCATGAAGTACTGAAATCCAGAATGAATTGGTTGCATTAGATGGAAAATATTGGTATAAATCAGATCAAGCTTACCATGATCTCGATATGTACTCTTCTAGAATGAAGCTTTGTGTTGTTTTCCTACTAGGAAGTGAGGACACTTTTATGTATCCTTCTAAAGAGATGGTAGCCCATGTACCATATTACGCCAACGTAGTGTCTTGAGATACTTGAAACTAACATGACCAAGTCTCTGATGCCACAATTGTGCTGAGGTAGAGTTCTTAGCCACAAGTTCTTGATCATCTCTATGGAAAAATCAAGTTGGAACATGCGTCCCACATTGGAGGCTTTTGCAACTATTTTCGAGCCTCGTGATTTGTCTCGAATCAAACACGTTTTCTTTCGAAATGACTATCAAAGTCAATTTTTAAGTTGTGATCTAGGAGTTGAATGACTGAAAGTAGATTCTTTGTCAACCTAGGGACATATAAGACATATAATAGTCTACAGTTGTGTGAACCAAGGGGTAGAGAAATTTTCCCAATCCCCGAACTATATATGAAGAATCATCACCCAACGAAACATGGTTTTTTGAAGGTGTGTCCCTCATTGAGGTAAACTAGTCTCTGTGGTTGGTCATGTGTTGAGTGGCTCCCAAATAAACATACTAGACATCACTAGATGATGTGGATGGTTCACTTGATCGAGCAATGTACAATAAGTCTTCATTATCTGAATGTTCTTCTTACTCAACAATATTTCCTTATTGATGGGGTCTTCTTTTCCAGTTCCCCTTTTTCTTCCCTTGATTGTAGTTAGAATGTCCCTTGTGAGATTGTTGTTGTGGAGGTCTAGAGTTACTAGATGAACCTTTCTTGTAAGTATTATACCAACAATCTTGTAAGTCATGTCCTCTTTTACAAATTGGACATTTCTTCTTTTGTTGTTTTTCCCCTTGATGTTGATATTGATTTTGATGTTGGGAATTTTGATAGGAATTAGGTTTTCCTTTACCTTTTCCTTTCCATTTTTGATGTGAAGAAAGTGTCTACTCCTCTTCATCATCCTTATTATGCATGGCTTCCTCTTGTTGTAGTAGGTTTACCAGCTTGTCAAAACTAATTGTTGTATTTAACACGTTTAGTGTTGTTACAAAAATGTGGTAAGAAGAGGAGAGTGCTCTCAAAACAATGGGAATGAGAGAATCATCTATGACCACTTCTCCCAGGGCTAGAAGTGAAGCCCTTAACTTTACAACTCTTCTTAAGAAAGCTTCAATTTTCTCATTCTGTTTGAACTTCAGTGTATGTAATCGAATCGGTAAATTGATATGACATTATTTTTGGCCTCATACATTGTGCTCGAGTTTATCCCATGCTTCTTTGGTTGTTTTGCATCTTGAATGTGAGGTTGCACATCGTCGGACACTCCAAACAATATGATGAGTTTGACCTTCTAATGTGCTTTATCAAACTATTGTTGTTGTGTTGTATCAGTTGTTGATATGGTCAAAGTACTAGTCACAATAGTCCAGGATATCTTCAAACTCAAGTTGTGTCTTGATTTTATTCTTCCATGAACATAATTGTTTCCTCTAAGTAGTTGTGAATCTGGAAGAAAAAAATTGGGGGCATTAGTGCCCATTTTGTAGAAATCAACGATGGGGTTTGGCTCTTATCACTCCAAGTATAACGTCTCCAAATCTATATACTGTCATTCCCATATGCTTTGAACCTTTCTATATACGCACCCTTCTTCGATATACCCGGTTGTGCGTGGAAGAAGCTCACCCTTTCTATATGCCCGGTGAGTACGTGAAATAGGCGTTAACGTCGTGAAAGAATTGAATACGTGGTACTAAGACAATACTAAAAGGGGTATGTGTGATTATTGACACCAGCTCAAATAAATATCCTCATACTCACGTGTAACTTTGCTTTATATACTTGGATAATTTATCGATCTGGATTTATGTCGTGCAATCATTCACGAGATGGATGGGATGGTTCATAGTGTGTGTCTTTGTGACCTTATATCTCCCCATCGATTTAAAGGGTCGATGCCCAGACGATGTTGTTGCAGCTATATTAGGAATTAAGTGTAGTATTATTCGCATGGCTTTACCTGTAAGCGCTTCCTAGAGGCATTGTATATACCGAATCTGCGAATGAGATCTAGGATCTTGTGAGTGTTTTAGAACCAATTTTATGGTTTTGTTTACAATATTATGCTAGTTTCTGAGTAGTTACAAATTTGGTGGTTGACTATGATAACTTAAAAATTAGTACAATATCCTGAAGCATATGATTACATTCAAAATTTTGAAAAATTGAATGGCGAGATAATTTTTTTGGTTTTCAGGCCCATGTGGCCTCCAAAGTAATCGACCCAAAACGTAAAAAATTGCAAAAAACCAACTGAAAATGCAATTTTTAGGTATCACCCTTTGGGAAATGTTGCTCAAAATTTAAAAACATGGCTGATAGGAGAAAAAAATTCCCCTAAAATAGGGTTTTTCTTGCTAAAATTTTAGAGGTAGGTTTAGCTATAACTAGTTGTTTAAAGGTGGTTTTTCAACCAAATTCACCTCCATAGTTGGCATTTTTTCAAATTTGCCTCTAAATTTCAAAAATGAAAAGTTTTTGTCAGGGGTTGGGGTTGATCCCCACACCTCCCTTCCGTAAGTCGATCAGTCTAACCATCTTGGTGCCTATAGAGCTTATGCTAGAAAGTGAAGCATATTTTATTTGAAGCAGATGAAAAGTGACTTACCTCATTAAAAATGATGTGGCACATCTCCCATGTGGCTTCACACCGTGACAAGGTGAATTTAGGGATTGTAAAAAAAAGGATCTAAATCACCCCTTTTTCTTTTATCCTCCTGTTATCTCTATTTTTCCCCCAACAAAATTGATCAAACATGACCTTGTGCAGGAAGAAATTCAAGAAATGGTTCCATTGAATGAGCCCACGCTTCAAATCCAATAAATAGGTTACAGATGCGGGTTCTAAAATGGAGGAGCATGATTGGGGAAGGAAGAAAACAACGTCAAAGAAACCAGAGGCTCAAAGGAAAAGAAATGAAAAAAATCGAAGTCTTCGAGCTCTACAAATGACTCAGAACGAGCCCCAAAATTGACTAAGTATAGAGAGTTAGTGGAAGTTTCCAAGTGTCCAAACAACGCACCTCTAAAGATTGGATCCAAAAGGGAAGACTCAAAAAAGTGCTAGGCCTCCACGTGTTCCATACCCAAAGAGGGGTAGAATCAACAGCTAAAAGTCAAAAGGTGGATAGGGCGGGTCTAAAATGACTAAGTATAAGGGTGCTGGTGGAAGCCTCCACATGTCTTGATGATGCAACACCAAGGATGGGTCCAAAGTGCGAGACTCAAATGAGCACAAACTCTCCACGTGTCTAAGATCCCACAAATTCAATAGAGGGAGACAAAGCGGGCCCAAAATCAACTAAGTATAGAAAACCAGTGGATGGCACCACGTGTTACATTAGTGCAATTTCAAAGGCGTTTCCCAAAAGGTAATCCCCAAATGAGCACCATCTCACCATGTGTTCAGGGCCCAAAAAGTAAGAGTGGCCGTTGAAAATTCCAAGAGCCTACGGAAGCCTCCACGTGTCTCGACCACGCAACTTCAAAAGCAAAACCGAGGGGCAATTTCCAAATGAGTGCGAAGCCTCAACATGTCCAAGGTAAAACTTTAGCCTCAAGAACATAAGAAAGGAGCTGAATCTCCAAGATGTGCAAGGGTACCACAAGGACTGCACGGATAGACTCTTTAAACATGGTGTGGCCAGTGACCCTAATATTCGAGATGGCCATATCTTTTATTTGAAACTCATATTTGGGAGGAGAAGACTTTTTGAAATGTATCGACACCCTCTATGCCATGGAAAAATAAAATATCATTCTTAATAGGATTTAGTAGGTGAAAATGGGAAAACGTCTTCCAAGCCATTAATACAAAATCTGATTTCTTCAACTACCAGATTAGATTTTATTTGATCCATCGTTCTTCTTCCTTAGCATGCCAAGACATAGGGAACCAAAATCGACAGATTATAGGTGGATTTAAGAGGGGGCATTGATTGATGGTGGTCGAGCTTTCAAATCAAGATTCAATGCATATCTCAAGGTGGTTGAAGCCGGATTCAAATTCTTCCCTCCTCTCTCTCTCATTCTTCCTATATATTGTAATGAAGGGGCATATTCAAGTGTTGGTCGTTATTTATCCTCTAACCCCCTCTCTCTTTCTTCCTTAGGGTAGAATGCGGAGTCTAAGCCTCCTCCCATGGCTCTATAATGGCATTTTCTTTCCTCTTTCCCATTGATGATGTACTATGTAACATTTGGAGCAATAAAATTTGTTTCATGATGCATCTGTCCATCCTTGGCTTATTTTTTTGTCTCTTCTTACCTCTCATTATTGTAGGGTATATTGTGCATACTCTGATGTTTTTTATAGGTTCTAGGAGTTGTGCTTAATGGGTTTTGAAGTGGTGTTCCATGTGAAATCTATCTCTGGTCCATGGTGCATTCTGTCCACCCTCTCCTCTACTCACCTCTCTCCACTTCAGGTAGTCGATTTGTGATTCAACCACTTCCTTTTCTAGTGTATCACTACTTAGTGTAGGCTCTTTCACCCTCTCTCTCTCTCCCCCCTTGGAATGGTTAGATTAGGATAGAATAGGTTCTTCCTGCACTAGAGTAGCTTATGGTAGGTATATTAGGAAGCAAGAACGGCTTTCTCCGGAGGTCCATCTCAAGTTCTGCAAGTCCCACAGCTTGAGAGATGGTCCCATGTTGTGCAATCACACCAAATGCGCCACTTCACACCCAAGCCATTCGGGGGTGTTGTGTTTCTTCACTAATAGTTTTTGGCACGCCCAATGAGATAGGTCTGAAGCAATTTACCACTTCATCTTAGTAGGTTGGTGTGTTCCTATTAAGGTTCAGCCTTTTGAGGCACATGCAAGCACATTTGGCGACTCCATCTGGTCAACAACCCCATCTCTGAAGTTGCATACCTTTCCATCCATTTCCACCCATCTTCATTCACTTTTCTTCCATATCTCCCATTTTTCTTCCATTTTATGAAGTTTTGCAATCATGACTTCATTCCCTTCATGGAATTCACACCTACAACAATGTAGTTCACCTCCAATGCATTTCCCAACTCCTCCATATCAACATTATAATCAGATCCAGGACCATTATGCTTACCCATATGAGCAGGGTCATAGTCAGTTTGGCCATGGAACTTATCAAGAATAAGGGGATGCATACAATGGTGACAATTATGTGGAGAATGCTGGTTTTTGGAGAAGATTCAAATAATGGAGGCTAGCATGGTGTAATCTAGGGGTACAACACAAATGAAGGCATTCGGGATTGGTTTCAGGACACCTTTTCCATGGGGAGGCCCTTTTCCAAGACATTACAACCCTCAGGAGAAGATTGAATTCATGGTTGAAATGTTGCCTCAACTTACATAGTGGATTGAGGATATTGAGGCTTATGAGTTAGACACAAGACAACCTTGTCAATGGGTAAGTCCACCACCTCCTAGCTCTTCATTTTCTCTTTCTCAAACTTTATCATTTCAACATGATCAAGAGTCAAGCCCCTCATCTGCTGCCCCAAGTGTTAATTTCTTTTATCCATCTTCTGATCTCCCATCCCACCTTATTTCCTCTACCCTTTTCCCTTCCAAATAGTCATCCCCTCCAAACAAACAAGAAGTTCCACCTCCCTCCCCACCACAAACAATTGCAAATCTGGTTGAACCCCAACCTCACTCCTCTTGCCTTCCCAATTCCATATGGGGAGAGATTTCAAAGATCAATCAAGGAGATTAGTGAGAGGAGAAACCCAATAGAGAAGAAATGATAGAAGATCTAAAGAGTTGGGTTTCCAGATTTGGGTTTACAAAGATCCCCTTGATGGTCAAGCCAATAGAGGAGGTCAAGGTTGAAGAGACAGTGGTGGTTGAGGCTAAGTTTGCAGCAGAGAAGGAACAAAAACAAGAAGAAGAAGAAGAAGATCAGTAGTCTGTTTGCCTTGAATATAGTGTCCTAATGGCACTCTATCTAAAGATAATGCTGATCTAATCCAAGTTACACAACCAATTAAAGAGGAGGAATAATCAGCTCTAAGCCCCATTGAAGAGGAGCAGCTAGGAGAGATCAAATCAGCATTGAAGCCACTCAATGAAGAAATCATCATTGAAGATTCTTTGCTTTCATTTCAAGGGCCTGATTTGATTGATGAACCCATGATGGAGGAGAACCATATAGTTTCAGAGGCTCCAAGTGTGGAGCAGGCTACAAAAGAACCTTCAATTCTTCCTCCCACTTCATCCCCTTTAATCTCTAATGTTGAAGAGGAGTTTGAACTTTCAAACTTCATGTTGGAGGATGAAGGGAACCATGGTGAGCAAGTTGTAGATCAGGAGGACACCATGGAGGAGGTCAAGCACATGTAACAGGACAACAAGGAGATAGATTATCTATCTGACTTGGAGGATTGCTTTGATAGAGAGGAGCCTGAGGAAATTACATCATTTACTCCTCTATCACCCACCTTCCAAGCATATGAGCCTACTTCCATAAAGGAGGGCATTCAAGAACAACAACCTATGTCTCACAACATCCCTCTGGAACCAAGGTTGGAAGATATGAGTCTTCCATGTTCTTCACAGGAGAAGGAAGAGAAAAGGAAAGAGGATGTCATCATCCCTCTCACACCATCCATCCAAGAAGGTCCATAAAAAGACTCCATTTTGGAGTTAAATTTCAGAGCAAAGGGCACATTTAAAGGGTCATACTGTACCCAATCAGGTACTTGGCTTCATTGGAGCCAAGAGAGAAGCTAGAACTAGTCATGCCTACTTCAAGGTATGAGGATGAGATTTAAAGCACCAAGGGTCACCATCAACACCTCTAGGAGTCTAATACCAATCAACTTGAGGAGGTATTTTTGGTTGATGTAGATACCTTGATGGTTTGGGTGGAGGACCGGCTTATTTTCAGTTTTTTGCTCATACAAACAACCATATTCAGTGTCAAATTATTTGCATGGCTGCCCCTCTTAAGAAAAGGAAGCTACTTCTCCCTGCCAGTTGCAGGATTTTTTTGAGTCCCTCTTCTCTCTGGTTAGTGTAGGAGTAGGTTTAGGTTTTCTTTCAGTAGAACAAGTGCTTGTGCACACTCTACATGTCTCATTTGAGGCATGTATGATTTTTTGTCTTTATACATAATTTTTGTTCATATTGCTCCAGAGGTGCAGAGGCCATGGCTTTCAGTATTCATGGTAGAAGGACCCATAATTTCCTATAACAATTGCTAATTTCAAAATTGTTGGCAAGAAAATTTGTCTTGTGGACAAATTTATGGGTTTCAGGCCAACACTATGGGAATCAAAGTCCCTCTACATTTGAATGGTGCAGCTACCATTGTTTAGCATGTAAAACCAAAGTGGATTTATGGTGGTTTTTCAACCAGAGATCCACATGAACACTCCACTGTCCCTATGGCAATAATATCAACTCCTTTCTATAGAAGAAATCAATCTGAGAAAGGGGAGGGAGTGAGAATGAAGGAGGGTGAAATCAATATGTTCTCCATGCTTATTCACGATGTGTCCCAACAGTTTTCTTCGTGACTCCAAAGATACACTTCTTGGGATTTAGAGAAATGCCATGTTTTCTACATCTTGCAAGAATCCACTCTAAGTGGAAGATATGCTCACTTCTCTTCTTTGAAAACACAATTAAGTCATCAAGGTATATGAAAATGTAATGCTTGAGGTCTTTGAAAGCTAGGTCCATGGCTCTTTGGAAGGTGGCTCCCGCATTGATTAGGCCAAAAGGCATCCTGCTGTAAGCAAAAGTGCCCCAAGGAGTTGTGAAAGCCGTCTTACTACAATCTTCTTCGGCCACTTTAATTTGATTATACCCTGAGAATCCATCAAGCAAAGAGAGCATCTTAGATCCAGTAACTACTTGTAGGATATGATCCATGATCGAAGAGGGTAATTGTCCTTGAGAGATGCCTGATTCAGATTTTTGAAATCTACACATATTCTGATCTCCCCATTTTTCTTTATGACTGGTACAATGTTGGCCACCCATGTTGAGTGGTGAATGGGGAAAATGATTCGGCATTCAATATCTTGTTCACTTCTTCCTTGATAACATCAGCAATCTTTGGATTATAGGGTCTTTTCTTCTTCCTAAAGGGCTTAGCATCCTACTTCAGAGGAATGGAATGATGCATTTCCTTTGGTTGAAAAGATTTGAGCTCGTCGTAAGAGTAGGCTAGCACATCAGAGTACTTTTTAAGAAAAGCAATGAACTTCCTTTTCTCTTCAGGTGAGCAGCATTTTCCAATGTTGACCATCCTTGGATCTTCAGAAGTCCCAATTTTTTCCTTGTCAAAATCAGATGGACAATGAGAAGATAGATTTTCTTTTTCACGAATAAATCTGTCATGCTTGTCAAATAGGTCCTCCAGAGAGACTAGACCTTTGGGGATCTTGTTACCTTTCAATCTAATCATGCCTTCATCATCCACTCTTTCAATTTCATCTGATGCATCTTCAGCCATAGCTTCTCTATGTGGATTAACACTTCCCTCAAAGAAGAGATTATTGAAGTTGTCTCTTTGCTCCAAGAAGACTAAAACTTGATTGTCGTCATTGAAAACTTGCCAGTGATCTACATTATCAAGAACACTTAGTCTGAAAACCATCTCAATGGTTATTTTTTCCTTGCCAAAAGAAGGACGAGGATTCAATAGTGATGTTGATGCTATAAAAGAATCAACTATTTCATTTTGTTGTCTTGGGATGGCTTCAATAGAGAATGCATCAAAGAATTCAATGCAATCCCACACTTTATTCCTGTAATGCCCGAGCCATGGGTTCTTCACTTGGTATTGCTAGTGGATTTGATTTACTATCACTTTTGCATCACCACGGCATCTCAGCTTTTTATTCCCATATCTTCCACTACACTTATGCCCAAGAGGAGAGCTTCATATTCTGTTGTATTGTTGGTGTTGTCAAACTGTAGTTTGTATGCAAAAGGATGCATCACATTAGAAGGAGAGTACAACACAACACCAGCCCCTGAGCCTGATTTGGAATGGCTTCCATCAAACTCCATAGTCCAGACATGATCTTTCTCTGATTCCAAGGAAAGTGGCAAGTCTTCTTCTTGTTGTGAAGTAAGGAAATAGTTTCCTAATCCACAATCTTGAAAGAGGATATTAGCTCTTGGGTCACTGGAAATTCTTACTATGTAAACTTCATTTTTCTTTGGAAGTAGCTTCTTCATCTCACCCTTAACTGGAATAGTTGTAGAGGTCCAATCCATCTTTATCTCTCCACCGAGGTCTCTACAAAAACTTCTACTCAAGAGCATGTCAAAGATGCTTTGGAATGTCTGCCACTAAGATGGTTAGAAGTACTTTCTTATCAAGGTATTCAACCAAATCCACTTGTGCATCTTTTATCCTTCTTACTAGTGGTACTTTCTTGGATTCCATTGAGTAACAAGATCTGTTAACTATGGTTAGTGTCGGAGACAAAAACATTGGCAACTTTGAGTGGCATTATGTTATCAGAAGCTCCAGAGTCAATGATGCAATTGTTGAGCTCAAAACCATTCATGAGAAGAGACAAGTAGAAGGGTCCCACCTTATCTATTTTGGAAGCACTTAGGGCTAGCATGTTTTGAGCAGGTGGTGTAGATGGTGTCGGAAGTAGACCTTTATAATTTGAGCTTAAAGGTATAGAATTGTTGCTCGAACAACATTGATTAGTCTCTCAAACTAAGCAAGGTGTGTTTACAAGTATTCAATCTCTAAGAGCTAGACTTTGGTCTTACTTGCATGTTCCAAAACTCAAATGGGACAATGTTAGATGAGTGGGAAGTTCCTGGAGTGAGGGAAGGTTTACATGGTAATTGTCTTTGAGGAACTTTGGCTGACTTAGGATAGACTTCATTAGAGGGAGGAGTGTTTTTAATAACTTGTGAGCTAGAAGAAGGAAAAGGTGACTTACTAGATATAACAACCTGATCTCTAGCATCCATTTGGCTTGGTTTCATTTTGGTTGAATCCATTGAGGGTGGTAATGGTGAGCCTCTGCTGATGATCTTCTTTTATGTGGCTGCTAGAGTGGGATCTTCTTTATTTTTCTTTTCCTTTTGAGCCACGGAGGGTAGAGCATCTTTCTTGGATTGAGCTTGAGTGAAGACAACACATGAGAAGCTTGGGGCTTCCTCTTCTTCTTCCCCATCATCAACAAACTCAAACAAGCCATTGTGCATATCAACTTCTTCAATTTCAAGGTAGCCTTCGTAATCCTCTGCTATTTCTCCTTCAATTTCATCAATTTCAGCATCCTCTCTTGATTCTCTAGTGTCACAAATAACATTGACAGGAGGTGCTTCAAGGAAAGTTGGCGAGGAGGTGGTGCAATTCTTTGTCTATCAGGGAAGTTTGGCCTCCTTGGAGCATTTCTCGTTGTCATTTGGGATAGCTATTTCTTCAAGGAAACCAGATCATTTTCCATTTTCTGGAACATAGGATATGTAGTTACTGAAGCCGAACTCTGACCCTTCTACTTCCCATTTGGGCCTTTCACCTTTCCAGAGAGGATTAAGTCATCATCAGTTTCAATGGAAAAGTTTTGAGCTTCCCTTAGTGTGTTTGGTTGGGCTCTTCTAAGGAAGAAACCAACTTCTGATGGAAATGCACTGATGAAGAATCTTCTCAGGTGGTTCTCAGGAGGTAGCACATCTTCAGGGACTCTTCTTGTCAATTTGTCAAACCTTGCTACAAAGTCCCTCATGGATTCAGAGCTTTCTTTCTTTATTTGGACTAATTGCACCAATAACTCTTGACCATCTTCAATGCTCTTGAATCTATTTTCAAATGCTTTTCTAATATCTTCCCAACCAGTAATAGATCTTGTAGGAAGCATGTAAAACCATTCAACAGCTTTCTCTTGGAGTGACTCCACAAAAATTCTAACCGACACATCTTCATCTTCAACACCTAACACACCACAAGCAGTGATGAAGGCTGCTACATGTTCTTTAGGGAGTTGGGAGCCATCTCCTTTGAATTTGGGAAAATTCTTTCTTGAACCTCTTGGCAGATCATGGAGTATTCGTGGGAGAGCAAGTGGACTAGTATTTCTTCCCCATGGTACATTGGGTGTACATGCTTCACATTCATTATCAGCCATTTTGTTTCTATTTCTGGCTTCTTTAATAGCTAGGGCTACTTCTCTTTCCTCTGTTGCAGCTTGGAGTCTTGAAATTTCTTCAAGTTGAGCTCTAATATCTTCCTCTCTGTCAAACCGAGCTATAACCTCTGCTTCTTCTCTCTCCAAATCCTCAAAAGTAGGGTCAATCACTCCTCCTTTCCTCATCTAGCGAGTATACCTTCTATCAGCCAACTTGAAAATTTATTGTCTTCTCTTTCATAGCCCATAATTTTGTAGCAATGGTGAGGTGATTTACACTCTGCCAAAAATGCCAAGTAACCTCTTTCAGGTCTGAAATGATTTCATTTGGATATGAAAGAGAAAATAAGGTTTTCTAGAAGGGTTTGCAAGAATTTTGAGTTACATCCATGCAATTCATATGGCTGCTCAATTTGTAGAATTCTTCTATTTGAATATTTTTGTATTTTTGGATCACAGGATTTTAGACTTTAAAGTAAAAATTAATGATAAAAAACCTTATGGTCATTTTTAGGTGTAGATTCTAACTCTACCCCATGGTGGGCACTAAAAAATGTTGGTGAGAAAATTTGTCTTGTGGAAAAAATTGTGGATTTCAAGCCAACGTTATGGGAATCAAAGTCCCTCTACATTTGAATGGTGCAACTACCATTGTTTAGCATGTAAAACCAAAGTGGATTTATGGTGGTTTTTCAACTAGAGATCCACAGGAAAACTCCACTATCCCTATAGAAATAATAGCAACTCCTTGCTTTATAGCGCAATCAGGCGAGAAAGGGAGAGAGTGAGAATGAAGGAGGGGGAAATCAATGTTGTGGATAGAGTGTCAGATGCCCATACACATCGAATGGAAGTTTCATTACATGCATTAATTAATAGAAGAAAGACAAATTTACAATTTCTGAGCACAAGACAGAATATAACACACTGGTCAAAAAGCACTAATCGATTTTTCCATCGAGGGACATAAAATTCCTTCCTTTTTTATTGATCTCAGAGTTGAAACTTGTACAACAAGGGGGAATAAAATAAAAATGCAGGGGAGGAAAATAGAAGAAGACTAACAATCATTTTTGTCCTCTATTTGCAAAAACATGCTTCCAGTTTCCAAATTCGATTGCCGGCCCATACAATCACTCTCAAAGGACAAGAAAAAGCATGTCGGGGGTAGTTCTGACTTCCCAAAATTGCGAAAGTGGTTCAAAAAAATTTATCATTTTTTTTCTTCCAGGTTCCTCTGCCACAAAGAAAATACTTGATGATCCCAAAAAAGAGTTTTTGTGTGCAAAAGTACGTTTCATATTTCAATTTTCCATTTCGAATATGAATTGTTTGATCCTTTGCCCTAATTGCTTTAAAATCGGGCCATCCACATGGTAGGAGAACATTGGAGCAAATTCGGAAACTTTTTTGCATTTTTGCATGTCATAGATGTTTTCTCAATTTTCTCCCACAAAACTCCATCAAAATTTAAAATTGAAGTGTCCATCGCGTAGAGAATTTCAATAGCTTTCCATTGATACCAAAAATGTGAAAAACCAAGCTCTAGTTCGAAAGATATGGCCCTCTTGAATATTTAGGGCAAAACTGTAAAAAACAGAGTCAAAATTAGGGTTGGTGGGGTCAAAATTTAAATTTTTCCCTTTTGGAAAAATTTCCTAAAAATCTATGTGACCTCGCCACTCCAAGACATGTGGCACCTTCTGATTCATCTGTGGGCTGAAGACCTACCTTTTTCCCTTCGATTTCATATTGGGAAAAAATTCCCAAAAATGTCTATGCCCATAAAGCTCAGAGACACATGGCACTCCTTGGTAGTCGCGGATATACGGCTCCTTTTTTTTATTTTAAATTTTAAATTGGGAAAATTTCCCAATTTACCTCCATGCCCTATTGCTCTACCTAGCTTAAGACACGTGGCACTCTCTTATTGTTTGCGAGCGATTTTGACTTTTGAGTTTCTAGCCAAAAAGGCTAAGTGCCAAGTTTTCCTATGTGCCTCTGCCAATGCGCTTCTTTCCCCTCCGCAGGCCTGCAGGCCACTTTGTGACTTTTTTTCTTTTTAGCCAAAAGGGCTAAGTATCGAATTTCTCTGCGGGCCCTCCCAGGAAAATTTCCCCTCCAAACTCCACCGAGCCATAACTTGCAAAATACAAGGAGTTAGGAGGACTTCCTTACCTTTTTGGAAAGGGGAAAGAATTCTCTATCTGATGAAGGTGTTTCTAAGAATCCTTGATCCCTTGGGAAGTTCCAAATTTCAAAATACTCATACTAGACCATTTTCAAAGGGTAACAACTCAAAAAAATTTAAGTCCAGACTTGGAAAAAGAAGGAAAATTTTGAGGGGACAATAAAAATAAAACAAATGCAAAGCAAAATAAAAATGTTTTTGAGACAATCTATTTTGAGGACAAGCTCGGGGTCAGCAAGTGCAAGCAATCTCGAGTCCATTTCAAAAAAAGGATCATGTATCAAGCTATCATTCTTGACTCCATGCCTAATGGATACTTGAGGCCACTTTGGTCCCTTCATCTAGCAAACAGATGCCCCTGTGAGTTGCCAAATTGTTATCTCTATTTTTTCCCCTGACATAATTAATTAAACATGACCCCATGCAGGAAGAAGTTCAAGAAATGGTTCCATCGAACAAGCCCACACTTCAAATCCAATAAATAGGTTGCAGACATGTTCTAAAATGGAGAAGCATGATCAGGGAAGGAATAAAACAATGTCAAATAAACCCGAGGCTTAAAGGCAAAGAAATGAAAAAAAATCCAAGTCTTCGAGCTCTACAAATGACTTAGAATGAGCCCCAAAATTGACTAAGTATAGAGAGTCAGTGGAAGTTGCCAAGTGTCCAAACAGCGCACCTCCAAAGATTGAATCTAAAAGGGCAGACTCAAATAAGCGTCAGGCCTCCACGTGTCCCAAACCCAAAGAGGGGAGTCAGAGTCACTAAAGGTAAAAAATTAGATAGGGTGGGCCTAAAATGAATAAGTATAAGAGTGCCAGTGGAAGCCTCCACATGTCTCGATGGCACAACACCAAGGTTGGGTCCAAAGTGTGGAGACTCAAATGAGTGCCAACTCTCCACATGTCTAGGGTCTAATAGAGTCAACAGAGGGAGACAGAGCAGGCCCAAAATTGACTAAGTATAGAGAACCAGTAGATGGTGCCACGTGTTGCATCAACGCAATTTCAAAGGTGTGGCCCAAAAGGTAATCCCCAAACAAGCGCCAGCTCACCACGTGTTCAGGGCCTGAAAAAGTAAGAGCGGATGTTGAAAATTCCAAGAGCCTTGGAAGCCTCCATGTTTCTTGACCATACAACTTCAAAAGAAAAACTAGGGGGTAATTTCCAAATGAGCGTGAAGCCTCCACATGTCTAGGGTCAGACTTTTGGCCCCACCAAGCAAGGAGACTTAGGAAAAATACAAAGGAGCCCAAGGAGCTCGCGGAAGCTGCCACATGTCATTTTGGCATGATTTCAAGAGCATAAGGAAGGATCTGAATCTCCAAGATGCACGAGGCTGCCACATGGACCTAAATACGAGACAGACTCTTTAAACATGGCACGCCTATGACCCTAATCTTCAGATGGCCATATCTTTTGACTAGAAACTCATATTTGGGTGGGAGAAGAATTTTTGGAAATGTATCGACACCCTCTACACCATGGAAACATAAAATATCATTCTTAATAGGATTTAGTAGGTGAAAAATGGGAAAACGTCTTCCAAGACATTAATACAAAATCTGATTTCTTCAACTACCAAATTAGATTTTATTTGATCTGTCATTCTTCTTCCTTAGCACGCCAAGTAGACATAGGGAACCAGAATTGACAGATTGTAGGCAGATTTAAGAGGGGCATTGATTGATGGTGGTCAAGCTTTCAAAGTAGGATTCAATGCATATCTCAATGTGGTTAAAGCTAGATTCAAATTCCTCTCTCTCTCTCTCTCTCTCTCTCTCTCTCTCTCTTGTATATATTGTAATGAAGGGCATATTCAAGTGTTGTTGATTTTTCTCCCATTCCCCCTCTCTCTTTCCTCCTTAGGGTAGAATGCGGAGTCTAAGTCTCCTCTCATGGCTCTGTAATGGAATTTTTTTGCCTCTTACCCATTGATGATGTACCGTGTAACATTTTGGAGCAATAAAATATGTTTCTTGATGCATCTGTCCATCCTTGGATTATATTATTGTCTCTTCTTACCTATCATCATTGCGGGATATATTATGCATACTACGATATTTTGGCGGGTTTTGTGAGTTTTACTTAATGGTTTTTGAAGTGGTGTTCCATGTGAAATCTATCTACAGTGTGGTGCATTCTATCAACCCTCTCCTCTTCTCACCTCTCTCCACTTTAGGTAATCGGATCTGTGATTCAACCACTTCCTTTCTGGTGCATCACCGCTTAGTGTAGGATCTTTCACCCTCTCTCTCTCTCTCTCTCTCTCTCTCTCTCTCTCTCTCTCTCTCTCTCTCCCCTTGAATGGTTAGATTAGGATAGAATATGTTCTTCCTGCACTGGAGTAGCTTGTGGCATGTAGATTAGGAAGCAAGAACCGGCTTTCTCCAGAGGTCCATCTCAATTTTTGTAAGTCCCACAGCTTGAGATATGGTCCCATGTTGTGCAATCACACTGAATGCACCACTTCACACCCAAGCCATTTAGGGGTGCTGTGATTCTGCACTAACACCTCCTTCACTATCTTGTCTTTGTATTTTATTGATGGTTTCCGCATAAGATAATGTTCTCATTGTTTTCTATTGATTTTGCAATGTATTTTATTAGATGTTGGTTTTTAGATTTGTGTAGGTCTACATGGAGGGTATCATGAACAACAAAATAACTTTTTGTTATAGGTTGTGTGGAGGGTCATCAAATCATAACAGTGTGGGTCGATTTTGGTAAATGAAATGACTTCGGCCTTTAATGTGTAGTTTTCGAACTCGGATGGTGGATTGTCAATGTAATAGGTCGACTCGTCTTTAATGATTGGGATTTTAAAAAACCAGAAAAACACACCAATATGATGGCTCGGTGTAAGAGCTCGGCAGATAACTCAACTCGGTTCCTCCAAATGCAACTCAACCTGCAAAGTTTTCTACAAACCTCAAATATGTAGAAGCCTACTAATATTAGCTAAGGTTAATATTGTCACCAAATTTAGTTACAAAACCCCTAATGGGGAAATATATATATATATATATATATATATTTTCTATCCTACTACAATTTTTTCTGGTGCACCCATGCACCACTAAATCTAAAAACAAATTTGTGTTCCAAACACTTGGAACAAAAGAGGGGGTTATGGGGATGCAAGGATTTTTGGGAAGTTTCTGGAGGCAACACATGCTCTCCTGGAAAGAAAATTATTCTCCAAGACTCTTCTCTTCCTACAACAACCTCTCTTCAACTTGTTTGCTACTTCACAGGTCCAGATTCCTGCTCTGGTACCAAATGTAAATTGAACAACAACGACAGAAGCCTGATAGATTTTATTAATCTCAATCAACCAAATTACATTGGTATGAGCTGCAATACTTATAGGTATTGTATATCTAAATACACACAAGAAAATAAGTTGCACAAGTGCAAAAATATCCCTGATTACATAAGCTTCCAAAATATCATACGGGAAGCATAACAAATATTAAATACAAACAAACAATAATATTGTTAAAACAATATAACAACACCCATATTGTTTTGAATACAAACAATAAGATGGTTATGATTAAATATAACCATATAAATAATAAATAAATACACTAATTAATATGCAATGCATAATTAATAAAGGTAAATAATAATTAACCTAACACATTCATTAGTGGGGATTTTGAAGGTGGAATTTATACAAGCTAGTCTTTTAAAATAAATTTAGAAATGTAAAAATTCTACAACTTGGCAATATCGCTTAGCGTGTACTTTGAAAATTGTGGTGCAAATCAGATTGAAACAATTAATATGTTGTACATTTAATTACATTCATTTAATTATCAAACAAGGGAGCATATAATTGAAATACATCCGGTGTTGTATGCAAATTTATAGTGATCTAAGAGGTTGAAAAAGGAAATAACTATCAAGTAACAATGCTGGAAGTAAAACAAAAATCAGACTTGAAAATAAACGTCTGATTAATGCTTATAACTTTAATAATGTAGCAGATTTGGAAAGGAAATTGCTCCTAAGTATATATGCATGAAATAATACAATGGAGAGGATGTAGAAGACCTCTAGTGGGCCTTGACTTGGGTGCTAATCCAATCCTATTTGCATAACCAAAATATAAATAACAAAACTCAAATTCTTTTTATTTCTTTCCGAAAAACATTACATCCGGAACAAAAGATCGACCGATCTCTATTCTCTAATTCCAAATTTTACTCTCTAACTTATTCTCTACAACTCACTAACTAACTAAGAATTTCCTTGTTACCAGGAACTAGCCCTTTCCTTTTTACCTTATCATTTGTAGTACATTGAAGAAGAAGAATACAACAAGGAGTCTTCATAGAATGAGTGAAAGATTCAAAACATGTTTGAAACAAATAACATGTGTTCAACTAATCAATAAGTTCTTCATGAGACACACAACAAGTGTTAATCTAACAATAAATTCTTTATAAGTGACCAAATCAAAGACTCTTTTGTTTCCCATTTTTCCATGTTCTCCTTATAATCGCTTCTCCTATGGTGCATAAGGACTTGAGTGCCATAACTCCATGTTTTAGAAAATCTTCATAAATTATAGTTCTTTGTTGTGAATGATTTCCTTATACTACGAGAGCAGTTATTTGGCTACAGATGAATTGTTGTTGATAGGTTCCTTGGCTGCATGTGGAAAATTACTTGCTACTAATAGTAGCATCAATGTATATAATCATCTAAAAAATTATTTAATTAACAATTATGAATGCATACATATTATCACAAAATAAAGACAATTAGATATAACTATATTAATTATTCATTGTGCCAAGAATGGTTGGAATGGTTATGTTCACCAATGTTCCTTGGAACTACATAAACATGGTTACAATAGCCCTATTCGAAACAAAAGATGAGTTGTCATGAATGTAATTTATTAAGCTCATCACTAGCTCCGCTAGAGTTGCTTTGAAACACCCCTAGAGAGAGTCTTGAGGTGGTTTTTATTTGATATTTCTTAATGATTTTTTTATTTTTGATATTTGGATTTTTTTCATTAAAAGGTTACGATATCTTGAAAAGTCCGGAGGGGTTAAGAATTAGTAGTGGCTTGATGGGGGGGAAATGAGTGTGGAGATGACATCGGCTATAGTGTCAATAGAGACACCCAAGGGTCTTCACCATAAGTTGATTAAGTGTGTTAAAGTGTGGGGATTTCTAGGAGGACAATTGTGTTTGAATGTTGGAGGTAATGATAAACCAAGGTCACATGGTTGTAGTAGTTATTATTGGTTTACAACATGTGTGATTAAGTTTATTGAGTTTTCAAATAAATGTATTTAGAGAGGACATGAATGGATTCAATTATAACAATGTATTAGATGTAAAGGTAAGTAGATGTTGGATGGAAGGAGGATCGGTGGGAAGGAAAGAACATTCGTACGGGTGAAGAATTATGTGTTGAATACATTTTTAGGTGTTGGGTATTTGTAGGGGATTAAATAATTTGTGATTGGGTTTAGTGGTAGAGAGTGTAGGATCAATAAGAGGAGTGTTAGGAGTAGTGGGAGGGAGGTTGTTAGTGTGAGGTTTATATCCTAAGCCTAAACCGTTATGGATTTTGAGGAATGGAGATGGTTTCATGAATTCCTTGTTCATGGATTCCTAAGCCTTTTCCTTGATGTTTCATATTAGTGAACATATTTTTGGGTATATGATATGAAGTGGATGGGGAAGATGATACCATGTGGTCATCATGAGACTGGGGATTGTATTTTTATCATCCGCTAAGAGGCCAGATTTAAGAATGGATGGGGGTGAGATTTATTTTGATTTTTGGTTGGTGAGGAGTATTTTGATATATGATACAATTTGGATGGCTATTCATGTTTGGATTTCGAGTGGGATTTGGATGGTGGATGATGTTTAGGGGGAGGATTGGGATGGAAAGGTGGTGGATAAAGAGGTATAAGGATAACAAGTCCTTTGTTAATGAGGTTTTGGAGATAATACCTAAATTACATGAAACAATTGTTCAAATGCCCATGGGTGCAACAAAAGTCACAATAATAATGTTCTGATACCAAGATGGTTTGGGAAGTTTTTACTTGTGTGATTTGATTGGGAATGGATGATCATGTTGAAGGTTTTTAGGTGATGGAATATGGTGGGAAAGGATTCTCCTGAGAGGATTGAAGTAGTTTCGGTTAAATGGTGATGGGGGAGTAGGGAGTAAAGGTGTAGGATTGGGTGGATAATGAGATGTGTTGGTTGATTTGGATTTATGAGTTGGATTAGATTGTTATGTATTAAAAGATGAAGGGGGTAGATTAATCCTGGGAAAAAATTGGATGGTTTGGGCTTGGAGGTTAAAGTAGATTTGGTGGACTTTGGATTGGTTTGATTATGTGGTGTTAAGGTAGATGGTTTTGGCTAAGGATTAGATTATGCAGGGATTAGGATATGTAGATGAAATGATTTGGGTAGATTTAGATGAAGGGGATGGGTGTGATATGGGGGTCATATTAGATTTGGGTGATGTTGGGGATGAAGGATATTTGAGAGGTGAGTGTGGTGTAGGAACCACATTAGATTTGGTCGATTTAGATGCTAAAGTAGATGATGGTGGTATATGATCCTCATTATATTGGCTAAGAGATGGGGTGGGGATAAGATTGGGATTGGATTTGTTAGGTTTGGGAGTTGGTGACTTAGGATTCATTTTATATGTTTTAAGATTTGGGGATGGGGACTTGAAATAGGATTAAAGGACAGGATAATGTGAGATTTAGGTGACGAAGGGGATGGATCGGGATTAAATGTAGATGAAGATGATGAGGGTGGTCTAAGAGTCATTATGGATGGTTTAGGATCGGGGTAGAAGGGGATGGGGGTGACTTAGGAGTCACAAAGTGGATGGTTTAGGATTGGGGTTAGAAGGGGATGGGGTGACATAGGAGTCATAGTGGATGATTTATGATTGGGAGTAGGTAATGAAATAGGCTTAGGTGATAAATTTTATGGTGGATTAAGGGATGTGGGATTGTCTAGGAGAAATTCCATAGGATCAGATTGGGATGATGAAGATGAAGAGGATGGGGGACTAAGATGAGATGTGGGGGATGATTATTTTTAGGTAAGATATTGGGATTGTTGTGGGTATGTTAATGGAACTCAATGATAGGTTTAACGATGATTAGATTTAGGAGTTGATATTTTGGATGGTGGTGCATGATTTTTGATGGAAGGAAGGTGTAAATCATGATGATTGATAGGGTATTTGGTGGTTGGGGTTTGGGATGGTTGTGTGTGTTTGGGATTGGTGGCTAGACTAGCAAGGACATAAAGGAGGTCCTCTTGGTCTAGGTCAAAGTTAGTGAGATGGTAAAATTTGATGAAATTGGTTTGTTGGGATAGTGATTTATGTTGATTAGTTTGGAGTATGGATTGGTATGATTTGGTTTCCTCAAAGAAGAAGTCAATGGGTTGATAAGTAGGGATATTAGTAAGGGGACATTATGGATTTGATTGGTTAGGGGATGATAGTTTAGGGGGTGATTGGTTGATTGAAGATTGAAGATCAAATATATTTTTCCTTAAGTATTTGAATGGTTTTTAGAATGTAATAATAGACATGGGATGGTTGAGTTGGATGGCAAGGAGAGGATTGGTTAAGGTAGGATGTGACATTTGAGATTTGTTTGTTAATGTGTTAGATGATGAGTGGGACTTTTTGGTTAAATTTATATGGTTAAATCTGAAGGGTGGGGATGATGGGATAACTTGGACGATAGATTTACAAAAGAGATATCAGTTTGGAGAGGATGGGGATTGAGAATTAAAGGACATTATTTGATAGGATGTGGGGGGTGATTCGATTTGGATTAGGTTGCTTGATTAAGGATGGTGATGGGATTTAGATTGGGATTGGGATTTTTTTATTAAAGATGGTTGATTATGATGACATTTGATTAATTAAAATTTAAAGGGTGTTCATAAACAAGCAAAAAACATGCAACACAGACCTAACTAGTCATGTGGGATTGCAGTAAATATATAGCCTGCTTTAAATACCACACACACGAGATGATGGTGCCACAATCGGATCTCCACTTCGTGTCATTATGGGATTGGCTAGTGAGTGATATTAGGGAGTGCAGCCTCCTTGCTATAGCTCAATATGCAGCCAAGAGGTTTCCTAGTTTAGGATGCATGAGCTCACTGTTGGTGTCGAAACGCAGCACCCCTGGGACTCTGCAACATGATGGGTTGAGAATCTCAGTGTGATTGCACAACATGGAGCTTTTCTCAAGTGTGGGACATTGAAAAATCAGAAAAGCTCTCCGGATGAAGGCCGGCTCCTATTCCTCTGTTCAAATGCATGAATAAAACGCAGAGGGTTTACCAAAAACCTAATCTAACTTGCCAGAGACAAGGTAGAGAATGCATAAAAATAAAACCTAAACTATGGAGGTGATGCATCGAGGAATGTTGAACACTCACTTTGCAAATTTAACACAGACCACAGAGATGCAACACAAACATCATGCACATGTAACCAAACCGTAATAAGAGATCAAAATGGCAACAACGAATACATGAGAGGGTTTAGAATCAATCACGAGATATATATATATTGTTGCCCAGAGTCGATACAATACATTGTAGTGGCCAAGAGGCAGAAGAAGAACTGGTATTACAACCCGTATGGGAGGTTTGAAGGCTCCAAAAATTCTCTTGCAAGCAGGAGAGAAGGGAGGATGCAAAATGAAAATGTCCAACATTTGATAAGAGCCACTCCCGGCCATTTATATGAAGAAAATGAGGGAGAAGAGAAGAATTCGGCAGTTTCCCCAACCACCTCCAAGACTGCACCTAACTTCGACAAATCATGGCGGTAGGTAAAAACTCAACAAACTCGAAAAATGACAAACTGTAAAATCCCGCGTCGGGATTTTCCACCTATCGGGTTCGGGGTTCCCTTGTGCATTTGCATCGGGCTTGGAGGATGGCTCGACATGCTTTCGATCCGTGTTTTCCCACCGTGTTTCTCCACCTCCGAGACCCGATTTCCTTTGTGTCGGGTTTTCCAACCCTTCCGACATGTTCTTTCTATGTCGGGTTTATCCGCCCCTCCGACATGCTTCTGCGCCATGTTTCTCCGCCTCCGAGACCCGATTTGCTTTGCGTCGGGTTTTCCAACCCTTCCGACATGTCTTTTGATGTCGGGTTTATCCACCCCTCCGACATGCTTCTGCGCCATGTTTCTCCGCCTCCGAGACCTGATTTCCTTTGTGTTTATCTATATTTACCCGGGGTAAATATATACAACAATTTGGCGACTCACGGGGTTACCTGCCTGCTAGGTAGAAGATCAGTGGCCTTTTAGCAATCCATTGGGCATGGAGTCATAAGCAATAACCTGAAACCAACCTGAAATTTGAAAACTCCCCTCTGAGCCACTTGAAACCCATTGAACTGGGAGTTTTCCCACCAAAATACCACCGAAATGAACTGTGCCAGAGCAAAACCAGCAACACCAAAAACTATGTACAGAACTGAAAATCATACGTGCTCCAAATGGAACATGCAGAGTGTGCACAAGCACTTCTTCTACTGAAAGAAAACCTACCTACTCTACTCTAACTGGAAGCAAAGGTGAGCTAAACGAACCTGCGCAATCGTTGTGCAAAATAGCTTCCTTTCTTCAAAATTGGCAGCCATGCAAATGATTTGGAGCTGAGCACGGCTGATTGGATGAGTGGAAAATCAACAAGAAGCTGGTCTTCTACCCAAATTAGCAAGGTGTCAACTAAAAACAAATCCAATACCTCTTTTAGTTGCTCTGCATTTGGATTGGAGAGGTATGACAGCTGATCCTTGGAACTTTGCAGCTCATCCTCATGCTTAGAAGCAAGCATGATTGGTTGTGACTCCTCCTTTGGCTCCAATGAAGCCAAATACCTGATTGGGAAAGGTCTAATCCATTTGATATGCCCATAGCTCTGATTTTCAACTCCAAAAATGGAGTCTTCTTGTAGACCCTCTTGAATGGATGATGTGGAAGAAATGGTAGAATTCTTCTGTCCTTTCTCTTCCTCCAATGAAGAACATGGAAGATTAAAATCTTCCAATCTTGGTTCCAACGAGCTACTATAAGATGCAGGTCGTTGTAAATGAATGCTCTCCTTCATGACAGCAGACTCAAGTGTTTGGAATGTGGATGATGAAAGAGAGAATGGTGGAAACTCAACCGGTTCTTCTCCATCAAAACAGTCCTCTAAATCAGACAGGTAAACTGCCTCATTATTGTCCCACTGCTTGTGTTCAACTTCTCCCATGGTGTTCTCTTGATCTGCAACTTGATCATCATGGTTTCCTTCACTCTCCAACATTGAGTTTGAGAGATAAAACTCCTCTTCAGTACTAGAACTTGAGAGAGGTGAAGTAGAAAGAAGAACTGAAGGTTCTCCTGTAGCCTTCTTTGTGCTCAAAGCCCTTGGATCTATATTTTTTCCTCCACAACTAGAATGTGCTCCTCTTCTTTTGGATTTGGAGCAGCTTCTCCTTCCTCCAATGTTTGAAGACAATCTTTCTCTTGATTGAACTCTTCCTCCAGCATGAAGTTTTTCAAGTCAAACTCTTCAGTCTGCTGCTCTAGAGGACAAGTTGGGACTGCAAGAACTTCTTCTTCTGCTGCAACAAAATCAGTCCTGACCACCATTTGTTCAACCTTAGCCTCTTCTTCAGGCTTTACCAGCAAAGGGATCTTCTCAATTCCAAATTTAAGAGCCAAACTTACTAAGCTCTTAATCATTTCTTCTTTTCTTGGCTCTTCCTCTTGCTGTCCTTGATGACTGATTTTTGCAATTTCTTCTTCCCCACATGGAATTGGGAATGCAAGAGGAGGGATGGGTTGTAACTCAACTGATTTTACATTTTTTTGTGGTGGTGGAGGCAGTGAAACCTCTTGTTTCTTTGGAGTGGAAGGTATTTCATTTAGCTCTTGTGGAGGGGATGACTGTTTGGAAGGGAAAAGGAAAGAAGAATTGAGATGGGGTGGAAGACTAGGGGATGGAGGGATGGATTTCACACTTGGGGCAACGTATGCTGGGCTTAAAACTTGGTACTTCTGCAATGATATAGATTGAGAAGGAGGAAAAGAAAGAGTATGAGATGGTGTGCCCATCCATTGACAAGGTTGCTGAATACTTCTCTCATATACCTCTATTCCTTCAATCCACCTTGTAAGCGATGGCAGTGTTGCAATCATGAAGTCCAGCTTCTCTTGAGGGCTGTAATGCCTTGGAAAAGGTCCCACCCATGGACAGGGTGCTCCACAACCGATTCCAAATGCTTTCATTTGTGCTTGAGCCCTGGACTGCACTATGTTTACCTCCATCTTTTGGATTTTTTCCAACAGACCAGCATCTTTATCATGATTGTCTTCATTATATGCATACTCTTGCTCTTGGAAGGCTCCATAGCCAAACCGATTTTAGCGCTGCGCTTTTCATATGAGTATGCATGCTGATCTAGAGGATTTGTAAAACGTGTTGGAGATATGATATACTGTTGTTGTTGGAAATGTGAATTCCATGATGGAAATGAAGTCATGGTTGCACAACTTCATGGAATGGAAAAGAATGAAAAAGATGGATGGAAATGAATGGAAAGCAGTGCCGCAACTCGGAGAAATGGGTTGCTTGATCGATGGAGTTGCAGATGTGCTTTTGAATATGCCTCTAAAAGTCTGGATTTGTCAAGTTACACACCAAACTGACAATATTAAAAATATAATAAAATTCGAAGGACCCAGAGGAGACAATCTTCAATTCAGAATTTGGGCCTTGTTGTGCAGCTGCGGATCCCCGAAAAGTACAGGCGGAACTCAGGTCATGTAATGCAACTCACAAAACCCGAATTGCCATGTGTCGGAACTTGGGACATGCCCGACACCCCATAAAACCCGAAATGACTGTTGGGTCTGCTTTGATGTTCTCGGACCCCGAAAACCCGAAATCACTAAAAACCCAAATTTTGAAAATCAAAATATCAAAAATCTAAAGATACCCTTTTGAAGGTTACCCCCAGATCTACCAACTGGTGAAATTTTTACTGGTTTTGAGCAAGATAAACCCTTGAAAAATGATTTCGGAGTTCGGCCTGGTCGAGCAAAATCTGAAATTTTAAAACTTGCAATTTCTCAGTCTGAATTTCGTGAAAACTCCTTCAAATTTTGTCGAATGACCTCTTGGTCCCACCGGGCATGCCAAAACTATTGGTGTCGAAACGCAGCACCCCTGGGACTCTGCAACACGATGGGTTGAGAATCTCAGTGCGATTGCACAACATGGAGCTTTTCTCAAGTGTGGGACCTTGCGAAATCGAAAAGCTCTCCGGATGAAGGCCGGCTCCTATTCCTCTGTTCAGATGCATGAATAAAACGCAGAGGGTTTACCAAAAACCTAATCTAACTTGCCAAGGAGACAGGGTAGAGAATGCATAAAAATAAAACCTAAACTACGGAGGTGATGCACCGAGGAATGTTGAACACTCGCTTTGCAAATTTAACACAGACCACAGAGATGCAATACAAACATCATGCACAGGTAACCAAACCACAATAAGAGATCAAAATGGCAACAACGAATACATGAGAGGGTTTAGAATCAATCACAAGACATATATATATTGCTGCCCAAGAGTCGATACAATACATTGCAGTGGCCAAGAGGCAGAAGAAGAACTGGTATTACAACCCGTATGGAAGGTTTGAAGGCTCCACAAATTCTCTTGCAAGCAGGAGAGAAGGGAGGATGCAAAATGAAAATGTCCAACGTTTGATAAGAGCCACTCCCGGCCATTTATATGAAGAAAATGAGGGAGAAGAGAAGAATTCGACATTCCCCCAACCACCTCCAAGACTACACCTAACTTCGAAAAATCATGGCGGTAGGTAAAAAACTCAACAAACTCAAAAAAATGACAAACGTAAAATCCCGCGTCGGGATTTTTCGCTGTCGGAGTTCGGGGTTCCTTTGTGCATTTGCATCAGGCTTGGAGGATGGCTCGACATGCTTTCGATCTGTGTTTTCCCGCTGTGTTTCTCCACCTCCGAGACCCGATTTCCTTTGTGTTGGGTTTTCCAACCCTTCCGACATGTTCTTTGCTATCGGGTTTATCCGCCCCTCCGACATGCTTCTGCACCATGTTTCTCTGCCTCTGAGACCCGATTTGCTTTGCGTCGGGTTTTCCAACCCTTCCGACATGTCTTTTGATGTCGGGTTTATCTACCCTCCGACATGCTTCTGCGCCATGTTTCTCCGCCTTCGAGACCTGATTTCCTTTGTTTTTATGTATATTTACCCGGGGGGGTAAATATATACAACACTCACTAGGGGAGTCCCTCATATACCTTACGATACATGGTGCTCAAGTCCATGTTGTAAAGATGTTCTATAAGGCCTAGGTATTGTAACATGGAAGCCCATCACTTCACTACACTCTTAAAACAAACAAGTGCTTAGCCAATAATGACAGTTGTCAAATAATTTGTATACCCCGCCAGAACACACGGTGTATCTACGTCCATGGATATGCAACCCATCATAATGAGACCCCTAAAACTATGAAAAGTACATGGAAATCACTTCCATGTCACATTTCCCCCTACAAAAAATAAATATGCGAAGGCTATCTGCTTTTGATCCTCAAGATTGTCCTAGGACGCAAGAGGAGAGAATTCATGGTTTCACCTTTGGCATGAACAAGCAATAAAGGAAAAACACGAGAAAAAATGATAAATGTAATATGATTAAATGCTAGATGATAAAAATTAAATGATGAAGATTATTAATTTTATGATTGGGTATTTGAGAGGAGGCCTTATAAAACAAGGGTTAGTAGTTTGATTTTAGCCCCAAACGTCTTGGACTTAATGAGATGTAAAACAAAATGATTAGTATTTTTTCAATCCTAAAATCACAAAAAGGTTAGATAAATATAAAAATTTATGGAATATCCCCTTGTGCCTATAATATTTCTACAAAAATAGAATGTTAAACCCTATAAAAAACCACCAAAACACCAAAAAATGTGATTAGATTGATTATTATCAACATAAAATCATACTATAGCAAAGGTGTTGATTGACAAAAATGACGCTATTTTAGGTCAAAAGTACCAAATTATAAAAAAGGTGTTATTACATAACATAAGTGTTAAACTATCAATAAAAGTGCTAAAATAGTGACAAATGCGCCAAACTATTAAAAAAGGCGATAATCTATCGTGAAAGGCACAAAAATAGAAACAAACTTTGTAAGCGAATTCAATTTTAAAGTCTAAACATAGGCATTGAAATATAGACAAAGGCACCAAATTATAGACAAAAGTGCCAAAGTACTGACAAAAGTATTAATCCCGCACAAAAACAAAGTCAGGAACAAAAGTGCTAAAGTAGGCCACAAAGGTGCGAAAAAGAAAGAAAAATGTACCAAAAGATAGACAAAGACATTGATTACGCATAGAACAAGGTTAGAAAATGAATGTGCTAAATTATGTTTGAAAAAGGAACCAAAGTATACCCCTAGAACCACATGATTCATTATACCATGCAAAAGCGTTGTTTTAGATCAAAGGCGCTACTTTTTTCGCATGGGTGCTTTGAAAGACAAGTCATAAATGCCTATACGGAATACTTGTCAAGAAAACTTAAAATTTTATGGTGAAAACTAGAACAATTTTTACTCAAATTATAAAAAAATTAAATATGAAATGTTACTAGAAACAATAAATATTTTGGGGCTAAGCCCACAAAGTGGGTGCCAAAAATATATATGTTCAAAATATTAGTGTGTAAAATGTTAGAAAACAAGTAAATTTTCTTCTCTATTCTAATCTCTTCAACAATACACCAAATAGAGAAATGGATTGAAAGGGGGAGAGAGAAAAGTACCTATACTTACCTACAAGTTACAAATCTCCTCCTTTGATGTGTTGGATTTTCTCTTGGATGATTTTTGATTGTACTTTCTTTGCTTCATATTTGATTGGACAAACTTGGACAACACCTTCCTTTGATTTTTATTTGATTTCTTGATGAAGAGGATGGATATATTGGATGATATAGTAATGATATAATGGATTGATTAAGTGATAAAAATGGTAGAGATTTTTTATGGATTCTATTACTTCTTCTAACTAGCTCTCATGGAGGAGGAGAGCTAAATTTATAGTTGAGGAGTGGAGGATTCAATGGCTAAGATGAAGCCATGTTGGATTTAGATCAAGGGTGGAGGATGCATGAGAAGAATGGAGAATTCTAGAATGGAGATTTATAGAATTTGAGAGAATTATCCATTGAATTAAAAATTCAATGGAGAGAGGGAGATATATTTGAATTTTTAAATATGAAAGATGAAAATTTAGATAGGTTTATAGAAATAAAATCCTCTACATTTAGAGGTGAGGATGTGATTAGGATTAGATTTAGATTAGGTTAGCAAATGATGATTAGGGGTGAGGTTACATGGAGTGGCTAGGTGTAGGGATGTGTAGGGTAGGTGTGTAGGTAATGTAAGCATATTAAATTCCTATAACATGTTAATGAAGAATTAAAATATGATAATAGGATATAATAATAAAATAAAAGTGATTAATGATAAGATGGGAGAAAATAATGAATTAAGAGGTTTATGGAATGATGGGATAAATGATAAAATGGTAAATATGATCAAATGGATTAAATAATAATAATTAATCTAGTAATTAATTATTGTATGGATGATGTTGGGATATTTGTGGGACAATTTAATCATAATTAACAATGTCGACATTTTAGATGTCTACATGTGTGACAATCACCAAGGTTTAAATGAAAATGGATGAAATTGACAAATATTGGGAGAGCTCATTCTCAACTATTGATATACAAGAAATTTTTCAATTATCCATATAGGATTTGTCGTAGGTATGGGCCAGGACTCTTGTCATGCAAAGATGAGAGATGTTGAACCGTGTTTTGGAAGATTTAGATGTAAATGAGGAACATGCCTCCAAGATGCGGGATGTTGTCAACCTTAATATACAAAATCTCGAGTGCCCATAATTGATGAAAAACCCTTTGCAGATGACTTATTACATCCTTTTGAAGAACATGTCACAAAAAAATTGGGAATCCATTTGCTTTCAACAACGACACACTGGAGTCCCTCAATGAGATAAAAGTTGTGATATCAAGCACTACAAAGAAACATCAGTCTTGGTTCACAAAGTGTAAAAAAATTAATTCCATCTCGGATAATTGGATCAACTCATTGAATTTTTTTCACGTTCCCCAAGTCAAGAAAGTTACACTTGCAGGTGCCGGATATATCAGAGAATTCAAAGGATTGGATATCTTCCTAGAAGCACTCAAGAAAATTCCACCTTTGGAGAGAAATCAGAATTGTAAATGGCCTTGTCTCCATCCGAGTAGTTCTCTCTCTCTCTCTCTATTTATCTATCTCTCTTCCATCCCCTCCCTCTCTTCCTTCATGTCTTATTTCTTCCTTAGGGGTTTGTACTTTCATTTTGGTGTATTCCTATTCTTTCTTATTAAAGTTTTGTCTTATGTGACTATAGTTGATAATGTAATAAGTCACCCTCAATTAATGAAAAGGGGACTTAATTTTATTCCTAGGAATATGAAGAGTCACATGTTGTGTAAGGAAAATGAAAGGTCATGAGGGTGTAGGTGAAAATCATTTCTAAATTATATATATTGTAGTGACTTCCCCATTCTCAAGGGTTGTCAATTTTGTGTGTTCAAGAATTGTCTACTACTTATAATAAGAAAAAAGATATATATTTCCTCCATTTTCCTTTTTATATGTTCCTCCATCTCTCTCAATATAAATATTTTCCAATATGTCAATAAAGAAAGGAGTTTCATGCTTTTCTAGATGAGTGAATAAGTGGAATTTTATTGTTCATGGTTTCATCTTGTCTTGATATAATTAGCAAGTTGTGATTCTTTCTAATTTTTGTTTTAATTGTTTTGATTAATATTTGTAAGCATTTGAGTTTCCTACTTCCAAAATTAATCCCTCTCCTAATTTCCCACTCCCACTTCCACAACTTCCTAGAAAATTCCTTCATTGCACAAATTATTATTTTTTTCCGCACATGTAGTGGAGTGTGTCTATTAGATCCTCTGCCTCCCTGGCCAATCATGGAAGTTCATTTTTGTGTACACATAATAATGAAACTGCCCATTCAAATAGATGGACCTATTCCCAAAGCATTGGTAGAAACCCACCAATTTTTCCTATTTATAAATTTTATCACCAACAATTTTTAGTGCCAATCGAGGGGCAGACTTGGCATATTTTACACCCAACATAGGAATCACAACATAGAAAAAAATTCAAATATTTTGAAGAAAAAAATGGAATTTGAAAATTTAACGAGCCTTATGTCTTCCACCAATGCCTATTCCCGATAACTCTCTAGTCCGTAAACCCAAATCGTTGTTCCATATCTAATAAGATATTATATTTGACTCTGAGGGAAGCTATTTAGCATAATAGAGAAATTTTCTCCCACTACTTCATTGCTACAAGAGTGTTAGATTCTAAAGAGAAACATTCTAAAGATTTGGAAAGAGAAAGACAAGCCCAAGTTCAACAAATGAGAGCTTAAATCAATCCAAAAACTACAAGCTAACTAATCGTAGATATACCAAGTCTAAAAGACAAAGAGGAAATCTTGAACTTATCTTCGAAGAACTCCAAAGGTGGAAATAAAAAAATAAAAATTCTAGATATTCCTTTCATCTTAAGACTCTTATCATCGGTGGTCCAAATTGGTGTCAATCCATTGCACATATATTTTCCAAATCTCATCGAAGAATTTGAGGAATTTTTTGAAGCAAAATCCGAAGAAATATCAAAAGTAGAACCAAGAGTAGAAGTAAAAGTAAAAGAAAGAGTACAAGTGAGAGTGGAGGCCAAAGGGGAAGAAATAGAAAAAGTAGAAGTGAGAGAGAAGGTCGAAGATGAAGTAGAAAAATAATGGTGGAAGAAGGAGAAAAACATCATCCAATTTTTCCATGGGGAAAAAAGAGTCCACTCACCCTTCTTTAACCTATCCTTGAACTATCAAGGGGATATATAAAATTTTTCCTAAATTTAGTGTATATGGTTCAAACTCTTGGAAGAGCATGTGTTAGCATTCATCACTTCTTGTGGTGTACTAAGAGTGGAGTATGAAGATGTGTCGGTTAGGCGGTTCATGGAATCTTTGTAAGACAAGGAAGCCAAATGGTTCTATCTCTTACCAAATAGATCCATCACCTCATGGGATGATATAAAAACTAGTTTCAAGATAGATTCAAACCCACCAAATACTACCAATATTTCCTAGTCCAATTCGTGAAAATTACAGTCTAATAAGACCATGAGCAATTTTGTATCCCGATACAAAATAATGATCAAGAGGATACCCCTCAAAGTTATGCCCTTCGATGATATTGTAAAGAAATTATTCATCAATTATCAACTTGCTTTGAGGTAGGATTCATTCTCGAAGATATTTGCCTAGCAATTAAAAAAATCTCAATACTTGAGCCATTGAGATATACTATGACCTCATTATGACTAGAAAAGTATGAAATACAAACACAAAATAGAAAAGGTCGGAGTTCTAGTTCTACCTCTATAGACCCCTCGTTCGAAATTGGTGAATGATGTAATTACACTCAAGAAAAATCACACAAAAACTACCTTAACAAATGCTCCAATGAAGACATATCTTCCAAATATAGAAATAATTGTCCCACTTTGCCTCGTAGAATCACTCGCACCACCAATAAGCACAACTGTGATGTCAAAGAGGAAGAAGAATAATTTGAAGATCTACAACAAGAGAATGAGGACGGAAACGTTCTTGAGATTGAATAAGTTAAGGATGATGTGCATATTAGTTTCCTTTAGTAATCTTTAGGATATGATGATGATGAAGCACCAATTTTCTCGTGCGCGGTGTTCTCTTACTCTAAATCTCAAAAGAAAGCTTCTTCCTCTATATCTTCCGTGAAAAATAAGAAGAGAGGAAATCCTCTAGTGGCAACCCCACGAACAAGATAGTCAAAAGAGGATCTCCACTCCCACCGTTAATGAAATCAACAAAGGAGAAACCAAACCTCATAATAAGTAATAAGAAACCTTTTGTGCCAAGTAAGTCCTCTAGTGTTTTCCTAGCCCCAATTCTACATATAAGGATAATCTTGCAAAATCATCTAATGCTCAATCAAAATCAGCCACACCTTACCAACCTCGTACTTTATCCTCTATAAGTTCCTAAGATTCCTAATCAGCATCACCTCTTCCTTTTAAAACACCCATTGTTCCAGGAACATCAAGTTCATGCACCTTATCTCCTTTTGATATAATTGAGCATGTGAATAAGTCTAAAGCTCATATTTCTTAATCATAATTTTTGCAAACACACCTTGAGAAATTTAAGAGGATCTTCAACTATATCAAGGGTGGTAATCCAAAATCCAATGTTGTGAATCCCAATTCCTAAGGGATACTTCCAACACCACCCACTCTGCCATCATAATTTTTTTTACATGGATCACTTCTAAAACCAATAAGGTAGAACCCTTCTACCTCTCCCTCTTGATCAAAGGCCATCAACTGAATAATTGCATCATAGACTCAGGGAGCCTTAGATAATGTAATTCCCATCAAAGTTGTTAATTCCTTAGACTTACCTTGACACGAGAAAATGAATATTTATACTCTATGGAGTTGAAAGAGGTGTCATTAGTAGAAAGAATCAAAGAAACTCAACCGGCCATAGCGGATTCCTAGATAAGAAGGTTTTGTTAACTATTTTGGTGGCAGATATCCCAACATCTTTTGGCATGTTACTAAGTAGGAGCTTTTGCAGAGACTTGGGTGGCAAAATTCAAATGGATTGGTCTTTTGTGACCATTCTAGTGAAGGGTGAAATGAAGAATTTGTTACCCATATGGAAGATCAAGTATATTGTTTGAAATTTTTAAGATCCTAAAGATAAAATCTTGTTCCAAGATAATGGGTCAGGTAACTACTTCTTCACATCCGAAAGAGATGAGAATCTACCTCTCCTCACGAAAGATGAAGAAGACCAATTGTGGACAATGGAATTTGATGTCGATAATTCTAAGTTGGAATTGCTCTTACTTATCCTTCGGTGAGTTGTTCCAAATTTTCCTATAAACTACAATTTGATAATACCAACAAAACTACCAAGTATGAGGCCCTTCTTCTTGGAATTGATGTTGTTGAATCCATGGTCATCAAGAAACTCAAATGTCTCTGATGCTTGAGGTAATTGTCAAGTAGGTAGTAAGAGATCAATACCGTGTCAAGAACATGAGACTCAAACACTAAGAATTGGGTATGGGACTACATTAAATATTTTTATGTTTTTTCCATCCAATTTGTTCCCGTGAGAAGAATGAAAAATTGGAATCTCTTATAGTTCTTCCTTGAGGATTTCATACTCATGCTCCAATAAAGACAAAGTAAATGTTGAAATGGTTTTCAGACCAAGTGTGTTGGATAATGTAAATCGTTGACATTATTTAATGATGATAGTTAATTTCTCTCTTTCTTGGAACAAAGAGACAACTCTAGTATCCTCTTCATGAGGGAAGTGATAATCCAAATTGGGAGTCAAGGATAGATGAAGATAAATAAGAGATAGGTGGATTATATTTATAAGGTGTCATCAAATTGAAAGGAAACAAGATCCCTAAAGGTCTTATCTTGCTTGAATATTTTTTTGACAAGCATGACATATTAATAAAAAAAATCTTAAAAAATTCATGGTGCCTAGTTTATTTTGAAAAAGAAAACATTTGTATCACAAAGCAACTAAGGATGGTAAATATGGGCAAGTGTTGGTCACCAAGAAGAGAATATTTGTTTCATTTTTTAGAAATTATTATGATGTTTTGGTATACTCGTTATGATGAACTCAAGTCATTCCAACCCAACTAGATGAATCACTTGATTCCACTTTGAATCCTGAAGCCAAGCCTTTTAGGCAAAAGCAATGACCATATAATCCAAAAATTATAGATACCATCAAGGAAGAATTATTAAAGGTGCTTAATGTAAGGATCATCTTCCCTATCCACCACTCTATGTGGTAGAAATTATTGTTCCAAAGATAGAAGAAGAATGTAGAAATAAGGATATGTGTAGATTTATGCAATCTAAATCAAGCCTCATTAAAGGATAACTATCTGTTGCCTATCATGGATAACATGCTACGAAAGTCACAAGATAAGAGATGTTACCATTGCTTGATGGTTTCTTTGAGTATATATATAGATTGAGGTAGCTAAATAAGATAGATCCAAAACAACTTTAACAACTCCATGGGGAAATTTTTCCTATAGCGAGAATGCCTTTTGTCTTATCAACATCGAGTGACGTTTCAACGAGCAATGGATTTGGCCTTCAAAGATATCAAGAATTACATCATCATCAACCTTGATGATATGAAGATCTTTTCAAAGAAATGGGGAGATCTTATAAAACATCTAGAGAAAGTGATGATTAGGTGTCAACAACATGGAATCTCTCTAAATCCCAAGAAGTACATATTTGGCATTACTAAAGGGAAACTTCTTGGGCACATTATGAACAATGAGGGGATAAAATATAGAATCATGGTCATTGGTTTTGTCATTGATGTCAAGTGGAATTTATGGAAAAGGAGTAAATGATTAAGTGAAGCTCAAAGTGAGAGGTATGAAGGTTTATTGGTAGTGCGTTCTCAATGATAGTTGAACTCAAAAATAGGTTTCAAGATGATGCAATCTTGGTCAGTGAGGTAGGATACAACTAGAGGCATGGAGATGGTTGGAAAGCCTAACACATGTTATCTACAGGTCATACATGATGACTCTAGCATATTAAAGAGATTTTGGAATGAGCAATAGGTCAAATTTTGGGAGTTAAAGTTGTAACTGGTCCATTTAGGCCTAGTTCTAGAGCTTAATGAGATTTATGGTCATAAATCAGGTCAACAAAAGAATAGGTAAGCATAGGAGGATCCTAGAACATTACCTAAGGCATGTATGAGCTTTCAAAAATCTTATTTTAGCTCCTGGAGGTAAAATTCAAATGTTCACCAAAAATGCCCTTGAGAAAAGTAGTGAATGATGTGGTAAATGAGATAGGTCTAAGCCGTATAGGAAAATTTATGGAAAAACAACCTACATATTATGTACGGGAGTGTGTTTTAGTGCTTCATGTCAAGTTTCATTAAGTTTTGAAGATAGGTTGTGTGAATGAACATGATATGAAGTTAGGAGATGAAGGTTAACTTCTTGTATAAGTCTCGAGACAATGTGTTCATTCTCTAAGTTACCTTGGGTAGGTAGTGTGAAAGTGTAAGTTTGTTTCTTTTAAACTTCTCTCTATGATCTTGTAAAGATGACTGTGTTATGTGTTATGGTTTTAATATTTATCATTGAAAACACTTTGCATTAAAGTCCTTCAAAGTTAGTGATCATGTTCTTCTTAAATTTTCTCTACGTTGGCTAGTTAAAATAAACCTTCGATTCCAAGGAAAATATTTTTCCATGTGCTAGTTGGGTGAACTATGAAGACTTTGTTTGCATTCTTGTGAAAGACAAAGAAGAAGCTGTATGTATAGTTTAAAATATTGAAAAAATACAACTATCAAATGAAATGAAGGATTGAACATGTATTCTTAATCTCTAGTTACATTCACTACAAGTATAGTGTCACAAAGGTGAAGAATGAAGTATTTAGAGATCTCATAGACACGCATAGGGTTAGATTTCCAAAACCCTATTTATGCACGTATCAAAAGACTAAGTAATTTTGGAATTATCGAAAGATTCTAGGGCATGTATGGTTATGAATATTGTCAATATATATTCTTTCCCCTAGTAAGATGTATTTGAAGGAGTATCTATCCGAGATTGCATGTAAAGACACCAAAATCCTCGGTGTTGCAAAGACTTTGTGGAAAAATAATTTATGTTGTAATTTAGATATTTCTCCATGAAGTAGAGTTGGAATGAATTATTCTCTTGATGGTTATTATTGACCTAAATACAATATCCAAGATGTGAAAACCATTGATCTCCTGCCCTTGATGCATAATTAAGTTGGACTTTGAATATAAGAGTAATTTTGTACACTCAATGTGCTTCCATGCTCAAATAGAGGTTTGAAACTCAAAAGTGGCAAAGAAAATGTCTAGATTATAGTTATAAGGGCTAAGAAGATGTTGATAACATTTCATGTGATTGTACATATGAAAAAAATATTTTTAAACCATTTAACATATATTATTGGACGATGGGCATGACAAGGGTATGAACAAATGTTTCTAAGATATCAAGAACACTAAAGTGAGAATTTTTTTCTTTTATGGAAAAGTGTCATACTTTTCCTACACAATATCTTGAAGAAGTCCGTAGGATTAACAATGTATCGTAGAACCTCAAATTTCTTTATGCACCTTATGACATTTACACTAAAAATCATTTGATCTCCGTAGCTAGAGTTACCAAGTAAAGAAAATTCAATATTCCTAAAAGTGGAATGTGAAAAGGTGTGGAGTATGTTCCAATATATATATAAAAGTATTCTTTTATATAATGAAGATGAGGATGGTTTTTGATGAGGTGAGTGCAAATTAGCATATGTAATAAAAATTCAAGTGATATGGAACAAATGAAAAATTAGGAGGATGAGTATATCATTCTTACAATGAAGAGTGCATAGGTTGATAAGAAGCCCGATTATTACCGAGAGTACACTAAAATATACATTATCTTTGAGGAAATGAATATATGTTTTGCTAAATGAGGATAAATGAGCATAAAAATTAGGTGGTGATGACTAGATCTTGGATTTTCTCAAATAAATGAAACACGAGGGATTAAAGTGAACATGAAACTAAAATAGGTCAATAAAGATGAGATAAGAGCTTGGTTATATGAGAATAACCTCGTAAATTAGGGTGTATGAAACAGGGGAAAAAGTGATATTTGAGAAGAAATTGTGCCTAAAATCAACCTTGTATGACAGAGGTTTATAACAAATAAATCAAGTAGAAAATGATATTGAGAAGAGAAGAAGAGTGAGATAATTTAGTTGTCACTATCAGTTGTATGAGACAATAATTTTAGTGTGACAAAAATATTAATTAAAGCCTAAGTTATAGCTTAGCATTTTGGGAGTTGTTACTTCCCTATAAGTTAAGGATCACTAAAGGCCAATTGTTGTTGGACTAAACTTGGGAGTTGAATATTCCAGACATGTTGAATCTTGTCAAATACTAAGTGGAAGCTTGATTGAATTTTGGAGTTGCATCTCCATGTTGATTAGAAGATAAACTTTTAAATTAATGTAAAAGATACAAGACTTTATTTTCCTAAGATTTCTTCTTGGTTTCATTGGGTTTTTTTCCCAAATTAATCATTTTCTCTCTATGTATACTCTCCTATTAATTGTGTGTGTATGCTTTTATGTGTTCATCATAGCAAGATTGAGAAAATGGAAATGTCTGTAAATTTTGAATAGACATTGATTCACCCCCTCTCAGTGTCCTAGTTTTTAACAATTGGTATCAGAGCGTGGTCCTTATGAATTAAGCTTAAAAACTTGGAGGTTGATGCAAAGGTTCATGTCAATTTCATCTAGCCATCAAAGCAAGAATAAAAGATCAATCACTTCATGCATTAACTATAATGTTTGTAAAATCTTGTATAGTTGTAAATTTGATTTTAGTAGGTCATTTGGCTCCTTCTTACACTATTTAACCTATCTCTGATCCCATTCCAAGCCTTAACCATCATCATTATCTCTGAATTCAAGAGTCTTGACTTAAGCTTCTTTTTTTGCCTTGTTGCCCACTTTTTATCCACAAAGGGTCTTAGTCAAATTTAGCTAAATTTGGCTTATGGATTAACTAGGATTCAATATTCACTTCAAATTTGTCCCTTGTGTTCCTATGATGCTATAGAAGTCATCCAAATGCATGTATAAGGTTCAAATGCTTGTCTTTCCTTTTTTGTCTTTCAACTGCCTTTATAAGCACCTTAAGACCATGTTACTACGAATATTCACACATCTAGACTTTTAGAGGTACCCAGAGGATTCTAAAAGACTCATTAGTTTACCCTTGTCTATCCCGACATGTGACCCGAATTTCAAACTTTAAATCTTTTCCCAACTCCATATACTTCTCCTTTTGCAATTTGATTCTTAACCCTCAAGTAGGTCTTGTAAAGGCTATCATCATACTTATCTTAGAGTGTAAAAGGTTCCAAAGCACAAGTGAGGGGATTTTTGAGTGCCCATTATGGTATTCAATTTTCCATACAAAATCCCTAGGATTTCACCTACTTTTTTGGTAAATTTACCCTTCAAACAAGTCCTTTGACTGGTTTTATTCCTCCTTCCAACAAAGTGTTAAGGGAAATCTCCAAAATTAACCCTTCAAATTCCAAAATTCCTTCAAAATATGCAAGAATAAGTCCTTCCCATCCTATATTACCAATTTATAATCAAAATCCTCTTATTTATACGCTCAAATCTCTAATCATAACTCTTTCATTCTCATGCATTTCTGAGAAACCCAAGAATCAAAATCTTACTATATAAATTTATGTGCTTGGACTAAAGGTCCCAAAATTGATATGAAGGTATATATTAATGATATCTAAGAGATGAGCTTACCAAGAGGTTTTGATAAAAGGTTTAAACCATCTTCTTCTCAATTTTTTTGCTATTATGCCTATAGGCCTCTATCTCAGCTTATACTTCTTCCCAAATGACAAAGTTCCCAGATTTTAAGGGCTTCTCACCCCAAATCCAACTAATTATGTTCACATCCCCACCTTAGATGTAAAATAAATATTTTCAAGGCTTGGTTCCACCTTTAGGGTCTTCTCACAAAAACCCTCATTAGTCCGAATCTGTGCTCTACCCGGAAATCATGATAAATATTTTGAATCAAGATCTAATTCTTAGAACTCGTGACTGCTTTGGTCTTCCTAAAAAACTTTTGTAGTAGATATTTTTGAGCATCAAGTTCATATGCAAGATCACATGTGATTAGTGATCATAGTTTAAAAGGAATCAAGGTTATTTCGCCTATACTTAGTCTTCTCAAACACAAAGGACTTGAAAAAATAATTATTCATTCAAGTTATAAGTGTATGTCCATCAAGAATTCTATAGTCACTTTGATAAAATCTCAGGTCTTATTTTGCAAGAAATAAATCATCTCACAACTAATCTTTGTTCATAGTTTTGTTTACCTAGGGTTTGATGATCATGCACTTGAAGCCCCTTTCAAAACACTCCAAAATCTTACCGTGATCTTATCATATCACTCAATAGATGTTTAAAACTAAATCACAAGATATATTCACTTCAAGACTTGCTAATATAATATGAACTCAAAGCATTCTTAGACATAATATACCATAACAGTTATTACTCGCTTTCGAGATTACCTCAACAATACCATACTTCCACACACATGTTTGAATACAGGAAAACATGAAATGATATTTTTATTCGAATGAGAATATATTTCTTAAACTTATTCCACACTTAAATGATCTATACTATCAAGATACAATTGCTTTATTCCTGTAAAAACAAAGTATCACTTACAAAAACATTTTTTCATTGAAAATTCCAATCTTCTTGAATTTCTTCACTCCCTTCCTCAATGGAATGCATATTAACCATCTTCCCTTTGAATTTATCTCATTTCATACACTATACTAAACCCTAACTATTTTATAAAGACTTATATTGTCCATCCATGGCCATTATAGGCATGATATCATCATTTCTAAAAATTTATACATTTATTGGCTTAGAATATATCTTACAACCTATGACATCATGTATATTCATTAACAAAAACCCTAGACTCCTTATAACCTCCTTGTAATCACACTCCTTTATAATTTCAAATTTCATTTGGAGGGAAATAGAAAAAGGAAGATAATTCAAATTTTAAAACTTATTATTTGCTTGTAATGAATCCCTAAGCTTGTCAAAGGTATTTCTCATGTTCCAAAATTTCCAAAGCATGAGAAGAAGGGAGATTGATCACAAAATGTTCATCATTTTATGATGATCCTGGATCATACTCATGGGGTAGAAAATGAACTCTTGTATTTTGAATTCCATGACTGTATACCTACATTTTCAAGAGAATTTCCAACTTATTTACATGATCCCGATCTATATTCTAATCCGCTACTATTCTTGACCATTATTAGGCCACCTGGATCGATACTTGTGTTTTGGAACTTGCATATTCTTTGAAATAGCACCCCTTTTCTTCGGATTCCTTCTTCATTATATCCATTTTCATTTCTTCATCAATTTTACTTGTACACATAGACATAAAAACAACAAATATAGATTCTTTACCATGTTTTTTCATATTCTCCATCCTTTTATGGATCTCTTAAAACTGGTTTTCATCATTTGTTTTACTAGAAAGGATTGAAATCTATCCATTTTCTTTAACTTCTTACTTTTTTCTTGCTCATCCAACTTATTCACTATACCAACTTGTTCCATGCTTGTTTCATGCAATGTGTTTGGACATAGAGTTATATACTTTTGCATGAGTAAGGTATACAAAGAACACCAATGGAGATCTTGTAGTACTGAATATGAAAAGAATATAGTGTGTTTCAATTGCAAAGAAAAAGGTCACATAGCTAAGTAGTTACTAGAAGAACCATTAATTAGATTTTGGGATTAAGAGGACTCAAGAGGCAAGAACTAGGTTGTATGCTTCAACTATCATGGGTAAGGGCATTTGCAAGACACCGTCATGAATCCCAAGATATAATGAAAATTTGAATGTATTCGAAGGAAAGGCACAAATGTATTAAAGTTGAAGGAAAACTTTGAAGATAAAACCAAGCTATCCATGGTTGAGAAAGACACTGGAAGAAGAAAATAAAATGGATATACAAGGTTGAGGAAACAAACTTGGGATTTGAAAATGAAGACAATGATAAGAAGATAGCTTGCAAAAATCTATGAAAGTCACAAGAGAGTCTAGTAAAAACAAAAAAATAAGAAGTAATGAAAAATCCAAGAAGGATGAAGGAAACTCTAGTGCAAAATATGAAGAACTTGTGGCTCAAGCAAAGTTAAAGAAGGTGTATGAGATACAACATGTATGTTTATCAGGTACCCAATAAGATAGTGAAGGCTCAGAAGATTATATTATTATACCAAGGAGTACCTCTAATAATAATAACAAGATCTCAAGAAAAAGGTAAAGAATTGAGTCATCATGATGTTTTGATGGCTTTTGTCTTCTATAGGCTTCTAGAAAGCATAAGTCAACTTAAATAAGTAATTCTAAGAAATTCATGCTTTTCATTAATACATCAACCTACAAACCAAAGTGTTCTCCATGATGATTATGTGTAAATAGTCAAAAGTGTGTGAAAGGATGTGGTCATCAACAATTGTCAAGGTGTGGTGTTTTCATGCAAAGATTATGGGGTATTAACCATTGTTGTCACAAATGATTCATGTCAATTTCATCATTCTTAGTTTACATATAGGAAATTGAAGATCTCAAGGGCATGTAAGGTATCCCATGGTCCGTGGGATCAATTTTATCTCTATGTTTCATTCTCCAAGGAAATAATCAATCATGTAAAGTTCTATTCAAAGATGTTAAGTTTGGTTCTAAAATTTTGACCTCTACAAGAATTCAATGGTTGAGTGGAATTAAATGTTTTGATGATAAGCATTGCTTCATTGTAATCTTAGTGTGAGTGATCTTTATGATCAAGAAGGATGCATAGGATTTTGGTCAAATAATTTGAAAGTGGTCTGTTAGGTGAACTTTCCAACAATTTCCTTATCCTCAAAAGAATTATTTTAGCACATGATAATGTACAAGTGGTGTAAGTGAATCAAGGAAGGAACATCATGAATAAGTGTTGAGTGAGAGAAGACAAAATAACCATTAAAGAAATAATGTCACCTTATGACCCTTCAAGGACATTTGATTGATAGGTAAGTGACTGAGTGATTTAATCTAAGATATCCCTAGAGCGAGTAACCTTGCTTCAATGTGCATCTATAGTAAGATAAGGAGAAATCGATTGTATTAAACCCTTAAATGGTTCACCCTTATTTTATTGGTAAAAAAATAAGCTAGGAAATGATTAGATAAACCTATAGTATCATTTTTGAGTCTTGAGTGCAAGAAAAAATCATGATGTAAATAAATTCAACTTCATGAGTTGATTGGGAAACCCTCACTTGGTGCGAGATAGGGCTCATGTTTTGAGGGCTCCATTTGATGATTTTGGTCATAAAACTTAGTATATTTTAGGAAATAATTTTTACTTAGTGATTCCAAAAGAAATTTTAAAGTCTAGTGGATTCATGTCGAATTGTGGGTGATAGTCTAAGTGAGAAGCAACAAACACAGACCTAGGCCTAATTATTAGCCCAACTTTGTGAAGGAAGAAGGGGTTATAATTAAAGAGAAATATTGAAACTTGAAACTCAACATGGAGATGAAAAATGGTAATTGGAAATGCCTTAGTATTTCTCCGAGTCCAAGGACAAGGGATGTTTGGCATGACAATGTGTTAGGAATAGGCTGGTAGGATAATAAACTAGTCAAGGAAAGGTCAATATGGAAGAGGAACTTAAAAAATGAAGGAGATAATAAAATTTGGTATACACCAACGAGGGAGACAATGGTAAGAAGAGGTGCTCACAACTTACATGAGAGACTCATGGAATGTCCTATTCATGAATTGAGAAAATAGCCTTGTTTTGGGCATGATAAAGGGGTAATTTTAGAACAAGTTGGTGAATTTGGAATTTTAAAGGTTGGTGATTACTTGAGGACCAAACAATATTATTAATAATCCCAAGGCATGGAGAACCAATGCATCAATTCCATTAATTTCTAACTCAAAATTTCACCTTTCTAATGGGGTTATCCTTGAAGAAGAACAAAGCTAAACCAGGAATTTGAAATGGTGGAAGGTGAACACATTAATCAAAACATTGACAAATGAAGGAGCATAATGAATAAGGATTTCACTTGGAGAATAGTGAAGTGAAGGAGGAAGAACAATGATGAAAATACTTGCTTGAAGGTTCAAGTTTTTCCACACTAGTGACTTGGTCATTCAAAGGCAATTCAAAGGTAGTATACATCAAAGGTGAGAACATGTTTACTTAAATCTTATCAAAGCTCACTTGGATGAATTCATAGCTTATGATAGAGGTAGTTGAATAAGATCATTGGATATTCCAAAGTGGAGGTTAAGAGTTAAGATTAAGAGTTGAATATAATAAATTTGTTACTTGTATGATCCAACTCGAGAAATGACATGATTAAGATGCATTAGAAGTAGAATTGGGTTTGTCTATTGATAAGAGTGAATTGAATGCTTGAATTTGAATGATGAATTGAATACTTGTTAGATGATGGTTGAGTTTGATAAAGGACAAGAAGAAGCCTAAAAATCTAGAGATAAGAGAGTCCTTAGGTTGTCTAAAGACTAATAATGAAGATCTCATACACTATAAGTTTTTGTAGGTAGGAGTGGATCAAAGCTAGTAACCTATAGGTTAGAAAAATGTTTTTAGGATAGTAAAAGTTGAATGGGGTCTTCAAGCACACCTTCAAGATTTCAAGGAAGTTAATGTGATAGGTTTTTCAAGGAAGGAGATAGTAAATAGAGAATAAGAGGCACATAATAATGCATATAAGGTGATACACAAGGTGTATAATGTATGTTGCAGGTTTGTAGGGTAGAGTTCACTAAAAAGGGTGCATTAGGATAGATAGAGGATTGATGATATGTAGTCTCGTAAAAGGGAGGATAAAATGATGCTAGGGGAGAAGTATGAACTGTTTTTTAGAATGTTGAAGTGATACACCTGAATATGAAGATCATAGGGTCAGAATGAGCATTGAAGTTGATTGCAAGACATCAATTCATTTATTCAAGACACGAGTGGCCATATAGTGATTCTAATCCAAGTGGGGGCTTCTTGAGGTGAGTTTATTTTTTTAAGTGATTGTTTGCATGTTGTTTTCCCTGTTGAGCTTAGGTCCCTTTTTCATAGATGTAAAATGGGGAGAGAGTGTTTCTAGAAAATAGGAATGGTGTTTTGAATTTTTTGGTGTGTGTTTTCCATCAAAGGTTTCTAAGTTGTTGCCATCAATGACAAAGTGGATATTGTTGAACCCTAGTCATCGGTGTTGTCATTAATATCAAGTATCATTAATGGAAAAGGATTAAATGGTGAAGTGAAGCCTAGTCAAAGGTATGAAGTTTTATTGGTAGTTCCTTCTTGGTGATATTTAGAGCTCGTGAAAGAGGTTTCAGTTAATTACAAGATGATTCCAGGATGTTACAAGCTTTGTCGGTGAGGTAGAAAACCACTTTGGAGGCATGGAGATGGTTGATAAGCCTGAAACATGTTCTCTACATGTCATGCATGATGATTATAGCATGTGAAAGACATTTTATAATGAGAAACAGGTCAAATGTAGGGATTCACAGTTGTAACTGGTCCATTTAGGCCTAGTTTTGGAGCCTAATGAGGTGTATGGGCACAAATATAGTCAAGAAAATACTAGGTAAGAATGGGAGGAACCTAGGAACATTGCTTAAGGCATATATGAGATTTCATAAGGCTTATTTTATATCCTTAGGTTAAAATTCAAATGTTCACCAAAATTTCTCTTAAGGATTGACATTGAATGCTGAGGTAAATGAGATAGGTTCGAGATGTACATGAAAATATATATGGAAAACCAAACTATGGAGTGTGTATGGAGTGTGTAGATGGGTGTGTTGTAGTGCTTCATGCAAAGTTTCATCAAGTTTTGAAGATAGGTTATGTTAATGAGCATGATATCAAGTTAAGAGATGAAGGTGAACTTCTAGTATAGGTCCCAAACAACGTGTTGATGCTCTACGTTGCCTTGGGTGGGCATTGTGAAAGTGTAAGTTTGTTGCTTATAAAAATGATCTATATGATCTTGTCAAGATGACTGTTTTATATGTTATGGTTGTAAGATTTCTCATTGAAAACACTACATTAAATTCATTCAAAGATATTCTTCTTGAAATTCCTCTACATTGGCTAGTTAAAAGAAACCTTCAGGTGCCAAGGACAATGTTTTTCCATGTGTTACTTGAGTCAACTTGAAGACTATGTTTTCATTCTTGTGATAGTCAAAGAAGAATTATATGTGTTGTTTGAAATCATGAAAACCTACAACTATCAAATGAAATGAAGGAATGTATTCTAAATTTATAGTTACATCCTCTACAAGTATAGTGTCACAAAGGTGAATAATGAAGTGTTTAGAGCTCTCATACACACATCTTGGGTTTAATTTCCAAACCCCTCTTTATGCATAGTATCAAAATACCAAGCAAGTTTCGAATTACCTTTAATATTTCAGGCATGTATGGTTATGAATATTGTCAATGTATATACTTCCACCTAGTAAGATGTATTTCAAGGAGTATTTGTTTGAGATTGCACATAAAAACAACAAAAACTCTCGCTTTACAAGATCAGTGTGGCTAAACAATGCATGTTCTAATTTAGAGAGTACTCCATGAAGTAGAATTGGAATGAATTGTCCTTTTATGATTATTATTGACCCAAAGCTAGTATCCAAGATGTGAAAACCATTGATCTCCTGCCCTTGATGCATACTCAAGTTGAACTCTAACCGTAAGAGGAAGTCTCAGACACTCAATGTGCTTCCATGCTCAAATAAAGGTTTGAAACTCAAAAGCGAGAAAAGAATATTTCTATATTAGAGTTCAAGATGTTGGTAACGTTCCATGTGACTTTCACATGTGAAAATAATCTTTTTAAGCCATATAACATCTCTAATTTGATGTAGGACATGACAGGGGTTTGAAGAAACATTTCTAAGGCAACAAGAGTAGTCAAGTGAGAAGTTTTGTATTTTATGGAGAGTTTAATACTCTTCCTACATAGTAGCTTGAAGAATTTTGTAGGATTAAGCATGTGTCGAGAGAACCTCATATGTCTTTATACACCTTATCACGCTTATACTAAAAATCATTTGATCTCCCTAGCTCGAGTTATTAGGTAAAGAAAAGTAAAGAGTTCTAAAAGTGGAATGTAAAAAGGTATAAAGGAGTTTGTTCTAATATTAAAAATATTCTTTTATTTAATGGAGATTATGATGGTTTGTGATGAGGTGAGTGCAAATTAGTGTATGTATGAAAAATTCACATGATATGGAACAAATAAAAAATTGCGAGGATAAGTATATCATTCTTATAATGAAAAGTGCATAGGTTGATAAGAAGTCCTAATTATTACTATGAGAGTAAACTTAAATATACAAGAGATTTGATGAAATGAATGTATTTTTGCTAAATGAGGAGAAACGAGTAGAAATATTAGGTGTAACATCCCCATTTTAAGATACCAGAACAAGGGAAATTTTTTTTTTTATAAAACGTTCTCTGTTATGAATTATATAATTCAAACACACGTTCAAGTTTTAATAATTGTTCTCTGCCCAAACAATGCAGTTTGGAACACACAATTTCCTTTTAAAACTAATGTTCCCTGTTCACATATTTGCAATATGGAACACACATTCAGTGCCATTCAATCATATAACAGATTCCATATGCTGTTGTAAATGACTCGAAGAACTACCGATCTCCCATTTTCATGGCTCGGAGTTTCAACGATCTCTCATTTCATGACTCGGCAACTACCGATCCTTCATGTTCATTCATGCATAGTATAATATATATACAAGGTTCTCTTACCATTTCTAGTTATCAAAGTGATCCATTTAAGAAGCCTATCTGAATATCTGTTACTGATATTCATCTGACATCCTGCATCTTAAATTAGGTGATTAGGACAACGCAACCAGCACTTGCGATACTTTGGCCAAAGATTTTCACATGCTTTATTTGATCATATTCCTAGATGTGATACACACCAATGGAATACGTCCTTCACCTCACTTCACCTGTTATCTAGAATGGTCTTTCCTGGTTCCTACCAATCCTTCCAAATTAAGGTCAAATTCTAACTCCAACTAGCAATATGAACGAGTATAGGAAGGCACTCATGGTAACTAAAGATACGCAAACATACGGTGTCATCCCTAAATGACTCCGTGTGTCTAGTTATCTTTAGTCCTCCGGAGTCACTCCTTATACGTGATCACACTCCTATCCCCAGCCAAGAACTTAATATTCAGCCTATGTATTCTTGATGATTTAATTCAGGAGGGCATTGTAATATGTCAGCTATAACATTGTGTCGTCATGAAGACCCCGCCTTCATGATGACACCATGCTATAGCTAGCGTATGTCAATATCCTACGGAAATCCTCTCATCGAGAGTACACATCCAGCTCCAGTGATTTGGTTATGATCTTAATATTTAAGATCAACTTTCAGCAGCCATGCTAATCCTTTATCCTCATTCTCGTTATAGTTGTATGTAGCTAAGAAAGACTAAATCCATCTTCTAGCTTACTATGCATCTTCTCCTTCATACCGAAGGGTTGCATTTTCTCTACTTGGTTCTTTTCTTAATCCTTGGATTAAGCAGCCCATTACCGATAGACTTAATAAGTTTAACCTATTAAACTTAACCAAGTTTTCCACAACTGTAACCAAATTCAGAATTCCAGCTTATTAGACGTCATTTAAACGAGGTCTAATTCTCAATAAATATATTCATTTATTCTCCTTAACCTTACATAGTTAAGGTCTATTAGCCCTGGATATATTTTTCCCATATCCTTACTTTCTGAATTTAACATACGAGGCTATTAACGGAGTCCGAATACGAAGTTCGGTTGCTCCTAAGTTATTTGATATTCCTTAGCTTTCAAGCTAATCCCGAATACCTTTCAGTTATGAGATCATGTTCTTCCTAATCCTTTTTAATGTCAATTAAAAATTCATCTTAACCCAAGTATGAACTAATTGCACATTTCAACGTAAAAGTTGCATTTAGGTAAGAATAGATATCAGTTCCTTTTAAATCCATCCAAGGACAATTGAATAATTCCAAATCAAGAGATAACATTATAATTCTAATTTAATCAACAATATCAAACTGATATAGTCATTAAAATATCACACTTGTATTTGTATTCATCAATCCATTTCATAATCCATACATTTGCACCCAAATGACTGAACTTTGTTTATATTAAACAACGTTACAACTCATAGATAGAAGAATGTACTTTCTTCTTTTTCCCAATTCCTCGTAGAGGAATAATAAACTATCAAATACAATTCCTCTTCAGACAATCAAAAGAAGTATCAGAAAACAACCATGTCTTCGTTTTAATCAAGTTCCATTTGCAAAATTACTTGCACGGATCAGTTCAATCGAGCATATTAAGCACTTGTCATTAAAATGAGGTGCTTCTAATTAACTGTCTCAATAAAAGAACCCTGCTTTTATGAAACGTTAATATAAACATCAATCAAGAATTAAGTATAAAAAAGAATGAACAGCATGACAACTGAACCATCTAAATACCATCCCAATCAATCAAAGAACTACTGTCCTTTTTCCCAAATGATCATTACAAAAAGTAATTTCCTTCAACAGTTCCAGATTACAACATCTGTAAAAACTAGGAATACAAGTATGTATACTGCTGTTATAACATAACTGCTATCAATTCCATTTCCTTTCATTAGTAATAAACTCAAGGATAAAATCTAACTGAAATGTAAACCAATTACTTTCCTTTCAGTTCATGCATCTCATTTGATTTCAAGCAATCAAGTACAGATGAGAAAAGTAAACAACAATAAAATATAGATGCCTAATCCCAAGCAATACAAAATTCGTTTCTTAACGATTACAGATTCCCAACTGTATGAGAGAAGAAATGATCATTATTCCAAGTTATCCATCCACATTCCTATTCCTTTCCTCATGACTGTACTGAAAATTGAATCCAAACGAGACACAAATCAAGATAACAGTTCAGAGTGAAACTTACAAAATCCATTCAGAATTCACTTTCCAACAGCATAGAATAACTCCATTCATATACAGCTTTAAATGAAAACAAGGAAGAATTTATTATCCATATCAATACTTCCTTTCAAGCAGGCACATATGAATACCAAAAACAGATTAGTAAGACATCGTATTCATCATAGAACAAGCAGTATAAAGATGCATACTATGTACTTACTGTACTAGAAGGATTCATACTTCCTTCACTGTATTTTAACCAAATAAACAGTTATACAGTCACTTAATCAATTATTCACATGACTTTCTATATCCATGAATGCACACAGTTCATAAATAACCATTTGCACATTGTTGTTACCTACAGCAAGCCCAATCCGGGTGTACAGTGATGCTCTATTATTGCTATTGCCAGAACTCAAACAGCAAGAAGAGAAATATTCATTCCTTTAACTATTTCAATAATAAACATCCATTTTTTTCAAACACAACAAGAATCACTCAAGTCGAGTCCAATTTTTTTGAATGACAGTGCAATCAGAGATCACACGAAACATTTCAACCTTCCGTTTGTACAGAAAGAAAACAACACTCAGAAAAATAATCTAAATACCGCTGTCACTTCCATCAAGCTGAACCTATAATGCTCAATAAAACCCAATTACCGTTTCTTTCAAAATCTAAAACAAGAAAAAGGAAGAACTCGTTTCCTTCTACTTTCAGTAAAGAAACAATCATCTTCTTCAAAATGTAATAAAAACACCCAAATCGTGTTTATTTTATCATGACAGCTCAACCCATATTGACAATAGAACAATTGTTCAACAATGAAAAACAAACTCACATAGCCTGTACAGTTTCCATTCAATATACCATATGAAATGAATACCCAATTCGAGTTCCTTGCCAACAAACATTTCTACCCGAAATCCATTTTTCTATTTCATAATGATATGCAGAACTCAGAATACAATAATCATTTATCAATACCTATATCAAGGCAAACCCGCATAGGGTATTAAATGCGCAAGCATGGTACAGACGAAACAGTCTCAAACAGCAAGCCAGTTCCCATATATTTCATTCATTGCACAGAAATACAAAGCCAAGTTCGTTTTCACGACAACAGTCCGAACTGGAAGATCAAACCGCATCAATAAAACACAACAAAATCAACTTTCCACCACAGCAAGAGAAAACATAGCTCATCAATAATTCCAGAAGAAAACAGTTACTTTCTCCAACTCCCACGAATACCCAAATCGTATTCGTTAAATTTTACAAAAGAAAAGCACAACAATAAGAATATTACTATCACTTCCTTCAAACCGAGCTCATAATGCTCAATAAAACCCATTTACCATTTCCTCAAAATCTAAAACAACAGAAGGAGGAGGAACTCATTTCCTTTAAAAAATTCAGTAAAGAAACAATGTCGAACAACTCGCATAGTTAATACGTTCCATCACTCAAGTTCATATTGGCAAAAGAACAATTGCTCAACAATGAAAAACAAACTCATACAGCCTGTACAGTTTCATAACATACAGAATGAATCCCCCATTATGGTCGAATAAATCACACAGCATGGACTGTATTTCCAACATAATAAATACGCAAAGACAGTTCAAATCGCAACAACAAGACAAAACGACTCTACCCAGAATCATTTCCAACATGACAGAAAAATCGACTAAACCCAAATCATCTCAGTCATGACAACAATCAAATAAACCCAAAACCCCCTTCATCAGAAGAGCAGGGTTGTTTTAATGAGACGTTTAAGCAAAGCAAGTAGTTTTAAAGAGAAGGGCTTAACATGCCTGCAATTTTTCCTCGAAGCTCGAAGAAAACCACGTCTACAGGAGGTATTTCCTTCCACACAACAACAAGCTTCCCAACAATCACCTTCTCTCTACAGGCTCGAAAATAGCCTTCGATTTCCAAAGAAACAGAGATAGCAATCAAACACAACTGGTTCGACTGAACCAAGAAAAACCAAATGCAGAGCAACTTCCCAAAAATCCGAACAACACAATGAACAACCAAAAATTCCTCCATACTCTTTCCAAGGCGGGCTGGTCGCGAAGACCAAGAAAATTGAATGCATTAAAGGCTCTACCTTTTTCCTATTTCCTCACGCCACCGCCGACTCGGGTTGGCGAATTACCAATTTCAAATTTTGCATGCAAACAGAGTTTAGTCTCATGACTAACTGAATACCTCTACCTTTTTCCTGTTCCCGCCAAACTTGGCGCTGTCCACGCAAGGACCTACATTCAATGCCATTAAATTTCCTTCCATCCTTATCCTTTCCATCCCCCCATGGGTCTGTGCGTCCCCTTCCTTAGGTTAGGATTAGTTTAGGATTTATAATAGTGTCCAAACCTAGGTCATCGCCTAGTTCTTAGGTTAATAGGATTTAGATCCATTTTCACCATTTTAGAATTTAAAAATCCACTTAGGATAGTAGTTAGGATATAAGGTAGGACTTAGGGTTAGATTAGGGTCTAATCCCTTTAGCACCTAATTAATCAATTTCCAATCAAGTCTTCCCGACTGACATCCAATTCAGTCATGTGCAGGACATTTCATCCCACGTTCCTCATACCTGAGCCACCCGCATCTAGGCATTTATCGCCTTACGAGGTCTCACGTTACACAGTGTATGGTTTGAGAATCAAACCTTTTCCGTTGGCATCTACGTGCCAGCTATTCATACCTGAAATCAGGTGCTGCACATTTATATCAACCTTCAGTCTGGTTTAAGAGTAAATCGGCAAAGCGATTACAAGAAGGCCACAGCATATCTTGGATCAATGGAATTGATTCAAGGTGTGCTATCAATCGCGAATAGAGTTCAACAAGCATACGACAAATTTGTCGTCACATCAACAAACATACAAGCAATAATAACTATTGTCCCATGTAAACAAATTACAGTATGCAAGAATCTAGATTAGCAACACATTCCTTTAAGATCAAAAATATATCTTAACATGTTTGCCTTCATTTCAGCTTCAACATTATGAAAAATAATCACCATGATAACTTACAAAAATCGGGCGTGCTACATTAGGTGGTGATGACTAGGCATTATATGGGCTCAAATTCATGAAACACAAAGGGATTAAAGTGAACATCAAAATACAATAGGTTGATTATAGATGAGATAGGGTCTTGGTTTTATGAGAATGACCTTACAAATTATGGTGTATACACAGATGGAGAGATTGCAATTTGACAAGAAATTGTCCTTGAAATCAGCCTTATATGAAAGAGGTTTGTAACAAAGAAGTCAAGTAGAAAGTGAGATTGAGAAGAGAAGAAGAGTGCGCTAATTTAGTTGTCACTATCAGTTGTATGAGACAACAGTTTTAGTGTGAAAACAATATTGGTTAAAGTATAAGTTGTATCTTATCATGTGGGTATTTTGTTCTTCCCTATAATTTGAGGATTACTAAAGGTTAGTTGTTGCTAACTAAACTTGGGAGTTAAAGCTTCTAGACAAGTTGAAGCTTGTCAAAGACTAATTGGAAAATTGCTTGAATTTTGGAGTTGCAGCTCCATGTTGAGTAGAAGCTCAACTTTGAAATCAATGTAAGATACATGACTTTCTTGTCCTGAGCCTAGTTTTTGGTTTCAATGGGGATATTTTTTCCCATTTTGGTTTCCCACATTAAATCATAAGAAGTTCATATTTTGCGTTACCGAAGGGAAAATTATTGGGCACATTGTGAAAAAGATGGGGCTAGAATTGATCTAGAAAGTTGATAAGATAAATTCAAGCATTTTCCTTACCAAAAATAAAGAAGGGATTCCTTCTTTGGAAAAGTCAAATTTATTTGATGCTTTGTTCCAAATTTCACTAAGTTAACTAATCATGTCACTACTATGATTTAACCTCAAGCAAGCTTCAAGTTGAACAATGAGAGAAAAGTAGCATTCAAGGTGATCGAAGAGAAAATAGCAAAGGATCCCACACGGTATGTGCCAATTTTGATAAGTAGATTATTTTGTGTTGTTATGCTTCCTAACACACACTTTTAGCCATCTTGATCCAAAAGAATGAATAAGGCATTGAAGCACCCATTTCTTTCACGAGTTTCCACTGAAGAACCATGAGTTGAGGTATTGTTATCACCAAATTACAGCACCCCCTGAATGGTCATCATGTGAACAAGGCATCCAATGCAATTTGTGTAACATTGTGTTATCTCTCAAGCTGTGGGACTTGTGAGCTTGAGATAACCTTCTAGAGAAGGTTGGTTCCTCTTCCTAATCCTACCTACCAAAAAATATTCCTAATGCATGCAAGAAAACTACCTAATCCTATTCTATTCACTCCAACGAGACAATGAGAGAGATTACATGAAAATAAACCTACACTAAGAGCGTTAATACACGAAGAAAAGGAGGTGTTAGACACAATCCAACCGCTTGAGATGGAGAGGGTGGACAAGATACACCACAGACCAGAGATGAATTCACATAGAACACCATTTGTTTCCCATCAAACACATCTCCCACAAACCTACAATAAACATTAAAAGTATGCACAATATACCCTGCAATGAAGAGAGGCAAGTAGAGACAACAAAATATGCATAACAAAACACAGTCTATTTCTCCATTAAAAGTTTTCATAGTACATCATTAGTGGGCAAGAGGCAAGAGAATGCCATTAAAAAGCATGGAGAGGAGGCTTAAAGCTCCACATTCAACCCAAAGAGAGAAGAAAGAGAGAGGGGGCAAAGGAAAATGACTAACTCCTTTACAAATGAGCCCCATGTTACAATTTATAGAATTTGAGGATAGAGAGAAAGAGAAATCCCAAAATCTTCTTTCCAACCACTTTCAAGTTGCAATAAATGAGGGAAAAGGATGATATTAGACTTGCAAAATCTCCCTCATGTTGTCCCATAACTTACAATAGTGAAAAATGTCTACGCCCATGCCCATTTAATGCTCTCTCGACCACTTGAAATCACATTACGAGGCTGAACCGGGTCCGTTTTCCATAAAATTCACTATAACATTTTCATCAATCTCTAAATTTCTTGATCCTGTGCGTAGGTCTTGGAACCAAAATTACAAAGTGAGACCAATTTTGTGCAATACCGTTGAGAAAATCTCAAGTTATGAGCTTCGAGTGACTACAAACTAATTTGGTTCTCCAGTGGTTTCTTTCACTCCACATGACCGTGAATTAATTATGGGTAGTTGGAAATGACATTTTAAATATTTTTCCCTCTCTTCTAATGTTCCTTACATGATTTAAAAAGGCTAGGGAATTAAAATGGTGGGCCCATAATCAAATTTTTATTGTTTTATGGGGGATTTGGTTTAACATTTGGCATTAAAAATAATTTCCAGCTCGGCCATCTCGGCCGAGATGGCTTGCACTACGTCGCCAAACACTCCCTTGGATGCCAAGCCCTTTCCACTTACGCGCCGAGTTGTCCCTTTCATGCAGGATATGTTTTCCACATTGAACATCGACCAACCACCGACCCACCGAGTCATTTCCTATGCACCGGGCTATTGGGCCTCCAACCTCCTCGTCCTATCATCCGAGCTCCAAATCGCAATGTTAATCACCCTCCTTTTACTTGCATCGGGTTTTCCCTTGACTGCTACACACCTATCCAACTCAGTGATGTATGATAACTGCCTAGGCCAAGTTTTCCTCCACCTCAACGATTCCACTTGCAAAATGTTGGGTCCTTTTGTCTTGCTTAGCGAGTTGAGTCGGCGTACACTAGCGAGTGCCTTGCTCGGTGCCACGTTGATATGCCTCAGGAACCCTGTCAAGTGCGTTGATAATTATTTGTTTATGTGGGCAATATCATTTTAAGCGGCCCATGTCACCTGTGTTTCCATCTCCCGAACCGGCTCATGCCTCGTGGGGCATTGGGTACTCCTCTGCACCCGCAATGTTTCCTTCGCCCATGTCGGTTCCTAGCCAACTCTTTGGGCCCGCATTCTTTCCCGCGGGCCTAGTCACGTCCGCAAAGAATTTCTCGCCCCACCTTGACTGACTGTGTGGGCCGTTGACCTCCGCGACTCCCACCATGAATTGAATGCAAGACTCCCGACCGATCTCCATTTCCTCACTAAGTGCGTGGCCGACATGCTAAGTTTTAACTCGTCAATGAATTAAGCCTCTCTTTATTTTAGTGGCACTCTTTAATTGTTTTATGCGTCCCCCATTCCCTTAAGCTTGCTAGTTTCTTTCATGAGCTCATCCATGTTTACAACATCTTCTCCCCCCCCCCTTAATGTGTGGGCTCAGTCAACAACAACATCTACCACAATGTAGAGTTTGACCGCCCTATTTACACGTTCTACACCTTTGCAGACTCGGCTCGGGCCATTTCTCACTCGAACTTCAATTCTCCGTGGCTTGGTGGGTCTTTGCACTCGAGCTCCCCAATCACACTTGCTTCGCTTTCGGAATAGGTCACTCCTCTGCACTTGAAAACTTCGGTGATGAACTCGTCATAAAAATTCAATTCGACCCTTGAAATGAGTTTGATACGGAGCTCGGCCCCATCCTAGCTTATGAAACTTAGATCACCTGGGGCTCCTTTTGTCTCTTGAGTAACTTGGATTTGACTTGCATGCATTTTTTGTAGTGTCTCGGTGCTCTACATCAAACTTACTAGTGAATCTCTTGGGCACCACTTCCAACCGTGATCTTGGTGCCTTCGAGTGAGTGTCATTCCACACAACCGATCATGTTTCTATTAAAAGGTCCTCGATCATGATACATTTACCTTGGCCTATGATCCCATGCCTTGTTCATTAGGCTCATTGGTTTGGCCCATACTCCTTCAACGTGCCTTGATTAGTGTCAAGAACAAGCTTGCTATCATTGTGTACATGTAGAACCAACTCGGCATCCCTATATTGACTCGTTCTACCGTGCAATGAATTAGGGGCTCAACATAGCTTGATTCTTCTTTACTATGGATTTCCTCACTCAAAATGTGAACTCGATGCCTACCAACGGTGCATAGCTCAATTAGTATTAAACTAACTTGATTCCCTTCAAGGTAGCTCGTCCCCAAAAAAAAACTCGGTCATATGAAGATGCCTTGGACTACTTGATAAGTAACTCGGTCTCATCTTGGATGTAGTGCCATGTCAAAAACTATCTCGGCATGATGAATAGCTCGATCCTCTATTAGATGAGCTCGGTAGCTCTGTAAAGACACCTCCAATAGCTCGGTTTGTATGAGGCAACTCACCCCTTTGTTTGATTATATGATCGCGACTTTGGTATGGAGATGGGCTTAACCACACATAAAAATAGCTCGGTGGGTATTCAAATAGCTCAATGGCTACATAATGCAGTTTGGCCTTATCATTGGAGTAGCTCGTTGTTTCTACTTCAATCGCCCACCATGTAACTTTCTCCATGACAATCAGCTCAACACAACCCCTTCATCAATTCTTATATCTTCTTTGGATCCTTGGATGTACCAACTTGTGTGGAGATTCCAAGGTCATAAAATATTTCCACGTTTTAGTTGCGAAGGTGGGCCTCATGTATGTTATTCCTTCATTTAGCAAAATTTGAGCTTTGTGAAGACCAAGAAGAGGAAAAATTCCTCTTATGAAATTAAACTTCCTAGTTGATCCCTCCATCCACCGAGATCTACTTGCACACTCTGAATTTACCCGTGAGGTCCTTGATGTAACCTACTTGGTTGTCCAATTTCACCAGGAGGTGAAATTGGATAACACGACAAAAATAAAGAAACATGTCTATGTTGTAGTCAAAACGGTAAAAAGTTTCAGGTTTTACATTCTAAACTCCCACACTTTGTGGTGATGGTACCATGAACCACAATCAAATAAATCCTAACTCGGTATGATCTAGGATCTAAGAGAGGCTATTGGGTAGAAAGAATTAAATTGTATGACTTGGAGATCTTACCTTCAAATATGGTCAGAGGAAATGGACCGTATCGGGCCGATAACATAGGATGAAGCTCTCTCAAATCAAAGTGATATTAAGGAATGTCTCTTCTATGAGTGTCTGAGTAAAGATCTAACCCAAGTGCTCTTTGTAAATACAACCAATGAGTGGTATGCTAACATTTCCTACTTTCTAACCTATGGTGAATTCCCATATCATCTTGATTACAAACAAAGAAGAAATCTCAAACTCAAGTCAGCTAAATACATCATTTGGGATCATGTTCTATAAAAATAGGACTTGATGGATGCTTGCTAAGGTGCGTGGAAAAGGGGAAACAAGAGAAGTTTCTAAAAGCATATCATGATCAAGCTTGTGGTGGGCATTTCTCTGCAATGGTGACTACTCACAAAATTCTCCATGGTAGGTACTATTGGCCTACCTTGTTCGCAGATGCTCAAGAATGGGTCTCCAAGTGTGAACCTTGCCAAAAATTTGTTGGGAGACCACAACTTATTGTGCTTCCTCTCTATTCGGTGGTGATCAAAGAACATTTCCAGTAGTGGGGCATGTAATTCATTGGATTTCTCAATCCTCATTGAAGCGTAGGGCACACCTACGTACTCATGGAAATTGACTACCTCATAAAGTGAGTTGAGGAAATTATGGCCAATTAAGATAATTCCAAAATGGTATGAAATTTAATCAAGGAGAACATTATTATCCATTTTGGGATCCTTCATAATATTGTGTTTGATAATGCCACATAATTTTCCTACATGGAGTTGACTAAATTCTGCCATAGTTATGAAATCTCAACATCACATGCATCAAACTACTACACACAAGGTAATGGTTAGGCTGAGTCAATCAATAAGAATATTGTAACCATAGTATGTAAGCTAGTTGATAAGAATAAAAGAAAATAGTACAAAGCTCTCTGCAATGCACTATGGGCGATGGATCTTCCCTAACAAAGCAATTGGTATGTAATTATTCCAATTACTCTACGAGATCAATGTAGAAATACCATTCATCGTCTGATTTCCTACACTCCACTTAGTTAAATAACTTGAAGATGGTTAGTATAGTGACTCCCTTGACAAAACAATCTTGTTTCTTGAGAAGCTTGATGAAGAAAAATTCAAAGTGATAGATCATATAAAGGAGTATCAATTGAAGGTATATAAGTTATTTGACAAGAAGGAAAAATATAAGGATTTCAAAGTTGGATATCTTTTCCTATTATGGGACAAAAGGATAGAATCGAAAGGAACTTATGATATGTTTGATTCCTTATGTCTCATCTGCTCCATATTTGAGAAACTTGTTGTGAAAATTATTTTTACATATCTTATCCGGATCACATACATTTAGAGTTTCCCACAACAGAAATGTTTTAAATTATATAAGAAATGAAAGCGGGTTGTCCCCTGTATTGTACCATAGGTGATTTAGGATGTGTGTTTCCCTTTCCCGTTGTGTGTGTTTTTCCCTTTTAGTGTGGTGTGTTTCCCTTTCATTGTGTGTGTGTGTGTGCGCGCGATTCATCCTTTCAATATATTTTTTCTTGTATGAGACTTTGTATATCCCAATGGATAAGGCACTGGTCCATGTCGTGTATTGAGATTTTGGAGTTCCTACTTATCCTGTCCTCACTTTGTTCGATCCAAAATAAGTCCCCAAGTGAGAGCCAATTGTTGTCATGTGTTTTTGCAAGGAAAAATTCAACATGAAAACATGACAACTTTACCCTCTTTGATAAAATTTTTTCCTGTAAGCCCTCTTAAGCATGTCTCTGGATCATTTCTTCCATTGTGTCAAACCTATCCTATCCTTTCAAGTGCTCATATATGTTGTACTAACCTTTACCATGTGTTTAAAATGTAAAGTCAAGATCATGGAGTTCTTCAAGCGGTATTTTCAAAGGCATATTCTTCGGTGAGCTTAGAAGAGCTATTTTCAACCTTTTTTATAAAAGTACACATCCCCTAGAGAGAATTGAAGGATAAAATTAATTATGACGTGGTATTAAGGAGATAATAACATTGTGAAATATTTTTAGGAGATTTAGGAAATATTTGGAGGTTAAGGGACAAGTTCAGCAAAGAAAGGTTTTGAAGGCAAAGGAACTTCCAATTCAAAACAACACCTAAGATTTGGGAATTGATTCCGAGAGGTATGTGATGAGTTAGATGTTAGAAAAGATATCAATGGAAAGGTATATCAATTCTATAAAGGATGGTGGTTTCATATTTTTCACAAGACATAGGCACTTCTTCCCACGGTCTATTTTTCAACATGCACAACTTGCAGATCCCGAGATAGAGGTTTTTTTAGGGATTCCAAGAAGAATCATAGAATGTGACCCATCCCATTCTAATTAAAAAAAATTATTCAAATTCATATGAAGAAGTGCCTAAAAATAGCTCTAGATGCTCCAGAAACTTTGTCATCAAGCTTCTCTCCAAGGTAAGCTTTTGGGACTTAGCCAAATTTGAAGGTGGACACATGTCATCACCAAGTGATGGCATAATTTTTTGTCCCATATGTCCCATCCCCTTGGGAAATTTGGGACACAAAATTTTCCCAAGCCCAAGATAGCCCCCTGGATCATCATGTGACCCGACAAAGCTCAAACTTGCCAATTAAGCCCCTTCTCACTCTTTCTCACCCTCCCCATCATCAAATCACGAAGTGCCACTTGTCCTCACTAGGTGAGGGAAATTTTCTTGCACCAATTTTCTTGTCTCCTTGGGATATTTAGGAAAAAAAAAGTCCCCATGCCCAACTTGGCCATTGATTCTCCATGTGACCTCGGGAAGGCTCTGCAAGCCACTTTTCAACCCCCTCTCTTCTCCGCCTCTGCAAATCACCATCCACCACTCGTACTCACTAGGTGAGGCAGAATTTTCTTACACCAACTATCCCATCCCCTTGTGATAGTTGGGACATGAAAATGCACCCAAACCTATCCCTTGTCTTGGTCCTCCATGTGACCTAATTTCAGCCTCGGGGATTTTTGAGTGATTTTTCTCTCTTCTTCTTCAACCAATCTTCGTCCACCACTTTTTAAGGTAAGAAGAGGGTTCATTTTCTTGTACCAAATTTCCCATCAATTTGGGATAGTTAGGACACAAAAATTATCCCAAGACTAAGAGGTTTTAATAAATCCAAATTTTCCAAAAACAACATAACTGTCATGTTTCTTCTCTGTGTGTATTCGAGAAAGTTGTTATTGAAAGAAAGTTATAAAAGCATTTACCTCCTCCATTCCTCTATTTATTATTCATTCTTCCATGTTCACTATTGCAAATCATCCAAGAAATTTCTTTTTCTCCGGACATCATGCCCGTTTTCTTCCGTTTGAATCCATAGCCAAAAATAGTAAAAACTCATACCTCCCAACCTCAGTAATCGAATCCGACAAGATTTTCATAGCCTCTCTATCTCCCGTGTGCCTACAAGAAGAAAGAAAAAAATAAACATAGGTGCCACTAATTTTTAATGTAATTAAACCCCACATTTCTTCCCTATCTCCCACTTTTTCAAATTCCCACCATTCCGATAGATGGTTCGAGCTAGAATTTTGAGAACATCATCCGAAAGACAAACTTATTTCGAGAGAACTTGATTTTTCATCAATCTGAGGTGTGAAAGAAAAATTATAAAAATATTAAGTACCTAGTAATCATACTTACTATAAAAATAAAAATTTAAATAAAAAAAAACCCTTCAAATAAAAAAACTCTAAAAATGACTCGATGACAAACTAGACAATACTGGACCAAAAAAGCACGAGAAATAAAAGACAAAAAGTTAACTTTCTAAAAATAAAATGTTTGTGAAAATTACAAGTAATCATCTAAAATAGTGTTCCAAACATGTTTGGGATTCTGAAAAACTGATTCTAAGACAAAAAAACATTTTCTAAAATAGATGATCCTAGATCCCAAAGGGCTAAAAATAGAAATTTCTTGTTTTGAATGAAAAAAATTGTCACCTCCATTTTTACTCGTATTGTTTCTTTTCATCAATATGAAGTTAAAATTTTCTAACCTCAAGCCCATTTTGGCCCTCTCGTTTGATTAGTCAAGCATGGGTGAGAGTGATGTCAACCATATGGAATTGGAGGACCTCAAAAATAGAATGTTGGGTGGACCAAGGGAACCTGTGGAGGATAATGTCTACACAAGCGAGTTGTACTCAACAGGTGGCCACACTATGTCTATTCAAAGTGTAGAGTTGGTGTTGGAATGATCCCATAATTACAAGATAGACACTAAAACCATCAGAGTTGACGAAAACTTGGTCTAAGGAGTGCTCACTCCCAAAACAATTTCTCAATGCATACAATTTCCTTTTTGAAGAAACATGGTCATGATCATGAAATAGTTTTCATCTAGTGAATGGTCTAAGACCGAGTCATATCTCTAAGGCCTTGCTATTATTTTATGGTTGAATAAAGCTAGAAATCCTTTCATATTCCAAAGTCTCTCTCCAAAAATGAATTCCACAAGGGCTTATATTCAAATGCCATCATTCTACTCACCAATAATGGGAGAAGAAACAATAAGATATTTCCATAACTGGATGGAATTATACATTTTCATAATCATTGAGGAAGAAAAATGATATATTAGGGGAAAATTATCGGTGACAAATTTCATCACCAGGTTTCTTCAAGTCACAACTTCCAAAATGGTCTTCGTGATTTCATAACTAATCTACGCACTTACAAACACGAGACAATTATGGGGTTTGGCACTTTCCCAAAATGTTTCTCGGAAGGCTCCGACATATGAGAAGTATCTACACCCACCTTGAAAGAAATCAATTAGCACTTTGTAAGAGTGAACGATGTAGGAACCCTCACTCAAGGATGTCTCCAAAATCCACCGCTATAATCAAAAGGTATGGGTAATTCTTTATATGGTTTTTTAATTTTTTCCTATATCCAAGTGTTGGGTTTTAACTTACTCTAAAAATATTCCACACTACCTCGGTGACATGATCATGTTAATTGATCTATGTAGGTTATTTTTCATGTCAATATTAAGTGAGAAACCGAAGAAGAAGTTGATTTCTTTCCCTATTTCTCTAGGGATTTTATCTTGCAAAAATACTCACGAGGCTGCCAAAATGGAAGCTTCCCTCTCCCCCATAATCATGTACTCATATAACCTAAGGGTGGAATTCGATATCCAAAGCAATCCAGACACTTTTCACCTCAATAAATTGCATCACATTCCGCAAGTTGAAGACAATGGGTGAAATGTGCTAATGATATCGAGGTTAGAGAGAAAGATAAAAAGAGGATGAAAATAAAGTAAATGAGATAATTTAAGCTTGATTGGTATGAAGATGAAGTTCAAGATGATGACACGAAGATGTTTGACCTAGAGTATCCAATAGTAAAAGTCTCACTCCTTTTAAAAGGGCCTTGGAGAATTCGTGAGTTAGGGAGGTGAAAGAATAAACTGATATGGTCATCAAAAGATCAAAGAGTAGTTCACAAGGAAAATCCTTGTGCTCATTGCATTAGGTAACTTCCCAAATCTCTAAAGATATGCATCTTATCACTCCTTTTCCAAGGTCATGGAAAAATCCCCAACTTAGATCACTCGGAGATAGCTTAAAGTGAAAGGCAATGGAACTCTAGGCCCCTCACTATAAAAGGTTTCATAAGAAGGCGAGAAAAATAGAGGACCCTATAGCTGATTTGGTGGAATGATAAATTGATCTTGTTCATCTCTCATCCCCTCAACAATCCCAAAAATTATTGTCCTCTGTTTCCACAATGGACCCACCTACACGACATGTTCCTTCTCATTCGGAGAAAGAGGTCAGTAATATTGCAAAATGTTGAGCCCAAAAAAATGAGATATTTTTATGGGTGCAAGAAATTATCACAATAGAATCCTACATAGTCCAACATGTGGTATTCCCTAACTTCTCCACTATTACTTCAATGGTCAAATAAAATAAGGAAAATTGGGTGAAACAACTTCATGCTTTTTCAACGGTGCTTCGGGAAATCAATACGTGGAAGTAGTCCAGTGAAAGTGATCAAGATCATTGAATAAATGAATCTCGGTGACTACGAGATGACCACAAACCCCATAGTCTAGGAAAATCACAATGGAATTGCACATTTATTTAAGGAATATCACACTTTCCTTCTCATGAGGAATTAGGAGTACAAAGAAAATATTGATCTTGGAAGATCACGTGAAAACGCTCACCTCGTATGTGCAGAATTCCATACACATTAATGCCTCCTCATCTCTACTAATTCAAAAATTAATCCCATAAGAATCTTGGATCTAGATTCCATTCGAAAAACATATGGTTTCACCATGAAGGGTTGAGCAAAAAAAAAATGGGTGAACAAGATTGTGGAAAAGGGGAAAGTGTTGATGTCAAAGATGATATCACTATTCAAGTATGTGTGCACAAGTCACCAAGGTTTAAATGAAGTGGGATGAAATTGAGAAAGAAAATAAACATTTGGATCAATTGTATCTGCTGGTGATAGAGATAGGGAGATCTCATTCTCAAGTGTTGTAGAACGCCTTGATTTTTGTAAGTTATCATGGTGATTACTTTTCATAATGTTGTAACTTGAAATGAAGACAAACATGTTAAGATATATTTTTGATCTTAAAGGAATGTGTTGCTAATCTGGACTCTTGTATACTGTAATTTGTTTACATGGGACAACAGTTATTATTGCTTGTATGTTTGCTGATATGACAACATAATTGTCGTATGCTTGATGAGCTCTATTCATCGATTAACAAAGACACCTTAAATCAATTCCATTGATCCAAGGTATCTTTGTGGCATTCTTGTAATCGCTTTGCTGATTTACTTTTAAACCAAATGAAGGTTGATATAAATGTTGCAAAGACACTGATTTCAGGAATGAATATCTGGCACGTAGATGCCAATGGAAAAGGTTTGATTCTCGAACCATACACTGTTGTAACGCTAGATAGCGTAAGACGACAAGGGGGTTTGGATGCAAGTGGCTCAGGTAGGTGGAACATGGGACGAAACGTCCTGCATAGTGTTGAATTTGGATGTCAGTCGGAAGGACTTGATTGGAAATTGATTAATTAAGTGTTAGGGGATTAGACCCTAATCTACCCCTAAGTTCTACCTTATACCCTAACTACTATCCTATGTGGATTTTTAAATTCTATATGGGTGAAAATTGATCTAAATCCTATTAACCTAGGAACTAGGTGAATGACCTAGATATGGACACTATTAAAAATCCTAAACTAAACCTAACCTAAGGAAGGGGACGCACAGACCCATGGGGATGGAAAGGATAAGGAGGGAAGGTAAGAATTTATTGGACAATGAATGAGGTCCTTGCGTGGGCAGCGCCAAGTTTGGCGGGAACATGGAAAAGATAGGGGGCATTCAGTTAGTCATGAGACTAAACTTTGTTTTCATGCAAAATTTGAAATTTGGCAATTCGCCAACCCGAGTCGGCGGTGGCGTGAGGAAAAAGGAAAAGGCAGTGCCTTCAATGCATTAATTTTCTTGGTCTTCACGACCAGCCCGCCTTGGAAAGAGGAAAGGGGAAATTTTGTTGGTCATTGTGTTCTTTCGGGTTTTTGGAAGTTGCTCTGCATTTGGTTTTTCACGGTTCAGTCGAACCAGCTGTGTTTGATTATTATCTCTATTTCTTTGGAAAATCTAAGGCTGTTTTTGAGCCTGTAGAGGAAGGTGACTATTTGGGAAGCTTTACTACTGTCGCCGTGGAAGGAAACAACTCCTGTAGGCGCGGTTTTCTTCGAGCTTCAAGGAAAAATTTCAGGCATGTTAAGCCCTTCTCCTTAAACTGCTTGCTTTTGCTTAATCGTCTCATTAAAACAACCCTGCTCTTCTGATGAAGGGGTTTTGGGTTTATTCGATTTTGCTGTCATGATTGAGATGATTTTGGGTAGAGTCATTTTTCTTTGCTGTTGCGACTTAAACTTCCTTTGCATAATTATTGAGTTGAAAATACAGCCCATGCTGTGTTGATTTGTTCGACCATATTGGGGAATTCGTTCTTTATATTACGAAATTGTGCTTATGAATACTTAGCTATGCGAGTAATATTTCTGAGTGCTGTGCTTTTTCTTTTGTAAAAAAAAAAGAAGGATGAATGCGACTTGGGTATTTTTGGGTGTTGAAGAAAGTGATTGTTCTTCTTACTGAATTTATTAATGAACTATGTTTTCTCCTTGCTGTTTGAAATCAGAAGGTGATGGAAAGTTGATTTTATTGTGTTTTGTGGATGCGGTTTGATCTTCTAACTCGAACTGTCATCGTGAAAACGATCATGGCTTAGTATTTCTGTGCAAATGAATGAAATACATGAGAATTGGCTTGCTATTTGAGACTGTTTTGACTGTACCATGCTTGCGCATCTAATACCCTATGCGGGTTTGCCTTGATAAAGGTATTGTTATATGAATATTGTATTTCTGAGTTCTGCACATCATTGTGAAATAGGAGAATGAGATTTTCAGATTTAAATGTTTGTTGAGAAGGAACTCGAACTGGGTATTTCTTTGCATATGGTATATTGAATGAAATTGTGCATCTTGTACGAGTTTGTTTTGACATCGTTTCTTTTCTGAAATTAATAAGGAAACGAGTTCCTCTTCTTTCTGCTGTTTTAAATTCTGAAGGAAATGGTAATTGGGTTTCATTGAGCATTTTGGGTTCGGCCTGATGGAAGTGATAGTGAAATTTAGATTATTTTTCTGAGTGTTGTTTTCTTTTTGTACAAACGGAAGGATGAAATGATTCGTGTGATCTCTGATTTTGCACTGTCATTCAAAAACGAACTCGACTTGAGTGATTCTTGTTGTGTTTGAAGAAAATGGGTGTTTTCTTATTGAAATAGTTAAAGGAACGAATTTTTCTCTTCCAGTTGCTTGAATTCTGGAAATATTAACACTAGAGCTTCACTGTACACTACGGGTTGGACTTGTTGTAGGTAACAACAAAGTGCAAATTATTATTTATGAACTGTGTGCGTTCATGGGTATAGAAAGTCATGTGAATAATTGATAAAGTGCGACTGTATAACTGTTCATTTGGTTATAATACAGTGAAGGAAGTATGAATTCTTCTAGTACAGTAAGAGCATAGGATGCATCTTTATATTGCTTGCTCTATGAAGGATACGATGCTTTACCTGTTAGGAATATTAGATATTGTGAACATTAGATATTTATATATTTGTGTGTGTGCAAATATATATTATATATTAGTGTGAGAAAAATAAAAGATTGTAATATTATTAATATGAGTCATAAAACAACTCATTATTAATAATATAGGATATTGTATTAGTTGTGAGTTTGTTGAATAAACAACTCATGTAGATTATTGTGTGTGGAGATATTGGTGGGATATATGAGAGAATAGTGGTGAGTGATCATAGGAGAGATTCTCTAGGAGAGATTAGTGGGATAATATTGGTAAGCCTCATCTCCTTGTTTATAGGAAATGGAAAGGCTATATATTGTAAGCTCTCTCATCATGTAATTGCTCCATATTATTCAATCAATAATATAGTGTGTTTATTATATTTTTGCTCTTATTTTGTGCTTATGTTATTATCTTCATTCTGCAACATTGTCTCTTATTGATTTGTGCAATTATATAATGTAATTGTTGCTTATTTATAATAGATAAGCTATCAATTCCACATCATCTGGTATCAGAGCAGGCTAGGGAAATTTATGAGATTCATTGCAGGACAAAACCGCAGCCTCTAAGATGCAGATATGAGAGTTTTGAAGCTTTCATTGCCATTTTCGGAATTCTGATCTGAAAAAAATGACTGGTAATTCACGTTTTTCTCAAAAACCCAGATTCAAAATTTTCTGAAATTTTTTGGGGTTGTTACTTTGTATTATTTAAAACTTCTGTCAAAAAATTACAGAAACCCATTTCGTATTTTACGAAAAATCGTGGAAACAATTCAGACGGTTTCTAATTATTCAAAAAAAAAAAAAAAAAAATAGTGACTAATTTCTAGCAATTAAAATCTGATATGCTTTATTATTTTGGATAAATATAAAGCTGATTATTATTGGAAGGGTGCATTATCGGTTGAAACCGACACCTAATAGAATTGTAAAATGAGCCTCAAAGATAAATTCAGTTGAGTTAACATCATCGCGATGGAGGCTGGAGGCAACGGAGGCAGGAGGGCAATCGGCGACCTCTCGTCAGGCACCATCGACGAGGCCGCGGTATTGATTTGGTGGCCAAGTATTTCAGTTGTGTGTTTGATTCCATTATTGTTTGTAATAAGAACAGATGTCACATTCCTGTTCAGAATTGTATTTCCTTTTATAAACTCCTGATGTAAATATGTGATAGTAGAAAGATAAAAGCACAAGAAAAAGCAGCATCATGTTTTTCTTGAAGAGGATGAACAGAGGTTCATGAGCAGGGGCTCGTACCTAGGACAGAGGTCCGTTATTGTCGAACAGGGGTTCGTATTTGTTGAACAGAGGTTCAATGTACCAAGATCATGAGCATGCAGAGGCAGGCAAGCTGTAGAAGACGTGTGAATGTTTTTCTCTACATTGTTCACATTAGGGGAGTGTATGTGTGGAAATATCGAATGTTAACAATAGGGGAGTGAATGTTAGGAATATTAGATATTGTGAACATTAGATATTTATATATTTGTGTGTGTGCAAATATATATTATATATTAGTGTGAGAAAAATAAAAGATTGTAATATTATTAATATGAGTCATAAAACAACTCATTATTAATAATATAGGATATTGTATTAGTTGTGAGTTTGTTGAATAAACAACTCATGTAGATTATTGTGTGTGGAGATATTGGTGGGATATATGAGAGAATAGTGGTGAGTGATCATAGGAGAGATTCTCTAGGAGAGATTAGTGGGATAATATTGGTAAGCCTCATCTCCTTGTTTATAGGAAATGGAAAGGCTATATATTGTAAGCTCTCTCATCATGTAATTGCTCCATATTATTCAATCAATAATATAGTGTGTTTATTATATTTTTGCTCTTATTTTGTGCTTATGTTATTATCTTCATTCTGCAACATTGTCTCTTATTGATTTGTGCAATTATATAATGTAATTGTTGCTTATTTATAATAGATAAGCTATCAATTCCACATCATCATTACCTACTTGTTTTTGGTATTCGTATGTGCCTGCTTAAAAGGAAGTATTGATATGGATGATAAATTCTTCCTTGTTTTCATTTAAAGCTGAATATGAATGGGTTTATCCCTTGCTGTAGGAAAGTGAGTTCTCTCATTTTTAGGATGAAAATGTGACATGTTGTGGTTGTTGTACACTCTATATGTTGTAAAGAACGTAAATGTCTGTTGAATGAATTATTTAAAAGGGGATTATATTATGCGGAATGAATCTTAATGTTGGATCATGCCTGTGCTAAATAAGCGGATATTTGGTTGTCTCAATGAGAAGAGGTAATATGACCCATCTTCCTTATATTCGGTTATTGATTTCGTAAGTTTCACTCTGAACTGTTATCTTTGATTGGTGTCTCGTTTGGATTAAATTTTCAGTACAGTCATGAGGAAAGGAAAAGGAGTGTGGATGGATAACTTGGAATAATGATCATTTCTTCTCTCATACAGTTGGAAATCTGTAATCGTTAAGGAACGAATTTTGTATTGCTTTGGTTTAAGCATCTATATTTTATTGTTGTTTACTTTTCTCATCAGTATTTGATTGTTTGAAATCAAATGAGTTGCATGAACTGAAAGGAAAGCAATTTGGTTTATATTTTCAGTCAAATTTTATCCTTTGAAATTATTACTAATGTAAGGGAATGGAATTGATAGAAGTTATGTTAGAACAACAGTATACATACTTGTGTTCCTAGTTCTTACAGATGTTGTAATCTGGAACTGTTTGAAAGAGATTACTTCTTGTAATGATTGTTTGGGAAAGAGGACAGTAATCCTTTGACTGATTTGGATGGTAATTCGATGATTCAGCTGTCATGTTGTTCATTCTTTTTGATATTTAATTCTTGAATGATGTTCATAGTAACGTTTCATAAAAGCAGGGTTCTTTTATTGAGACAGTTAATTAAAAGCACCTCATTTTAATGACAAGTGCTTAATATGCTCAGTTCAATGAACTGACCCGTGCAAGTAATTTTGCAGATGGAACTTGAGTTAAACGAAGACATGGTTGTTTTCTGATACTTCTTTTGATTGACTGAAGATGGATTGTAATTGATAGCTATTACTCCTCTACGAGGAATTGAGAAAAGAAGAAATTACATTCTTCTATCTTATGTGTTGTAATGTTGTTTAATATAAACAAAGTCCAGTCATTTGGACTGGCAAATGTATAAATTATAAAATAGATGGATGAATACAAATACAAGTGTGATATTTTAATGACTGTATCAGTTTGATATTGTTGAATAAGTTGGGAATATAACATTATTCCTTGATTTGGAATTATTCAATTGTTCATGAATGAATTAAAAAGGAAATGACATCTATTCTTACCTAAATGCAACTCTTACGTTGAAATGTGCAATTAGTTCATACTTGGGTTAAGATGAATTTTTAATTGGCATTAAAAAGGATTTAGGAAGAACATGATCTCTTAATTGAAAGGTATTCGGGATTAGTCTGAAAGCTAAGGAATATCAAATAACTTAGGAGCAGCCGAACCTCGTATTCGAGACTCCGTTAATAGCCTCGAATGTTAAATTCAGAAAGTAAGGATATGGGAAAAACATATCCATGGTTAACAAACCTTAACTATGTAAGGTTAAGGAGAATAAATGAATATATTCATTGAGAATTAGACCTCGTTTAGATGACGTCTAATAAGATGGAATTCTGAATTTGTTTACAGTTGTAGGAAACTTGGTTAAGTTTAATAGGTTAAACTTATTAAGTCTATCGGTAATGGGCTGCTTAATCCAAGGATTAAGAAAAGAACCAAGTAGAGAAAATGCAACCCTTCGGTACGAAGGAGGAGATGCGTAGTAAACTAGAAGACGGATTAAGTCTCTCTTAGCTACATACAACTGTAACAAGAACGAGGATAAAGGATCAGCATGGCTGCTGAAAGTTGATCTTAAATATTAAGATCATAACCAAATCACTTGAGCTGGATGTGTACTCTCGATGGGAGGATTCCGTAGGACATTGACATACGCCAGCTACAACATGGTGTCTTCATGAAGGCGGGGCCTTCATGACGACACAATGTTATAGCTGACATATTACAATGCCCTCCCGAATTAAATCATCAAGATTACATAAGCTGGATACTAAGTTCTTGGCTGGGGATAGGAATGTGATCACGTATACGGAGTGACTCCGGAAGACTAAAGGTAACCAGACACATGGAGTTGTCTAGGGACGACACCGTATGTCTGCGTATCTTTAGTTACCATGAGTAACTTCCTATACTCGTTCATATTGCTAGTTGGAGTTTGACCTTAAATTGGAAGGACTGGTAGAGACCAGGAAAGACCATTCTAGATAATGAAGTGAGGTGAAGGACGTATTCCATTGGTGTGTATCACATCCTGGAATATGATCATGCAAAGCATGTGAAAATATTTGGCCAAAGTATCGCAAGTGCTGGTTGCATTGTCCTAATCACCTAGTTTAAGATGCAGGATGTCAGATGAATATCGATGTGAATGATATTCGGATAGGCTTCTTAAATGGATCACTTGATGACCTAAACAATAAGAGAACCTTGTATATACATTATACTATGCATGAATTAACATGAAGGATCGGTAAGTTGCCGAGTCATGAAATGAGAGATCGCTGAAACTCCGAGCCATAAAATGGGAGATCGGTAGTTCTTCGAGTCATTTACAGCAGCATATGGAATCTGTTATATGATTGAATGGCACTGAATGTGTGTTCCATATTACAAATATGTGAATAGAGAACATTAGTTTTAAAGGGAAATTGTGTGATCCAAACTGCATTATTTGGACAGAGAACAATTATTAAAACTTGAACGTGTGTTTGAATTATATAATTCATAACAGGGAACGTTGTATAAAAAAAAAAAATTTCCTTGTTCTGGTATCTTAAAATGGGGATGTTACAAGTGTTGATAGACATGAAAGTGTTCAATTCTCCATCCGATGATTTATCTCATCTATGGGCCATGACTCTTATCACCCCGTATGAGATGTTGAACTATGCTTTATAAGAGTTAGATATAAATAAGGAACGTCCGCAAAGATGCAAGATGATGTTAACTTTATTATACAAAAGCTCGAGTGCCCGTAATTGATGAAAACACCTCTATGGATGACTTGTTGTATCCTTTTGAAGAAATTTTCAAACAATAATTCAAGAATCCCTTTTCTTTCAACGAAAACACACTAGAGTCTCTCCCGAGATAAGAGTTGTGATATCAAACACTGCGAAGAAACATACTTCGTGGTTTACAAAGTGTAAAAATATTAATGCCATCTCGTATAATTGGATCAAGTCATTGAATTTTGTTCGATTATCCAAGCCAAGAAAGTTGCACCTATGGTAGCTAGATATAGAAGAGAATTCCAAGGAGTGGATATCTTCCTGAAGCACTCGGAAAATTCCACATAAGATAAAAGTGGAATCGGAAAGGGCCTTGTCTACATTTGAGTAGTTCTCTATCTCTTTCTACAAGTTATGGGTCAAGATGGGGAGGTCATGACAGTCAAAATCATGATTTTCACCCACTTTGGGTACTATGTAATTCATGTCAAGCGAAAATCTGAGTTTGGCTTGTTTCTATCTCTCTCTCTCCCATCTTTCTGTAATTTTATATGTTCTCTCATTTGTAAGGGGGGATAATCCTAGTAGCAAAACTCTATCCTTTTGGTTTTGTGAAGCTAATAATCTGCAAGCCTTCATAGCGGACTCCTTTCATGGTGATCCGTGCCTTTCCTTTGTAATAGAACAAACTGTGCATATTAATGAAGCAATAGATGAAATTTTGTGGATATGTCTTCCCTTTTTGTGTTTATTTGCATTCCTTTTTCCTCTTTAATTCTATTGCAGGTGTACTTGTGTCTACCTTAAGCTATCGAATGTGGAGAACTCGTTATCACCCTTTCTAATATGCATTTTTCTCCCATTTTCACACATTAAAGAGTTATTCTCACATCCTTATTTTGGTGCATCACCTCTGTAATACATATTTCCTTTACTTTCATGTTATTTCTCTCCCTGGTCCCTTGGAAATTATAAGATAGAGATAGCCAGTAATTTTCCTTCATTAGAGTTAGCTTGCACTAGATTAAGAAGAGGAACCAACTTTCTCTGGAGATCTATCTCAAGTAGCAAGTCCCATAACTTGGAGATAGTACCCATGTTACCCACCACACTACTTTCTATAGAGGGTGTTGTGATTTGGTGATAACAGATTCAGGAATGCCCCACATGTGGGACAATAAGAAGTCTCCATTTTTATTGTAGCAAGATTGGTGTGCTCTTGTTGGAAATTCAAGCCTATAAGAGGCTTTGAAATTACACATTTGGAAACTCCAAAAGAGCAAGAATTTAGTTGTATTAGCAGCCCAATATTGTCAAATTATTTAACCAAGTGGGTTGAAGCTAGGCCATTGAAAACAACTTCCATGGATGAAGTGGCAAGGTTCATATATGAACGCATTGTAACTATATTTGGTTGCCCATTAGAAATTGTAACGGATCAAGGAAGCCACTTCATTAATGAGGTGGTAGAAGCCCTAGTCAACAAGTTTTCTATTAAGCATAGGAAGGCAACAACATACAATCCAAGCACAAATGGACAGGTGGAACGAACAAATTTTGTGTTATGTCAAATTATAGCAAAACATGCAACCTTGCAGGTACATAAGTGGGATAAAAGGATTCATGCAACATTGTGGGCATAGGGCAACATCAAATTCAACAACATGATACTCCCCATTTTAGTTGGCTTATGACATTGATCCAGCTTCTTCCTATTGAGTTTGATATTTCCACTATGAGAGTAATGAAAAATGAAAGGATGGATGAAAGTGATTCAGTAAAAGAAAGGTTGGTGCATCTTCATTTGCTAGAGGAAATGAGGGAAATAGCGAAGGATAAAAGCTATAAGAAGAAAATGAAGCAAAAGGAATACTTTGATCAAAAGATCCATTGGTCTCCATTTCATGTGAATGACTTGGTTCTAGTATATAATTTCGATACAAAAAGAAGGCAGAGAAAATTTCTTCCTAAATGGATGGGGCCCTACAAAATAAAGAGTATGTGCATGAAAATGGTACATATCGACTAGAGAAATTGGATGGTACTCCCATTACGAAATAGGTCAACAATGACAAGTTAAAGATTTTCTAGGCACCAGCTTCAGAATTTTCATAAGTGTCTACTTCGAGGACGGAGTAGAAGCTAGGAAGGGGGAAAATGTCGACATTAAAATTTTCCTTCGTAATTTCTATTTTATTAATGTATGTATTAGGAATAAGATGTTGTTAAGTATAATTAGTAGTGGTGTCCAATAGAAGATAACGGCGCCATCAATACAGTGCCACCAATAAAGTAGAGTACGGTAATAGTCAAAGTACAAAAGGAATGTTGTGGTAAAAAGTAAATATTTGTTGTAAGTGGTCCGGTAATGTTAAAATGTCAAAGTTGGGGTAAGTAGAGAAGTAGGGTCTACATGATTAGGAATTAGAAATATTATATTTGTAATAAGGACAAGGAGTGATGTCATAAATATTTTGTGTATTTTATTTGTAGAAAGGTCTCAAAAGGTGGAACCCATTAGTGAGATGATAAGGTTTATCTTATCTTAGAAGATAAGCCTACATGTAAAGGAAATAGTTTAGGTATGGAATATGATTGGCCAGAAGAGATTTCCTATCCTATCTTAGAGATAGGGTGGATAATCCTAAATTCCTATAAATAGAGAGGTCATCCCCTCTCATTTATCATAGAGAAAAGTTGTAATAATTATTTTATGAATAAAGGATTCTTTGTGAAGGTGTGTTAAGGAAGTCATCAAGGGGAGTAATTGTGAAGTTTCTCCCATAACTATTATTGGAATCAAGTGGAGTTGGTAACACTTTGAGTAATTTATGGGTGAGATTGTAATAATTCCATGTTAATAATATATTTTACAGTTGTATTTCAGATTTTTCATCATTCTTTTTTTTGTCATAGTCTGTGGTATTCTTGTGTTATGTTTGTTGTTGTGTTTCTAGATTACTACCACCAAACGAAAAGTTGTGCATTACTAAAATAACCATAGCACAAGGAGTTCTCGGTGAAATATTATCAAAGTGTTAGATTAGTGTTCACAATGCCATAAAGTTACACACCCGTGGGTTAAATTTGATGGCCACTTATGCCTGTCAAACAATTTTTAGATGACGGTAATTTTACAATATTTCCCTTTAAAAAATAGAAAACATTTTTATTGAAATAATTCAAATTTATATGTATTTAATATTTTATGTATATTATATATTGATATAATTTTTATATAAATCTATATAAAAAAATCGTGATATTGTAAATATGCAAGTTGAGTGTGATAAATTCAACTACTTTTTTGCTTTTTCATTCTCTAAATCATAAAAAACAATAAAGAGTTAAGAATTACATTAAACAAGTTGTTTCAAGGAAATGGATTTGAAAATGTATTTCCATAGGCAATAAATCCTTCGAGAAAATTACATAAGCATTTATCCCTCGCAAGGGTATTAATTATTGTTCTTGAATTTGTGCAAGGTATTGTTGGATAGCTTCATGACCCCGATTCGATATTTTAATTTGATCTCCTTTCCATGTTTTGCTTGGACTCCATGCCCAGATGACACTTTCTATATCAATATCTGATGTGTCCCTTGATTTTCACCACCATTGCTTTTTCAACAAGCATTCCTCATACATTTATTTTTCTATATTTCCTTTTCTTGGGTTCCCACTAATGTACCCTTATCTTTTGAGTGTTTGTGTGAACATATTGTATTATTTTTAGTTTTTCCTTGCCCATCCATATAGGTACATTATCATCAAATGGTCTTACTAGTATCATCTTGCCTAACATTCACATTCACTACTGGATTGAATTCCTCTCGAGGTCTATCACAAATAGGTCCAACATATATATCCTTATTTGAAAGGACATTTTGACAATAGTAGTTATCCATGTCAAGACGTGGTACACCCACTATCTAATCATACATTGTCTATCCCGATTTTTTTTTGTCAAAACTAATCTCTTCTCGTTATCTTCCAATTGAAAAAGGATTCTCTAGGGAACATAGAACATTTTTCCAATATGCAATCTTTGGAACATAGTATGCTTCTCCACCATTTGTTGAACTCTTTTCCCAGTGTGTGATGTATGCCTAAATTCCTCTATGCATGTATGTTATCTCTTTGGGTTCTTTGAAGGGTGCTAATGGAGGATCCCTTTCAAGAAATAAAGGTTTCCCATCCAATTTTTTTCCATATCTCAATTGAGTGTGACCAGTTGGACTCCAAGATTGATGCTTTGAACTCCATGACGGGCTTGTTGTATTTGACATATAATTTAAAATCTTTGGTTTTCTTGATACCCATGATCTTGTGGTTACGATCTAGCAGATGTGGTTACACAAAGGCCTTAAAGTCATAGAATTCCTAGATAAGGCATAAAGTAAATGTGTTGGGATCCTCTTGGCATGTTTTTTAAGTGTCTATTATTTCGGTAAAGAGAATGTATCTAGTTTACATAATCTTGTTGATAATCGGTTTGAATGTCCCATCTATGTCTTCATGCGTGTGACCCACTAGAAGGAAAATCACATAAAATATGCTGAAAACCCTTCTAACTGTGAGCATGGATGCAAATACAAATAATGTGTGATTTTTTTTGTCACTTGTAGCATTATCTAGTTGTAAGTAGAGATTCAAAGGGGTTATTTTCTAAATGAACTTGAACAAGTGCTTACAGTATTAGTTGTATGAGCACCCTCATTTTTTTGCCTTTATTCCTTACACTTGTCATATGCATCATTTTGCAATAGTGCATCATGTAATGAGTGTTTTGACGTCCCATTATTATATAAAAAATCACCATACTGATCTGTAAGTGTTTTTTCTAGCTTCCAGATACATAGTGCCAATGATGTTATCATGAATTTTTCCTCACTCAACAAAAGGGAGACCAAAGTTCCCGAAACCCCCTTTGTGCCCATGTGTCAACATACCATTCAAGGTGATGGGGAGATTAATAACATTGCTTATTGATTTTTCTTTTTCCCCATCCTTGGTATTGCAGTTTTCATCTTGTCCATTTTTTCATGCACAAACTATTAGGATTTTGTTGTGATTGCCCTCTACATGCATAGTAAGTTACACGACAACTTTTAATGTAATCATTGTGCCATTTCTAGTGTTGATCTATTTTTTCTAGTGTTTCTAGACATGAGGTCACTGCACGTTTGTTCTTAAGCTCTGTGCACTCGTCACATTTGGTGAAGAAGTTGTTCTTGGTGATTGAAACATGGGAGAAATGTTCTTTCCATATTTTTAGAGATTTGACTGTGACATTTGAGGAAGGCCCAATAGTGAAATGCCCTCATTACAATTTTGTAGTATGTAAGCACAAGTATAACATGCAGGAAATAGTCTCATTGTTACCTTAGTACCATCTTGTCCCACTGAACAACACATGTGTCGGGAGATGTCAAAATTATTCTCCACCATTTTGGATATCAATGCAATAGTTGTAATAGTGTTTGGAATTTTTTTTTCCCTATATTTTCATTTACTTCCCTCCTCTTGGCATTACTCCAAGATTGTATGTGTTTTTAATAGGTGTTTTTGGGATTCCATGACATTTGTTCCATGCATTCTAACATACATCCCTTCCACATAACTTCAATTTATCTATACTATGTTCTGAAGTTTGACCTTGATCACAACTAATAGAATTTGTGGTGAATGTATTAAGTATAAATTTTTTGATGGCAGGTTCATTCATATCTAGAGTTAAATTCCAACTATGATTAAAAGCGCTTAGAGATAGATTAGAGAGACATCCTTCCTTACAACAAGGTTTTTCTCAACTTTAGACAAAAATTGTTCTCTTGATTTTTCATCATTTTCCATTTCCTTTGATGTACTAGATGGAGTATAATTTACCTTTTGGCATTTGCAGGCATTGTAAGGTATTTTATCAAGTTTTCATTACTACTACATATGGAGGATTCATATGAATTTGGGTATACCAGTTGAGGAAATGGATCTTCAAATGCACTCCACATTTCTACCGAAAACTCTTTTGGAATTTATTTTAGCCTTACTTCCATAATGGAAACATCTTGATGGGCCAACTATGAAAATGAAATATTAGAGTAAAAATATGGAGGCCACATAGCCTCATGAGAAGCTCCATGTAAGATCTCTTCTTCATCATTTATCTTTTATCCTTCTTCTAAATGTTTTTGGCATCATAAGATATTTATTCACTTTCATTACCCAAACACTCTTCACCTTCATACTCTTTAAGAGAATCCAAAAAAAAATCTATAATACCTTCTTCATCATTTTATTGATTTTCTATTAATACTATCTCTTTAGCTACCTCTTGTTCTTGTTCGTTTATCCTCTTTCTTAAATGTTCTTTACCCTCTATTCTTCATTTCTTATCCTTTCTCTCAACTACATTCTTTTCCTTCTCTCCACAAGTAACCTTATAGGACACTTAGATTTCTTCTTAACCACTATTCCAACTTGTTTCTCTTCTTTTCTCATTCTTCCCATCATTGTTACCACTTGCTCCACATCCCTTCTCAATTCTTGTATCTCTTATTGCATCCATAACTCTCTCTTTCTTGTTAATTATTTCATCTTTTCTTATTTTCTCTTCCTCTCTTTTTCCTCTTTCTCTTTCTTCTTATGGCACACTAGCTTCATCAATCCCTTCATCATCTCTATTTATTATTCTTCCATGTTTTCTCTCCAAAAGTCTTTTTCACCTTGTTTTAAGTCTCACTTAGGTTCTTTTTCACACCTAATATTTTGAATTTCTTCCTTCTCTTTTATTTTTCTTCTTCTTTTCAGGGAGTATTGCCACTTTTGATTATATTATCTTTATTCAAATAGAAAAACATGCTTTGATACTCCTTAATAACAATAAGGTATCACTATTACCAACTAATTCAATAAGTTAGTATTCAAGTTCATTCAAAACATGTTTAACACAAGAAGGGAATTTTTCATTCAACACCAAAAATACCTCTACTAACTGATCCAAGGGCTACATTCACCTTACAAATATTTAAAATCACCAATACATCATGTTTAGTAGCTTCAAAAAGATTCAAAACTTCATTTGTTAGCATTCACCGTTTGACCTTGTCACTAGCTTCTAACACTTCACAATTGAAAATATTGATGACCAAAACATTCTACAAGGAATTACCTCTCATTGTTAAAATATTTAAATACCCTTTCAGCAATTTAAACTCATCCCAAATTTTGATAACTCAACTCATGTCCCTAAATCAAGTTATTCTCTTTCTACCGTTCTCAATTAGGCCTATTTAGTAGCCCTACAAACACACAATGATTATAGCTCAAAATGCCCTACCAAATTTTAAGAAGAAATATTTACCTTTCCAAATACTTATTATCCTCTTCTTGATTTATGGTAAGTTTAAGGCTCCAACTCTCTATGCAATTCTCCCAACACAATCTTATTCATTTTCAATTAGGTCTATCTAGTTTTAACTAGGTTTTCAACTAAGTTCTTAGGTTTTGGGTGTTTACACCTTTTTATTATCCCTATTTTTACTTATAATAGTTACAATAATCTCTTGTGATATTTTCAACTCCTTTCTAAGTCTATTCCTTGTGTTTTCACCCCTAATTGAAATGTCCCTACCTTCGATAATGTTTCTTCTCAAGAACCCCGATTTATTCTTATCAACTCACCTTTGCTTTAGCTTTATCAAAGTATTTTATATCTAACCATCTAATTGTCCCTTACCATATTAAAACTAACTCAACTCATTCTTCATATTCTCTTGCTTTCACCTTTGCCAAATGTTCACTTGCTCCTTTAAAGCTTCTCAATATGATTATAATAGGACAGTTAATGAATAGTTCTTAATGATGGATCTAGAGAGATTTTCCACTCTCTTAAATGATTTAAACACAATAACACCACATTTCTCACCTCATTATTCAACTCTGTCTATTCTTCTACAACCTTCATTACAAGTTTTAGACCTTATTGAGTTGTTTAATGCCTTGACTGCTTTTAAGGAATCTATATTATCTTCGTATAGTTATTCTTACAAGATACCTTATATACCTTTTTATGTCACTCCTCCAATATTTTTCCACCTATCCTTACATAATAAACATGCAAAGTAAGACTTGTTGATGGTATTTTCTTCTTTGGTAGTTCTAATTTTTATTTTATGGCTTTACTGCGCCACAAACAAGGGTGTTAGATTGTAATGATTGATTTTTCTTTTCTCAAAACTCTTAATGTTACTTATAAGACCATATTTTCACTCTCTAATGTCCTCTAAAAAATTTACATCAAGTATATACGAGTATTTGATTTAACAAAAATAGATTTTTGTTTAAACCCTAATTTCAGAGTCACGTATGATAAATAAATCCTAAAGTATAGATTTGACACAAGCAATAAGTTAGAAAAATATGAAACCCTAAGTACAAGAGAAGGAAGAATGACTTATCTCATTCATGTTATTCTTGGAATTTATTTGGACTAGAATATCGATGAACATAAAGGGCATACTTTATCCGTGCTCTGCTCTGTTAAATATAGAATTTTTAGATAATCTTGTACTAGTGTGGTTGGATTGGGTCAAGGGCGCCTGGTTGCCAAAGTTAGCTACCAGGCACCTCTGAATACATAGAAGCTCGAGAATCTATTTTTACATGTCACACAAGTGTCATTGGTAGTCATTGTTGGATGCCTATATGTCACAATATGATGGCTAAGTGCACTTGTAACCTGTAAAGAGATGTTCACTTGTAAAACCCTGAATCTAAATAAAATCACAAAAATAAATATGCAATATGCAGAGTTAAAATAACCCTAGAACTCACCTAACTTAGTGAACTTACGATTGAACGTTACACTACTTCTCAGAATCCATGTAGTTCTTGTGTGTGTGTGTGAGAATCATGCCCTAGGAAGCGTTTGTGCAAGTGAACTTGATTACGGGTGATAATTAGATGTAATAATGTAAAAAGATGTGTGGATGGAAAAATTAAATTCCCCTTCCTATTAAGTGTATGCATAAAATGCAGTCCCTTGTCCCTTGTATGGATGTTAGATGAATGCCTTTGATGCTCTTAGATTCCTTTGGATGTAACCTTAGGTGATGATAATATATTCTTAGATCTTGGTCCTTTATTTTGGTCACATAGATTTATATTTATATGATTCCCTTGGTTGAATTTTGTAATTGACAACTGGAAGGTTGACCCATAAGAAAATAAGATGCCTAAAAGATAAAAGAGACCCAAAAGAAGTGAGTAAGATAGAAAAGGGTCAGGGGTGCCTAGAGGGGATGAGGTCACTTGTGCGCTGGTGTCTAATCCATAAAAGATAAGAAATTGAAATACCGACAGGATGTAGGGTGTAAAATACCATAAAGAAGACAAGAAACAAAGAAAAGAGGCCAAAGATAATTGTCAATTACTAGTTTTCTCGCTTAGGAATCATATGAATGTAAGTATTCTTTTAGGACCTAGAAATATACCCAAGTGCATGATTTTGTGTCTACATTTGTCCCAAATTTATGTTGAGTGAATACACAATCACATAGAATAGATAAAGATATGTGTATTGGATGACCATGTAGATTCGATGGCGATAACATGCCAAGGAGACAAGTGAAAGTGTGGAGTGATAAAAATGAAGCATGAAATCTATGAAAGAAGAAGTGACCCTACGGGTGAATTACATATAGTGTTGTACCATTTTGTACCTATTGTTGTGCTTGATGTAGGGATACTACTTGTTGCGTATTAAGGAGAAAAACTCGCTAAAGAAGAGTGAAAGAGTACTCAAAGTCATGCAATTTGAAAATTTGTGAAAGTATGTAAATGTGTGTAAAAGTAGTGAAAGGAAAGTGTGCACTTGATGATCATGAGTGTAAAAGGATAGAAAAATGTCCTGATAATGATGTTTAGAGTGATTTTTTTGGGTGATCTCATGCCAAGAGCAAGTTTTTTGGGAGATCTCTTGCCAATAATGATTTTTTTGGGTGATCTCACACTAAGTGTAAGTTTTTGGGTGATCTCATGTCAAGTGCGAGTTATTTGGGTGATCTCACAAAGATAGAAGATGAGTGTTGGGGAGAGATGTCTAGTGTTACTCAACTTCTATGGTCTGCTTCCCAAATTTATATACCATTGCATATTGTGTGATCTGTGTTGTCCCGAGTTTAACCATATTACTTTCGTATTTGTTTCGTGTTGAAATGGAGAAAGAATGCATTTTTATTATTGGAAGATTGTGCCTGTATTGCGAAAATGAATCTATGAATTGATGTAAATTGTGGTGATATGAGAAATTAGTTGTATCTACCCCAAGGACCTAGGTGCCCAAGGGACTGTATCTAGGTGTTAGAGTCTATATTGAACTGAGGACCCAAGTTATATTTTGGGTTCTTTCCAAAACTTTAGCTTTGTGCCAATTCTATATTGTGCATATATGAACTGAATCTCTGCACTATTGTATGGGGTGATTGATTCACCCAATGTATACCCCCTCATTTGGTGTGCATGCAACATTGCTAGGAGAATGCGGCCCAAAGAGAGGAATTGATGCTAAAATGAATTGTATTACTACATGGAGAGGGGATGTGCATGATAAAAACCAAGGCACATGAAAACAAAGTGGCTAGATACATGTGTTGGTAGAAAATTCTCGAAAACATGTCGTAGAAAAGCAGATGTAACAAGAAAATTTGCATACAAAAGAGAGAGATGCATAAAGAGAGTTTCATATATGGGACATTTCTCACATGTCACAAGACAATTAGGACCGAAGTGGCCAAAAAAATACAATTTGCATACAATAAAAAGGCATAACCCGTAAAAAAACATATAATAGAAGACAATGGCAAAAAGATGTAACAGATAACCATGGTAGCATATAGTCCTGCGAATAAAATGTTGCACATGAAGCACCCTAGAAAGATAAAGAGTATGTAAAATAATGTATAGATCAATAGAAATGAGTGTGCTAGTAATAATTATTAAAGAATGAAATAGTAGCACCTATGATGTGTAAGAGTAGTAAATGTAGATGCCCCAGGAGCCTCGGTAAGACTGATAAGAGTTATAGTGCCAAGCATCATTGTTGCATGTAAAGATATGTAGGAAGTATGCATTCACAATTAAATACCAAGTGAATGCACATGTGTATATAGAAAATATAATGACATATTGGATATCTGACTAACATAGTAAGCAAAGTGTACATGTAAGTATAAGCAAGAAAGAATAAGTGCAATCAAGATATGCAATATGTAGTGAATGATTGTGATGGAATGGTATGCAATGTGAATGTGATAGGAGTAGTGTGCCACCCTACAGATATGGATGAGTATGAGATGAGGTTCACTTAAAAAGACCCTCGATAGTCAAGAATAAACCATAGAACAAGAGTATGTCATCGAAATGGCTTAAACATGTGCGTTAGAAAGATAGATCAATGAATCATAGAGCGTAAAGGTGACAAAGAGGTGAGGTTAATTTCATATTTAGACACTCATTAGTCGAGTATGAACCATGTAACTAGAGCGTGTCATAGGTCAGGTATGATGTGTGAGAATGAAATGCTAGAAATGTATCATGAAGCATAAAGTGTGAAATGTGTAGTGTGTGAGGTTCTTGGATGTAGCATGCCCTCAATGGTAAAGTGTGAACCTTATCAAAAGAGTTTGTAATATGATAATGATGATACAAGATGTGTATCAAAGTGTTTGAAAGTGCCAAGAAATATGAACCACATGAAGTGCAAAGCATTAAGTATGATAATATATGCTAGATAAAACTGATAGTGCTAGAAGGGGGAAGTGCAATTCCCCTAAGTTTGTGAGAGATGAAGATCTATGGTGGTGTTTGAAATGTGTCTTGACCATCAATATAAGGAATAGTTTGTTTGAAAAAATGAATTGGTGGTAGCTTATGTGGGATTGATAATGTTGTAGAAGACTTGAGAGGAGGAGGTGTTGGACCGATTTTGAGAGGTGGTTGCTTAGTTTGACTTGGTAATGTTGTAGAAGACTTGAGAGGAGGAGATGTTGGACTGATTTTGAGAGGAAGTTTCTTAGGCAACTCTTGACTTACTATAGAAGGAACATGAGTAATGATGGCATGATGCTCATTAGACATAGATGAATCAAATTTAGGAACCTAGTGGGATGTACCAATCAAAGATGAACATGTAGTAGTATTTTTGTTGAAAAATAAATGAGACCATAATGCTTAAGGTGGCCAATTTGTCATTTTAGAGCATAGCAATCATTGTCATTATGTCCATTAATTTGATGATAATTTCAATATGGATGACCTTGATATTGTGTAAGCTGATAAGGAGGATAGTAATGAGTAGATTCGACCATAATTACAAATTCATTTATGATAAATAAATGCTAAAGTACTGATTCGAGACAATCAATAATTTAGATAAATATGACACCACTGAGTGAAAGAGAAAGAAGAATAACTTATCTGATTTTCATTATTCCTAGAACAGATCTAGACTAGAAGATTGATGAACAGGAAGGGAATATTATGGCAATTATTCTCTATAAAATTTTGAATTTTCGAATAAGCTGGACTAGGGTACTGGACTGGGTCGGGCGCGCCAGGTGCAAGAGTCTTCTACTAGGCACCCGTGACTATGCAAGATCTCAGAATTTGATTTTTCTAGTGTCACACAAGTGTCACTGGTAGTCATTTTTGGTCACCTATATGTCACAATAGGATCATTGAGTGAACCTATAACCTTCAAAGAGATGTTCACATGCAAAACCCTCAAACAACATCAAATCCTAAGAAAGAAAAATGTAATATGGGAGTCAAATGACCCCAATGCTCACCAAATTGGGTGAACTTACGATCGAGTGTTGCACTACATTTCAAACTCCATGTAATTATTTTTCATGTGTGAAAGAATTATGCCCTAAGAATCCCTTGTGCAAGTGCACTTGATAGTAGAAGATAGCTAGATGTACCAATGTAAATAGATGTGTAGATGGAAAAATGAACTTCTTCTTCCTATGAAGTGTATGCAGAAAATGCAATCCCTTATCCCTTGTATGGATGTTATATGAATGCTTGTAATGCTTTTAGATGCCTTTGGATGCAACCTTGGGTGATGATAATATATGTTTAAATCTTCATCCTTTATTTTGGTCACATAGATTTGTATTTATATGATTCCCTTAGTTGAAGTTCATAATTGATAACTGGATGGTAGACCCATAAGAAAATAAGATGTCTAAAAGATAAAAGAGACCCCAAAAAAATGAGTAAGATAAAAAAATGGTTAGGGGCACTTGGAGGAGATGCGGGTTCCTAAGCGGTGGTATCATGGTCAGGGCACTTGTGTCTAAACCTATAAAACATAAGCAAGTGAAATACTTGAATGGGTTGTAGGGTGTAAAAGACCATAAATAAGGCAAGAAACAAAGGAAAGAGGACATAGATAGTTGTAAATTACTAGTTTTCTTTCTTATGAATGCAAGTATGCTTTTAGGACCTAGAAATGTATGCAAGTTGGGGATTTTGTGTCTACATGACCTAATAGAGTTAACTTATTACCTCAAGATTCTTTCCCAAACCCTCAAGAAAGGGTTCTTACACATCGCATGACTATTTTTTCATGAATTTATCTATCATACATGATTTAATATTCTTGAAACTTCTTATACACCTCGCATACCCATAGTCCTCTCTCACCAATTATCAACAATTTTCACATGATACTTTTGAAATTGTTGAAATTGCCTATTTTTTCATGAATTTATCTATCATACATGATTTAATATTCTTGAAACTTCTTATACACCTCGCATACCCATGTTAGTCCTCTCTCACCAATTATCAACAATTTTCACATGATACTTTTGAAATTGTTGTTTTTTCTTCTCGTTTCAAGCCATAGGACTATGTCTACAATCCAAGAGGGGAAAATTTATACTTGGTATTCATTTCAAAATGTCAAGACTTATTTAATACTCTATACACCTCTACAAACCCTTATGAAACTCTAACTATCTCCTTTAAACATGGAAATACTATATAATATAGTTAATGGATCTAAACTTGATTTCTCAATCTTTGTATAGACTATGTAACAATGTTTTTACTAGTTTAGGGTTTTACAAATACTACATATGCTTAGACATTTGTTTTCAATTTCATATCATCATTAAAATTTATAAAACTCTTAAATCTCTTGATAAATCCACAATCATTCACGTAAGGGCTCTTAGATACACTAAATATTTTCTTACCTCAAATACCTTACTATCATTATTTCCTCAATGCATATGGATTTTTAAGATTCACTTCTTTATTCACTCCTCATATACTCCATGAGATTGCACATATCTCATTCACCTGTAATAACATTCATCAAGTCATACATAAAAATATTCATTCTTAAATTCACATGTGTTCATTAATACATAAATGATGCTCAAGAAATTCCCTTCATTTATGAATTCAATGGATAGTACATGTCTTCTTGAGCCTCTTGGATAGTGTTACCAAATTTCTTTTTCCTCTATAAAACCCCTCTCAATAATATCTCCTATCTTCCATTCAAATCTCTTTTCAATATTGGTGAGAAGAGGTTAGTTAGGGTTCTAAACCACCTAACTCGCTAGGGTAAGATTGACTATGGTTAACCAAAGACAAGTTAATACCATCTAAATCATGTATTAGGTGAATTTATGTGCCATGACCCCTGAATTTATGTCCCATGACCCATTTTACAACATTATTTAACTTTTACAAACTCCTATACCCATAAACACACAAAAGACCAATTCAAATATTTTAAACATGGGGTTTAGAGGGAAAATCCAAATACCACTTATTACAATGAAATAATAGTCCAAATGGACTTGAAACATGCCAAATAACCCAAGAGGATCTATAACAACCTAATATGTAACTATAAAATATAAAATTTTATTAGAGCATGGAGAAAATATTGAGGGGACATAAAGAAGAGTCAATATAGGAAAGTCTAGAATATTTTACTAAGGAGCATAGTTGAACATATGACAAGAAATTTAGAGAGGTAAAAGTGTGGATTTTCTACTTGATTATTTTCCAAGAAACAGAGTTGGAGTGTTGAGTAAATATAGAAATAAATTGAGAGTGATAATTTTGGAGGTGATGGAATGAATATGGATGTGTGTGAATAGTATAAGGTGCACATGTGTAGGATTAAAGTGTGAAGAACACTATTGGATAGTGAGTAGACACCAAGAAGGGTTATGAATCATTTTCCAAGTGAGATTAAGTATCCATAATTTTTTTAAGGGTTTCCTAAATCATTTTCTAATCATAACAAGAAATTTGTCCTTTTAGGCCATGTAGCCCTTTAAGTTAGCTTACACAGTTTTGAGGGTAATTTGATGTTAAATGCAAATCATGGATTCATAATGTTGTAATCCGTAAGAAACCTATATAACATTTTGAAGCCTTGAGATATCATAGGATCTGAAGAAACTAATAGTTAGGTAGTAGAAAGAAGGATCTAGTTAAGCAATTTAAGGAAATTGGTTTTTGTTCTTAAACCAAGAAAATGAAAAAAAAGGTCATAACTTCATATTGGGAATCATAAAACATTGATAAGGGGATTATAACCCTAGAGTAACATGAAATCCATATCTAAGTGAATTTACTCTTCAAAAGTACTAATCAAATATATATGAAGCCATAATGGAAACTTGTCAAAATTTTCAAAGTGAAGCAAGTTTGTGAAGTTTTGTGTATAACCCCTACGTCACTATGAAATTGGCCCTCTTTCTATATGGAATCAACCCCATTAAGAATAATAAAATATCTATATGTAATTTTACTCATTTTTAGATGACATCATCCCCTCTTAAAAATGATTAATTTACCTACGACATTGACCCTCTCCACACATGGTATTGGCTCAACTTGATTATTTTAACATCATTAACTACCCCGTAATATCATCACCTTATAGGGTCGAAAACATTTGCAAAAAAATGTGTGACATTTTTGTAATTTTTATCTCAACATATTCTAATGACACTAAAACTCAAAATACATCCAAACCCACCTAGACATTGACCTAGTATCCATTTTGAATATATTTGGGGAAAGATTTTCTATCTAGATTTCCCGGGATGTGTTTATACACTTTTGTACTAACAACACCTTTCCAATTTAAAAACAAATTTGACTTGAGAATTCACCACTTCTCTCCCTCTTCATTCATTTCCCCATCTACCAATATCACCACATTAATTTCCAGCCATCACTTTTAATTACATCCCAATCGGACATTCAAAGATCTACTTTTTAAAAATAACAAATACAAAAATGACACATAAAACAAAAACTTACTATTTATAGAGAATTTCTTCGCCCTCTCCTCATGATAATTTAATTTCTTGAAACCATCATATATTTTTTACCATAGCTCCAATTTAAATTATAGAAGAAGTGTTACAATTGTATTCTCAACATGGATCCAATAATATATTGCACTTATTTTTCTGAAATTCTTCAAAATGTCACATATGTTTCCTACCCATAATCCTTACTCATCCGATTTGTGATTATTCCTTCTTAAAAAATTCTCACTACTCAATTTAACTTATAATAATCAATCATCTTCCCATGATCTCCCCTTAGGATAGGATTTATTGGTTATTTATTTGATTTATCTTCTAGTGTTTTTATTAGTTATTCTTGAGTAGTTATTTCAACACTCTTTATATTCATTGTTTAGAAACACTAATGGGAAGGTAAGTACATAGGTAGGTATGCTTTATTTTAGTTCATTGTTTTATTTATTTATTTCCATTCTACACATACCTTATAATATATTAATTTCAAAGTCGCATATTCTTTTTCTAAAGAATGTCTCATGTACACCATTTGTGACATGCAATGATATTTGGTTGAGGCATATGTATACATAGATATTTTTACTTTACTAATTTTTGTTCTTTTTAGGAAGCATTAATGAATTAGATTCACTAGAGTGATGTCCTCATAGATACTTATAGGAGAAAGGAGTAAGTAGAAGTGCCACATGCATCCTTCAAGTTGTATTGGACTAGTCAAAAAAGGTTTTTATAAAATAATTTTTTGTTTATCCAAAAAATATCATATATGTAACATTACGTCATACCCTTTGGTTTCATATTTTTCATCCTTTTCTATCATATTATATAGTATCCTTATGATATCATCTTATCATCATATTGTTATCAATCTTGTAGCCACTTGCAACACATGCACACCTTAATCATCATTCTTCTCAGTACTCCAAAGCTTCTTCCCAATAGTATGGCAAGTTCTTCTTTGACCTTCCCATGCCCAAAAATCCATTTCCATATAGAATTGACCATGTCCAATGGTATATGTTGAGTGGATTTCCTTTCGACAATATTAAACACAATTCATGTTTTCATATTAGTATTCTACGATAATTTATGGCATTGACCACTGTGGAAAATGTCGACTAGACTAGAATATTTATGCATTCATTAGGATATTAATATTAGGTTGTTAAGAATCATTTCCTAATCACTTGCATCACATATTTGTTCTTCTAGAACTCACTAAACCTACTCTTAAATCTTATAAGTTATTGAGGTTTTTCATATTATTCTTTCTTGGATTTACACTTAGAGCATTGGGTACTTGGAATCTACAAGCATTGGATCTACACTTACCATGGTCTAAAAATTCTTTGGATTCATTTTATGTCTTCAAATAAGGGTCTTCCTAGGTCTTGTTCTAGATTTTTTTGGTTCCCCATAAATTATCTCTCATAAGGTATTGTCGACCTTGGGGGAAAGTTAATGCACGAATGGTTACTTTATACAGGTAAGTATTTCTATCCTCTCTTCATAATTGTATATTGTGGATGTGGTCATGTATATATTTGGATAAGGTAGCATATTATTTGCTATTGCATTACTTTTAGACCATTTCATAGCTTATAATCCTAGCACAACAATGCATAACCCTTGATATTTCTTTGTAATATATTGGATCTCACTTTCCATCCTTATGAATCTATATTAGAAACCTATTGGATCATATACCATCTTGATCATAATGCTTTTACAACCTCATTATCAACACTTTACAATCGAGATCAAGTTAGGTGTCACTATCTTATTCCAAGTCTAGCCTTTGGAACCCTATACCTCTAGTAGAGTGTGGAATAACACCTTAATTCTAGGTTTACATCAAGTTACAATATAATTTGCATGTATTGAGTTTTTAATCCTTTGTTATTCTAATCTATAATACTCCCATATAGAGATGAAAGAAATTATTGTGTGACGACTCTTTATTTGCATACATAAAATGCCTCAATGATATTCTCCTTAGTAGCACTAATTCTTCATCAAATACATAGATACTATAGAATTTTAAATAGTTAATTTACATTATTTCTATGCCATCAAAAAGATTAATGTCCTATTTTTTTAATTTTCTTTACAAACTAATATTATGTACCTATCATCATTGGAAACTTATGAATTTAGTATTGATTTAAGATGACAACCGGATGTTCTTTTCAACCGTAGGAAATTGAAGTTTTGGTAAAGCAATTCATTACAATTTTAATCATATTTATTTTCTTCACATGAAATTCTTCATGCCAAAAATGATATTTTCTCATTCAATTACATCACATTACACAATTGTTACATACAAATAGAAAGAGGACCTTTTGATATTAAGTATTCCTTTATTGTCTCCTATAACTATTCTAGTAATGATGTATGATTTGTTCCAACAAATCCTACATAATGTTAACCATCTCACTCTTATTATTATTATTTGTTTCTCAACAAATCATATAGCAATAAATCCATACTTATAATATTAAAATATACACATTAATATTTCCTAATAGAAATGGATAATTTCATATTAAGTTATAATTACTTTTTTCAAGAATGAAATTGAAACAATTACTTGATTAAGTAAGAAAATGTTGAATGTACGGATTAATTTTCAGGATTGATGAATTATTATTTTTCTAGTTATAATGAGTTAATAAATGATTTTGATTATTAGGTTCATTCATAATGACAACTAGTTATTACTGAAAAATGTTGCATGAATTTTCCACATCAAGTGATGTGGTTGTTATAGATTTGTAAACTCATAAACATATCTTACCTCCTATTAGGCCTATCCCATAAGTTATTCTATTACATCTTATATGTTTTGGATACTACCATCTAGTAGGACACTTAGTACCATAAGCTAGTGTCTAGAGCTAGGTGCTAGTGTCCTCTCGAGATTCAATGCTCAATATTATCAAGTGTATACTATTTCCTCTTTCTAGGTCAAACTTAATGCAAAATGACATCCAATGAAAAGGTATAAAATTAATTCTCTTGCTCTCATTTACTCATATAGAATTCTTGTGATATCCTTTACCAAATATATACCAAGTCTTATGCAAATCTATAGTAATATTTCCTAAATCCATAGTAGACATTGGAAACATCCCCTACACAAGTCTAAAGAATTCTAAATCAATTTAAGAGAAGATCACACTAGTCCCAAATTTTCTAAATTTAAATCAATTATTATGAATATTGTATCTATCAAGGGAAATTGAAATGTTTTTCATTTTATCAATATCTATCTACAAGTACTATATTACTCCACACTCATGAAAGGAGCATTATATTTATAGGTATTCTTGTTATTGTTGTTGATGCATGAGATAAATCACAAGGGTGTGTCTTTCATATTTCATTGAAAAAAACATGAGCACAGGGAGAACAACATTGACTTTTATCCGTTCATTTTGGGAATGTAGTGTAGTGATTGATCATAATCAACAAGAGGGTTACCCACCAAGGGTTGTTTATCTCCACAAGACATCACTTTTTGTTATCTAACAGGTATTTGGGTGTTGATGTAAGAATATAGGATTTTTATCATATAGAAAAATGTTTGATGGTTTCAAAAGAAGAGAAAGTACTATAAGTGGTTAAAATTAGTGACTAAGTAACCCATAAAAGAGTGGATCTTAACATAGAGATAGAAACTAGTGCCAAATAAGATATTAGCACTTTGCTCTTGTATTTGAGCATGACACTAATATCTGAAGCATTTAGTGTCCAAAACCCAAAATGAAAAAAATCGTCTAACTACAATTTATTTTCCCTAATTTGAAATCTAGAACATTGATAATACATCTAGAAATGTAATTCATTTTATCTTCCTACGCATCACTATATATTGATGTGTGTCGTGGTTCATTTTAAGAGACCTCTTGGAAATCGGAGGTGGAGAATACCTGGCGAATATCCTCGGAACCAGTTTCACGGGAAGGCAAATTTTTTGGGGGTTGTATGAAAAAATTTCACCTGATTGTCAAGTGCTACGACAGAAGGCTGCAGACGTGCGACGGAGATTTTGTTGTCGCAGCGTCGTCAAAAAAATGCAATGACGCGCGTCACCTAGTGACGCTGTCATTGCACAGATGCTTGACGCGCGACAAAGAAAATCTCCTGCCGCGCGTCTGCGCAGCCTCCCGCCCTCTGCTTTCTCATCAAAAATCTCGTGTCGCTGTCAACAAACTCTTTGTCGTGTGTCTGCTATGCATCAATATCTGTTGTACCTCCTTGTCGCGCGTCAACTATCCGTCAAGGTCGAACACTTTCACGACGCGCGTCACTAGACCTCGATGACGCGCGCCAACAACCGTGTTGCGGCGTCAAAGAGGTCTAGTGACGCGCATCACTAGACCTCTTTGATGCACCGCTGACGCCGCGTGGATCGAGTTCTAGTGATGCGTGTCACTAGACCTCGATGACGCATGTCAACAACCTTGTTGACGTGCAAGGTCAAAGAGGTCTAGTGACACGCGTCATTGCATTTTTTTGACGCGCGACAACAAATATCCTGTCACGCGTCTGCAGCCTCTGCCCTCTTCTTGCTCATCGAAAAAATCTCCATGTCGCTCGTCAACAAACTCTTTGTCATGCATCTACTATGCGTCAATATCTGTAGTATCTCCTTGTCTGTAAACCCTCCTTGTCGCGCGTCAATAACTTACCCCCTTGTCGCGCATCTATAATACAGGATATATCATATTGTTGAAAAATGTGAAGTAGAAGTGTTCTACTTGGCGAATAATCTAGGTTTATATAGGGGATATTTTTCAATGGTAGGCGTTTACCCCTAAAAAAATTAAAGTGTAATTTTTAGGTGAACAGTCATCGACCCATGCAAAAAAATTCACCTTTTCAAATTTTTCAAAAATGGAATATTCGCCATTAAAATTTTCCCCGATGTGTGTTTAATTTTTTTCCATCTACATTTCTATATCAGATTTGAATATTGGATAATTTATTTACAAAATATGATTACACATAATATAATCTAGATTCAAATCCAATTAGGATCTCGATATATTATAATTTAAATTTTATTAAATTATCTTTTTATATAGGTTTTATATGGATTTTTACGATCTCTCTCTATACATGCAAATGTATTATTCTTGTGTTGAAACCCCTAGCTCTCCTTTTGTGACCTAAAAGGGGTTAGTTTGTAATTGAGTCGTGATTCCTCAATACCTCTATGGTGATAATTTTCTACCTATATGGAAATACATTAAAGAGGCATTAGACCCATTTTTTATCCCTTCAAGTAGGTGTGTGAGAACAAGTGAACAATATGTAAAGAAGAAATCCCTAAATTGGTCTTTAACACTTGAAACTGATATTTTAATTCACAATTAGCACATGATGATGATCTAGGGTAGGAAAGGATAATGTACTCATATTTTCATAAATTTCTATAATTTTCTCGAGGGTGATATGTGTCACTTATTAGGTGCTAATACATTTTAATAGTGTTTTTATGGGATCTTTACATGTTAGGTTAGGTATCATATATTTATATGGATAACTTGTATGAATCATTTCTTTCTCAACTAGACCTAAGTTATCCAAGGTAACATGGGCATTTAAAAATGTGATAATTTAAAGTATAATGGATAGGTTCACGATCATGAAAAAATATTTTTCCAAACATATCCTCAAATGGTGAACCCATCTAAGATTAGGATGGGATATGATCTAAGAAATGAGGATTATTTATTAGTCTAAATATATGTTTCAAGTATGAGGTTTATTAATTATAGAGTTCATAAACCGAAGAGTGATTCACAACTTAAGAGACTTAGAGTACGAGATTAACTATGATGCCTTTAAATTTAGTCAATAAATGTGTAAAAGGATAATGTTGAGATAAATATATAATTATTATTACCAACTTTATTAGGAAAAAACTTTGGGTGTCATGGGTAGGTGCACACCATTAAGTATATCACATATTTATAATGAGATCCTTAGAAATTTTTGGGTTGATGTGGTCATTCTTGACCAATGACCTTGACAACAATTACATGTATAAAATGATAACACATAACACTAGACAATTTTTCTATAAAAACCAGACACAAAAAAAAAAACAATATTTTTTTTTTTCCACACATGTAGGAAACATCAAACATTACAAATATATTTTTCGTGAAAATTAATTTATACAAAAACATACAAACATTAATTAAGTATGAACAAAATCTTACGCAATTATTGTAGACTTAGCTTAATTTACTAACTCAATATTTCTTATTAATGTGCAATAATAAGTGACCCTTAAATATCTTGCATCAAAACATGTCTAATTAAATTATTACAATCAAGAGAGAATATGGGATCCTACATGTTTTCAGCATCATTCTTAAAAGTATGTGTTAATTTTATTAGTTTTATCCCAATCATGAACATATTTGTTAGTAAACATTTTCACATATAGGCTTATCTTCATCTCCTTTTATGCAAAAGTCGAAAATAAAGCATGAATATCCCCACTATAATCAAGATTTGTATTTTTAAGTTGTAGTCAACACTTGATGAAAATCCATTATGCTAAAAAAATACTTTTACAACTTTGTATTTCTATGATTGATCAATATCTATTACAAAAATATTAAGCATGAATTGAAAATTGTGTCTCATATAAGTACAAATATTTTTTATTTTAAGAATACATGGTATGTATAATTTTTAGTAGAGTGTAATACTTGTCACTTCCCAAAACATATTTTGGTATGATGTTATTTTAATTGATTAATCTTATTTCATTTGTGTATTAGAGTTCAATTGAGTAGGGTTACTATGATTTAGAAGACCTTAATCTTAATTATGCCAAGAGGTGTTTCTATAATGGCAGACAAGGTTGTAATGGAGTGTGTTGTTCAATCATATTCTTGACATTTAATTTGACGTTAATTGATTATCATGCGACAACTCATTCATAAAGTTGACTTCTATTGACTGTCACTTAAATAATTTTGTTTCTTTTTTCTTGGAGAATTCAATCAAAAATAGTAATATCTTGGTCATGTAGTAATGTTTGGATCTTTTTTTCTTGAATAAATATTTTTGAGATCGACACAATCATGTAGTTAAATGATTCCATTTGCCACAAATCAACGTAAAATTGATAGAGAATTTAATGAAGTTGTTGATTAAAGATGTATGCAAAAATCAAACCTAAAACCTTGAAATTGATATCTATTGATGTATTTCATATAGATACATTTATTATAATATACTTATTATATTAGATTTATTTTTAATTGTTACTCTTTTTTGGTATACTTATATTACCTTTGCATAGTTAAATAGGTTCCTCGTCATTGATATCTCTTGGCATATTTTAGATAAATTTATTTAAGATATCTATACTAATTTCAAAACCATTGGTATGTGAGATTATTGTCTTTTTATCTCAAAAAATTAAATATGACATATTTTTACCCTAAAAAAATGTTATGTAAGAGTCCAAACATTTCTATCTCATAAAACAAATGTCATTTTATGCAACTTTCTCATTTATGCATGACATACAAAAAGACCTATCTTTTCATCTAAAACCATCAATTGTTGAAAACCCATACACAATATATAAAAATGTATTTAGGTATATGACCTTAAAATTTATTATATCATATAGGTAGCTCTCCACTATCAACAACCTTTAATGTGTGTTTTAATATACTTTTTGTTCTCTTTCATCTTTTAATTTATAAAAACAATCATTTCATATAATTTTTAAAAAACAATCATTCCATATATAATTTTATCAAGTACAATATATCTTCCATCTAACCAGTTTGTTATTACTGTTGTAATAAAATATTAATTCTCAAATAGTATTTTCTATGGAGAAAACCCTCGTCATATGTGCTTTAATTTGAAGTTCTCATCATTAAAGTTAGTTCCATGGATCGATTATCCACCTCTTCCATCCCAAAAAGTGGAATTATGACATTGTGTTATATAAATAAATACAATCAAATATGAAAAGAACATCCAAAAAAATGGAGTGGTTTTCCATTTTTTCTCTTTTTTCTCATATACAAAATGCTCAAAAATTATTTACATTTTAAGATACAACTTTTCCAATAGTCTCATAACAATCTGGCTATCGAACATCAAACAAAACCTTAATATGTATGTCAAAGAAAACCTGGTAAATAAGCATATACAATTCTCTTTCTTGGCCTTTCTTGATGCAAAACAAATTAGCTAACAATAAGCTCCATTTGGGCATGATCGTGTTCTTTCAATCCCAATATAAATCCTCACTCACCGCTTAAGTGCCATTGAACTATTTGTATCAAAATCCAAATGAAATAAATATTTAAATTATCCATATAAACATGGCAATGCCTCCCGTCTTTTAATATATATGGGGCTAAGATGAGTTGTGTTATTTCTTAGATGTAAGATTTATGAAAACAAAAATCAATAATCCTTTATTTTTGCAAATGTTGATCTAATTTCACAAAAATTTCATTTATAAGTTGTCATATGTTTTTTAATGATTACAATTTGTATGTTGATAGATTTGGTGTGGCCTCTCTATTTTTTTATTATTATAATTTGGAAGTGGTATAGATTGATAGTTTTCTAGGGTGTGTTAGTCAAATTTGTTTTTACTTTTGGTGGATTATACTCTAAATTAAATTGAACCATGATTAGAATGGTTTTATTTTATTTAATTTTTACTATTACAAATATCTGAAATATATTTGTTTGAAAAATATTTGTATATATCAATTTAAGGTTTTTATCTTAAGGTTTATATATATTTTGTTAATTGATATTTTTATTTCATTCTCTTTTTATTTACTTTTACTAATGACAACAAAATCTTTTACAAAGGGTCGTAAACTCTATCATATAGTAAAAATCCTACTATTTTTTTGGTTGATTTCTCAAAGTTTAAAAATAATTTTTAAGTGATGATCAAATGGATGTCAAATTTAATATAGAAAATAAAAATGTACACAAATCACACTATTAAGTGTCACTCATTTTATTTTTTTAAGATAAAGGTAATAAGGATTTGGTTTTGAAGGGACCATAAAACCATGTGCACGAAATGAAGCTAGGCCAAAGGACAACCAAAATGAGACAAGAATGATTTTGAAGAGATCAATAACCTTGTACAAACCAAAAGATATGCAACAAAGCACAACAAGGTACAAATTGTAGCATGGTCCTAGACCTAAAACAACACCCCTGGAAACACCAACCAAAATCCTAGGCTAGGAAAAAACATAAAGAGTCAACCAAGAATCAAGTCAAACAGACTTGACCTCAAGGTGCACTCTATAACCCTAAAGAACAAACCTAGCTAGAAACAAGGAGATGATTACCCGAGAGGTGCACATCCATGGGATCTCAAGTTCATCTGAAGAGGAGCAATGAGAGTCCTTCCTTTCTTTTTTTTGTTCACAATTGTCCAACCCTCACTCTTATTAGGATTTAAGTTTTCATTTGAATGTATTGGGACCAAGACCTCCAAGCTCTCAATATTCCCAACCTCTGAGTTCTTCGTCAAAATACCCTTTTTAATGACATTGGAGGTCATTCTCGAAGGGAACCGATTATTCATAATAGGCTGCTATAAAACCATCCTGCCAACCCCCACATCATGAGAGGGAGCATGAGTCCCAACACAAAGCTGAGTCTTACTTTCATCAGTCTCTGAATCATTCGAGGAATAATCAGTATCGTTTCCCACAACCAACATATTTGGCTGAGCATCCTTCCACCAAGAAACCTTCCCATTCACCTTATGTTTCACACTCTTACAATCTGAAGCTAAGTGACCCAGGCCAAAGCATTTCCTACATCTAAAGGGTAACCCTTCATAGTCCAAAATTTGGGACCGACCGATCCAACACCCTAAGTTTCATCGAGGCCGGTAGATCAACCTGTATCCAAATCTACCAAAATATGAGCATAGGTAGTGTGAGTATACAGTTCAGTTTTGGAATCAATGTCCAAGAATTTTCCCAAAGCATTTCCAATCACAATCTGTCTCTCCTCCCCCAAAATTGCAATGGGAGATGAGGCAAACAAACCCATACTGGTTTAACATGGAATGTTTCAGTGAGTGGGTTGAAGGAAGGAAACCACGATTTCATGAATGGGAGATGGTTCTGGAGTTCCCAAAGCATAGAGATTTTTTTTTTCTTCTTCTATCAAGTTAAAAACCATAATGAAAAATCCTCTCACCTAGGGATAAATATCCACTCTACTTAGCATGATGGGTCGCCATTCGGAGGAGATCTAGGAATGTAATCGAGGAAGCCTCTAGCGAAAGACCATTAAATCGCAAATCAGCCCTTTCTGGTCAATTTTTCTTCACTTTCAATTACTTGAGCTCCAAAGGTAATGGAAGGAGATCTAACTACCACATTAAGGGGTTTATCTCTCTATCTAGAAGTTGCAGGTAGCATAGGAGTGTTGCAGAGGAGGAGCAGACAAATGCCTAACATGGGCAAAGTGCACACAACCTCGTCATCGACCATGTCACTCATTTTGTCATTATATAATGTTTATTGACGTATTAAAAGATATTTTAGACGTAAAATATTGGATTATATTATGTATTCTATTTTGAATAATTAGTATAAAAATATGATTTTGACATGTACATAGAAATTTGAAAAGTCATGGTCATATAATGTTTTAGATTGTCATCTAATATTTTGTGTGACATATGATGTTGAATGTCAAATTCTAACTTTAGTCTTATGCTCATATGACTTATGCAATGACAACCAAGGGTGGTGGTGAATGATCACAATGTAAGTTTTTTTAACTTAGAGAAGTCAATCCATAAGATTTTGGTTATACATTGGAGTTTCGAGTCCATTTTTTCCAAAATAAAAATAAAAATTGATCTATTTATCACTAGCAAGTGGGGATTGCATGGAGAATGTAATGACATTATTAATCAATGTAGTATGTCAAAAATCTAAGATAAGGTCATTGAAATTAATATCGAAAATGTAGATATATTTAAAATATCTATAAATATTTATTATATTTTTTTAAAATGATGGTGATGAAAGATTTTAATAATGTCCACAAATTCTATGAGACCATTAATAGAAATAAAAAAGTGTTCCACATGAAAACAACCATTTGAAATAAGTATTGTGTTTAATATGAATTTTGATTAAAAGAATTGATTTTCAATAGTTTAGGGAACAAATTGTCAATATTTATGTGATAATCATTATTTTGTCTCCACGAACTCCCAAAGTAAAAAAATTATATGATTTTTCAAATTCTCCATCTGCTTTGATATTGTATTAAAATAACACTAATTAATCTTTTTATATTAAAAGAAACATTAAAAACATTTGTGACTGATTGCCGTACAAAATGAACCAAAATAAATAAAAGGTGAATGTTGATTTTCTTTGAAATAAAGCTTGCAAACACGGCAAGCCCAAATAAAATGTCAAACATATAATAATTGTTTTGCATATATGTTTTTAGTGGATCGATTTTAAAGCATTCTTTTGAGTCTTCCTCTTTTAAGGGAAAAGAAAACAATCTATCTAACAAAAAGACAAAAGTTATTGTGATCTAGATCTTCTTTTGAAACATATTTTTTTATTTCTTACCTCTAAATATTTTGGATGTTGTGGGGGAGAAGCACAAAGCAAAGGAGGAGTCAAAATACGAATTTATTGAACCAGTAGATAAGCAAAATATATACCCAAGTGTATAAGAGATTAGAGGAGTGGTTTGACCAGAGAAAAAATGACACTAGTGACGTAGAGCTAAGAAGCTAAACCCATGTAAGTATAGTCTATGTGATATTTTTGAACAAATAGGTACTAATACATTTAGATTAGATGTTAGACCCACTTCCATAGATGAAGTTATATTCATGTGCGAGCAATAAACATGTATGTTTCAATGAGTTTCCTATTGTTTCCTTCTAGTGAAGATCTTGCACCTAATATTATATTGCATAAAAAGATAAGGCCATCAAGAAGAGGATAACAAGAAAGCTGACAAGTGTGCTCGAAAGAAGAAATGCCAAGATTATTCATGTTGTATACCATATAGAATGTAAGGGAATTATCTCCTCCTCTTTTGAGTCCTAAATATTTTGGGGCCAAAAGAATCACAATTGCGAAAGAGTGATTTAATTTAGACCATGAAACATGTAATTTAGGTCAAATGATGGTAGTTAAAGTATATTCACTAGTTTAGTCATACTTTAGACATTGTAATCATTCACTCCTAAGTAGGGGAAATTTTAAGAATCCTTACTAAAATTTAACTTGGATTTTTTTTGGAAAATTTATAAAATCAGGTTTTGTATTGATGGTGAATAAGAGAAAAATCTATATATTGATGAATGAAAATATTATTTGAGGGAAAATGTTTGCTGGAAAGAAATTGAAAGGAAAATACAGATGCACATCTGCATATGTAGATGGATGTCTATACGCTATATCGGTGTAGATGAACATTTGCGGGATATCGAGCTGCAGAAGAGGCATATACACATGCATATGGGGATCTGCGCATGCGAGACAAGAATCTTCTCATAAAAAGGCATCTACTCATGCGAGACGGGAATTTGCAAATGCAAATGGGCATCTACATATGTGTCTACATGTGACGGGCATCTACATTTGGTGGCTTGTCTTACAAAGACCATAAATTTTGATCCATGTGTCGAAAGGACTCCATTTTTTTGCCAAAATGCACTTGAAAAGATCTACATGCATCTACATATATAGTCAAACATCTACATGTGTAGTCAAGCGTATACATGCACATTTGGGTGTCTACATGTACACACGGGCATTTGCATTCGGTGACTTTGTCTTGTGAAGGCCATAAAAATTACTCTAGGCATTGAAATGACTCCTTTTTTTCCCGTAAATCTCTCAAAAATTTCTACAAGCATATTCATGTGAAACTAGGTGTCTACGTGTGCAAAAGGGTTTCGCATTCGGTGGCCTATCTTGCAAAGGCCATAAATTTTGATCCAAGTGTCGAAACAAATCTATTTTTTAATCTATAAAAAAGATATACAGATTATCTACATTTGCAATCCGCATCTCTTGTGCAATGAAATGTCTTGGGAAGGCCATAAATTTTGATATGGGCATCAAAACGACTCCATTTTTACAAATCTCTCAAAATTTTCTATGATAATATACATGCGAAACTAGGCATCTATGTGTATATACATGCATCTACATGTGTAGACAGGCCTCTTCATTTGGTGGCCAGTCTTGTGAAGACCATAACTTTGATTCAGTGTCCAAATGACTCCATTTTTTGCCGGAAATATCTCAAAACTTTCTACAAGTGTATGAATGTGATATTAGGCATGTGCATGTGTAGATGCGCATCTCGCATGTGTACATAGGAATCTATAACCATCTCGCACTATGAGATCTACCTTCAGTTGAATTGTGACTCCTTACACGTGTGGTGTGATGGGAGTCTTATATGATAAATATGTTGGTGATTGTGCCCAATTTGAGTTTCAAGGTAGTGGTGATATATAGTCATAACTATGGAATTTATTTTAAAGTGTAGGCTAGCTGACTCGGAAAAGTAGCTTTCATCCCAATAATTTAGGCAAAAGGGTCCTTGGTATTACTCCTAAAAATCACCAAATACCAATTTGTAAAACTATAATATATTCGCGAATTAACAAAAAAATTGCCACTAAAATTTCCCCTACTCCTAAGACTACGTAGAAAACTTTAATATGTATGTACATGTATGAATAAAAAACAATGTAATAAGATTTAATGTTGATCCAAAACCCACAAAACCATTAGTAATTGAGAACAATCCACACTTGAAATTTTTAAATTACATAAAACTCGTCAATAATGTTTGGATTTAGACGAACTCATATAACACAAAACATGACATTCAAAGTAGTCTATACCCAATCAAAACCATCCACATAAGCTAAACTAACAGACTCTGATATAGATCTACGGAACCTCAAACACTAAAAATTCCATGTTTTCAAACACTTGAGAACTCTATTTGGTTCAAATTACTGTTATGAAGGATTTTTACACCATCTGGGTTTTATATAAATCATTTTAATTTTAATGATTTTTATTTACAACGATATGTATGTGTATTTGAATTATAGTGGAGAGTGAAATGTATTACAAAAGCATTAAACACTTGTTTTACAAATTTTATAATGTTTTTGGGGGCCAAAAAAACTTGCTTTTGTTATTCAATGCAAAATCTGTCACTAGGAGGCACAACCCTATATTTTAGAGTTTTGGAAATTTGGTTTCCTACACAATGCTCTAATCTCTTTTTTATTTCTAAATTTCTTCCATGTTCCAAATTTAGTTACCTTCTTTCAATGTATTTATACTACTCCCTACAACACTTTCAATATTTGAGCATTACAATTCTTAAGGCATTTTATAATTATCTTAAGCAAGTAATAATTAAAATATTTTAACTCATTAAGAAAACTACACATAAGTCAATATTTAGGTTGACAAATTATTGATGAAATGCATAAACTAATTAAGGATAAGTAAAATAATATCTATTTATTAAATGTAAATTATTATAAGATAGGGTTATTATAGAAGTGAGTTAAAATTTGTAGACAAATAAGTAATTGGTATAATTAGAATATAATTAACATAAAAATACTAAATACATAAAAATCTATAATAGATAACTAACCCTCTCACCGTAAAATATTTTCTTAAATTAAATGTTTAGGATAACATAGGCTAAAGAACGTAGTTCATACAAGTTACAAAGTCATCTTCTTGTATCCAAGAAAAATTGCAAGCTATAGCTATTAAATCTATACAACAAATATGAAAATTTTAAAGATTTTTTAATTTATACATCCGTACTCATGCCTGGAATTTGGCGGTTGTCCCTTCCTATCAAAAGAAAAATCCATGAAGGTTTGGCCATTTATCTACATTTCACTATATGTTTTGAATAATATTTTAGATTGCCAATAAGTCACAATTGGTATACATCATTTTTTCAAAACTTTAGGAAGATAAATTATATTATTTTAAATAAATTTAATAATCATTATAAAACTTCTAAACGAAAAATTATATATTTATATTTTTCTTATATTGTATATATCATATACATTTGATATATAAAGTCTACAACTTTACATTTTAAATATCAAATTATATCAATTATTATCATAAACAAAGTTGTTATATTGTTAGTGTGTTATTAAACAAAAAAATTGTAGTAAAATATAAGATATGATTAAATTATATTCAAACTCAAAAGAAGATTTTCAAAAGATCGAAGTGTAATATTTATTTAAAAATAAATATTACCACTCAACAATGTGTTAAATACATAATTTACAATTGAGATCTCAAAAGTCAAGAACTCTTCTTGGCTTTTTATCTTTCCATATCTTGTATATTTCATCCCGATTGACATCACTTAAATGAGGTTCATTTAAAGATACTATCGTTAGTGAATCCAATGTATTTATCCCTAGCTTTGATTTTTACCTATCCTTTATGATGTTTTGTTTTGACATGCCCATTTCACAATCCACTTTGTACTTGGGACTCATAAGTATAGTTTTCCACAACTTCATCATATGAGGATAACAATATTCGCCCATATTACAAAAAAATATCAATGCAATGAAAAACATAACAATTTGATCTCTAAATAATAATGATATACAACGTGCATGTATAATTGATTTAAAAATACAATTAGCGTGTGTGTGGATTGATATATATATATATATGTATCAAGCTTCTTCAAATTTTGTTTGGAATATTATAATTACTAGCCAATAGCCACTATAAACTTGCATTAAAACTTGTAAATTACAATGAAAATAAAAAAATGTATTATTATTAGTATTTCTGCTTCCTCTTCCTATTCCACATCGCCTTTCCCCAATAAGCATCACATAAATATTCTAGATTCTAGCTACGTTCTCATCAACAAAGTTCCCCATGTGTCACCTCCGCTCCCACTTCAGTCAACAACATCTATGGATATACTCCATTTCCTTCTCTTATCCCAAAAATATCGTTTGCAAATTCCATCCTTCATCCAATCACAATGATGTTTTCGTAAAAGAATAGATACCTTTGCAAATATGGATACTTTTTTTGTCTGTATGGAAAGCTACCCGAGAATCATGGGGAAAATGAGTGAAAAGAAATACATATGTAATAGATGTTTGGACGAGAAAAATGGTCACCACTTCTCTAGCATGGAACAACATGAATCCAGTCCATCAACCTATAATTCTTAAATGCCTTACACAAGTGGAGGAAATTTTTACCGCAAGAGTCAACCAAATATTACGGAGTTAGCCAGTGTTCGTGGCATACAATACAAATACACCGCCACACTATCATTTTCCCACAAAACATTTAATCTATTGTTAAATACCTTCTGTGATGTCTTGGCGAAGTGGACATCTTGATTCCACAAAGAAAATGGCGTAACCAAACAAAGTATGATTTCTATGTCGCCAGTCGTGTGTTTGGGATGTAGGGTAAGTGCAATAAGTTGGGGGACAAAAAAGTGGACATCAAATCCTGAATTTTACAAACTGCAATCATGGTTTATAAACCACAATCGTGGTATTAAAAACCATGATCGCGGTCTATTTTTCTAGACTTGGGAAATTACGAACCTAAAAGTGTGCTTTAACGCGCTTTATAAAAACCGCGATCACGGTTTTAAAAGTGCTGCAATCGTCATTCTCTCGATACCAATTAATAGTCGTGACCCTCATTTTTCCCACCATTTTAGCATTGCAATTGCGGTTTATAAACCATGATCGCGGTTCTTACTATATAATCAAATCCAACCCTCAAGGCTCGGAAATCTCTATTTTTCCCAAACCAAAGCTTTAGGAGGTCATTATGGCATGTGAAAGGCCAAAAATTCAAATTTTCTCTTCCTTGGACTTGAACCATGCCGAAAAATAAAAAAACATGTCACAAAAATGGTACCATCGCGTAGGGGAGAATGTTAGCTTCGTATAAATATTGATTTTAAAGTGAATAGAATAAGATAAATATCATTTTATAATTTTTTACTAACAGTAGGTCTTTAAGACACTTTTTCCCATGAATGTTCATGTCTACGTTTAAGATCATAACTTTTTTTTCGCTTGTCAGAATGTGATAAAACCTATACCATCCCAAGCATGGAAAAATTCTATACATGTTGAAAAAAATTATTTGATTTCAATATCTTTTGATGTAGTTATGGCGGGCAAACAAAAAGTGCTCCATTTTCTAAAAATTTCAGACCACTTTCACGGAAAAAATCATTAAAAAAAAATATTGCTCAAAAAATACAAAATAAAATCCATCCCAAGATAGATAGTGGTATCTAACTTTTCACCAAAGGGAAAAAAATTACAAGTTTTGGTCATCCAAATCGTGGGCAAACAGACTACAATCTTATAGGTGTTTACAAAAACTAAGTCATAGAATTTGGAGTGTTTAATATAGCTAAACTTATCTGTTTTTTAAAAATTAGTATTTTAGAAACTAGATTCCGAATGTACGATTCATATTTATATAATTTTTTCCAATTTGAGTGGGCTTATTGCTAATAATCCCTACAAGTTTAGATTTTGTTGTTTTTTACAATTTGGCGTCCACTTATGACCCCTTTTTGGTCCCCCAACTTACTGCACACTCCAATTCCAAATTGCAAATGACCCATATTACAAAGATGTTATGATCGACTATGATGCCTTGTCCTCTTTACCGGCTGAACCAACCAATGTTTCTTCCATCTTGCAAACTGGTCAAATAGATAATCCCCCTATTAAGAGGACATTCCCATTGTATCTAGATCATGAGGAATTTACATCAACCAATATTCAATCCCTTCCATCATCCTTTGTCCTAGTTTTCCCTAATTCAGGTATTAAAGAGGAGGAGATTCAACGGTTATTATTTGGTTTAGCAAATGGTTCGCCGTTATCTTTGCCTTGGCCTAAAATCAGCCTTTTGTAGTCAATGAATACAACACATAAGGCTTTTTTCAATGGCATTCCCAACTTTGTTTCCCACAAGTTCAGCCATGTTTAAACAACCTCACATGAAAGAGGTCTAACTTCATGAATATGCACTGCACCTCGTGTTGTTACTTTGACAACCATTTTGGAGGGCACCCAAGGTTCAGATTTTTTTGCTCAATCTCATCATGCATCATCACAACCAAGTAACAACTTCTATCTTTATGAGAAAGGATATCCTTTAAAACATTCCAAAAAATATAGGCGCACTACGAAAATTCCTTCAAGCTAATCCAAATCATGCACTCTCGTACAATCTTATGTGGTTTGGCATGATACTTCACGGAACTAGGTCTTAATGGTAAAAAACAAAGGTGACATTTCTGATATGATTGAACAACTAGGAACACCAACTTTGTTCTTCACTTTAAGTGTTGCTGACACCAAATGACCGTTTGCATAGTGTGATGCCCAGCACTATCCTTGTAGATCCTCACGAAGAACAACAATGGAGGAACCATAACATTGTCTCCAACCCTCATTGAGTTTCTACATACTTACACCAAAGATTCACAGTATTTTGTGAAGAGGTCTTGCAAAAATACTTGGGAGCAACAGACTATTGGTATAGGTAAAAATTGTCTCTTTCTTTCTTTCCTCTTCCACAAAGCTTCCTTGTACTTGTTCATCTCTTTCCATGTACAAAAGGCAACACAAACCTTCCTCCTACTTATTTGTCTCTTTCCAGGTATAAATGGAAACATAGAGGATATGCACACATGCATGGGTTACTTTAGCTTCCGTGAAGCACCGGATGTGGAGACAATTGGTAGAAGTGACTCGTTCACTGTCAACCAAGTTAGAGAGTGCTTCCACAAATTTTTATGGAATCCCTATTCTATTTCATGCAAGTTAGAACACATTCACTATCTGCTCCAGGATAATCCCTGCTTATTAAACACATCATAAATATTGGTAACCGACCCTCTTTTAGACTTGGAAGAAATTTAAATCGAGTGCAAAGGCATACCAAATGCACTAAACATATGTGCCTATGAAAAAAATGGGATGGAATGTAGGTACAAATCACCTTGGGAACTACTTGAATAGTCATCACTAGGACTCAACGAGACACATAAATTCCAATACATGCTAGCTAGAAATGATGATAGATTAAACATCCACAACCCTGCCATGTTGTCCATCTGGAGAGCCAATGTTGATTTCCAACCCGTACTCTCTAAGCATGCAGTCCTAAAATATATTGCTAAATATGCTTCCAAAGAAAAACAACGTTCGAATCATACCACTAAATTCTCTCAAGAATATCTTTGACATCTGATCTTGAGGAGGCAGCTAGGGTTGCCTTCCGAAAAAATTCTTATAGATAATATCATTGAGCATGAAATGAAAACCTAAGATACAAGTCGAATGCGCAAAAAGTTGCCTCTTTTTCTTTGTAGCCGATCCTTTATTTCCCTAAATGTTGGAAAGAAAATTTTGCATCGCATCTCTAACACAAATCATCTAGACTTTGAGCCAGCAAATTTCTTGGACGTATACTTGAAACGCCCTACCCATATGGAATCAGTTACACTTATTAAAATGGTCAAACCCTGTCTCACAACAAGCCATGAGTAGGTGCAAAATGGAAGTAAAAATCAACATATGTTATTATGCGCATCTCCCTAGATTTTATTCCATCCCCAAGGATCATTCCCCTTCCTTTGAACTCTTCTGTTGGAATGAAATAATCCTATACAAACCTTTTCACAACATCCCCACAAACATTGGAACCATAACAGAGAAATTAATTTCCAATTGGCTATTACTTGAAAGACTTTTATCATCCTTGGCATGTCAAGCGCATCTCCATATCAAATGATTCGTCTTCCTCTAACGAATCCCCTTCAAATTTTGAAATCTTAGGGCCCACTCCATTACAAGTTGAATGGGAAATTTTATCCCAGTTACATCCAACTAATTCCATATGCCTTGACAAGTTCAACATGTTAGGCCTTCGAGACTTTGACCTGCATCACAATTGGATCCACAATGATGTTCCACTTTCTTTGCATGATGTTTCCCTATCTTTCATTGATATGTGCAAGATCACTACAACTATCCCTTTCCAAATGAAAAATTCCACATCCAACACAACACCTTTCTCTCTATAACACCAGGATTCTAATACTATACTCAATTATTGCAAGAAAGGAATTATTTTGCCCCCTTTAAAAATTATTTTACAAGGTACTATATAGGCACAAGTAAATCTTGTCTCATAAAAATATCCACTCCGCATTTTCCTCTGCATACCCACAACAACCATCTCCTCTCCTAGTCCTCGCACCTATAGGAGTGACCGCATTCAACATTTCCACATCAACAATGCACACCACGTTGTGCATTCCAATAAACGAATTAAGACCACTCGAAGGCATTTCACTTTCCACTCTCCAACAATCCTTACAACATGTTCATTACATTCTCATTGACAAGATGAGCTTCATAGGCCCCACACTCCTTGCAAAAATTGACTTTTGTCTTCATGAGGCCTTCCCTCACTTCAAATCAACCACTTTTTTCTAAAAATCCATCATTCTCGTTGGTGACCTTGACCAACTACCCCCTGTCAATGATGTTCCACTCTATGTTGGTCACTCCTACGAAACAAACCTATAGTATAGCTTCACAACATGTATCATGCTTACTACAATCTTTAGGCAACAAGGTTTAGATGATGCCCAAATTTCTTTTCGTAGCTACTACTAAATATCAAAGATGGAATCCCACTCCTCCAAGACTAGAAAACACCTAATGAACAGACTCCCAAACATATAGCGTTGACATTGCACCTTTCCTTCTAGCTCCACATTTGTTTGCAACAAATGACCTTGTCGATCAACACAACCTCAACATGCCAAAATCACTCAATGCTCCAATTGCGCACTCCAATGCTAAGCAGACCAGGATCAATTATTCAGAGGAACATGATGAAGAGAAACTTGAACAAATTATTCTCCTCTGTAAACAACAAAAGGTTATGCTCACCACAAATTTGTGGGTTGAAGTTGGCCTTGTGAACGGCTCCATTAGCACCATTGTTGACATTGTCTACACCATGTCTTTGTCTCCTCCAACTCTTTTGATTTTTTTGTAATCGATTTTAAAAATACAACGGCCTTCCTTGGAATCCAAATTTCCCCACACATATCCCCATACTCCTAATCCGAAGAGGAAACCATAGATAACTTCCTTGTAAAATGGTTTGGGAACTTATAATCCACAAATCACAAGGCCTTACTTTACATACAACAATTGTGGTTATTGGCTCTTTAGAACAACCAAACCTTACTTTCACCGCAATGTCTAGAGTCTCCTCATTAAAATACCCATGCATTTCACCCCCTTCTCTTTCAAATGCTATTTCTACTCCAAAATGTCCCTTTCCCGACACCTCCTCAAAAGAAAGGAGGAGGAAACACGACTACAAAATCTTCAGTTCACCTCTCCGTAACATAAACTGCCCCGACCCTTTTCCCCCTTCTCCCACCATATTCATTCACAGTTCCATTCCCCATTCCTCTTCTTCTGCTCTCATGCACGTAAGTATTCTTTCAAAAAAATGGTGACAATTGCAAAATTAAAAAAAAAAATAATAAATTACATCATACTTTACTTCACATTTTTGCAATCATGACTACAGTTTTTGGCCGAGTTGTCATTACGTTGTAGGAGCTTTCTGCAAGAAATCCAATGAACAAAAATTAATTATTGTCTAGCTAATTATAGAAGCGTAAATATAAATGTGCACGCATGATAAGATATAAACATTATATTTTGCTTGAGAAGATAGCAATAAATGCAATTGTACACATGGAAATGACAACAAATGATCCATTTTGTATAAGAGCAACATGAAATAATTTCATTCATAATCATATTTAAGGGAAATATGAAAAACACCGTAGAGGAATTAGAACTTATTGAGGACCTTAGGTTATTTATGTAAATAATATTTTCTTTTTATATTGTTGGAATACATGCAGCAAGGAAGTTACAATATTCTCGCAAAAAGATAAACTTGCAAAAGGTACTACGGGAAAAAAGAAATATAAGAAGAGAGTAGTTGTGAAGGAACATTTGTGCATCAACAAAATATATAACATGCATATGCTGGAGTTTGTAGGACATATCATGTTGCCTTTGACTTAAGAATAACACATTTCAACTAGGTTTTCCCGTTGTTTATTTCCTTTTAAGGGAAAGAGTGAAAATGAACGCATGTTCAATGACATGATCAAAAATCTCATGTGTGGCGTCATTATCAATCGATAGAAATTACAAGTCTGTAGCTATAATTCCCATTATCATTTTTGTAATGTCATAAAATTTTGTAACTCCTTTAAGCTCCCTTGTAGCATCTTTCAAATCTATACGCAGAGCGTACTTGTAATTACAATTTTGAGCATGGGTATTGCATTTGTTACAAAACCATTTACCATTTGGTTTCTCTTGAACCTTTTTTCTGCATTGTTTTTCACCTACCATTGTTGGACAAGCCATGTAAAATAAATTATCCATGTTGATGTTTGATAATTTAGCTTCAACAGTTACCCACTCATTGTTTTTGAGATTTCCCATCTCTAAAATCTGTGATAAAGTAGCACTAGAAACCATAGATTGTGGAGGCCCAAGTTTGTGGGTGATTGATGGACATGGAATATATGAATTTTGAAAATATATCCAATCATGGAGAGCCTACGTTTTGGAAATCAGAGGGTCGACATAACATTTTCAAGCACAAATGGTGTTAACAATGGTGCCATTTAATTATGAAACACAACAAGACTTTATTGCCAAGACTCAAAATATGGAACCAAGAGTATCTTTGATAACTCTTTGCAAATATCATGTAAATTTTGGCCCCATAAGGTGATAGAGATACTAAATCCAAACATATCTCACATTAGCAATGTTCTCCTTATAGCCTCAGACTTGTCTTTGCAACAAACTATCGAGCATTGAGAAATGGTCATTACAACACCAATCAAGTCCACCATTGAGCTTGCAGGGATGGATGGTATATATTTTATCTCTTTGAAATGGAAGTGATGGAGAGGGACATCATTTTGTAGTTCAATTACAGGAGCCAAAATAGAAGAGGGAAGCAAAAAATTCAAATTGGTTGTTTAAATGGTTGTAAGCACAATTTTCTTTACCCACTCTACCATTAGATATACTGTATAGGCTTCCATTTTCTATTTGTGCATAGAATTTTTTTGTAACCTCATTGAAAGAAGTGATCCTTATCTCTCTGCCTTTGTTGTCCAAAAATCAAAGGAAAAAATGATGCCATTACCCCTTGTATTTTGATATTCTCTAAGAGTTGTTTTAGCAAGAGCCTTGCCTTCTATTGTCCACACCCTTGACGTTGTAGTCAAAGCAGAAATTTCAGTGTGGTAATTTTAGTTGTTTGCTATATCATAGTTATGGCAGGAGGTGTATTTTGAAATAGTTGGGTGTGTGCAGGGGATTGTTTCGCATACTATTTCTTTCCCTCATAAAATTTTCTCATGAATCGGAACAGTGTTCCTTGCCTTGATCGGGTAGAGGCTATGTTGTCCATCTCACTAATAAGAAACATCCTATAACACAGAGCAAGAATATTCATGATTAGGATAGTGGAAAACAACATTTGGCAAAACTTGAAGAATGACCAAGATTCAACTTACAGGTCTTTATTAAAAATTCTGCAAACATATTTCCTGGAGCAACACAACGGACCCTTCTTGCAATGTTTTTTCAAAGACATGACCCGCAAATTTTGAGGGAAGTAAGGCAGGTTGAATATGATTTCCGTCTGATAGGTCCACATGATGTTGAACTACAGAATTCAATTATGAACATAATAGAGACAAGTTCAACAATTGTGGTGTCAAGCCTCTATGGGGGGGATCTGTTAATGATATTCAGAACACCTCCTTCAGTCAAATTTGTCTCCATTGTGTGTAATCCTACATTACCTTTGATGAATGCACAATCCTATTTGGAATTTTCTCATTTATACTCAATTTCCTTTTTAATTTTGTAATCTAGCCACTTAGTTTATTTGTCTAGAGTTTTTAATTTAAATAAATTTGGATATTATTACTAGTTGGTACATATTTAATAAATTTTACTTTTCAATAGTTATTTAATGGAAATTAATGGAATATATATTGAAAAGAATTCAAGACTATCATTTTGTTCCATTAAAGCTCAACCTAGCCTATCAAATTGAAATATGGGGAGCCCTTAAAATTTGATCACTGAATGGTATGAAGAGATAAATTACATTTTAAATTTGGAATCAATTTGAACGCAATACATGTAGTGTTTTCCGCAGCTAAAGATATGTTTTGCAATCACTGCAACAAACAAATGCAATCAACAAACTTCGTTAGTGATTAATTTCTTATCCTTTGCAATTCATGAGGAGCATTGTATGTATTGAGGGAGGGAACAAGGTAAACGATATTAATAACAAGTTATTGTTATAAATGCTATGAAAATTCAAATACTGGAATCTACCACAATGATGTAATCAATGTGCTGCAATTACTTTTCTAGCAGCTACTACCGTCAATGAAATAGCCAACTCGTTAGTTGTTTCTGTTAGAACACCCTGCCAAATATTAGATGGGTTTTTGTGTCATACCCTAAATCAATGCAGAGACAAAACATTCATCATTTCTTTAAATACTTAAAACATACTGTGTTATATTAAACAAAATTCAGCACAGTACAAGGCAAAATTAGGTACCATAAACATAACAAACAAAACAAGAATCCAAATCAAATCTCTTTGCTACCATAAACATAACATAAAAACTAATACTCAAGAATCCAAATCAAAACTCTCTGCTATAAAAATAGTGAATATTCACAGACAATACTCGTTAAGGACGCTGAGGTAAAAGGTGAGTACTCAACTGATATCCCTGATTTTTTCTTCAAAGAGAAAAAAGGGAAAAGAAATGTGCCACAGGCAAGAAAAAATATCTAATTCCTTAATCAAGCAGAGCTACAAGGTCAAAAGAGGATAAAATCAAAACGCATTGTTCCACAACATAGAGAAAATTAAAGCTTTAATCAACCAAGAACTGGGCGCATAAATTCCTGCAACCCTCGGAAAAAAAATAACTCTCAAGAATGAAGAATGCAAAGGAATTTGACAGGCATTAACTTCTTCTGTAAAGAAAAAAACTTACGTAAAGTTTGGATAAGTGGGCATTCTAAAGACATTGATTAATTTTATTCAAGTTTATTTTTATTGCAACACAAATGACAGCTATTCGTATTTTAGATGAGGGAAATACAACTTGAAAGTCACAAACCCAGTTTGAGTTAGGAGAATGTTATAAATGGAAATTGAAATGAACAACTGCCAAATATTTGACTTATGTCATAGCAATATTTGCACAATCAAGTGATTTCAAAACCAAGTTATTAGGGCAATGGATATGGTAGTTGCTGCAAAAAGAAATTTGCAATGAGCAATGGCCGGCCATCCCCATGCCCGTGTTGTAAAGACAAGAAACAGGTAGTCAACATAAAATCAAGTAATAATAAGAAACAACATAAAATCAAGTAATAATAAGAAACAACATGAAATCTTGTTTGTTAAACTGACAACCAGATGGGCCTTACAGCATAGTTGTTTCATAACAATTTGGGAAAAAAATGTGCAATTTTTAAAAGCAATTCTACAATCTAGTTTTTCCTTTAACTCGTCTCCAGAGCATTTGGTACTAAAATTTCACCGCAATAAGGATAAAATGAAATTTCGTAGAGGGAGGCCCATGGTTCAGGGGAAATGTAGGACTATTTTACCAGAGTCCAACACTAAAATGCTTGTTTTAGCATCAACAATAATGTAAATTTTTATTTTAAACCGACACCTTTATTTTTTCCAAATAGAACCCAGTAAAAATATAAATCCTCACTAAGTAAGAACAAAAAAATCATCTCCAATGTTTAGGTGTGTCTAGAGATGGACATAAACAAACATGGTTCAAAAGAAATGATCCTAGCATAGAAACAAATAGTTTGGCATCAACCATTAGAATATTTCAATGCACCTTCCAAATGTAAAGAATTCAGATGTTATGGACCCACTTCTGGAGTTTTACCATGACACAACGAAACCATTTCAAGGTATCTATTACTTTCTAGTAGTGGTAAAGAATATTTTCTAGCTAAGAATAAAATGTAAAGGAGGAATTTCCAATTATACAAAATCCTAGTACATGAAAACGCAAATCATGGTCCTATTAATATACCAAGCTGCAATTCTAGGTACAATCACACAAAGATCTATACTCATACCCTACCAAGGAAAAACCTAGTACACAAAAACTCAAATAAATACTACCAATCTTCCATTGCTGTAGTTCTTGGTACAATTAAATGAACATGTGTAGCCATAAACTACATACACAAACCTAGTACATCAAATTTTAAATCAAGACTTCCAATCTGTCATAGGTGTGGTTTCAGGCATAATTATAGAGATATTTGCAAAATAAATTAATATGCCAAAATAAGGTACATAAAAACTTGAACCAAATTTATCAATCCACCATTCCACAATCACACAGACATTTGTACTCAAAACTTTTAGCAAACAAAATCCTAGTACATGAAACCTTACACCAATAATATCAATCTACCATTCTTGCCACTTTAGGCACAATCAAAAGATCATTTGTAGCCATAATATATCATACAAAAACATAATACACATAAATTCAAATCAAGACTATCAATCTGCCATTATTCTTTTGTTTGCATGTCTAATGACTCATGTTTTATTGTTTCAAATCGAGATAGGGGATGAAAATATAGTTATAAAGGGATGCAATTACATAGACATTTATAGCCAAGACCTATCATATACACGGGCCTTTGCATAAAATATTATAACCCGAGTCCCTTCTTATGGCTTTTAGTACAGTTAACCAAATATTTGCAAACATAACCTAGTACATTAAAACTTAAATAAAGACTAAATCCTTTGGTTTTAGGTACAAATTACAAGAGTATCAAATTGCCATTACTGTGGCTTAGGTACATCTACATAGATATTTTGGTTCTTGTGATAATATACAATGATCAAATATGTAAACACCTAAAATATGCTTACACTTAGCATTTCCTCTAATGTAACCAATTAACGACACTTCGTTAATTCCCCATTCTTTGCTCCATTCTCGGATGCCCATTCATGGAACTCTTTCGGTCGTATTCCTCCTATAATCAGATAATTGGGCTAATATCTCTCTTATTAGCTATAAATTTCTCCTTTCGACCATTCAAAACCTCCCTAGTTCTCTCTATATCACTTCTATTGGCTTCCTAGGTTATCTATCCATTACAACCGGTTAATCAGACTCCTCCCAACTCTCAATGAGTCTCTAATCACTCGCTAATCACACTTAACTAGCCTAAACCTAGCTTAACTAAGCCTAAAGCATGTTTATCCTAATCTAATCTAAAAGTGGTTTTTGGCTTACCTTTAGTCCCACATGCACCCAAATTCCAAACTCTCCCAAGTGGAAAACTATAAATAGAAGGCTAAGCCTACCCTTTCAAACACACACCTTGTTTACATAACAAAATCTCTCAAGCACTTTGGAAAGGCATTAGAAATCATTTGTGATAGCTTTAAGCTATAAAACATTTGGATCTTGGCCATACTCCATTGTTAAGAGCTCCTCCATCTTGCATCCATCAACTCCAAATCTAGTTAGTAAGGGAAGATCTAAAGCTTGCCATGTAGCCAACTTGGAGAGATATCTTCACTATTTTTGGGAGCAAACAACACACAAATATGATTGCTAGGATCTTAATAAGTTCATGTTTTATAGCTTTCAAAGAGTAGAGAGTAATATATATGCTATTTTTTTATGTTTTTGTCAAAGTTATAATGCTTGCATGTTAGTTTCCCTTGTTTATATCGTATCTTATGGTCCATAGATGAGTTAGTTAAGCTTTGAGGTTTTCTAACCTCATTTCCATATCTTTTTAACTTATACATGAACAAAAAAATACATTAAATATAAATAAATAAAATTAATCCATCGTTTCCATAGTTATAGGCACAATTACAATGAGACTTGCATTCACAACTTGGCAAGTTGAAATATTAAATCAATAAAGGTTGAGAATGAGTTCTAAAACCAAACAGCCATAACAACAAATATTGCATATGTTTTAAAGATCAACTTGTCCAAAGAATATTAAAAGGTGTCTATTCTAGTCTGGTCTCATCTCATTTCAATTATTATACAAAGCAATACAATCATTTAGCCATATCTTCAATTCTATGCACAATTCACACAAATATTTGTAGTAAAACCCAATATATACAAAATCACAACTATCAATCCATCATTCTTGACATTTTCACTATAATTGCAGAGATATTTGGAGGCATAAACATCTCACATACAAAGAATCACAAACCTCATACATAAAAAAATTAAAATCTAGACATTCAATCCAATATTGCGAAGTTCCAGTGTACCGTTAAACGGATATTTATAGTCATAATATAGTGTACAAAATGCTAGTTCATAGAATCTTAAATAAGAAATAGAAATCCAACATTCTTGTGGTTTCGGTGTATAATAAATGTGTGCTAAAAATCTGATCACGATTAATGCATACTACAAAAAGGATATTCAAATAGCTCTAACACAAGGAGTCAAAAAAATGTCAAACTCAATAACTTTCTATGGTTTTAATGGATTATAAGAATGAAGTTTTGAACAAGATGTTCCTTCTCAGATGGGAATCAATGTTTCCACATTCAGACAGTATTACTCTCCTTAACAAAGACAAGATTGTACTTCAATAGAAAAGATCTAAGAAACAAAGAAAAATTCCAATGATAATGGGAAGAGGGACAAATTATGGTTAAAGAAGCATTTTTCCTAAACTCATAATGTACGATCATCACAAGGAGGAACATTATAGCTTTTCCTAATTGCTATTAAAACAGAAAATATGTGATTTTTTTTTTCACATAATCAAATATGAAAGAATGAAATAAACATTAGTAAAAAAATCGATATAATACAAAAACATCATAACAGTAATCGATAGATTGGCATTTAAAATATTGAAAGAGTAATTTCAGTCACATATTTTTTATTTACATAAATGTATGTAATCACCAAAAACAAACAAAAAGTAATTACATTACGGCATTTACATAAGGTATTTTTGAAGCCAAAAAAGAACATAAACAATGTCTGATATCATTTGATTTTTACAAAAAAATCTTGTGCGCATTGGGGATCTTTTTGGCATGTTCCTTTTTTTAATTCCTTTTTCCCCTTGTCAACAAAGACACCCATAATTTTTAATTTATGAGGGGGCTCACACTTCTTGGCATCGGTTGTTGTGTCATGCACCAAAGTCAAAACCTCTCGATAATGAATCAGCCATGCGAAATTTTGAAAGATAGATGACAAATGTAGTGGTAAGTGAAGGCGTTCCTTGACTATTTCTATAATCTGTAGTTTTTCTGGATGTGGTCATGCTGTAATGTAAGACATTCACAACAAACTGAGTTCTCTTAAATTCTTTAATTTTACTCAGGTGTGGTGTTGTCATAGTAACACCAACAGGAGGAATGCAAATTTTACTTCATTTTTTCATCTGCCCCATTTGAGTTGAAACAATAACACATGAGCTATCATACATGCAAGCAAAACAACTTGAAAATAGTGAGGACATGCACTTTAAAAGCCTGCCAAAGCACGATCGATGCCCAATTTGGAGTGTATTGAAGTGGCCTCCCAGAGGATTAGAACCTCTCAGTGCACTCCAATTCCTAACCTTGATAGGGTACATGCCCTTATATATCCATTTAGGTTAAAGGTTAGCAACACACACCGTGAAAAACAATATAATCATGCTTGTCCAATTTTAAAATAAAACCATTACGAAAAATTCTGAAATTAATCTTCGTAACCAAAAATATAGAAAATATTTAATCATTACTTTTCAAAAAAGAAAATATAGTTTTTCATCATCAAACACAAAAGTGAGAACAAAATATTTCACAATAAAATCAAATTTAATGGAACCGAAATAGAAAAAAATCCTCATAAATCTATAAGAAGACATACAAAACTTCACATTTAGAACATGCAATGAGAGAATTTGTAATATTTAATATTTTCAACCATGAAGTTGAAATTGATTTGTATAAATCAAAACAATTTAAGGAAGGGCATATGAAAACAAATTTGGGCATCATTTACACTTTTCTTAATTTACGCAGAACAGGATTATGAAATATTTTCTGCTAAACATTTACCTAATGTGAATGAAAGAGAATGTCACTTGGACCTTGATCAAAGAAAAGTACAAGGTTAATGTGACAAACATAAAATGTTATCAGTAACCCTAGCCTCTCAGTTAGAATACTTAAAAATTGTGCCCACTAGAATACCACTAAAGATGAAATATGTTAGTAGTTGAATTTTTCTAGTATATAAAATAGTGGACCTAAGTGAGATATTACTTGAAATTATTGCAGTGTTTAAACATGGTCTACAATAGTACTCTATTGTCCCCTAATTTGAGGTATAGTGATAGTAAAATACTCAATCCCATCATTTGAGAATCTTATAGAACAATGGTTGCATCTGAATAAGCATATATTCAGTAAGTGATTTGTAAAGATACTAGAAAGAGCCAGCCTATTCAACCTCTCTGTTTTCGCTTTTAACTGCAAGTAGTTCTTGTCCAACAATCATTTATTTTAAAAAAGATATCTAGTTCTTAAACGTAGTTGCAGAGCAAATCCAATGGAATTAAGCTATATAGTAGGTTAATCTTAAGTGGGAGTAGCATGTATAATTTAATGAGATGTGAGAAAGGGAGATTAAGCATTGAAAAGAAGACTGAAAAAATATATAGTGAGAAATGGCAAGAAGGCTTCAATATGTATGATCATCTTGCTTGTTTGCATATTTTGTATGACAAGTTGGCTCAAGGAAGTGATGGTCAGACTTTCAAACCTTGGTAATTTGGCACCATATGAAGTTTGGTCTAGAAATCATGGAGTTTGCATAAAGGATGTCAAGCTTCTCATATTTACCATGGGTTTGGCATGTATTTTGTGATAAGTAACACCCGGATACATGCCGTATGATATAAATTTTAATTACCATGCCTTGTTTCTAGAAACCAACCCATATACTTTGGCATTATCATATAACTAAAATGGAATCTATCCAGAATATAACACATGGAATCTCGTGAGAAGCTATGGGGAAACTTTGGCTTTCTTCTTTAAGCTCCTAATGTCACACTCTTTCCTACAATTGTTCGTCTCTTGGTATCTCTTATCTCTTTTAATAATAAGTACTCTCCTCTGTAAACTGCAAATCATGGAACTGTCTATTATATGTGAAAAATTATATGAGATTACTTCCAAATAAAAGAATTGGAAATCATTACTCTTTCCTAAATATGGTGTACAAAAGATTGACTCAAAATATACAAAATAATAAAATATGGGTACATAGGAAGCGAATCCGAAACTAATTAAAATAAACACACACTTGGGACTGTGGTAACCAAAACTAAGAGTGAATTATTGTGGCTTTCTTGAGTAAATCCTCTCCAACATTCTCAAACTTATCAAAGATATATGCAATGGTTTTGGGTTTTAAAATGGTACTTTAACAAAACCACGCTGTGGACAACAAATCCCTCCTCTTTATGGGAGAGGTTCCCTTATTGAAAGAAAACAAAAGCTTATATACAAATGTACAACTTTCACCTTAAGGCTGGACCTCTAATATCTTGAAATTATTTTATACCAAAATAGATTATCAATACAAACAAATGGAAGAACTAAAGAAAGGATAGAGCATAATATAACAATACTTTCAAGAAATATAGATAATAGAGTATAACCCTATATGTACTGAGCAAGAGTGATATAGAATAGAATCATTCACATTCATAGCATAAGATATCATTCCACAGACACAAAGTTCTAGAAATAATATCAATAAGAACAAAAGGTTTCTTATCACAAAAGATAAATGATCCACAAATTTTAGGTAAGCAAGAGGGGACAATGGATGAAGATAGAGAAAAGGGGAAAATCCTTCTGTATTGATTTACTTTCAACTATAATTACACTTCAAAAAGAAGGAAAAAAAAATGATTTGGAAGATCAACCACCAGCCATCAATGCCCCTACAAATCATCTTACAACTCACAAATCTGGTTCTCGCATGTCTCTCGGCATGTCAAGAAGGAAGGATGGAAGATCAGATCAAATCTGATCTAGTTGAAGTAGTCCAATCACATATTAATGGCATGAAAGATGTTTTCCATATTTTCACCCAAATCAAGATATCTATTTGGTTCTCCATGTCTGTTTGGTGTGTTGGAGAAGGAAGGATGGAAGATCGGATCAAATCTGATCTGTTTGAAGCAATCAGATCATGTATTAATGGTGTGAAATACATTTTCCATATTTCCAACCATCAAATCCTAAAAAATAATATTTTATGCTTCCATGGCATAGAGGAGACCAAGATATTTCCAACAATATAAAATTTGTCAAATTTTGAGCACTAGAGCGAAAGTTATGCTCATTTGAATATTTGAATCGAATCCGTACAAAAATGGTGAAAATGCAATTTTCGCAAAATGGATCCACGGGCCTGAAATTGAAATTGCACCTTTAGCACAAAATATGTAAAGTGAAAAAGTCTCCCTCAAACCCTGTAGGCCCGCAACTTCACTTTTGATATAGGTCTGACACATGGCTTTACCTAAGTGGTAATGGAGTCGTGACTCACTTTATAATTTTACTTCTTTTGGAAACAAGGCTCAAAATCTCAAAGTTCTCTACCGACCCGCTTCCCTATTTTGACTTTTCAATGCGGGCTCAACATTTGACTTTATCCCTTGGCATGAGTGGGGCCGCGGTTCACTTTATCACTTTACGCCTTTTATGGAAACAAAACCAAAATTCCTAAAGTGTCCCGACAACCCGCCTCTCTGCTTTGAATTTTCAATGCGGGCTCAACATTTGACTTTATCCCTTTGGCAATAAAGGAAAAATCTTCAAAGTGCTCTGATGATCTGCCTTCCCACTTTGACTTTCGATGTGGGCTTAACATTTGACTTTTTCCCTTTTGGAAACAAAACCAAAATTTCCAAAGTGCCCCGATGACCCGAGACACGTGGAGGGTTGGTGCACGTTGGAACTACCCCGAACTTTTCTTTTGAAAGAGCATCGGTTGGATGCATGGAGGCTTCTACAAACTATGGACTTTTCAATGGCCGGCTTTGTCCCTTTTTTACTCTGACCACGTGGCGAGCCTACACACATTTGGGGACCCGCTCTTGATTCTTCCTTTGAAGTTACGCCGAAGAGACATGTGGAGGCTCCTGCCGACGCTTGGACTTTTCAACGGCCGGCTCTGTCTTCTTTTCGGACCTAGGACACATGGAAAGTTGGTGCTCGTTTGGGGTTTTGCCTTTGGCTTCGACCCTTGAAGGTGTGCCGTTGAGACACGTGGAGACTTCCGTCGGTTCTTTTATACTTAGCCGATTCAGGCCTACTGCCCATTTGAATTCTATTGGACCCTAGACACATGGATGCCTAGGCGCAAGTTTAGGGTCTCTCTTTGGGCCGCACCTTTGAAGTTGCACCGATGAGGCACATGGAGAGCTGGTGCATGTTTGGGGAACCACCTTTGGCTTCGACCCTTGAAGTTGCGCTAATGAGACACATGGCATCGTCCATTGGCCTTAGACTTTTCAACGACCGATTTAACTTTTTGAGGCTCGACCACGTAGAGGGATGGTGCAAGTTTAGGGTCTCTCTTTGGGCCGCACCTTTTGAATTTGTGCCAATGAGGCACGTGGAGAGTCTGCGCTCACTTAGGATCCTGCTTTGAACTTGACCTTTAGAGGTGCGCCATTGGGATGCGTGGAGGCTTCTACCGGCTCTTTACACTTAGCCGATTCAACATGGTGGCTTTGTCTTTTTCGTACTTAGACCACGTGGAGGGCCTGCGCATGTTTGGGGTCTCCGCGTTTGTGCACCATACCAAAAGTGCACTGAAGAGACACGTGGCACCTTCCGTGGTCCTTCTATACTTAGTCGATTTGGGCCTCGATTGAACACTGCCTTTCTCCATTTTCTCCTACGTGCTCTAATCTCCTTTGACGTCATTGGCCTCCTTCACCGACCCTACCCCTTCATTATTGGATTTGGAATGTGGGCTCGCATGACTGAACCGCCCCTTCTGATTTTCTTCTATGTGGGGTCATGTTTGATCAATTTTTCCGGGGAAAAATTGGGATAACAGAACAAACTCAAAATTTTTGAAACTTGACCCAAAAATGAGGGGAATTTTGAGGGTGACAACAAGTGGTGAAAAACTCCAAAGCGCACACAAATTTTAAAGTATCAAAACCGAGATTTATCACTTGCCTTTTTATAATCTAAAGATGGTCTTAAAGATGGAATAAAAGATGTCAAATAGTTCAATAATTTACAAAAACTTTGGAAGCACAAAGCAAATAGAGAATTCATTTTTTGATATAATGGATGTTATAAATCTTTTATTTTTTAATAACGACATCTCAATCTAGGTATGTTGACGGAGTAAAACCCAAAATCCAAAAAACGTACTCCAATAATTAAACAAATCTAGCATCTTGGCCACTTGCTTAGAGGCATCAAAATAATAAAATTCAAATGAAATCATTACTCTTTCCTAAAAATGGTGTACAAAAGATTGCCGTAAAATATAGAAAACTAAAAATACGGACACACAGAACCTGATTTTAAGTAGCAAAACTCATATTTTGTTTATCGACATAGTATTACGAACCTATCAAGACCACCGGATACTAAATCCCTCAAAGGAGAAACACCACACCAAAAGAAACCTATAAATTACACAAATGTTGTTGAAGCACACACAAAAGTAGGGTTTTTTCGGCCAAAAGAACCCAAAAAAAACAAATCTTACTAAATCTTACCAAGGAGGAACACCTGCAGAGTGGAAACAACAAAGAAAAGCTCGTATCCAACAGAAGCAAAAAAACACAAAAGCACAGGGAACTCAAAGGGCATAAATTTATAGCAAGAGAAAAATTGAAAACAATCCACGAAACCGTTTCCATGTAGGCAAAACCTCCTCAAAAAGCCAACCGACTATGCAAAATTTGCCACGCACAACAAAACTCCATTGCCAAACTAGAGGTAGCTACTTCAACCCCTAACCACATTGATTGTTAACCGCCAAAGGAAAAAGACCATGAAATATTTCAACCACTCAAGCTATCTTGCATGTATTCCATTACATGCAGGCATATTGATTGTTAACCGCCAAAGGAAAAAGGCCATGATATCTTTCAAACACAAGCTATAGTACATGTATTCTCTTTGCTAAATATCTAGATTTGCATAAATAAATTCAACAAAAATAAATTAAATTAACTCATGAAATGGAAAGTATAGAAAATATAGACAAAATGAAAGTAGAATGGAGCAATTTCTATTGAATATGAGAGGACATTTTATACAATTGCTTGCTCCTAAAATCATGGAGTCAAGTCTTATCATTTTATCCCCATATCTCTCCTTTATTCCCTAGTCTTACTCCCAATCCCAAGATATTCTCACACATTCCTATCTCTATGAGTTGTGCATGACAACTAATTGTGCACACTCACATATTATTTAAATATTAAATAATACTAATATTCAAACCATATGTTCACACTATGAACACTAATTTCCTAACATTCACCCCTTAGTGTGAACATGGGTGAGTTATGTCTAGTACCTACTCATGTTCTATAATACGATGGTTTTCAAAGAGTACCATCAACTCCAACAGTTTTCTAGTGGAACCATTAACCACTCTGTATGTGATTTTCTAAGAGATTCACAAAATCTCAAATTGGTTTTCTAGTGGACCACCAACCACTTTCATAGCAGTGTACACGTTTCCCCATCCACATTTTACAAAAGAGAACAAAATATAGGAAAATATGTTCCTAACTATGAACAAGAATTATCCATCTATTCTTATTTACTCTCACACATGCTGAAAGCAAACACACAAAAAGCAGAAAATAAATGATCACCAATATAATGAAGCAATCTCTTTGTTGGTGACTAACAAGAGATGCTTATTTTTCCTCCATCCTCCTTTGCCTCCAGCCTCCATGAGTCACTACTCAGTATAAGTAGTCATCTTCATCCTCCTTTTGTTCAGGTTCATCTTCTTCTTCAGTGCTTTCTTCATCAACTACATAGGCCTCATCCATCTTTAGCTTACCGGATAAAATATCTTTGGCACGAACAATACAGAAAGAAGACTTGTGTCCCTTTTTCTTGCAATAAAAACATTCTAATTCTTTTTTGTTTCTTGAAGAACTAGGATACTTTTTCTTTGTATAAAGGGTAGTTTCTTCCTCAATATCTTCTTTTGTTCTTTTCTCTTCAGCTAGTAATGCAGAAATCATACCTTCAAGTGAATGAGAAGGCATTTGACCAAGAGTAAAAACTACATTACTGTATTTTGGAGGTAAGTTATTTAACAAAATAGCTTTTGCATCTTCATCATCTACCTGAGCACTTACTTTTGTCAGTTGTCTTAGAAGAGATCTAAGATCATTAATATGACTTGACATAGTTGCACCCTCATTCATTTTCAACTTGAATAACTAGCAACTTAAGTGTAAATTTAGCATTCACAGCTTTTGCACCAAATGTCTGACTAAGCAAATCCCATATGTCTTTAGACTTTTTTTCTAAGTCTACATAATGTAACTCAATGTCAGATAAAGCAAGCCCAATAATGGATTTTACTTTATCATCCCTGGTTTTCCACTCCAGTAATTTTTTTGCATCAGTTGGTTCAGTTTCTTTTCCATTTACAATTCCCCATAGATTTTTGTTCATCAGTTGCATTTGTATTTTCACCTTCCATGTGTGAAAATTTAATCCATTAAATTTATCTAGAGGTATTTCCATGATGGGTGTCGAACACAGTTGAAAATGCACCCTTACAATAAAAATCAGCTTTATATTTAACCAAAATAATAAAGCTTATCAGAGTTTAATTGCTGGAAATTATTGACTATTTTTTTACAGAATAATTAGAAACGTCAGAATTGTTTCCACGATTTCTCTTAAAATACGAAATGGGTTTCTGTAATTTTTGAAAGAAGTTTTCCATAATACAAATAAACAAACCCAATAAATTTTAGAAAATTCCGAATCTGGGTTTTTGAGAAAAACACGAATTACCAGTCATTTTTTTAAAGATCAGAATCCAGAAAATGGCGATGGAAGCTTTAAAACTCTCATATCTACATCCTTGAGGCTGCAGTTTTGTCCTTGCAATCACTCTCATAAATCTTCCTAACCTACTCTGATACTAGATGATGCTAAATCTCTAGATTTGCATAAATAAATTCAACAAAAATAAATCAAATTAACTCATGAAATGGAAAGTACATAAAAATATAGACAAAATGAAAGTAGAATGGAGCAATTTCTATTGAATATGAGAGGGCATTTTATACAATTGCTTGCTCCTAAAATCATGGAGTCAAGTCTTATCATTTTATCCCCATATCTCTCCTTTATTCCCTAGTCTTACTCCTAATCCCAAGATATTCTCACACATTCCTATCTCTATGAGTTGTGCATGACAACTAATTGTGCACACTCACATATTATTTAAATATTAAATAATACTAATATTCAAACCATATGTTCACACTATGAACACTAATTTCCTAACATATTCCAACAAATGCAAAGACACCTTTGAAATCATTTCAACCCAATACTATTGAAATTTAAAAGGAGGGAAGGTTTGGATGAAAGAGTCGGTGAGAGGTGGCTCGGTGAACTTTGAGGAGGTGGGAAGGACTCGGCAGGTGGGGTGATCAACATGACGAGCGAGTGGAGAGGTTAGCGAGTACATGTGCTCGAGGAAGCCCGGGATAGCATCAAGACATGGAGCTTGGCATTACGCGCGACATAGTAGGGTAGAACCGAAGAATAAGGTGGAAATGCATGCAAGGAGGGATGACAAGGCATCCAACGATCAAAGCGACAAGCCTCTCCACTCCACCATTGGATTAGAATTTCCAAAAGTACAATCTTTATGTTGTAGTTTCATTGGCCACATCTACACTCAATACAAACCGTTTGATTTCAACATACATGCAAGATCAAATAGCAGCCACCGCATTTTTGACAATTTTTAGAGCTACCATGTCGTGCGTCACTTGGAAATACCTTACAACGTAACAAGTTATTAAGTAGTTCAAAAAATCAATCTAAAATATCTATTACTTTCACTTTCAAAAATAATAAAACATATTTTTGAATATTGTATTTAATTTTTTAAAGTTTTTAAAACAAAAATAACTATCCAAAATCATATATATAACATTTATAAAATGAATAAAAATAAATTTCTTTTTCTAATTTATTATTATTTTCTACCTCATACATTATATATTTGATTATTAGAAAATTCTCAAGTTTGAATTTTTTTATTAAATTATAATTTACAATTAAGATATGAAGAAACATTCCACACAGCATCAAATCCCAGGCCTAATTACTAATAATACCTCTATTTTTATTGAAAAACTTAGAATCTCTATTTTTAAATATACACGTAAATGGATAACTGCTTTATCTTTAAAAGTTATATATTTAAAAGACAAATAAATTAAGTTTTTTTAATGTTTTTCATAAGAAATGTGACAAAACCAAACGGAGAAGAGTTTTAAAGATGAAAGCTATTTGTTTTTAAATCATATTATTGTGATTTAATACATTGTTTAAGATATATTTTAAATTGACAGTCATTTATATGTTTTTCATTTTCTTAATCTTAGAAAATATTATAAAATTTTGAGATTACTGTCTCCTCCATTTTTTTAATTTGAAAATAACTATTATTTTTATACATATTTATATACAATTTATATTAATATATATCAATATTTATTAAAAAAGAAATTTCATTTTATTATTTTTATATAATAGTGCGATTATGTATAACTTAAGGAACAATGACAGGCATAGGTGGCCCTTAGATTTAAAGCCTGACTAAATTATTGAAATAAATATCATCATACAAGATTTAGATTCAATTAGATTTTTTTATTAAATTATTTTGCAAATGTAGAAGATATGTTTACAAAGTCAAGTAATTGGATCTGCGTAAGTAGTTGAACCTGCAACCATTTGTCTTTTTCAAGGACAGAGATAAATAAATTCAAACACAGCAAAAATCAGATTTTCTTTGTTGTTAGTGATTTAAAGTTCAAACAGTTTTTTCTGCAGTGTTATCGTTTGTTTGTTGAGTATAAATTGTCAAGAAAGAGTTTTACATAACATGGTTCTTTAAAAAACACAACATAAAACATGGGATATTTATATAATTTAACAAGAGACATTGTAAGAATGTTCAAAAGACGAAAATTAGGTTTCCAAAATCTAACGAGATACACTGTGACGACTAATGCATTTTATACAATAATAATAAAAAATTGTTTTTCAATCTAACAAAATCGAAAGGCCATTGACCTTACAAACAAGGAAAGGTCATTTAGGAAACAATAAATAGGGTGTCAATAAAGTGGCAGATTATCAGGCTTGTCTCTTCAACCACTTTCATTTGGGGGATCAACCATGTCAAGTATCAACTCTTAACCATCCTTGTTTTGTTTTTCTTCTTCATGCAAGGGAAGTTGCAATACTTAGGTGAGGGTGGGGAATTTGTTTTAAATGGAATGCCACTCAGAACCAAACCTTCCACCTCTTTTGATACGCCCTCCACCCTTGTTACCACTATTAAGAGATGGCAGATGCGAAGGGGTGATAATTATCTCGTTCAATCATGAGAGTGCGTCAATCCATGCCCTCCACAACCATGAACTTGATACGAAGACCTATGGTAAGGACAATCTGGTGGTACTCAATAGAAAATACAATGGTAACTTCCTTAGTGGTCAAAAAGAGATAAGAGGTATTCTACCTTCAAACTACCTTTCTTTGTGTATAGCCCTAATTTTTTTGTGAGTACTTGATTTAATTTAATTTAAATTAAATATTATTTCATAGTAACTTATTGTAACAAACGATATTCAGATGATTAAATGCAATAATTTGTAAGCACTAAGCATTCAATAATGTAAAACCCTAAGCAAATGAGAGAGGGGTGACATAATTGATTATGTGCAACCCGAAAATGATCGTGACTATGTATCTGTTGGAACATGCTTTGGAAAAAATGCCACAAATGCTCAATGAGGGTTCGTAACCCGGGAATGTAGAGGGTAGAAGCGCCTACAAGAGGACAGAGTGCCCCATGCACTAATGACTTATCTAGGTTCATGTGTCTACTAAAATTCTCGAACCTAGCCTTTTCTAGGCCGAAGGTCTTCATTGTTACTCGTTCTTTATCGCTCTAGTTTCATTGTTAGGTCATTGGTCACACTTGTAAGTCTGCAAAAAAAAATGACTACCTGTACATAACCAAAATCCACATCAAATCTAATAAAAAAGATGTAGAATGTGGAGTCGAATAGACCCTAGTGGTCACCCAAAGAGTGAACTTACAACCGAGCACTTCACTACATATCAGACTCTATGTAGTTCTCCATGTGTGTCTGTGTGTTTCTGTCTCGTGCCCTACATTGCCCTTGTGCAAGTTACACAATGATAGTAGGTTAGATCTATATTTGTCCCAAGTATGCAAAATGTATGTGATGGATTTGAATAAACTCCGCTCCTATGTAATGTATGCAAATCAATGCATCCCTTGTCCCTTGTATAATTGTGCTAGATATATACTTTATTAGATATATACTTTATAGGGCTCGTGTGCCTTTGTGCAAGCTTAGGTAGTGATAGATAACAATTATAGTGTTTGGCCCCTTATTTATAAGAAGTAACTAAGTATATATATGATTCCCTTGTTTGAATTTCGTAATTGACAACTAAAAGACCAACCCAAAGTGTTAAAAGGCGATGAAAAAGCAAAAAGGATCAAAAAGAGTAAGAAGAAGAAAGAGAGTGACATGAGCGCCTGGGTGCTTCTACCTTTACTGGGCGTTAGTATCCAAGGCTATCAAAAGGTAAATCAGGAAAGTTCCACAACAAGCCGTAAGATGTGTAAATGCCAAAAGGAGTTATCAACCATTAGTTTTCTTGCTTATGAATCATGTATACATTAATATGCTTTAGGACCTGGAAATGTACCCAAGTACATAGATTTTGTGTCTACATTTTCCCCACTTTATGTTGTTGAGTGAATACTCAATAACATAAAGTAGATAGAATATGTGTACCTTGTAATCCAGAGAGGAGTGTAGCTGATAACGTGTCGAATGGACAAGTAGCCATGTAAAGCGTGAAGTGATCGCAATGTGAAGTGTGACAACTAAGAAAGGGAGGTAGACCCTAGGGGTGAATCATATGTGTAATAACGTGCATTTGAGCTTTTTCCTATTGATGTGAGTTTCTTCTTGTTGCTTGTAAAGATGGGCATGTAAAAGAAGAGAAAAGAGTAGTCAAAGTCCCATATATGAAAAATCAAAGTAATGTATGTATAAGTATGTAAAAGTATTAGAAAGTAATAGCTAAGGAAAGAGTGCACTTGATGTATGAGAGAGTATATGATAGAAATTTTTCTTGTTTGTCTTGGAGATGTTGTTGGATGGGGTTGGGAGTGATCAATTCCTAACCAAGAAAGCGTCGAGCCATGGATTTGAGCATCCTACCGCCAAGGATGAGGTTTTTGGGCAATCTCACACCAAGAGTGAGGTTTTTGGGTGATCTCACACTAAGGATGAGTTTTTGGGCGATCTCACACCAAGGATGATTTTTTTGGGAAATCTCACACCAAGAATGAGGTTTTGGGAGATCTCACACCAAGGATGAGTTTTTGGGTGATCTCATGCCAAGAGAAGAGTGTTGGGGAGAGAAGTCTGGTTTTCTCTCCTTCCATGACACTTCTCAAATGATAAGTGCCATAGCATATTGGCATGTCCCGATTTGTAACCGAATTTGTAACTAAATTATATCTCAATTGTAATCAATTATATTCGAATGACTAAATTTTGTAGCTAAAGTCAAGTGTCTGATATTGTAGATCTGTACTATAAACTGCTAGAAACTATGTTGAGCTGAGAAACTATCTAATTTTACCCCCGGGACACAAGCACTCATCGTTCCTATCTATTACTAGGCACTAGTGTATGCTCTGATTTTGTGATCCAAGTTTGATTCTAGACCACTCTATGACTGTGTGCCTTTGCTAAATTTTTATTTTAATGTTCGCTTTTGGAGTTCTATATTGCTGGAAGGGTGATTTTTCACCCAATAGCTTCCCCCCTCATTTGGAGTACATGTGATGAATGTTTGCATGGAGGTAGCCCAAACTAGAGGACCTGAAACAAATATGCATATCATAGAATAGATACCTACATGGAGTAGGGTAATTACATGGTAGAAATCAAGGCACATGCAAACAATATACACTAGAAACAATCGTTAGTGTAAAAGAGCTAACATGCAATAGAATACAATGTATCAAGAAACTATGAAGATAAGAGGGACTGCAAAAATTGGGTTTCATACATGGGACATTGCTCATAATGTCACAAGACAATCTGGGCCAAAGAATCCATAAACAATGATCAATCATGACATAGTGAATAGCCCACAAACAATAGTCAACAAGCAATAAGAGACAACCATGGTTGTATAGAATCCTACGCAAGGAAAATGCTACACATGAAGCACTGTTAGCATGTTAGAAAGATAAATAGTATGTCAAAGCATGTATAGATCAATGAAAATTAAGTGACAAGAAGTAGTAAATATTATAACAATAGGACTGTGAGTGTGGAGTATGAGAGTAGAAAAGGTAGATGCCCCCAGAAGCCTCGGTGGGATCTAAAGAGTGGTGTCAAGCACCATCCATCATGTAAGAAAAATTATTTCATTTACCTCAAGATACCATGTGAATGTGTATGTGTGTATAGAAAATATAATGACATACTAAGTATCCAACTAGCATAGGAAACAAAGTGCAACATGTAAGTAGTATAAGATAACAAGAGTAAATATAACCAATATGTGTAGATGTTGTGTGAAAGTGATGGTGTGCTGCGATATGTAAGATATGTAGATGAGAGGGGTCATGTTGCCCCCTAGCGGATGTGTGTGACATGAGGTTAATTTAGGAATTTTTCTTTAATAGTCAAGTATGAACCGTATAACAAGAGTGTGTCATCGGGTGGTGAGGTAGAGTATGTAGTAGCAACATTGTGTTGTATAGATAGGAAGAAGTAATTGTATAAGAAGCAAGTTAGGAGGGGGAATTATGATGCCCCTCAAGTTTGTATATCGGAGATGGTGGAAAACAAATGTGATCGGTGTGATCAAAAATATCCAGAGTATGTATAGTGAACTAAAGTATGTATAACATATATATAAAAGTAGTATGTGTATAAGGATCCATAAGTAATCATGAGGATAAAAGTGTATATGGAATGACATATGAGCATATAGGGAAGCCATAAGCATATATAGATGTAGCCAGTGTGCTCAAAATGTAGATAAGAGAAAGTGTGCTAGAAATATTGACTTGAAGTATAAAGAAAAAGTAAGTTATAGGTGTGTATGTGAGTAGTATGGATAGGAAATTGTTGATTAGAACGTGTGACTATAGGGGGGAAATTTTCATGCCCCCAAGTGTGTGAGTGATGGAGATCTATCTGATGATGGGAGAGATACCATACCATGGTGGTGGATGTGAAAATGTATCGGAGTATTGGTATTAGTGTTAGGAGGATCAGATTTGCCAAAGTAAGTTGTAGCATTGAGAACAAATGGAAAATACTTTTTGTGATGGTAAGGGGGAATGGTTGTAAGTTCCCATGTATTCTAATAAAGCATCATCAATAAGGAATGTATCTAATTCAAGCCAAGTTGGAGAAGTGGGGTCACCAATAAGCTCAAGGTATAGTAGAAAAAGATTATGAGTATGTGAAGTAGTGTAAACCTCAATGAGAAGATGTGGCGGAATAAAAGAGAAGATAAAGGGAGATAACGTGATGCCAAGTTTGGAGGATTGTGTGGGAATGGAAAGAGGATTTGTGACTCCCTTTCCATATTTTCCTAATCTATTGGCATCGAAACTATAACGAAGCATACGCTAATATCCAAGACCATACTTTGTGAAATTAGGAGGAGATGTGGTAGAAGTAGGAGCTTCAAGTGAATGATCAATAATGTTACAAAAGGAAAATGGGGAGGGATCTACTAAGGCCTTGTAGACCACATCCTAGTATAGGAATCTAAGGGTTGAAGTGACCACATGCATGTCATGTATTGGTATCCAAATTGATTCTCCTTTGCAAGTTGAGCATCATCACAGATTTAACAAGACGACTAGAGAAAGATAAATCATCATGTATGTCGTTTTGTAGGGGAGGTGATCAAGTGGCTCTTTGACACTCATATGTTGGAGAAATGGATAGCACCTTCAAAATTATTTTATCTATCCTCACTACTTTAGGTTGTGCCTTTCAACCAAGGTGAGAGGACCAATTTGTAACCTCTATTGGTGAAGGAGAAAGAAGATATCCTTTTTGTAGAAATTTGAAAGGAAACCTTGAGAAAATATGATCAATGCACCACACTTTAACTCTCACGAGTTGTCACTTCTAAAGAATGGTGATATTTTCTAAAAAGGTTAAGGTTACTAAAGACATTATGGAATCTTGATTGCTTCTACATATTTTAGCAAGAATTTATTCATTTGTGGACATATAGGGAAAACAGGGGTAGTTCAGGTAGGATTCATTGTTTTTGAGTAATTTTTGGTGGGAGATTAAGAAGGATAAACTTGATTTTGCCAAATATTTGAGAACCTTCATAAAAATTGGAAAATTAAATGATAGAATGCTTCAAAATAGCTAAAATATTACTTCAACAAAAGGTGTGCATCAATGGAGGCTCAGATCTACATGGTTTCACACAATCTTTGATAATTCAACATAGGCTCGAGCTAAAGACTCAATTAAACGTTAAAGACCCCTGGTTCCTCACACCTAAGCTACATTCAAAGGCTTATAGACAATCTTTATCAAATAAATGATAGTAAAGTGATTTTAAATTGTTTATCTCATTACAAGATGAAGGCTCTTCTCATAATGAAATTGTAAATGCCACTAAACTATCACAGGGACAAGATCCTGTGTGATTCAGAGGGATTTTAACACAAGATTGCAACAGAAACATCAAAACCATTTGAAAGCATTCTAAAATAAAAGCAGACACAATTTTTCCCAAGATTAACATAGATTAATTTGAAGTTGATTAGATTCATCAATAGGGGAAGGTTTCTTGAACAATCTCGAGCTTGTCAATGACTGTACACTTGCAACCAACTTGACATGATCAAATCTAAAACATAAGATATTAACAGTTTTCTCGGATGGTCTCTCAAAAATATTTGCTTTCTCAAATTTTCTTGAAAGAATTCAACCCCAACCATTTGCATGACTAACTCATGCCCTTTATAACACTCAATTTACATCCAAGCTTTCCCCCCAAGAAAAGAATATTCGAGAAACCTTTGTTTGTTACATGTTGATCATGATTTCCAGAAAATGACGTTTAACATGTTTGCAACAAAAATTGACAGTTGTTCAAAAAGGTGAATCAATGCAAATATCTCCATCATTGCTTTAACTAGGAGCACATTTTCATCCTTCGTGCATGTAACCTCCATCATTTCATCATTTTCCTATTCTTTCCTCTGTAACTTTGCTCTGCATCTAGCTTCTCTAGTAATTCACGTTTTTGCAAGTTCCCGAGAAATTACAACTTCAAAATATCAACCTTTACATTCCTTGGACTCACAAATTAATCTCTAAATCCATTCAATTGCACTTACAAACAAAAAGGCAAGGAATTTCATCAAAAACGATGAAAAACAATGTGTATTCGCATATCTAGGAGTCTTGGAGCAAAGCGGCGGCAAAATCAGATGCAATGCACAACAACCATTGATTATGTCCTTTCTCAACTTTAGATTAGAGCCATCCACGTGGAAAAATCTTATTCAAAGCAATCGTGGGGTTGCCTTTTGCATTTTATGACTTTTGGAGAAAATGCGCAATTTTCACATTTTTCCCCGCCCCTCCACCTTTGAAATACAAGCTTGACACGTGGCTTAATTTGGGCCTTTGATGGAGTCGCGGCTCATTTATGCAATTTTACCCTTTTTAACAAAAAGGCAAAATTTCTAATTTTCCTCCGCCTTCCCACTTATAACTTTTGATGTGGCCCCAGTGGAGTTGCAGGTTATTTCATAACTTTTCTCCCTCGTACAAAGAGGTAAAAAAATTCAAAATGTTCCGCCAACCCGCCTTCTCGCTTGTAACTTGAAAAATGGCCACATGTCCATCTTTGGGGTCAAAGTAATACTTTTTCCCTGCCACTTCATATTCTCTGAATAGCCAATCAAAGACTATCGGGGCCGCGGGGCCAATTTGATATTTTTATAAATGTGACCAAAGTGGAAAATTTCACCAAAAAGACCCGTCAGGCCACAACCAATTAAAAATGAACATGTATACACCTTCGGGGAAAAAAGAGAAATTCACTCCACCTTTATAAATTTGACAGCCAATCAGAACTCAACAGGGCCGCGGGGATAAATTGATCTTTTTGCAAATATAGAAAAAAATTACAAGTTATAACATAGACCCGATGTGCCTCATCCAATCAAAAGAGACCACATAGCTGAAGATGTTGAGATATAATTTGACAGGGAAAACACGCCTGTCAAACTATAAAATGTAGGGAAATCACCATTTGCACCCAAAATTGAATTTTTCTATAAGGAAAAAGAATTTGGAAATGATATAAGGCCCAAATATGACCCACAACCATGGAGAAGGATCCTCAACAACATACAAATGAAGAAAACCTTTCGCGCATCCATTCAGGGAAATAGAAAATATGGCAGAGCTCAGTAGATTGAAGAATTTCAAGAACAAACGGGGCAAGATTAAATTGAGCACCAACATCAGCTCTGACTTGGGGATGGGAACTCCCTGCACAGTGTCATAAGAAAAAAATCAGACCAAGTGCCAAAATCCATTGGGCAACAGAGTCAAGAACAAGCTTGCAAAGAAGAATAACCAAATCCCCCAAGATGAACTGAGAAACCAACAAAAACTAGTCATCGAGGACCAGGACGAACCAAAAAAAAAAAAAAACATGAAAGTAGAACAAAAACAAAAGACTATACACTGTATAATGGTGTACATCCTAATTCAGAGAAAATAATCAAGGAAAATTCAAGTGCCTTTGATTCTAGATATGACCATGCTAAGCAGTTCTGATACGTCTTTAACAACTGGTCATATGATTGTTTCTCTTTTCCATCCAAGTTGTTATCTAACCACATTTTTTCAGGCTTATCCTTTGTGCCTATGTCAAGTTTTTCAACATCTCTCGAGGCTACATCAAACATCAAAGTCCCAGGAAAATCAATCTACTCAGGATATCTGCATTGATCAATTTCATACTCCTTGAAAACAACATAGCTCACAGAGTTATCAACATCAGTGTTTGTGTGCAATACTTCATAAGAAGCATTGTTGGGGTCCTCAATGAGATATAACATTTTATTTTCACCAGGTAACTTCACAAGGTTTTCCTTAATTTGTATGGTTGCATAAGACATGTCCATTTGCACACTTCCACCCACACTAGCTAGCCACTTTCTGGATAATAACATTCCCCACTTAACAGGATAATCCACAATTACTACATTCAAATTTAAGTACTTTCCTAGATAAGTTGTCAATTACACTACTAAACCCTTGACACATCCAACTACTGGCACCTCTCTTAAATCCATGGCATTACATTTCCCATAAGTTGTTGTTACTTTGAGATTCAACTCATTCATGACCTCAAGAGGCATTACATTACATGAGGCTCCTGAATCAAACATACAATTATGTAATAGCTTATCCTTAATAATCAGAGTAGTGAAAAATGGATCCACCTTCAACTGAGACTCAACCAGAGAATTTCCCAAATAAACCTCAGGTGGTTCACCCAATTCCTCCAATGCTTGTGGTTTTTCTAATTTTGCAATGGCAGGAGGAACCTCTACATTGCTTACATTTTTACCCTAGGTGACCTTTTCTTCCTTAAGCCCCAAATACTCAAATGCCCTCTTCTTATGCTCAGGGATTCTAAGCAATTCAATAATAGGAATAGTAATCTTGATCTGACTCAAGATTTGGGCTATGTCACAAGGAACATATTTAGGTAAGGCAAGTATTGGGAGGAAGGTTTACAAATTCATCTGATGGCACGGGATTTTTCACAATCTAAGCATGGGGAGGAACACAAGTTTTATTTGGGGTGACAAAGCCTTTTCTAGATGCATCTTTATTAGGGGTTTCCTTAGGGATACTTGGTAAGCACTGGAATTTTTGGTTTGGCCTGAGGCCCTACCCCTTTGACAACTTTTCTCCTGGTATTATACTCTTTTTCATGGCCAACTACTACATTCATTAACAACTGTCTGTCCTCTTCTAAAGGAATTCCTCCATCATAATTCTTAATCATTAATGCCCTTAAGTACTCAAAATCATTATTAGGCAATTCAAAATCTTGTACCATATCTATTTCAAAATTATGAGAGGGAGGAAGAGGTAATACCCGAGAATGCAATCCTGCAAATTTTTTCAACAAGTTTGCACTCATCACCTCGTTGAGGTTGCTCCTCCATGCTTTGTGAACTTGTAGAGAAATCCATCGTGAATGCATCATCATATGTATCATCATCATCCACTTCTTCAAATTCTTTGTCTGCATCACATGGGGCATGTGGAAAGAAACATCTATCACACCACTCCATATCATGGACCTCTTCCATAGTAGCAACTCTGATGACTAAAGGATTAGGCACTAATCTATTTTCCCGGGGTTGGGGTTGTCTATTTCCTAATCCCATGGGCCCTTTACCCTTATCATCTGATCTATGATCACCTTTGGGATGATTTGTAAATATTTCTTGACCTTGTGGCTTGTGCTGACCTTAGGAACCTTGTCCAATCCCCTTCTCTGCTCTGGCCAATTTGTAAGATATTTCCTTAACAACTCTGGCCAAAGTTTTTACAACCTCTTCTAGATCCACAGACTTACTTGACTGAGGCTTCTCTGGATTGATCAGCTTGATACCTTCCCTCTTAGGAGGCTTACCAACTACTTTGATATTGTTTTCAATCTGCAAAGCCATGGTGAAGGCCTGCCTCAATGTTGTTGGGTTCTTATCCCTCAAATAATAGGCAGCCTTCTTATCAAAAGCATTAGAGTATTTTATTAAACAAGAAACATCACTTGGCCTCAGGATTACAGGTAGCCTATTCAAGGTCTTATTAAACTGAGTATTGAAGTCATGAACAGATTCATTAGGATTCTTCTTAATATTTTCAAATTCAGAAAAAAGAAACCTAGGATCTGTCTTATCCCCATATTGCAATCTAAAATCATTTTTCATTTCTATCCATGAATCTATTGAGTTATCTAGTAAAGACTTATACCAGTCATGTGCATCCTCCTCTAGAGTATGAATAAACAATTTTATGTACACATCCTCAAATTCGATCTCAAAGTCTTCCATCATATTGACAAAAATATTTAAGTGTTGATCACCAGTAATAACATTATTTCCTTGAAATTTAGGCAAGTCTATTTCTAACATCTTGGGGCACAACATTTAGATATCCATCCATACCTCTAAAATTATAGGACCAAAGGTATTAACAAAAATGGAGGTCTAGGTGGAGACTGAGCCATGTTGTTTTGAAGTAGTGAATTTGCAGGAGATACAAAATGATGAGGAGTGAGGGGTTTATGGAGCATAAGAATGCAATTCTCAGAATGAATGTTCTCTAAAAACTCTATTTCTTGGAATATCCTATCAGCTTTGGAAAACACAAGGACAAAATGAGATGCAAACTTTTCAAATACAAATGAAGGCCCCTCTCCAGATGGAGAATTCTGATCTACAAAAAGACTACCTGATTTAGAAGCACTTGAGGAAGTATGGCAATCTTCAATGACAAGTTGATCAGGTTCCGTAATTGATAACTCTTTTCTTGATTTCTGATCTCCAACAACTTTCCAGATTCTTCTTCCTTTAGAATTTATCTTTCCCAATTCTGGAAACAACCTTCTAGTAGGGTCTTTAATGAAGAAATATCTTCTTCCTTCTAGCTTTGCAAATATTAGTGATAAATTTCAATTGACAGAGGTTAAGACACTGGACATTTATCAAAAATTAATTCAACACGGAGTCGCCACTAAGGATTTTCACCTTAGTTGTGCAAATGCACTAAAATTGATCTCAAAATGTCTATCAACACTAAATTCATACAAAGCTTCATAGATCTGACCTTCCTTTACCTATATTTAACATTGATGATGTAAACTTAGTGCAAAAACCAACAGAAATTGGAAATATTGCATGTAGAACTTGTAACTTTTCTCGATTCTTACAAATTTGGACATAGGATGACGTTTCAACAACGTATTTACACTTTAAAATTTGTAAGAAGAATTTACCAAGGTCTATATGCATTTTTGATGGTGTTCAAACTTTGCACACACCTTCATGTCCCCAGGCAAATGACACTAATCTAGTGTTGTTGACGGGCCAAATGGATATGAACTGGCAATAAATCAACAAATCATCCTCGCAAGTTACACTAATATGGGTGTTATTGCCACACAAATAGGTCCCAAAGTTCAAATAATCCCTAAAATGACACCAATATGGTGTCGTATCCAAATTGATTCTCCTTTACAAGTGAGCATCATCACATATTTAACAAGAATCCTAGAGACAAATAAATCATCATGTATTTCATTTTGTAGCCGGGAGGCGATTCAGCTGGATCTTTGTCACTCAGATGTTGGAGAAATGGATAACACCTTCAAAAGGACTTGATCTATCCTCACTACTTTAGGTTGTGCCTTTCAACCAGGGTGAGAGGACCCATTTTGTAACCTTTTTTGGTGAAGGAGAATGAATATATCCTTCTTTGCACAAATTTGAAAGAAACCTTGAGAAATTATGATCAATGCATCACAATTTAACTCTCACAAGTTGTCACTTCTAAAGAATGGTGATATTTTCTAAAAAAGGTTAAGGTTACTAAAGACATTATGGAATCCTGATTACTTCTGCATATTTTGGCAGTAGAATTTATTCATTTGTGGACATACAGGGAAAACAGGGTAGTTCAAGTAGGATTCATTGTTTTTGAATAAATTTTGGTGGGAGATTAAGAAGGATAAACTTTATTTTTCCAGATCTTTGAGAACCTTCACAACAATTGGAAAACTAAATGACAAAATGCTTCAGAATAGCTAAAATATTCCTTCAACCAAAAGGTGTGCATCAATGGAGGCCCAGATCTACACGGTTTCACACAATCTTTGAGAATTCAACACAAAGGCTCAAGCTAAAGACTCAATTAAACATTAAAGACCCCTGGTTCCTCACACCTAAGATACACTCAAAGGCTTACAAACAATCTTTATCAAAAAAATGACAAGTAAAGTGATTTTAAATTGTTTATCTCATTACAGATGAAGGCTCTTCTCATAATGAAATTGCAAATGCCACTAAACTATCACATGGATGAGATCCTATGTGATTCGAGGGATTTTAACACAAGATTGCAATAGGAAACATCAAAACCATTTGAAAACATTCTGAAATAAAAGCAGACACAATTTTTCCCAAGATTAACATAGATTAATTCAAAGTTGATTAGATTCATCAGCAGGGGAAGGTTTCTTGAACAATCTTAGAGCTTTTCAATGGTTGTACACTTACAACCAACTTGACATGATCAAATCTAAAACATAAGAGATTAACAGGTTTCTCATATGGTCTCTCAGGAAGATGGGATTTCTCAAATTTTCTCGTAAGAATTCAACCCCCACCATTTGCATGACTAACTCATGCTTTTTATAACACTCAATTTACATCCAAGCTTTCCCCCCAAGAAAATAATATTTGAGGAACCTTTGTTTGTTACATTTTTGATCATGATTTCCAAAAATGACATTTAACAGTTTCAAAAAAAGTTTCATTGTTAAAAAAATTAATCATTGCAAATATCTCCATCATTTCTTTAACCGGAGCACGTTTTTTATCCTTCGTACATGCAACCTCCGTCATTTAATCATTTTCCCATTCTTTCCTCTGCAACTTTTCTTTGCATCCAACTTCTTTGGTAATTCACATTTTTGCAAGTTCCCGAAAAATTCCAACTTAAAATATCAACCTTTACATTGCTTGGACTCACAAATTAAGCTCTAAATCCATTCAATTGCACTTTGCAGACAAAAAAGACAAGGAATTTCATCAAAAATGATGAAAAACAATGCGTATTTGCATCTCCAGGAGTCTTGGAGTAAAAATGGTGGCGAAATCCGATGCAATGCACAACAATCATTGATTATGTCCTTTCTCAACTTTATATTAGAGTCGTCCACATGGAAAAATCTTATTCGAAGTAAGCCTGGGGTTTCCTTTTGCATTTTATGACTTTTGGAGAAAATGCACAATTTTCACATTTTACCCCCTCTCGCCTTTGAAATATAGGCTCGACACGTGGCTTAATCTAGGCCTTTGATGGAGTCGCGGCTCATTTATATAATTTTACCCTTTTTAACAAAAAGAAAAAAATTCTAATTTTCCTCAGCCAACCCACCTTCCCGCTTGTAACTTTTGATGTGGGCCCCAACAGAGTTGTAGGTTATTTCATAACTTTTCTCCCTCGTACAAAGAGGAAAAAAACTTCAAAATGTTCCACAGACTCGCCTTCCCTCTTGTAACTTGAAAAATGGCCACGTGTCCATCTTCAGGGTCAAAGTAATACTTTTTCCCTGCCACTTCATTTTTACTGAATAGCCAATCAGGGACTATTGGGCCCACGGGGCCAATTTGGTATTTTTACAAATGTGACCAAAGTGGAAAATTTCACCAAAAATACCTGTTGGGCCACAACCAATTAAAAATGAACACGTATACACCTTCGGGGCAAAAAGAGAAATTTTCTCCGCCTTTATAAATTTGACCAGCCAATCGAACTCAACAGGGCCACAGGGCCAAATTGATCTTTTTACAAACATAGCAAAAAGTTACAAGTTATAAAATAGACCCAACGTGCCTCATCCAATCAAAAGAGACCACGTAGCTAAAGATGCTAAGATATAATTTGACAGGGAAAACACGTCATCAAAACCGTCAAATGTAGGGAAATCACCATTTGCACCCAGAATTGAATTTTTCTTTAAGGAAAAAGAGTTTGGAAATAATACAAGGCCCAAATTTGATCCACAACCATGGAGAAGGATCTTCAACAGTATACAAATGAAGAAAACCTTTCATGCATCCATTTGGGGAAATAGAAAATACGACAGAGCCCGCAGATTGAAGAATTTCAAGAACAAACGGGGCAAGATTAAGTTGAGCACCAACATCATGGATTTAAGATCTATCGAGAAGAATACTATAATTAATATTATTTAGTATTACATGACATGGGATGGGAAAAGTGTATGGCCCAAAAGTAATGGGAAGTATGATTGGACTTAAGACCTTTTTAGGAATATTATCAAAATCACAAATACAAATAGATGAGGGAGTTAAGGAGGATTTGGAAAGGCCAATTTGTTAAAGGAATGATAGATTACAAATGTTAAGATTGGATCCATTATTAATTAAATCTCATTTAACCCCTACAAGTATGGATGCGAACTTGAATATAAAGGGGTTAATAATTATCTAAAATAAATTGAGAAGAAAATTCAGTAGATGTAAAGGTAATATGATCTTCGTTAAAAGATAATATCATAGTGAATCTATGATAAACATGTTCGAGATATTATTTAATTTAAATTAAATTAAATCTGATTGTATGGTAGCTATTGTAAATAATGATGTACAAATTCATGATATACAATAAGACGTAAACAACAAAGCATGTGTAATATGAAAACCTAAGCAAGAAGGAGAGATAGAGAGACGTAGTTGATATCTCTGTTCGATCTATAGATAATAAAGACCGTATATCTATTGGATCTGGATGGAAATGATGTCACGGGAGCTCGTTAAGAGTTTTAGGGCTCTAAACTGGACTAAACATGAGTTCCCTAATAGGAAAAGGGTGCTTAAGTGTTGGTGTCTTATTTTGGGCACCGGTGACTGTGTGAATCTTTAGTATCTACCTTTTTCTAGGTCTGAGGCTCTTTTATCCAATATCTTCTTTGTCACTCCAACTTCATTGTTAGGGTTTTGATGTTACACCAAACTCTATAAAATAAACCCTACCTACCCGCACAAACTCATAAAAAAATTAGATATTAAATAAAAATGTAATATGTGAAGTCAGATTGACCCCGGTGCTCACCTGATGATTGAACTTAGTATTGAGCACTACACTACATTTCAAACTCCATGTAGTTCTATATTCTTATGTATGAAATAATGTCCTTAGGTTTCCCTTATGTCAACGATGCCAAGATAGTCGGATATAGCTAGCTTAGATGCAAATGTTTGATATGGAATTCAGCACTTCCCCTTCCTATGCAATGTATGCAGCCCAAAATCCAATCCCTTGTGATAGTAGTGGTAGTATGTAGATGAGATAGTCCCCTGATTTTCATCCGTAAATAATAGTGTGTGTGTGTGTATGTGTATGTATATATATATATATATATATATAATCTCTTGTTTGAATTTCGACACTAGTGATACAAAAGGTCGACTATGAACATGGAATAAGAATAGTAAAAGTAAAAGGCTGACCACAAATGTCAAAATGTGTAGAAAGAATAAATAGGACAAGAGCACCCGGTATGGACACCATTTCAGGCGCTATTGTCCGAGTGGGCACTTTGGTGTCCTAGGATAAATGAAGACAAATATGAAAAGAAAAACAAACATGGATCCATGTGACCTTACGAATTAGATATATAAATGACAGTTATAGAAGATGGTTATAATAAAAGACAATCAAGGACGTAAATGGACAAGGTAAAGTGTCACCAAGAATACTTTTCTTACTTGATATTCATGCATATAACAACATACTAATGACATAATAAAATAGTAATATGTGCCTAATTTTTGTCTACATTTTCCCTCCCTTTATGTTATTTGAATGAAATGAAAGTAGTGTAAATGAAGTAAGGAACGTTACAGAGTGTGAGTAGATTGTACAAGCTTGTGGCATGGAAAATCATGGATCAGTTTTGACCCATGTGGTGTAAGAGGAGATAACAACTATCATAAGGAGAAACTTGGAGAAATAGTTTTAATGTCATTAGAGATGTAGAATTGATTGCAAAAGGTGATAGAGAGGGGTAAGGAGTGATTAATTCCCAACCTGATTTATAAATAACTAAAGGATTTGGGCATCTTGCTTCTAGAGGAAGAGTGTTGGGGAGAGAGGTATGCTTTTCTCTCCTTCCATGACTACATCCCCAAAAGTTCCAACCACTGCAGACAATTAAAGACTTAATTTAGATCCATTTTAGTTCCGATTAGTTTCGTTTAAAGAACCCACATATGAGCAATATAGGAAAGGAAATGACATTTCATTTCCCCCACTCCTACGTTAATGGGTTTTCTGATTTGATACTGCTAGATGGCTTCCAAATTAGGCCATCTTGAAGCGATGGTAATGTGATGTGACTCCTAAGTTAGGTCATCTGGGAGTGATATTAATTGTTATTATTGTATTCTTTGATTGATTTAAGTGATAGTGATTTATTACATAAGATGTATTTAGAAAATTACTCATGGAGAGGCTTTTCTTTTCCCCTAGGTTAGGTCATTTCAAGGGATATATTTGAGATAGTAGCAAGTATTGACTATCGTATAGGGTGATCATAACTATGTTTTAATGAGATCGATAAAATTTTGATAATAATGTATTTGGAACATTGATTCATCATATTGTATATTCATAGGGATTATAGGATGATCCTGATTGTATGCCCCCCTTTCAATGAAAGGGTGAAGGGTGGAGAAATGAACACATAGTCTAAAGCAAGGCTATAAAAATGTTTAATATTGAATGAGAGATAGTAGTATGGACTAATATTGCGTATGTATTACTTAGTACATGTGACATATGTGAATATGAAAAGGTGAAAAATACACATTACGGTGTTAGAGGAAAGATTGAAATGGGGCAAATGGGGAGAAAATGGAGTAGCGGGGTTAAGATATGAGTGAAACTGTGTGTCGTGTATTAATTGTAAGAATAGTGGTAAGTGGTAAATATAGTATATCGTAAATTGGAATTACTATAAATAGTAATATGGAAAAGTGAAGAGTAAATTCATTGGTGCCAAGAGTGTTTGAGATTTGAGCCTTGAGTAGTGAAGATACCACGTGTTAGATCTGCAAGTTTGACGAGATTTGAGAGAGTAAGGGTGGTCATGGCTTTGTAGATGACCAAGGGGGTGGTATGTGTGATTTTTTTGAATTTTTTTGAAAATGTTTGTCTTGGACATTTGTTAGTAAAATTGCATTTTTGTAATTTTGGAGTTCCCGACTAGGAAGGAAGAAAACTAGGCATTTATGTCATTTAAGAAATAGGATCTCAATTCCCGGCACTAGTGACCTACTTCTAGGTGCTAATGTCCAGCTCCGGGCACTAGTGTCCAGGGAAATATTTCTAGTAATGTAGTGTGAAATGGATGTATTTTGATTAATGTGAGGCTGTTATGATTGATTTTGAAGTATGTATGGTGTGTAAATAGTTTATGTGGTTTCTTTGTTGTGTTGTGCGAGAGAGATATACACCCTTGAGAGTTTTGGGTGGGTCGTCACTTGAGTACATTGCCTTTTTGTGTGTTGTTAGATGAAGAGTGGGATATATTAGGTCGTGTTGGCCTATGACACATTACTAGATTAAGGGAGATACCCCATAATATGCCTTTATTGACTAACTTGTGTGATAGATGGTGTGCGAGATACTTTTACATTTTGGTTTTCGATAGGCAAGAAGCTGATGGTGACATAGATGATGGATATAGGATATTACGAACTACTTATTGTGGGAGAGAGAGAGTACATATCATGGCTGCATTGGATTCCCGTAGATAGATGAGGGAAGCACGACGCTATTTTATAGGGACACGACTACGATCTAGACACATTATATTAGATGCGATTGTAAGATCTAGTGTTCCATTTTTGAGTAAAATTATTGCAATGGTTCTAACTTCATCAGTGACAATGGAGGGTTGTGGAGTTGGGATTTTGTACAAGATGCGTGATATTTTTTGAAACATAGAGAAGCATGGTACTAGATATGCATGGGCACATTTTATATTGGCACATTTGTACAGGTATTGATACGACATTACTCAAGTGGCACTACTTTATTGTTTGGATGGCGTTGTGAGCATATAGTTATATTAAGGCCACTCAGTGGGCCATAGGCTGATATGCGATTAAATGACAAAGGTTACTATATTATGGAGTCATCTTCGAGGTATAGAGGTCAGATATGTGGCGAGAGTGAGTGGTGAAGCTTCTATTTCTAGAGCTCACATGATTGTAAATATTGATAGCTAGGATGAGATATGATGTATCAGTATATGATGTATTGATGCATGGGGGCTTTCCCTCGGAGATTGTATATTGTAACTATGATTTTAACGAGATATATATAGACATGTTGTTGATATTGCATTTGGTGTTGGTGTTCATTTGTATACTATGCAATGATTGTGATTTTTACTTGGTAGGGATTGTTTAGTTTTTGGGTTTTATATGCATTTTTGGAATGGTTGATTTAATAGATATCATTGATTATTGAAATTTGTGATGAGTGGAAAGAATTTATAAGTAATATATTTAATAATAATTGTAAATGAAAAGAGTGAATAGTATAGCATATGATAAATAACAATGTATGTATGTAATGCAATGTGGTAGGTAAACAATAATGTTATATAAGATACAAGAATAAACTACTAGTGCATGGATACTTTTATAATGAGAAGAGGTAAACTAATGTCCGCAATAACGTGTGATGTAAATGAAAAGGGGGAAGAACTGATATTTCCCCCGATCGAGAATGAGCTTCGATTATAAATGCCCCATCATCATTCAAGAATGAACCATATAAAAAGAGTGTGTCATTGGGAAAAGAGGGTGTTTTGTAAGAAAATATATGTCATGAAGCATAGATCATGAAATGTGTACGATGGAAGGTTTAAGAATGAAGTATGCCCTCAATAGTCAAGTGTGAACAATAGCACAAGAGTGCATCATCGGGTAATGAATGTGGAAGTGAAGATCATCTACCAAAGGTGTTGAGACCTACTACGTGCAACATGAGCATATAGAATAGTGGCAGTGTGAGTATAGGTGTCGAATTAGAAATCAAATGAAATGTTTCCAATGATGAGGGTGTGATGACATGAAGTATGGAAGTGGGCTGCTTTGAGAGCTATGAGATGTAGTAACAATGTGTGGAGGATGAGATGACATGGCTATAGGTGGGCTAGATGGAGGAGGTGGATGGATGATGACCTTAGGAGGTGGATGGATAATGACCTTAGGAGGAGGTGAATGAGACAAGTTAACTATGGTGGAGGCTTTCCTATGTGGAAGAGAATATCGAGCGTGCTCACAACAGTGAGAGTGGAAAGAAATGACACCTTTATCTTCTAATTGTTTTCGTATGTCATGGAGATTATAGTGTTCTTTTTCATGGTGGCCATCGATGCGGTGGAATTTGTAAAAAGGGTAGTGATGATGGCATTGCAACCGATGAGGGGGATGATGTTGGTTGGAAGGTAAATGGATTAACTACTTATCAAGTAAGGTATGTAAGACATCATGTGGTTTAGCATTATGTGAAAAGTGCAATGGTTCACATCTGGGAGATGGAGTAGAATTAGGTGAATGTGGACACATTGGTGGGGAAGGAAGATGCTTATGTGGAGGCAGAGATGGTGACATTATAGGAGGATTAGAAGATGGAAGAGGAGAATAATTAGTAGGCAAGGGAGGAATAAAATAAGTAGAAGGTGGTGTTATAACATGATCCACAATTAAGTCCTTTTCTAAATCAATAACTTTATAACACAATAGAGTAAATGATTCACATGTATCATACAAGATCCTTTCTTTTAATGGAGAAATTAAGTCATGAAAAAGATAAATTGCATTTAAGGATCAATAGGATGAAATAGTAACTGATGCATGCAAGAATTAAAGTGTAAAATGTAATATAAAATTGGTTCTTTCTTTTCTTGATGTTATGAAGGAAAGCATTCATATGTAACTTTAAGACCATTATTAGAAATAAAACATCTGATAAAAGCATCCTCCATATCATAAGAAGTACTAATAGATCCATAAGGAAAATTATTATACCATTGGAGAGCATGATCAATAAGGTTATGGTGAAAATATTTAAGTAACATTCGATCATTGGAATAAGAATCCATGGCTAAGATGTAATGTTTTATATGCAAATAAGGATTTCTTGTACCATCAAAACATGAGAAAGTAGGCATGATGAAATCCTTGGGAAAGCAGAATTTTGAATCTACTTAGGAATTGGATTTCCAAGAAGGAATTATTATCAATGGAGGCATAACAAGATCTACTCTCAAGGGTAAGGTTATGAAATTGGGATTGCAAAGAACTAACAACATGTATATGAGAGAGGATATCTTATGATGGGATGGTTTTGGAAGTGAGAGGGACATTGAGGGTTGAATATTTCCATTGTGATTGATCATAGGAACCTAAGAAGGGAGAATGGATGTCAAAGGAAGGGATGGAGGTGTGATAGAAAGAGATGACTATGGAGTATTTGTAGAGATGTTAGGTGTAGGATCATGAGACATAATGAGAGTTGTATTAGGAATAGGATTTGTTTCAACATGACCATCATTGGGCGAGCTTTAGAAGTATCGGAAGAGGAGGTGTAGATTCACATTCAATAATTTTAATCGAATAAACATAGTTATTAACATTTGTAGTATCATTAACAAAATCAAACTCATTGTCACTCATATTTTCTCAAGTAAGGATTTCATCAAGATTATCATCGTATACAAAAAAATTGTAGGAGTTCTAGTATTAGATCTATCATTAAAATCATTAGAAACATTTTTAGAAGTAAGAATGGTAGGAGAAATAATTCACATACCTCTTGACTAATAACAGAACATCATTATCTGGATTTACATTTGCAATATCACAAGTAGAGTCATTAACATCCATGTTTTTACAAGTAAGAACCTCATCATGCATAGACTCTATATTAATGATATCATTTGTTATGGTACAATAAGGGGAGGATGCGGGGTTATGTAAGGCTATGGGAAATGAGGGATAACATGTGGTAAAATTTTGGTCAAGGGAAACTATGCAAATATTAGAATTTTGGAAACCAACAAGAAGGGAGTTTTGGTGGTCAAGGAGTAGTTAGAGGGTTTTTGTGTCATATTGGGGATGGTAGATGACATTACAAAAGTCATCTTTTTTCGAAAGCATTGGAAAAATCTAGTTGTATATTCATATAGGTCATATCATGCTTTGGAGATGGGTACCTCTTTTGAGCCATGAGGGTTTGGGATCCAAGGAAAAGGGTTCGAATAGGAGTGGGGTTCACCAAATGATTTAATATAATTAATTTAAATCTGATTACTGAGTAAGTATTGTAAATAATGATGTACAAATGCTAATATATAGTAAGATGAAAGAAAAAAATCATCTGCAATATGAAACCCTAAGCAATAAGGAGAGATATGGGGACTTAGGTGATCTTTGTGTGATCTGTAGATAGTTGAGATTGTATATTTTTGGATCGGGATGGAAATGATGTCACCGGAGCTCACAAAGAGGTCTAGGGATTTGAAATGGACTAGACATGAGTGCCCGCAATAGGACAAGGGCACTTGGGTGTTGGTGTCTTATTCTAGGTGTTGGTGACTATGTGAATCTTCAAGATCCGCCTTTTCTAGGTCTAAGGGCATTTGCTCCAAGATCTTCTTTATCACTCCAACTTTGTTATTAGGGTTTCAATGTTACATATAACCTGTAAAACAAACCCTAGCTACCTCCACCAACTCACAAACACATTAGATCTTAAATAAAATTATAATATGTTAAGTCGGAATGACCACGATGGTCATTTGATGAGTGAACTTAGTGTTGAGCACTTTGCACTACATTTCAAACTCCATACGCTTATGTATGCTTGTGTGTGAAATAGTTTCCTTAGGCTACCCTCACGCCAATGATGCCAAGATAGAGGGATATAACTAGCTTAGATGTAAATATGTGATATCAAATTCATCAATTCCCCTTCCTCTCGTAGTGTATGCGAGTCCTTGTGATAGTAGTGGTAGTATATATATGAGGCAATCCCTTAGAATTGTCACTAGAATAATAGTGTGTATGTTGTGGATATATATGAATCTATTGTTTGAATTTTGACACTACTTGACACAAAAATATGACTATGAACATAGGATAAGAATAATAAAATTAAAAAGGGAAAACCATAATGTAGTCACAAAATCATGCACTTTAGGCATTGTTTATCCCGGTTTCATACTACTATTTAAAAGGATCTTGAGTGAAGAAAGTACTAATTAACCCATGTCTTTTGGTCATCTTGTTTATTTTATTTCATCATTACCAACCTTTTGCATTCACATGCCTAGTCATCTTCTATCACCTCCCATTATTTTAACCTCAACTGGGGTGCCCATGGGTGCCCTAGTCCCATCAAGGGCACCTTGGTCCCTTTTACACTTTCTCACCACTTTTTGGGATCTTTCTAGCCGTTTTAGATCCTTATCTTTCTAGTGGTCGGCCATTTCGGGGTTAATTAAGAAATTATATCAAGAAAACCCTACGAATATAAAGTTATGAGAACATAATGAGGGACCTAGCATCATTCACTACTAGCATCCATCTAGAGTTGCATTCATCTATTGCATTGAGGATCACTTACATCCATTTAGCTCCATCACAAGGAACAAGGCTAGGACATAGGCATCACACTTCATAGGGGAGGGATTCTATTCTATTCCATGGACACATTCTATTAAATTTTTACATCTATTTATTTCTCATTACTTCACAAAGTGTGTTTGTCACAAGATCACGTAGGGCACATTATGCACACACTTAGAAGAACTACATTTGGGTCCAAAATATATTGCAATGCTCAATTAGTAAGCCCATTGTTGTGGTAGATGAGGTCAGTCTGACCCATTCATTTGCGTATTTATTTTTTTAGGATTTTGATACTCCTCTTGGTATTTTGCATGTCTTTAAATCATGATGGATTATTGGCAACATCCAAGATGGGGAAGAAAATCTGATGCGACACACAACGAGGGTTTCAAACCACCTCCCAACCTTGTGAGATTTAGTTTCATAGCTTTTGCATAGAATAGGGCACCCATTTGGTAGACTAGAGTGATTGTGGGTGTCCCAGGTCCTCTCTCAGGCACTCTAGTCTAGCTAGATACTCCGCAGATCCATCTTTTGGAGAGATTTTACATGATTGCTCCTACTTCTAAATTCTCTAATCAACTATGTTTCACAGTCCCACAAACATCTTCTATTCGATGAGTCCTTCCATCTTTGATCTTGCACATTAGGGTTAGAATTTTCTTTTCGCATAGTTGTTTTGTCACTTATATACTTCTTTACTATATTTATTTACTTTATTTATAGTTTTTCATAGCTTAGATTAACTATCCCCACATACTACATATTAGTTAATTTTAGTTAATCATTTTGGTGAACCTGACTCGATCATTCATGCTTCTCAGTTCTTCATTCATTACTTATCATCATGAGTATCTCAATCAATGATTATTTTCTTTCCAATCTTGATTTACTACATAGAGTCCAACATTTTCTTTCTACTACTCATATTTGTGCTGACATGCATCCGCACTAGATTTATCAATACTTTACCAATGCATTCTCTCCACACCTCATATTTAATTCCAACCTTCCCTCTGATGTTCATACTTTTGATAATGACCCACCTCACATATCATATGTTGTATTCATAATGTCATTGTTAAGCGCACTTTGATTGATAATGGATCTGAACTTAATCAATTGCCATATGTCATTCCTTGAATCTTTAGGTCTTTCTACTCGTGACATTAGTCCATCTTCTATATTATTGCATGCTTAAGATGGCTATGTCCGCCCATGTCTCAAGCCACATTGCACTACCTATTACTATTGGTCCAAAAATTTTCCACACTATCTTTTTTTCATTCTTGATTTCTCGCCATTTCATACAACTACCTACTTGGTAGGTCATGGCTTTATGTCATGCAAGTTGTCATCTCTCACATGTACATAATTTTGTTAAATTCTTACATGAGAGCATGGAGTACACCATTTTTCTTGTTTGCAATCCGTGATCCATTTTAATATTGCAATCGGGATCCTAATACAAATCTTCCTATCCCACGCATCGATATTAATGATGATCCCCAACCTAGGAAAGAACCACCTCACCTATCGCAACTTAACAGCACCATTTGTGTGATAGATGTAGTTCCTTCTATGATCCCTACTATTACTACTCCTAGGAGTCTTCATCGAGGGCATGTCTAGTATATGGACATCGCTCTATCGACCTAACTTCACATGCACCACCTACCTTAGCACGTCCACCATTCACTTACACACTCTTCATGAATAATTCATACTGGGAACATATTTTGTTTGATCCTACATGCGATGACACTATATGTACACATGATGGGTTGGATTGCTTAGGATTTTCTTTTGAGGACCTCTATCCTACACCACATGCTTCTCATCTTTATTATGGGTATGTCATTATCACTTCGTTTCTTTTGGTCTTCATATCTTTCACCTCACAATCTTTCTCACACACACTCCTCGATCCTCACCACTTACATTAGGAAAATCATGGATTAATTATATTAGAGGAACTCTAGATCTTGATCATACATACATTTCATTTCCTATACCCTCTGGTTGTGTTTTTATTTGCAGTAGTTATTTTATTTGCTATTCTTAAAATCTCACTCATTGGTATGCACATGGTTTCCCACTTCCTTCATTCACCGATGAGGAGTATGCAATGGGAATGTACAACTTATGCCTCAATGGTTCATTAGAGGACCAACTAGACACTATTGCTTATTAGGTCATCAACGCTTATCAATATGACTTTGACCTAGAAGATGATGATCTTCTTGATGATTTTACATGATCTTCTCACACACGCACTTGGGGGCATAACAACTCACACATTCCCCCTTATCACATTATCATCATAGACATATCTCTCATTCTTGCACTATCATTATTACATAGTACTACATCACCTTTTTAACATTCATGTATAACTCATCTTGGCATCATCTTATTATGCATAGTCATACATGCATTATAGCATCCTAATTACACTGATGACACACTCTCGTGCTTCGGTTCACACTTCATTGTTGAGGGATTACTACACTAAACCTCCACACATTGCACTATAGGACATACACACCACATCTATTCACATATCACACATCATGCATAATAAATCATACATCATACATCATACTAGTTGTCATTATGTCTATATCATTCTAATTTTCCATCATCATGCACTCTTTATTATACATACTACATTACTTATCTATCTACATACATTACCCACCAATTCATTACACTTTACATATTCTACACATCTTGCATTACATTCTACACATCACATATTTACATATTATACTCATCACATGGTCATCTTTCATCATTACATATACTACATTGTCTTCTACGTGCTGCACTCACCACCCTATGACACACTTTAGTTCCTCGGTCCATACTCGGCTACGAGGGTTTACAAATCAAATGGACCTTACACTCATCACACATTTACTATTCAACCTTTCATCATGCGACATTTCTAGCCTAGTGACATATGCTTTAGGCTAAATTTTCACCTATTATATCATTTTGTAGTGGTATACACCTTAGGTTACATCACCACTCTCTCTTTTCATCTTGTAGTGATATACGCTTAGGGATAAATTATCACTCATCCATTCATATCATAGTGATATACATTTAAGCTAAATCATCACTCATATGTTCATCTAGTCATGATATATGCTTTAGCCATAGGGTTCATGCACACATCATCGCCAGTCACATCTCATCACAACACCTACACATTCATCACGGTGCATTATACACACAACACACACTTTTACCATTTCCCGATGACTCACTCTTGTTTACGGTTCATTTTTACTACGAGGGGGAAAATAAAATGAACCTCATTTCATAAATTTCCATTCACTCAAGGGCACGCAGCTTCTATCATTACATTTCATCAATCCACGGTATATTGCATTATCTAGGGGAATTTACTCTTGTTTACTAGTGTTTTACATGATCACTTTACTCCACATGTTAGACTAATTTCTTACATGTCATTATCTACACTATACACACATGTTTTAAATTCACTTATTTTTTTAGTCATGATCGCAGAGATATAGATATTTTACATGTAGCATGGATGTTTTCCTTCTACCCTTCCTACACTAGTCATTGGGGGCATCAACATTCGTCTATCATAGGTGCTATTGTTTCATCTTGTACTTAGCACTTTACATTTACTTGTTTATTCATGCTTTGACATATTGGTTATTTCTCTAACATGTTAACGGGTGTCCCATGTGTAACACTTATTTTTCAGGATTACATGTTTCCATGACTACTTCTTGTTTTCTTGTTTTTAGATTATTTTCCTTTGTTTTCTTCTTTTATGCAGGTTTCTCCCTATGTCCGGTGTCCACACTTGTTTATTTTTATGGCCATGATGGCCTTGTGTGTATTGTAACACCGTGAGTGATGTCCCATGTTTTCAACCCACTTTGTGTGGTTTACTTTTCTTCTTGCATGTTTACATTACTGTGCTTGTAGTTTACACATGGCTTATGTACTTTACACTTGTTTTCTACATGCATGTGTTTTTGTACTAACACATGTTTTGGCTAACCATCCTTTTTTTAGTGCCTTGGTTTCTACCAAGCCCATTCCCTTCCCCCTAAAGGGTATAGTTTCAAGGTACATGCAGTTGGTCCTCTTTTGGGGCCGCATTATCCTATCAATGATGTCGTATATGCCCTCAAAGAGGGGGAATCATTTGGGGTTTTAGAGTCTACATAGTGTGTTTACACCAGTTCAATTCAATGCACATTCCACCCTTGGCATTGTGGGTTTACATACAGCGAGTGATTTCAAATTAGTTTATGAACTCCACACACAGTGGCTTTTACAAGACATTGTTTCCTTAGCATTCGGGAGAGAAGTTAACGGATGGATGATATAGCGAATTCCTCTCAATACTTATTCTATCGTTGGCATCGAGATCTCCCAAAAAAATAGGACATTACAAAGATATCTTCACACACAGTTCGGAAAGTAGTTAAAGTTTGGAGGAAATAAAGCATTTCCTCTCTATACTTCTTTGGCCTATGACAACGGATCTCCCCAAAAATCCCCAAAGAGTACAAGATATCATTCTACACTCTTTCTCTTGACATGGATTAGGTTCACATGTTCCATTTACACTCTTTCATTTACGTATTTACATTTACATACTTTATATGTGTCTTTTACATTGGATTTTTACACATACATACATACATATTTGACTACTTGATCGGTTTCTCCTTGTAGGTTTGGCCGTATGAGAAAAAAAAGTCAAATTGGGGGTAATGAAAGCAACTACAACAATGACAGCAACAACAACACGTCGTAGTGGCACACCTTGCATACTAACCATACGGTACACATGACATTAGTTATACACACGTTTCAATCCTAAGTCCACTCTCATTACTTTTTGGTGCATTTTCATCTTTAGTTTCCACGCTCCTCCAAATTTTGTCATTCCACACTTTTTCTAGTCCTTGGCATGTTTCTACTACAATCTTCATGGACCTCGAGATACACATCTCTATCTAGTTTATGTTAACAATCTTTCTACTCACCAACATAAAGTGGGGAAAAATGTAGTCATAAAATCATGAACTTTAGAACTTATTTATCCTAGTTTCATACTACTATTTAGAAGGTTCTTGAGTGAAGAAAGTACTAATTAACCATTGTCTTTTTCCATATTGTTTTATTTTATTTCCTCATTACCCACCTTTTAAATCCACATGCCCAATCATCTTTTGTCACCTCCCATTATTTTAGCCCCAGACTCAGGGCACATAGATTTCTACTAGAGTGCCCATGGGCGCCTTGGTTCAACAAGGGGAACCCCAATTTCTTTTACACTTTCTTGCCACTTTTTGGGCTCTTTCTATCCATTTTAAAACCTTATCATTTTTTTCATCTTCTATTTCGGGGTTAATTATGATATTAGATCAAGAGAACCCTATAAATACAAAGTTATGAGACCATAATTAAGGACCTAACATCATTCACTATTATTATCCATCTAGAGTTTCATTTATCTATTACATTGGAGATCAGTTTAATCCATATAGCTCCATCACAAGGCACAAGGCTAGGAAATCTACATCACACTTCATTGGGGGGAATTTATTCTATTCCATGCACACATTCTATTAAATTTTATACATCTAGTTATTTCTCATTATTTTAAAAAGTGTGACTGGCACAAGAGCACCTAGGGAACATTATGCACACACTCGCCAGAACTACATTTGGGTCCGGAATATAATGTAGCACTTAGTTAGTAACCCCACTATTGTGGCAGTTGAGGTCAGTCTGACCCATTCATTTGCATCTTTATTTTTTTAGGGTTTTGATACTCCTCATGGTCATTTTCAGGTCTTTACATCATCTTGGATTATTGGTCACATCTAATACAAGGTAGCAAATTTGATGTGATACATAGTGAGGGTTTTGTATCACCTCCCAAACCTATGAAATTCAGTTTAATATATTTTGCACAAACCAAGGTGCTCATTTTATGACTAGAGCACCCATGGATGCCCCAGTCCCTCTCCAAATACTCTAATTTAGCCACATACTCAAAATTCATCCTTTTCGGAGCTTCTACATGGTCATTCCTACTTCCAGATTCTCCATTTAGCTCATGTGACACAGTCCTACAAGAATATTCTATTAAGTTATGTCCTTTCCTCTTCTCTCTTGCACATTAGGGTTAGCATTTTATTTTGCATAGTTGCTTGGTCACTTATATACTTCTTTACTACATTTATTTACTTTATTTACAATTGTTCATATCTTAGATTAACTATCCCCACATACTACACACTAGTTAATTTTAGTTAATCATAGAAATGTCAAAATGTGTAAAAATAATAAACATGATGAAGCACTTTTAATTGACACAAGAGCACAGGTGCTATTGTTTAGAGTAGGGGATAGTTTCCTCGGATAAATGATGATAAATGTGAAAAGATAGGTAGACAGGGGATCCTTGTGGCACGATTAGAAGTAGATATAGAAATTATAGTTTTAGAAGATGGTTGCAATAAAAGGCAATCAAAGATGTAAATGGACAAGGTATAGTGTCACTAGTGAATAATTTTCTTACTTGAGACTCATGTATATAACAACATACCGATTTATAGATAAATAGTAATATGTGCATGATTTTTTGTCTACGGGAGAAGTGTTAGGATGAATGTAAGTGTTAGAAAAAAATATTGTATTTTACACTCACATTCAAGATTGGCCTGTAAGAAAGTGGGGAGAGAGACACTCATGTTGGTGAAAATGGAAGGATCCAAGGGTATCTAGGGTGACAAGAAAGATGGAGGTAATATGCAAGACTAAGATCGAGTGTTCAAATAAGGGTATGGGTTCACCAAATGATTTAATCTAATTTGAATTAAATATTATTTTAGATTAACTTACTAGAAAAATGATATTAAGATGATTAAATACAATAATATGCATACACTATGAATTGATCAATGTAAAATCCTAAGAAAATGAGATAGGGATTATGATTGAGTTGATTTTATGCAACCTAAGAATGCTCGTGACTTTGTATCTATTGGAATAGGTTGTAAATAACATCACAAAGGCTCGATGAGGGTTTAAAACCCCACTAATGTACAAGGTATAAGTTTATACATGAGGATAGGAGCACCCCAAGCACTAATGACTAATCTAGGAACCTATGTCTACTAATATGCTTATAACCTGGCCTTTTCTTTTTTTGTCACTCTAGTTTCACTATTAGGACACCACTCACACCTATAATCTACGATACAAATGACTACCTACACATTCCTATAAACCACATCAAATCTAATAAAAATATACAAAATGTGGACTCGTACTAACCCTGATCACCCGAAGAGTAAAATTATGACTGAGTATGAAACTACATCTCAAACTCCATGTAGTTCTCCATTTGTGTGTGTGTGTGTGTGTCTTGTGCCCTAGGTTTCCCTTGTGCAATTTACATGATGATAGTGGGATAGATCTAGATTTGTCCCTGGGCATGTAAAATTTGTGTGATGGAATAGAATAAACTCCCCTCCTATGCAATTTATGCGAGATCAAGGCAGCCCTTTTCCCTTGAATGTATGTGCTAGATATATATATAATATCTAGTTATCTTGTAGCTTGTTGCGAAGCTTAGGTGGTGATAAATAATTCTTATACTACTTGGCCCCTTATTTAGAAGAAGTAACTAATCTGTATATATATATATATATATATATTCCCTTGTTTGAATTTCATAATTGAACATTGAAAGGCCAACTCAAAGTGTTAAAAGGTGACCAAGAAGCAAAAAGGACCCAAAAGAGCAAGAAGAAGAAAGATAGGGACATGAGCACCCGGAGACGGATAAGAGTGCCTAGGCACTTCTATATTTATTGGGGCTAGTTTTTAGGCTATAAAAAGGTAAATAAGTCAAGCAATGACAAAATAGTAAGATGTGTAAAAGACAAAAGGATTTTTAACCACTATATTTATTTCTTAGGAATCATGTATGCATTAGAATGATGTAAGACCTATAAATGTACCCAAGTCATAAATTTTGTGTCTACAAGTACTAGATAATATCATTTTTATACTTATCATAATATATATTCAATTTTAAATGAATAGTTGATCAATTTATACATCTTTCTTCTCTTTCCACACTCTTTAAACCATTAGACAATAACAATTCTCCAATACAATTTACTATAAATCATCTAACATGTCATTAAACATTTATGCAAGCTTATCCTAATAGATCAATTTGGATTTCTAAAACTCCCAAGAAAGTTTCAAAGGTCCTTGATAGTACCATACCTAGTATTGTCTCGAGTGCCACAAACTTTTCATTTTGTTAGGTCTAACTATCGTCATTTCAAATGAATAACTTAACATAGTCATCCTAGGTGATATTTGACATTCATTTGAGTAGGAAACAAATGAAAAGTTACCTTTAAATACAAACATATCCTAGCCTATCGGGGTATCTAACACCCACCACGAAAATTCTAGGGAATTCTCACACTTCTTGAGCACATCATATACACATCTGCAAGTAACCAAGCACATCATAGATCATACATACATCATGCATGTCGAGCTTAATTATAAATTACAAGGTATAAAGTGTATGTTTAGAAGTGTTATTGAAAAATAAAGGGCATATTATTCGTTATATAAATAATGTTGGATCCCATCATAAGATTAGGAGAACTACATGTGGATTGATCCATCTTGAGAGAGGTGGAGTGTATGCAATACTCATCATATTTGTGAGGGTGGGATGAGGTTTTCTATATCAATTATGTTAACCCCTTTCAAGTCAAGGGCATAAGAGCTAGGGATTAAAGAAAGAAAACAAGAATATCTAGAAGTTAGTTTTAGTCATTGAAATACTCCATTTCACAAAAGCAAAGTGGCACAAACAAATGCACAAAAGAGAGAGAAAGTACAAAATCCCATTGCATATGTTTGGAGACCTCTTGAAAAATTTTCCAATGGTACCATCTAGTACCCTATGAAACCATCCAAAGAAAAATTATTGGTCTTGTAATTACATAGCACCTTGATGATTATCTATCCTTCTACAAACAATCAAAGCCATCTATTATTACTTTTGTCCACATACTTTTTTTGAGTCCACTTCATAACTTATGCTACACCCTTAAACATTTGCTTGTATTAGGATATGAGTAGCCAAATTGTGGCTTACCATATCATTTTATTATATCACTTGTACTTTCTCATGCTTAGTAGGTTAGCCTTGGTGATGGTCATAGCATATGAATAGTATATATAGGGGATTGTAGGTAGTATTTCATCATCATTGGAGCATTTGAGTCTTATTTTATGGTTTGGAGGTTTCCCCCTCAAAGTGGCGAAGCTATTCTAATTGCATATTGAGATCATTATTCTGAAATATTGTGTTATTTGGTGTTCTATTTCTGCTCATAATCTGAATTATACAAGTAATTTCATTACAAGTGGTATCAGAGCTGCGATCTGGGCCAAAATTAGGGCAAAAACCCTAATTTTTTTGTTTCCACTCTATCTTACAAACCACATTGAATTTTTGGGAGATATTTTTACCAAAGTTGAGAATCATTTCAAGTAAAAATCTCTGAAAATTTTAGACCTTTTTGATATATTTTGCAAAATTTAGGGTTTTTGATAAAAACGCTCCCTAGACCGAAATTTGTGGAATTTTTGATTTCTTTACATTTTTGGAAATCTCTCAAAAAAATAGTATTAGTATCTTCTCGTGTTTTTTCCTGTTCAGCCGAATTTGTATCAAAACCCTAAACCCTAAGGTTTGACATCATGGTGGGGCCTTCCATAAGAGCAAAAAGAATCCGGTCACTCCGAGTAAAACCCCAGATAAAGATAGGGTAGTGATTGAATATTTGGAGTCGAAAGGGGTAAGTATGCAGATTCTCAAAGACTAGGTTTTACCTCAGTTGATCATAAGGTGAGCCAACTTGAGTATGAGTTATGAAATGTACAATCTGAGATGGCCTCTAAAGGAGACATAGACCAAATCAATCAACAATTGGATGATATCATGCAACATGTAAAGGGTAAATAGTATGGCCCAAATCCACCCCATATCAACCAAGGAGGATATTCAGTTCAAAATCATGGACAAAATAACCATGTTGGATCACTTTTCTAGCCCAATCAAAATCCAACTTATTCATAACCATGGAACATGATGTCGAAAGTGGATATGCACAAATTTGATGGTAAGGATCCCCTGAATTGGATAAATCAAATGGAGAACTTCTTTGAGTTACATCAAACACCATCAGGACAAAAGGTGACATTGGCATCCATGTATCTTGAACCAGACCAATTCATTTGGTATCGATGGTTATGTGCTCAAAGGCAGAAGAATGGTCTCAATGTCACTTAGATAGTTTTTACCAAGGATTTGCAATTGCACTATAGTTCCAATGTTTTAGATAAATAATTTAGTCAATTAGCAAATTTATGGCAAACTGGATCAGTCAAATATTATGTGCGTCAATTCTAGAACATATCCTTAAGGGTGGAGAATATTCCGAGAAGAGAATCAATGACCTAATTCTTGGGGTATTAAGGACCACATCGAGCATGAGGTAAATATGTTTAATCCACTCAAGCTTTCTAATTCTATTATCATGGCACGTTGAGCAGAGGAAAAATTTCTTTGTAGTAGGAGGCCACCTTTCATTAACACTAGAGACCGTAGTATCTATTCCCCTTCATTTGCTAAGCCAATTAGACTAACTCCTCATCAAATGGAAGAAAACAGAAAAAGGATTATGTTTTAACTATGACAACAAATATGGACCAAGACACAAATGCCTTTGAGAAGAATTTGTTCTATATCGATGAGGTAATGAGGATAATGAGGAAGTTGAAATTATAGGGGCGTTGAGCAACCAATAGAAGATGAAGTAGAGGATCACCAACCTACAATTTCTTGCCATGTATTTTTAGGTATTATTACTCCTCAAACACTCAAGGTTATTGGATATCTCAAAAAATAGAAGGTGATAGTGTTGATTGACTTGGGAGTACTCATAACTTCATAAATAGTGAGTTAGCTACTCACCTTAATTGTTTTATTTATCCACTCCGAAAATGCAAGCTATGATTGTGGATGATGGGATAGTCAAGTGCACAGAAAATTCCATGGTATCAAGATTTCCATGGGAGACTACCTGTTAGACTTGCCTATGTTTTATATTTCTATGGGAGGTGTAGATATTGTTTTGGGTTTCTAATGGCTCACAACCTTAGGTACTATAGAGATGAATTTCCAAGAACTGTTCTGTGATTTCATTTAGAAGGACAATATAATTGAATGTGATGGTAGCTAAGTCTCCATAGATTATTAGCTCTCATCATATGTAGAAAATTCTCAAAAAGGGTTAGATGGATTTATAAAAAAGTTATTTTCTATAGAAGTACAAAATACAAAGTCTTGATGTCACACCCGATCTTCAGAATATTGTTGATGCTCACTTGTCTTTTTTATGAAATTCCAAAGGGACTACCACTAGTTAGGGATCATGATCATGCCATTCAGTTGATTCCATGGAGACAAACACCTAACATTAGACCATACAGATACCCATATTCCCATAAAAGTGAGATCGAGAAAATGGTATAGGAAATGTTGAAGGCAGGTATCATCAGGCATAGCTAGAGTGCATATTCTTCACCAGTGGTCATGGTACATAAGAAGGATGAAACATGGAGGATGTGTCCATATTACCAATAACTCAACAAGTGCACCATCAAAGATAAGTTTCCTATTCCAGTAATTGATGATTTACTTGATGAATTACATGGTGCTATTTATTTCACAAAATTAGATCTTCGTTCAGGGTACCATTAAATTAGAATAAGAGAGGAAAATGTTTATAAAATGTATTTCAAGACTCATGAGGGCCATTATGATTTTTGTTAATGCCTTTTGGTCTTACAAATGCTCCCTCAACCTTTCAAAGCTTGATGAAAATTGTTTTTAGGCCATTTTAAGGAAATTTGTATTAGTTTTCTTTGATGACATATTGATTTATAGTAAGACATGGGAAGAACACTTACAACATGTAAATAAAGTGTTGGAAGTTTTGGAGAAACATACTTTCTATGCAAAGCCATCTAAATGTTCTTTTAGTGTACAAGAGGTAGAGTAATTGGGTTACATTGTATCCCATGAAGGTGTCAAAGTTGATCCTCGAAGATCAAAGCTATGGTGGAATGGCCAAGGCCCAAAATCTCAAAAATATTATCGGTTTCCTAGGACTAACAGTTACTATAGAAGAATTGTGTGGGGATATGGTTGAATATAAAACCCACTCACCTGCATTGTTAAATAAGGATGCCTTCCATTGGATAGACGTAGCCATTAAATCCTTTGAGAAAATGAAGGAATCCATGTGCAAGACCCTATTTTTGGCTACTCCCAAATTCTCAAAAACCTTCATTGTTGAATGTGATGCTTTAGGATCGGGAATGGGAATAATTATAATGTAGGAAGGAAGACCAATTACATTTAAGAGTCACCAATTCAAAGGAAAATATCTACTCAAATCATCTATGCGAAAGAAATGATGGCTATTCTTCATGCGCTTAATGTTAGGTTGCTTGCGTGTTTTCATGTGAGAAAGTGTTGAAGACTGTACACTAAGAGTATTGTACACTTTCCACATTTGTCTCATGTGAGCGGGATTTTTTTCCTTAAAACGTGCCTGATATACCAGGAAACGTGATTTTCTCATATGGGTGGGATTTTGACCCATAGGTTTATGGGACGGTTTTGGCCCATGGTTTTGATACCCATGGTTTTGTAAAACTGCCTAAGCAGTTGTCTATTTATATGGTTTTGTGCATATGGTAGGGATTATGTAACATTACAGATGTGTTTTGAATTCGGGTGTGAATTCTATAGAGTTTTTTTAGCATAGCTCCAAACAGATCTAGGTATTGTATTGAGAGAGCGGTGGCTTGTAATAAAATCTGAGTAAGTGATTCTTGGTGGATGTAGCCCAAATTGGGTGAACCATGTTAAATATTGTCTCTTTGTGTTGTGTTATTTTATTCTACACTTTTATTTAAGATCTGTAATATTTTTGCATATTAGCTTATATTGTTGCGATTCTGTAAGGGAGTATTCCACATATTTTATCCCTTATTTGCTAATAGTTAAGCAATGGAGGCCCCGTCTCCTAGGTAGACACTTCAAGGTAAAAACCGATCATGATAGTCACAAATAATTTTTAGAGCAAAGGTTATCATCTGAGGAACAACAAAAGTGGGTAACAAAATGTTGGGTTATGATTTTGAAATCATATACAAAAAGGGTAAAGAAAATGTAGTAGCTGATGCGTTGTCTAGAAGGGATACATCCGCAAATGCCTTACTATGTGGAATGTCCATGTTGATGACCGATTGGGTGGAAGAATCCAGATTGGAATGGGATCAAGACAAGGATACACAATCTCTAATACGAATATCAAGAAAGGATCTATAACATCTAAAAAATTTGAGTGGAAAGATAATGCGCTATGGTACAAAGATAGGTTATACTTGAGTAAAGATTATGAGTTGAAGCATAAGATTCTTACAGAGCTACATGCCTCACCTGTTGGAGGACACTCTAGGTTTTTGAAGACATATCATAGAATAAAAATAGAATTCTTTTGGGAAGGACTCAAGGGAGATGTACAAAAGTATGTATCAAAGTGTTTAGTGTGCCAACAGAACAAAGGGGAAATAATTAAGACACCAGTGTCATTCTGACCCTTACGAATTCCTAGCCGAGAGATGGGAGGAGGTCTTCATGGATTTCATCACCGGATTGCCTTTTTTAGAGGGTAAGAATGTTATTTTTGTGATTATGGATAGGCTCAAAAATATGCCTATTTTTTTCCCTATCACATCCATTTACAACGAGTACAATTACAACTATTTTTTTGGAGATAGTTCAAAGGCTACATGAAACCCCAAAGATAATTATAAGTGATCATGATCCTATTTTCACAAGTAATTTTTGGACGGAATTATTTTCATGTTTGGGTACTCAACTAGCTCACATATCATCTTATCATCCTCAAAATGATGGGCAAATGAAAGTGGTCAACAAATGCGTAGAGGGGTATCTACATTGTTTTGTATCCGATAAGTAGGAAAAGTGGATTAAATGGTTACCACTTACATAATGGTGGTATGACACATATTTTCATACCTCTTCTCAAATGACCCCATTTTTAGCATTTTATGGTTACCATACACCTTCTATCACTTCTTCCTTGAAGGTGCAAACTAAGGTCGAGAGATTTGGAGGAACACATTCAACATCAACAATAGGTTTTGGCTAGTTTGAAGGAGAATTTAGCATTGGCACAAAACAGGATGAAACAACAAGCGAGATCAACACCATCGTGAAAGACATTTTAAAATTTTTTGATGGTTTTTATACGTCTCCACCTTACAAGAAGATATCCCTAAAGCAATACAAAAAGGACAACAAACTTGCTTCTAAATATTATGGCCCTAATCATTTTGGAGCCAAAGAAGATTCTATAAACATGTACTAAGAGGCTAAGAACTAGAGACATTAAGGAATATCTTATCAAGTGGAAGAATCTCGAGCATAGAAGATGCAACCTAGGAGGATGAAGGTTTTCTTCAAAGAACATCCAGATTATTCAACATTGAGGACAATGTTGGTTTGAAGGGGAAGGGCATTCTACACCCTTAACCTATTTCTTGTATTAGGATATGAGTAGCCAACTATTGGCTTACCATATCATTTTATTATATCATTTATACATTCTCATGCTTAGTAGGTCGGCGCGTTGGTGATGGCCATAACATAGGAATAATGTATATAGGGGATTGTAGGTAGTAGTTCATAATCATTGGATCATTTGAGTCTTATTTTATGGTTTGGAGGTTGCCCCTTCAAAGTGGAGAAGTTATTCTAATTGCATACCGAGATCATTATTCTGAAATATTGTGTTATTTGGTGTTCTATTTCTACTCATAATCTGAATTATATAGGATATTTCATTACAACTTATCCCTATGCATACTTTTTCAAATTATGAGTAGTGTTACATTCAATATTCAATATTTATAATAATTTAATCCACTATTTAGGAATGCATTTTATTATTCTTATTTGTGTTAGGTATATTATGTGTAAAACCTAGTCTCTCTAACACGTTTTGGTGAACATAATCCTTTATAAAAAACCACAACCTAGGGTTTCATTTTTCACTCTTACACTTTCAAGTTTACACTTTTATTTTACGGTTTTATCCAAACCCTTCCTTTCTTATTTGGGATTTACTCTAAATTCATATTATTTTTTATTTATCTTCTCTTTAGAATTTAGTATATTTTTAATTGTTTTAATTATCCATTAGATGATTTTTTCCCTTTAATTGTAGATGTACCTTTTTGCATGAATATTCCTTTACATGACATGGTAAACCAAATTACATCCCTTAGCTCGTCTCATAAGCTTATCTTACACACCACTAGAAACCATTCGTACGTGATGATAATTATTTACATAATAATGACATTTTCTTTGAATAATAATTATCTTGTATGCATTATATTCATGTTCCTCGAAGAAAATATTACTCGTTGAAGGGAATTATGGATGAGCTTAAACCTTGTCTTTTCATGCCAGGATAAATGGAAAATGCAATAAATTAATAGAATGAAAATGAAAGAGCATGTGTAAACCAAAATTTAGTATTATCATTAGTTGAAATGAATGAAGAAGATTACAAATAAATAAAACAACAATGGTTTTCTACTTCAAATTCAAATATGGTTCTTCAACTATATATGATAATTTGAAGAGTTCTAGATATAAGACAAAATATCTTCTAATAAACCCAATCCATTATCTAATATTATTTACAATAGTATTATATCCCCACTAATCAGCAAGGGTTACAAAGAAACTAAGATTTCCTCTAAACTATTAATTTTTTTCTCGTCCAAGCACTTTTGTTAGCATGTCTTCTAGTTGTTATATTAGAGGGAAATCTTGTAACTTTACACTATCATCTTTGACATAATGCCAATTTAGATGAATCTCGGTATTGATATGCTTGGTTTGATCATGAAAGAATGTGTTTTTTTCCATAGATATTACAAATATGTTTTCAACCATTAATGGTATTGACAAAACTTGTTGTACCTATAAGTTTGAAATGACCCTTATAACCCATATAATATCTCTAGTTGCCTCTAAAGATAACATATACTATTCTTCTACTGAATAAATCACAAGCACTCATTACTTCTTGGACTTCTAACTAATCATTGATGTTCCCAAATTAATTAGAAAACCCGGATTGGATTTCCAATCTTTAAAATCACCATTATAGTCAGAAATTGAATATCCAAATAATTTGAAGTTCCTTCCTAAATTATTTTAGCACAAAATCTTTTGTTCCTTTGAGATATTTAGAGGAATCTCTTTGTTACTAACCAATTATTTTCTCTAGGATATTACATGAATCGAGAAAGAATGCCAACAAAAATAGAAATATTTGGTCTAGTTACCACATAAATTAGAATTTCAATGAATTATTTGTATTTAGTAGTATCTAAAAATAATTGGTATCTTTTATGGTAAATTTAAAATTTTGTTTCATGGGCATACTATAAGGATTGCAATCTTTCATTCCAAATTTCCTCACAATTTCACCAATGTAATTTTATTTAGTGATGAAGATGTGCTTTGATTTATGAAACAATTCAATACCCAAAGAGGTAATGAGGATATCCAAAATATTTTATTTCAAACTCTTTCATCAGCTCCAATTTTATTTATGTAGTGTATTTCTCATTATTCCATGTTACAAACGAATCATCCACATATACTAGTTTTGTTAACTATTTTGACAAAATGAGTTACATATTCAAGCTCAAATCACTTGAAATTCATGTCTAAGAGGTTATCATTAAGATTTTTATACCATGCACATGTGGCTTATTTCAACCTATAGAACAATTTTTTGAGTTTGCACATTTTTTCTCTTGGTCATTGTACGGATTAAAAATTGACACACAAACTTTAACCACACTCGACCTTTAACCACACTCGACCTCCCGAGGTTGTGTCAAGATATCCTGTAGTCACTTTTCCCAACCCTTTAATTTACATGCATATCGAATATCACCCTTCTGAACATGGCACTCACCCAAGGCGTGCGAAGGCGTCGAGCCCCTCTTTTATGTGAGCCTTGCAAGAATATTTACCATTATAGAAAAACAATATATAGACACAAGCGCATACATCCATTCTAGCACGAGTTAAAGAAACTAGATACAAAAAAAGATGCATCATAATATGAATGTGATCATTATAACAATATAAAGGAATCAGATCTGAACCATGAGCAATATGAAGAACACAAGGTTTTAGACCCATGAACATAGATATTCGAACAATCCACCTCATATATTGATTCACAATTGTTTACAAGCTTGATTACATCAAAAAGGGTCATAGCAGACCGAATACATCAAGAAATAACATCTTAACCCTACCAAATGACTCTACTCGAATATTTCTAGCCATGCTCTCCCTTGTGCATCTAAAGTCTCTTTTGCATCTCTTGCCTCGCATCACACCTCTTCTTCTCCTCCATACCCATCTTCATCCATCTCTCCTCTCTCTTTTCTTCGATCTAAAATGCATTCTTAAATAGAGTGGGAGATCTCCTTTACCACCTTAGCATCACTCAAGAGAAAACCACATGCCAAATTTCATCATACCCTGCCATACTCGAGTATTCTAAACATGCAAGTTCTAGCTAACCCATAACTAACTCTACTTTACAGACTCTTAAACACAATGATTATATCCTGGAATATTATTTCCTTAGGCTGCAAGTCTCCATGTTCTAACCTTATCCACTATCATGCCTACCCATATCCTCATGTGTTTTCCATGCAACACCATAACCCCGAAATGTGGCTAAGTCTCAAAACCCTTTCCTGCTTTTGTGTGTGACTTAGCTATTCATGTGCACTCTTCCTCATGTGCCTTCTTTCTACACCTTCTTCCATGCGTATTGATCCTCTTCTTTGAGACTTAGTCATTTTTATAGGCTCAACATTACCCCACACTAAACATGTTTTCTATCCTCAAAAACAATCTAATCTCCAACAAAGAATAAAGAATGGAAGAATAAAATGACTTGTATCCGACTTACGCCAAAGAACAAAATAATTTTTCTACTATTGCACAAGGATTGGGAAATTTTTATTCAAGGATGATTCAATCTTGTTCCAAGAATCCACCTCACTCTGTGCCTATTTAAATAAATCCTCCATCAGCACATTGACCTCATTGAATGTTAGCTCTTCACCCTTATCCTTCAATGTGTCAACAATATTCTCCATTTTCTTGCTAAGGTCGGTCAAGCACATCCATCCTATGTGTCACCTGGGGATATAATTCCTTGAATTTACTCTTAATATAGGTCCTTAAAATCTCAATTGCCTCAGATTTCTTCTCAACCTCTATCGGGATCTTTTCACATTCCACCCAATTTCCTTTTTTCTTGGTCCGAACTCCTTCAAATCTGCCTCATGTGTAGCAACTAGTACACTTGCCACCATGTCTCTGTCTTCACAGTTGTCATAGACAACTTCGACCATGTGAGTCGTGGTTTTCACGGTATAAGAAACTTCATGTACGGAGTTATTCTCTCATAAATTTGTAATCTTTCCTACTCTTCTATCGCACCATAAATTCTTACGTCGACTCTAGTGTAAGTGGTTACTTCTCCATCGTGATGATGCACGTCAAATCCTGTAGGTAGTGGAAGGTGACTCATACTTCTATGCCGGGGCTAAATGGACACATTAAAACAATGGAGTCTCGAGTTATTCTCTAAATTCCCGTAAGCTTCACACACCTTCCCCTTCTCTTATCTCAACTCATTCCTCAACTGCATAATTATAGACTCTTTACCCTTTATTTCCTTGTCCCTCTCTATAGTCTCCTTTTTATTTTCCTCCAATTCCTTCTCCAATTCTTTAATCCTATTATTCCTCCCGAATAACCTTGCTAAAACCTCCACCAACACTTTTTTAGCACATTACACACCTGCTCATTAGTTAGTTGTTGAGAATCCACAACAGGATTTACCTTCGTAGAGCCCTCGTGTGTCTAGCAGTGCACCTATATTGACTTCAAATTCCAGCTCATCAACATGGGACTCAAAAGCCCATGAAAACATATTCCTTATGTGTGGGTATGCACCATCTACATCAAATCATGTCCAACATAAGACGTGGTCTATAGGAAATTTTCTTTAGACATGTACGTGTAAGACCTTGTTTGGATCAACATCATAAGTCATTATAGGTCCTTGTGATGTCGCACACCCTTACCACCTGTGCGCGCTCCCTTCGGGAAACCGACTACTAAACTTGTCTCCTGCATATGCTTCCATACTTCTCTTTCTCCATTTCTCCTACGTTGTGCTCCACCTCGTGCTCTACCAAGTCCTTGATGATATTCATCACCTCCTTCTCCATTGTGTCCTCTAACTGTTCATTGGATAGGTATGGGGTCTCATGCACCTTTGTCCCCACTTCTTCTTCACTTCTTTCTCCTTCTCGAGTGCCCTCCGCAGATTCATTTTGTTCTTCATCATATTCATGTACATTGTATATAGGGGGTTCTTCTTTGACTCCTACCCCTCATCCCCTCTCAAGTCTCATCACCCTTCAAATCTTTGTTCTCTCATATTTTTACCTCTACACTACCCTCTAACTCTTCTTCACTAGAGATTGCTCCTCCACCGGGTACTTTTCCTTTCTCGGGGACTTATTTCTATGAGTATAAGTACTGTGCCCATGCCTGACACTTGTGCCCCTATGGTTTGAACCACATGCGCACTCGGTTCCCTACTTGTTGGATTTTCTCCCTATCTCACTCCTTTATTACTATCTTCTTCCTTCTAATAGGGTATTCAAGGATGGAGACATCATCCTCAACATACACACCTTTCTCAAAATTAGGCCTTAGGTTTATGTACACCCTTGTTTTTGTTGTTCCTGTAAGTGGTAATGTTATGGGCCTTAGCATATGTATGTCATGAGATACATACTTCTCCACATACGCTCACTTCTAAGGATATACAAGTGTCTGCGCAACACACGGTGCTCCTAATATACTTCACTTAGATCAAACCTCAGTTTCTTAGCCTCCTTAAACCTGTTAACTCGCACTCTAGAAAATATTGCACTGTGAAGGCAAAGGTAATCTACACCATGGGCTCTTGGTGTCATTAGTTAATGTGAACCTGCCAATGTAAAACTATTGGTATACTACAAATTCAGCCTCATCCTTCACCAAGGCTGATAATTTCTCAAGAATCCTCCACTCTACTCCAAATGCATTGTGCATCCACTTATACCACTTATCCAAGCATGCCTTGTATGCAGGTGTCATAATTTCACAAGTATATGCTTCAAACCTCTTAGCTAGGAGGGGTTCTCATCAAGGTACTCCCAAATGTTATTATTCGGCCCATCGAGCACTCCAATATCTGAAAACATAATGGTAAGAAGAATATTACCATATGAAATTTTATCTCCATCTCATGTGGCATCAATGATATCCTCTACAATGAAGGTTGAGATGTTGTAGATGCTCCTTTCGAAACCTTCCTGCAAACATTCAACCATATATTGTTCACTTGTGTCCATCATTATTGTTTATTCAACTTGGTGAATAGGTGTGTGGCCATCTTCATGACTAGGTCCTTGATCTTAGCAATGTCAAAGGCTCACCCACCCTTCTTGTACTCAAATTCCTTAGTTGTTTCCTTGAAAACCTCATTTTTTCCCAAGTCATCATCCAGTGACTCTCTGTGCAAATAATTCCAATGTACTTGGAGATCAACTATGGAGTTATGTGCATCCTCCTTCATACAAAGTAAAGTAATATTCATGCATGTGCAACATAAGCCACTAGTATAATCTCTCAGGCTTTCCAAAAATGGCAACTCATAGAGTTGTAAAATCCCACCTTCTCCAATGTCCTCTTCATGGATTCATCATACACTAGTTTTTGTCATTTGTTCTTTCTCCTGTAAGGCGAACAAGATCCAATGTCATCTCTTTCTCGGTTGTATTTTTCCTATGGTTATAATCACTTATAACCATTTTGCACATGTGAGATACCCAATCCATCCCCAATAATAACCCATCTAGGTATTGCATCTCTGTATATTATTCTTTGTTGAAACTTTTCGATGCAACTGGTTTTCCTTGCCCTTGCCCTTCCTCTTGGGTGAAATGTTTGATCCTTTCCTTGGTGCCATTCTCCTTGTCGGGTCCTTGTTAATCCTTCCTTGTATCTTGATTTCTTACTCAATCCCTTGGCCTCAATCCTCTTGCATAAATTCCTCAAACCCATGCCCTAGTTTCTCAAACACTAAACTAGAAACCCCTTCTTACATAAGACGACATTAAAACTATAGAAATACTACTAGACAAAAACTTCTACGCATGCCCGTTTACTCCATTAAAATTTGGTTCTCAAATATTTCACTTCGCATGTGATTTTTGTAAATTTCATATAAGGATGCCCTAGTTCAGAAAATTTCTTGCACAAGTAAATGCAAGGTGAAAATAACTCACCCCGACTCCTATTTATAGTTTTTTTTTGCTTACCACATTTATTTCCATGCCACCTACCACTGTACTACTGCATTAAATTCATATTTTTCCAGGCATTCCTCTTACACCTTCTTTCTTGCATGTTTAACTCACATGTAACCTCCTCAACCTTCTGGTGCACAAAACTACATCGACCGTAGACTCCCTTTTATGTGCTCCCAGTGCCGCCAAAGTACATCAAAAAATTCCCATGCCAAGTAGTTCTTCCTGCTGCCACCTACCTCATGTTTCTCTACGCATTCATCATTGTATGTGGATTTCATAAAACTATTTCTTGACACCATTTTATCTCCAACCATTATCACCTCTATTATGCATGTTCCACAGATACCACACTTTTGCTTTTCTTTCCCAGGACACCAATCAACATGGCTCCTCTTCCGCGCACCTCTTCTTACTGTGCACTCTACCCCACACTAAAATTATGTGTGGTCCTTTGTGCATGAAACCTCTTTAGAAAGTAATTGGCTACCGCCACAAAACATGCAACACCACACAAAACTAAAAAGACAAAGCATAGTAATGATGAAAGGAAACACATATAAAGGAAATTGCATTAAATGGAAACCTAAGCTAAATGGAAACATTGCATTATTTACAAACACCAAGAAGACTTATTTATAGTAGGGCTTCAACCTAATCCCATTCAAGAAACTAGGAAACCGTGTGGCATCCAAAGCTTCTAACTGGAAAATTCCTGAGTTAAGTATATAGGTCATGACATACTTGTCCCAACCAATGCACTTGGAACTTCCCAGGGTTGAGCAAAAATTGGAATCATACAGAATAACCATCTTTCCAACCTCCAACTTCTTATTTTTAATGTGTCGATCATGTTAGGCCTTCTGTCTTACTTTCTCTATCTTCTAGATCCATCGGGCTATGGTGCACCTCTCATCCAACTTTGCATTATTTTTTCTATATTCTCTTCAAGTAATTATGCATCATTCAATCCACTCCATTGCACACATAATATGTAGGGATAGTAATATGAATTCAACTGGTAAAACAACCTCGACAACAAACACTAACTGAAAGGGTGTAGCTTTGTGAAACCTCTTGTAGGTTTTTCTATAAGACCAAAGAACAACAAAGACTTTATGATCCCAATCCTTCCTTCCAACATCACATATCTTCTTCAATGTGTGGCTCAAAATTTTGTTGAAAGCTTCAGCAGTTCTATTAGCTTGTGGGTGATAGGGTGTAGTTTTATGATGGGCTACCATAAATTATGCCAATTATATCCTAACAGTCTCATTCAAGAAATGAGTACCCCTATCACTTGTTAAACTCAAAGTGGACACCCATAATTTCTTATGATATTATCCAAAAGTAACCTTGTTGTAGTGGTTGTAGTGCAATCCTTCATAGGTGTTGTTTCCGCCCACCATCTAAGATAGTCTATACAAGTAATGATGTAGCACGACCTTTCCTACACATTGGGGGTGAAATAGGGACCATGAAATCAATTGCCCATTTAAAAAAAAAATTCTGCACTTGTTATAGGCCTCAACTGTATTTCATCTCTATGCACAGGCTTCCCAAGGTGCTGGCAATGATCACATACCCTAGCATATTCTTCAAAATCCTTGTATAATGTCTCCCACCACAAACTAGCCATCAAAATCTTGCGCACGGTGGCTCAACCTACATAATTTCCACCAGCAATCCCTCCATGAGCTTCCTCCATAATACCCATGCACTCATGCTCTAGTACATACCGGCATAAAATATCATCGAGCGGCTAAGTTTGTATAGATGTACACCAATCAATATATTAGGTGTGGCATGAATAGTAACTTATTTACTTTCTATACTCTTCATTCCATCAAGTTCCACACCCAGTGCATAAAAAGAAAGTAATATGCTCAAGATCGGTGGGTGCGTGTTGCAATCGAATAGATATGCATACAAAATTTTGTCTACAAGTCTCTACGCATCCTCACCTAAATTAACTCTAGAAATATGGTCAGGTCCTAAATTACACTTTCCTGGTTTGACTACCACCGAAAATTTGAATTCCTAAAATAAAAATATCCACCGGCATATACGCTCTTGAAAAATAGGTTTGTTTACCACATACTTAAGTTACATGTGATATGTGTAAAATATAAAAAAGTAGCCAACAAGTATTGCCTAAACTTATGCAACACATAAATCATATATAGTGCTTCGCGCTTCGTTTTGTGTAATTCTTCTCAAATTAGACTTAACTTTCTGCTTGCAAAACATAAAGGTTGATTGACATCCCTTCTCAGGTTGTGCTAACACTGCTCCAATTTCCATACTTTGTGCATTCACATGCACACAAAAGGGCTTGTTCAAAGAGGGAGAGCACAAAATGGGCACAATAGTAAGCTTCTCCTTCAACGTATCAAAATCCACTTGTTGTGTCTTATCCCAATGGAATCTTCCTTTGTGCCTCAATATTTCTTTTAAGCAGGTGACAATCTTGGTATAACCTTTGATGAATTTTTTGTAGTAACTCGTATGCCCCAAAAATCAACGCACTGCACTTTGATTGGCAGGCTCCTCTAAACCCAAAATAACATCAACTTTGGCAGGGTCTACCAATAAGCCTTCCTTGTAAATAATAATACCTAGAAATGTGCCAAAAGGAGTAGCAAAGACATGTTTCTTAATGTTTAGAGAGATACTTAACTACCTGCATATTTCAAACATCAATCTCAAGTTGTCGCAATGATATTTTACTAATCCATACATTGTCCAATCATCCAGGTAGACTTGTAGAAACTTATGAATAAATTCTTAGGATGTTTTCACCACAATGTGCAAAAATATAGCAGGCGCATTCTTAATTCCAAAGGGCATAACCGTATAAGAAAATATTCCCCATTCAATGGTGTAAGTATTCTTCTCCTAGTCTTTTTTTGCAATCCTTACCCGGTGATACCCTGAGAATCCATCTGTAAAAGAGTAAATCTCACACCCACCTACACCTTCTAAGATTTCTTGATAAATGCATTGGAAAAGAGTCTATCACACATGTAGTATTCAAATATATGTAGTATACATAGATATATATATTCCATGCCTCTTGATACTAATCACCATTGGGCTAACCCATTCATATTCTTCAATAGCTTCAATGATCCCAGATTCCAACATCTTGTCAATTTCTTCTTTCACCTTTACACGTAGATTAGGATTCATCCTATAAGGCCTCTTCCTAGTCGGTGTGCACCCTCCTTTAACTTAATCTACATCTCTCCCAATGAGTGATGAAATCCTTTCAATTCATGGTATCTACATGGGAACAAATCTTGGAAGTCATGCAAGTAGCTCAATTATCTTTGAGACCTCTTGTTTTGTCTAGTAATCGCCAATGATTACTTCTTTCGGTTATGCTTTTGTGTCAATGTTGACCTTATTTATATTTAATAGTTTATGTTAGGTACATGCCTTCTCATCTACACTATCCAAGATGTTGTGTGTACCCTTTATATGATCAACATCAAGGTTTTCTATCTCTTCATCTTCTATCAGGTACACCATTTTTCCTTTCTCCTTTTCTAGGCGGTGTGCACTCAACCCGCACCTCATCCGTTTTTCTCCTTCCTCAAAGCATGCCTCCAAATTATGATCCCCTAGAAAATATAGGATGGTATCCTTAGCTCTCAAACTATCACCCATAGTAAGGTGGTGGACTACCTACAAAGCCTCATTCATTAACATTTTATAAGAAAGGTACTCAAAATTATAAATAATAACCATTGTCAACTCTTTCCAATTTCCTATCTAACGACATAACTCCAGATGGATATACCAAGCGCGTGCACAACCCTAAAAACTGGAATAGAACTTATGCACCCAAAGCAAAGGAGGTAAATATTCTAAGCCTTCCATACAGGATTGCTCACATTCCTTAACATGGTACAAGGTTGATTCCTTCCAATGATAGACGCATATCCTTGAAGGTGCATTGGTCCATATAAATCTAATAGAGAACGTGATTCTTACCTTGTGACACTCTATAAAATTATCCCAATGAGTCAACCAACAATGCACGAATGTCCCACATAAGGTATAAATAAGAATATTCATCCGTTCTACTTCACAAGTCCACTGGAATTCCATAGCTCCTAGGAATACATCAAGGTTACCTTCTCCCGTATAACTTGGTAGCTATCTTCCTCCCAAAAACCTAACCAAAATCAACTTGACAACACAAGTCATAGTGCCCTTCAATTATCTACTAACCAACTTGAAATTTCTATGCACCCAATTATCACATGCAATGTTAGCCGTATCATTCAATGACTGAGCATCATCCCACTGCATGACTCCTTCTCTTGATGGCTTAGTAACCTATGGGTCTATGATAGTGCGCACATAAATTCTATTGATGTATTCTTCCCCAAAGGCTTGACATAGGGCACATACCTACCATATGTTAGTGGAATAATAATTTTCTCCTTCTTTTTCTCAAATTTGGTGTATACCTTGTTGAAGCATAAATCAACATTATTACCATAACACCAAGGGGGTTCGAGTAAAGATGGGAAATTATCTACCTCGGAAAGTGCTAAGACTTAAAAGTCCCCAATGACTTTTTCCCCTTGAATGGTTATGGAAGCATCCTTCAAGACTCCGATGGGTGTAGCTTTAGTCCTATTTGCCATGTACAACACATTTGAAGATGGTTGCAATGGTGGTCTCCCCATCTGGATTCCATGCATCCAGAGTAAGAACATTTACCTTTGCACCTGTGTCAATTAGTATGTTACTCAAAATCCATCCATCAACTACTGCATTCAACATGATCTCCTTGTCATAGTCAATACTATGAGGGGGTGGATTAGCATGCAAGATCTACCTCTCACGCTCACATGCAGTGTGTGGTACTTTTCCTCTCAACCATTCTCCTATCGGAGGAATGATATTTTTCTCGACACAACATCTTACATACCTATTTGATGTCATCAACAATATTCGAGGGATCTTAGCATTATTTTCCTCTTCCAACTTCCATGATTACTCTTTCAAGCATCGATTTCCCCTTGCAAACTCCTAATTACCTCCATAGTCTCCTGGTAAACCTCCTTCTGATAAGTTGCATCAAGGTACTTCCCATGTAATACATCTTACCTTGTAATGAGAGGCCTCTGCTTTGGTGTTTCTCTGGCATGTGCATCTTCAGTGCGTGTAGTTTCTAATATAGGCTCTAACTCAGGCTTAGACGCTACCAAAGGTATGAACAAAGGTTCAACAAATTTCACACTAACCATTCCCATGCCTTTTCCTTCTTCTAGTTATGGCTCATGTGTTTATACAATTCGGGAACTTCGATACTTATGTTTCTTTCAACACCATGAGCATTCTGTAAATCTGGGAACTCGTGCTTGTAGTGATCCATAGATCCACAATTGAAACAAGTTCCATGGGGAAATTCACTCCTTCCTTCGTCATGACCACCACGGCATATGAATCCTCCACAAAATATTATTCCCCTTCCTCCACCATCTTCATACCCTTCATGCTTATGTCCCTCTTTCTTAAAAAAGTTTGCAACGTTGGCTAGGCACACACTAGTGTCAATTGCATCATGAATCTAGTCTATCAACTGTAGTCCTTAGTTTTGTGTGTGGTAGATGTATAAATACTACAATAGCAAGACACATTCTTATGGAGCACGCATTGTAACAAAGGGAATATAGTTGGATAATGATCCCCATGATAGATTTCATAGTCTATTGTCATGATGTGCACCAAATTTTGTGGGCAACTATCCTTGGTGTGTCCTTCTACTTCACAATCTATATACTAGAATCTTCTATGAGTCTCATGTGTTGAATTCACAGATAATTTCTCAAGTTGCTTCGCCATGGAAGTAATTTTTTCCTCCAAAAAGGGACTTACCCCAATATCAATGCTTCTAACATCCTTAGCAAGTAAAGTAGCCTCTTAGGCCTCGCACAAATCCGTAAAAGTCTTATGCGAAAGTTATTATCTAAAAGGTGTTATCAGACCTCCAAAAAACAATTGAGCATACTGATAAGGATGGATATCATAAGATAAATTTGACAAAAGAGTCTTAAAATGTGCATCATACTCCCACACACTCTTTTCCATTCCTTGTTAAATCTCCTTAAGTGCGTTGATGCTCTTTTGCTCAAACTCATGAATATGGAATTCTACTAAGAAGGCATCATAGAGCATAGTATAATCCATTTCTGTCTAATGTGGGTCATATTTTTATACCGATTATGCATGCACCCCTATAACATAGTTAAAAACTTGATTTCCTTCCGCTTCAAGCTTGTGATCCCCTTAGCGCACCATAGAAATTCACACTTGTGTACATGCTCTACAGCATCCTCAACACCTTTATAATCAAGAAAATTAAGACACATCTCATAAAATACCTACTTATGGGGTTGTGGTCCTTGTCCACTAGATCTGGAACCCTTATTTCCTCTTGTGTTACCTCCACCACTAGATCCACGTGTTCCACTATCTCCTAATCCTCCTCCTATGGCAAGTATAGGTCCCGAATTAGTGTTACTATATGTTCCCACTATTGTGCTAAATTGAGCTCCAATAGTCTACAAAGTTGAATTACTTCCAGACATAATACCCACATTCTGCAAACCCACACCTTGTCCAAATTATGTGCCTGACACGATACCACCAAACACAAGAAATGTCTACATGGCCATAGATGGATGTAATGTAAAATTATATCTACGATGTTGTTTGCTTACCAATGCCAACCATACTAGAAATGTTTGTCTTATAAAATGGAAAACTATCACGCAAAAAAGGATTGGTCACCATATGGGTTCAAATGCACACCTATGGTTCATCTCCTTTCTCCATATGACAAGCTTTCATCAAAATCTGAGTAGTTTCTCCTTCCACATTTGCTAAGATGGGGTAGCACAGACCTTTCAGGTTCCACATCCTCTAGGTGAACCTCAAATCCTTCTTGTAATGTCTCACGCCTCTAAACATCTATCGTTCTGCAATCTCATGTTGTCTTACCAATTCCCTCTCCCAAGATTCATTATACTTGAGCCGCCTCTTTTCTCTCCACTTCTGTCGTAGGATATGTCATTTCTCACCACACCCACTTCTCGCACCTAGTAGGAGTTTAGCTATCCATAGGAAATGCTTATAAATTCATAGTGATGATCAGGATCTTAATGGCTAATGGTATAACACACAAGAAGGATCCTCTCGGTTCTTGCAAGAACTCAAACTCAACAACCTCTGGGCAAGAATAAGTAGAAACCACGTACTCAACATGTAGCTAATCAACACACCACTCCACCAACAATCAACAACACGAGTCCAAATCAGATTGGCATCATGAAGCCACTGATAATCTTCTTGGGTCCACACACGAGGTCGATAGTACCAACTCCTCCTTGATGCATACGCCGATAACCATTCATATAGTTATATTGGAAAACAACAAAATAACATTTCATAGAGCTCATGATACAGATGCTCCTCTACCCATGTATGTGCATCAAACTCAGGTCCAGTGTTGAATCTCTATGCAAACTCATCCTCCATGTTCTTAATCCAAGTCTCCACGCTAGCCAAAGTCAAGTGCTCTATCATCACACACCATTCTTACAACATCTTCAAAAGAGGTCCTAGCAATGGAACCAAGATGTACTCACTTTTCCCAACCTTTAATTCTTAGTTCGTCGGCATATCACCCAACTTGAACGGGCACTCACCCGAGGGACACAAAATCACCGAGCCCTCTTTTATGTGAGTCTTACAAGAATATTTATCATTATAGAAGAACAATATATAGACACAAACACATACATCCATTCTAGCATAGAGGTAAAGAAACTAGATCCAAGCACAAATGCACCATAATATGAATGTAATCATTATAACAATATAGAGGAATCAGATATGAACCATGAGCAATATGAATAACACAAGGGTTTGGACCCATGAACATAGATATTCAAAATAATCCACCTCATATATTGATTCACAATTGTTTATAGTAGCTAGATTACATCAAAAAGGGTCATAGCAAACCGAATACATCAAGAAATAGCATCCTAACCCTACCAAATGAATCTACTCGAAGAGTTCTAGCCATGCTCTCCCTTGTGCATCTAAAGTCTCTCTTGCATCTCTTTCCTTGCATCACACCTCTTCTTCTCCTCCATACCCATCTTCATCCATCTATCCTCTCTCTTTTCTTCGAGATACAAAATGCATTCTTAAATAGAGTGGGAGCTCTCCTTTACCACCTCAACATCACTCAAGAGAAAACCGCATGCCAAATGTCATCATACCCTGTCATACTCAAGTATTCTAAACATGCAAGTGTCAGTTAACTCATAAATAACTCTACTTTACATCTCTTAAACACAATGATTATATCCTGGAATATTCTTTCCTTGGGTGTAAGTCTCCATGTTCTAACCTTATCCACTATCACACCTACCTATATCCTCACGTGTTTTCCATGCAACACCATAACCCCAAAATGTGGCTAAGTCTCAAAACCATTTCCTACTTCCGCACATGACTTAGCTATTCCTAAACACTCTTCCTCATGTGCCTTCTTTCTACACCTTCTTCCATGTGTGTTGATCCTCTGCTTTGAGACTTAGTCATTTTTTTGGGATCAACACATCGATGTTGAATTTCATTGGGGTGTTGATGGGAAACTATAGGAGAATCGAGCACTAATATTTGGTAGTAGGAATTCTGGTAGTCAAATTAGCCATAGGGTAATTAGAGGCTATATGTGGGTAGCGTAAATTCCCTATTGTTTGATTACTTGATTTTATCTACTTTAAAGGACATTACCTAAATAACGAAATAAAAAACTAAAACCAAACTAACTATTCTAATATAATTTAAACTAATGTTTTTGTATTTTATGCTTTCTAGAATTAACAAGAGAAAACGAAGAAATGAAGAAATAAAGCGCCTCTAATTTAATTAACAAATCATATGCAAATAAATAACTAAATGTAGCTATTTATTTTTGCAATAGTGTATTAAATATATACTAATCACTTAAAGCCTCCCTAATTAAATCCTTTTTTTTCCTTAGCGAAGACAGGAAGAAATTAGAGATTCTCGAGAGAAGGTTTTCTTCCCCTCCAACTTCCCTAACAAAAGAAAAGAAATATTTTATGGAGGATCTTTTAAATTCAATGATATTTCGATTCATTTCTAAATTAATAAGTGAATATTTCTTCTAGAATCATGTCTTTGTAAATCTATAAAGACAGGCACGAAAGGTTATCTATCCTAAGAAATATTTTTTTGAAAGAAGTGATCTATTGTAACTACTCAATGATTGTAACAATGAAAATGAAATGTCTTTTCTATTGTAATGAATAATATGAATAAGATTCTCAAACAAAGAATTAAAGAAACCCAATTACAACCCCAACTTGGTATTTGCAGTACTGGAAATCCAATTGTGGTGTGCTTTTGTGTCCCCTCGATTTTCTTTTCAATGTTTTTGTTCACGTGAGTCCAGGACATTGTGAATGCAATAGAGGCGAAGTAAGGAGAAATCACTCAAACAATGGCAATCTGGTAGAAATGCGGGTAGAAAAAAGATAGTGCAAGAGAACAAATCTTGGCTATGCAGTTCCTAGCAAGATTATTACAGCTCAACTAAGCAAGATACACAAATAATCTCTGGCCATTTGCTTCAGAAGAAGTGATGGTTTTATAGAAGGTTAGTTGGGTTGTGCACTATCACACTTGGTAGCCATGGGGTGCCACATCATCACAAGAAGGTGGAGTTAAATATTCATTTAAAAATTACAAGTTGAAGAGGAAGTTGTCACAAGTCAATAAAGTTTTAAATCAACTAAAATTATTGAGAAATGTGCTCCAAAAGTGAACTGAGTGAAGCAAACACATCACATCAATTTTTGAGTAAAGAATTATGGAAAAAGCACATAGGACCACTTTGCCCTATGTAGGGCGGAGGTTATGGGACCACCACCTAGGACAGGACCACTACCTAAGAAACTAAAGCCCAAAACTAAGGAAAAATTGACGCGATAAGATGTAGAAAAGAATGAAATGGATAAGCAAGGTAAAATAGGCTACAAATATAAGCTACAAAGAGGTTAAGGAGCTCGAACACCTTTAGAAAATACATGAATCATCATTGTGGACTTTGAAATATTTTCTAATAATGTAACACATATAATTTTGGGTGCGTACATATTTCCCCCTCGGAGAAGTGTTTTAGCCATGGAGAGGCGTAAAACATAGAGTCTGAGTATGGTGTTCCCAAAATGGGGAGTTATAAGTTATACCTAATACACCCGTGTGATAAAGTGATGCCGTCTAATCTCCTGCTACCTACAAAATGCAAATGAGACTCAAGTGCACATAGATATGATATCAAAAAATAAATGCTAAAACAAAACGACATGAGGACTTACCATTTACGAGGGGATATGAACATACCTACGCCAAAGCACTCCAACCCTACATAAACCCACTTAAAGCAATATTAGAAAATAAAAACTTGTGCTATATATATTACCCTTTTAATATTTTGGAAATCATTTGTGTGTTGCAAGTTTGTTGAATTCAAAACCCCAATTATTATTTTTGGTGAATGTTTCATTCGTGAGCATGGTTTAATTGGAAGGGATTTGGAAATGATAGTGTTGGTCCCAACGAAATTGGAAGGGTCTCGGAATAATTTGGATGGAAGATATCTTGTTCTTTTTTGTTAAGCTTTGGCTTTTGACTTTTGAGTGTACTTGGAAAGAACTTATGGGAAATTCATAACTGAAGTGGTTGAAAAGAGGTGGATAGGCATAATATCTTTATTGCTTAGTCTCATTTTTTGATTGCATATATCGATCTTTTTTTTGTATTTTGTGCTCATTGGGAGCATTTTGACCACACCTAGAGTGTAATGGCATTGCATACAAACTCAATTATTCACAGATATATATACATACGTGATTCTTTTTAATTCGGCATTGTTGCATAAGAGTTGACTCATTGATGGTTTATTTCACTTGTGTACTCTTAGATGCTCAGAATTTCCAATTTTTTTATATGCTCTTTGGATGCATGCTATGGATAATGATATGTTAATAGAATGATTTATTTTTGTTATTTTGTTTTATATGATGCTAATGCAAACACAATGTAATCTGAAACTTTGGTTTTCAAACAATATTTAATACTTCTTGTTTGTTTGGCAACATGTGATGAATGATTTGATAATAAAATGAACTCACTCCACTTCTAACCCCACGTAACTAGTAAGATGTGAGGGCTCATCACCGAGATCCAGAAGGGACATGAGTTGTATGATTTTGATAGATGGAAATGGTGAGAGAAAGACAAGATTTTGACATAAATCCAATTAGAAACCTACAAACTAACTCTACACACATTTTAGAATGTGATTTTCTTGCAATTTTATCTAGACTTAGACCTGTAGATGGCCTCCCGATTGACAAAATCTGGTTTTAAGGTTTTAACTCTTGTGGAACATACACATCTAACTCACTTTCTTTGGGATTTATGATTTTAAAGAACTTTTTATTGAATGAATTTATTTTAACTTACTAATTTATTTACAGATACCCCCTACACCTTGCCCCATACTACCAGTAGGAAGTGTGGGCTCATCACCAAGGACAAGGCATAGGCGAGTAAGGGCACCTCCTCCTTTCCCAACCTCATGCTACTAGTAAGAGGCGTGGGCTCATCACCAAAGGTTGGTGGGGCAAGGAAGTGTGTAAATGAAAATTTTGTATTGATTTTGACTTGACATATATACTTTTTTATTTTTAACTTTGAGTTGTGCTTTGGGAGAGATACCTTGCCCCTAGCCTCAACCCCATGCAACCAGTAAGATACAAGGGCTCAACACTAAAGACTGAGATAGGTGAACAAACAATCCAGGGAAAAATGTATAGAATGCTTTTGCTACCAAAGAGGTTTTTCTAGGAGAGATGTGACACTAAGAAGATTCTAGAATAGACTATGTGCAAAGACACCTAAGCTAGAAGAAGCTACAGTAGAACCAAGTATGCAAGCCTTGGTAGGATTAGTGTCAAAATTCTATCTTAACTTTTGAACTAATGAAATGATCAAAATGTTGATGATAATAATGTGTATATCTGAAAAATGTGATTGAATGTTTTTCCAATGTTTATAAGTTTGAAAGTTGTTTGAAAAATAAGTTTTCTTGATTACAATTTTACAATATGAACTAACAGATGAAATGTAGTATGGATGCAATAATGTACAAGTGGAAATGCAAATGACTACATGCTGAAATTTCTAAGGTGAAGAGAGTTGAAGGATGTCAAACTCCTCACCCCCAAGAGTACACAATGAAGAAACATGATCTTTGAAATTTTCATTCTCTTGACAAGGACTTGCTATCCAGGGCTTAAAATTACAACCCCTACCCATGATTGTGTATGTATGTTTATCCAATTTTCCTATTTGAAGGAGGTATTCGAGAACCTCTTTGTCATATTATTGACATATCATACTTAGGTGAGCATGACTACATGCTGCTCAACTTTGTCTTTTACGTGAAGCATAGTGATTTCGTGTGACCTTTGTTGTGTTATGGGATAACATCCCATGGAGATGACATACTTGATTTCTAACACATTCATATTTAAACCAAGGTTCAGAATAGAACAAACCCTAGGGATGGATTTTATGGGCACCGTATTGATTTCATCACTCTCTCCTTCCTTTGTTAATTCTATCATGTTTATACCTAGGCCAAGACCATCGGCGAAGAGAGGTCGTACCAATAAGGCTACCCATTCCTTATGGTTCAAATGGGAGAAATATTAGCTCATCACTCTCTAGGAGTTTCATGATCTCTGTTGTGGTTTTAGTGGATATTGTTTCTACGGATATTGATTTACTCTTATCTGCTTTTGCCACCTCAAACGTTTTTGAGTCATTGACCTCAACTTTTTGAATACCCATGGTGGTCGTGACCAACTTGTTTGATGGTGGCAATTTGTTTCACTAGTTTGTGGGTAGATCATACTCTGAATGAACCCTTGGTTTCTTCTTGATATTTTCTAAGTGAACATCAAAAGGTTTAGGATCCCCTTGGGCAACAAATACCTTCCCCAAGTGGAGGAATCTAACTTCCTGAAACAAATTCAAGGAACGGCCTTCATCTGGTGAATCCATGGTCTACCAAGAATCATGTTGTAATTTATTTCCTTGTCGATGATATATAACTACATAGAGATCATTTTTGGCCCGAGGGTACTAGGAAGAATGATAGTTCTAATTGAAATTTCCTTCAAACTATCGTACCCTCGTAATGTTTTTTCTTGTAGAGGAGTAATTATTCTCTCCATATCCTAAATTCTACAAGAAAGAGAATGGAACTACATTCACAGCATCCCCATCATCGTCATGGATCTCTTAATGCAATTTTTATAAACCCAGACTATAGATATAAGGCAAGATACCTCTTTGGGAAATTTCAAGGTCAAATGGGATCTTTTTATATAAAAAAAACCCGAGTATCCATATCAATTATTGCCAAATGATGTATATCAAATTCAATATGATTTATTTAAGCTCTAAGAGGAGGTGTAACATGGATTAGATGACCAAGACCTAATGCATCGATCAATGCAAAATGATTTGTAGGGGATTCTTCAATAAATCTAGGAACGAGCTATGAGAAAAGGTCTTGTTCAAATATGATATCAAATCATAGGCCCTACTGGTTTTGAGATTGTAGGAATGTTATCCTATAAGAAAAATGAGTGAGGAGGGGTTGTGAAACATATTCCCTTTTCTGATTTGTTGCATTAATTTATTTTTCAACCTCTAGCTCAACTAATCCCAAAATCTTTGTATTTTTGTTTAAGCCAAGGTTGAGAGCAACTCGAGAGTTATCAAAAGTTGAGGCCTCATGGTCATTATTCCCTACAGGAATACCCTTGTTTATATTTTGAATATTGGCCTTAACATCCTCAAGAAGTTTAGGAAATTGATCTAAAAGATCCTAAGGTTTGCATTCTAAGAGCTACAACATGTCCCATATGACAACGATGGGGGTTGTTTCAGGAATTACTAGGAATATGTCCACAAAGAGTTATCCTTGATTTTCAGGGAGATTTTTGAATGAACTTGTTGTAGTACCTATAAGGCCTATCATCATGACCAATAACATGATGAAAACCACAATAAATATTAGGATCATAATTTCTTTTTCTTCGATAGCTATCTTGTTGTTGTTGATTATAACCTTAATTGTAGTTTTGAAATTGATTATTATAACCATGATTTGTTTCCCCTTGGTTAGATTTTTAGTATCGAGTTCAGGCCTTGGGTTTGATTTTGTCGAGGGGGGTAGTTTACATCACTTGTGCTGACTAAGGAAACAATGTGAGGGCCTCTTTGATTTCCCTTTTTTGTTGTTATTTGTTAGTTATTATTTTGTTTATTGTAAAACTAGTGTTTTTGCTTGATCAAGTAACATCATTTGTGGTAGCACCATGGTGACATTCAAAGCCTTAGGTTCCTTGATTGTTGGCTCCATTGTTTTGATGGTTTTATTATTTTTATTAGGGAATACCAATTTCCCATTAGGACCGTAAATCTTATGCCCACTATCGATAGTGGCTTGGTCAATTCATAGTGCACCTTCCAACACTTCCTCATAACTATGGAAAGGAAACTTTACTTCTTCCTTAGTCTCTCGATTAAGTGAGTGAAGGAAAAGATCACAAAGTTCCATTTGATCCATGTTATGGTACACTTGCAGAGGTGTAAAGAACTAAACACCACCTCTGGATGAAATGAGTGTTGATTCATTTTTCTTCTTTCTAATATATAGAAACTCCCTTATCCCATTCAAAGTAACTTGTTCGTGTCAAAATCTCTGATGAATCTCAAAACAAGCTATTTAAAGGAGTGTATAGAGGCCTCGGGAATCGATAATACTATTCTAAGGTAATTCCGTCAAGGGTTTTTGGAAATATTTTAGCTACTAAAACATCCCATGGAAGTAATTCCCTAATAAAGATAGCGTAGGCCTTGATGTGAGAATTTTGATCTCCTTCTCCCTTAAACTTAGGAATATCAGGTAATGGGCATCGAAGCATGAAATCCCATATTGTGAAATCAAGGGTTTCTTTGAGATACTCAGCACAAGTACCCATTGTGTAATATTCCACCATTGAAGCTCCTTAATGAGGAGGTGGAGGTGGAGGATTCAGATAAATTGTATTGTAGGAGTTAGTTATAACATATAGATCTCCTTAATACGACGTATAAGGAGCAAGGAAAGTGTACACGTCCATCAGGGGGAATTTGAGTACATATGAAAGTAAGGTAGAACAACACTAGGAAATAGGATAGTGGGTGTGAAACTAGGGAACATCACATTTCCTGATGGAGTGGCATTTGAGAACACACTTCCAGCTAGCCCTTACGTAGGATAAGCATGAGAAGTAAGGGCCCATTCCCAAGGTGTCATATCTTGTGAGAAGATCACCCGGATTCGATTGGACTGGATAACCTTGTTGTATAGGATGTTGCATTGGTTGTGTGTTGATAGGGACCATTTGTTTTTATGGGATACCCCATGTTCTGCCCTACTTCATAGGTCATTTTTGAAGGTTGGACACTCTCTAATTCTATAATCCTCCCTACTAAAGTAGAAATAACATCATGGGGCGAGGATTGAGTTTATGTTTTGGGTGTCTTCTATGTTGCGTTTGGTCAAGAGAGGACATGATATCCTCTTATGAAATGTTCGGTGTTGTATTCTTCTCTTCCTTGAAAATAAGAATCTCAGGATAGGTATTCGATATATTATTGTTGGACATTTCAGATGCATGAATATTCATCCTTTCTAAGGACTCTTCTATTTGGCGAAGATGATTATAAATCCATGCAAATATTTCATCTTCTGAAGATTTCATGGCAATGTGAGGTCTTGACAAGATCCTAGGGTAAGGATTTATTCTACTTGTGATAACAACATGGTTTGCATTCGGTTAAACCTATTACATGTTTAATGGTTGGCCAACCTCCTCTATCCTCACACTACTAGTGGGTTTTGAAATGTAAATAGGGGAGTCTTGCATGTTATTTGTGTAATTGTCACCCATCCAGAAAGGGAAGGGGATTGTTGTGGTTAAACATTGATGTAATATATATCATAGCCAAATGGCCCAACAAACTCTCTACCAAAAATATTTTAGGAAGTATTAAATAGCTCCCAAAATAGGGGAAGAAATGGAAATGTGGGGTAATAACAATGAAAGAAGAAAGGAAATCGAAAGGAATTAGTCCTTCACGTCAAGGGTTCACTAATTTGTATGGATTAAAAATCAACGCACTACCTTCAACCACACTCGACCTCCCGAGGTCATCTTTGAGACAACCAATGTGGAATGTTGTTGGGGTGTTGATGGGAAACTATAAGAGAATCAGGGACTAAGATTGGGTAGTGTGAATTCCTAGTAGTTGAATTGGCCAAAGGGGACTTAGAGGCTATGTGCGGGTAGCATAAATTCCCTATTGTTTGATTACTTGATTTTATCTACTTGAAAGGACATTAACTAAATAACGAAATAAATAAATAAAATCAAACTAACTATTCTAATCTAATTTAAACTAATGTTTTTGTATTTTATGCTTTCTGGAATTAACAGAGGAAAATGAAGAAATGAAAAAATAAATTGCCTCTAATTTAATTAAAAAATCCTATAAAAATAAATAGTCGGATGTAGCTATTTATTTTTTCAATAGTGTATTAAATCTATATTAATCAATTAAATCCTCCCTAATTAAATCCTTTGTTTTTCCTCAGAGGCACATGAAGAAATCAGAGCTTCTAAGAGAAGATTTTTGTCCTCTGCAACTTCCCCAACAAAAGTAAAGAAATATTTTATGGAGGATCTTCTAAATTCAATGATATTTCAATTGATTTCTAAATTAATCAGATAAGATTTCTTCCATAATCACCTTTTTTCAAATGTATAGAGATTTGCAAGAAAGACTATCTATCCTAAGAAATATTTTGTTGAAAGAAGTGATCTACTAATTACTCAATGATTGTAACAATGAAAATGAAATGCCTTTTCTACTGTAATGAATAATATGAATAATATTATCAAACAAAAAATTAAAGAAACCAAATTACAATTCTAACCTAGTATTTGCAGTACTTTGTAAATCCAGTTGTGTGTGCTTTGGTGTCCCCTCAGTTTGTGTTTTCAATCTCTTATGTTCATGTGAGTCCAGGATGTTGGGAATGCAGTAGAGGTAGAAATGAGAAAGCACTGGAGCAATGGAAGCTTGATGGTATTCTGATAGTAATATGGGTAGAAGAAAGATAGCGTAAGAGGAAAAAATTGGCTTTGCAATTCCTAACAAGATTGTTGCAGCTCAACTAAGCAAGATACACAAATAATCTTCAGCCATTTGCTTCAGAAGAAGCAATGGTTTTATAGAAGGTTGGTTGGGTTGTGCACTATCACACTTGGCAGCCATGGGGTGCCACATCATCACATGAAGGGGAGTTAAATAATCAATTACAAATTACAAGTGGAAGAGGAAGTTGCCACAAGTCAATCAAGCTTGAAATCAGCTAAAATGATTGAGAAACGTGCTCTAAAAGTGAACTAAAGTGAAGCAATCACACATTTATTCTCGGGTAAATAATTTTGGAAAAAGTGCACGTAACCGCCACCCTATGCGGGGTGGTCGTTCTGAGACCACCACTCAAGACCGCCACCTAGGAAATAAAGGCCAAAACTAAGGAAAACTTGATGCGGGAAGATGCAAAAAATAAGGAAATGGCTAAATAATGTAAAGTAGGCTACAAATATAAGATCTGAAAGAGGTTAAGGAGCTCGAACACCTTTGGAAAAGACATGAATCGTCATTGGGGAATTTGAACTATTTTTACAATGTAGCACATGAAAATTTGGGTGCGTCTGATCATCAACTACAAAACCTTCAAGTCGATTCATGTACACTATTTCTTGAAGATCTCTATTTAGAAAACTAGTTTTTATGTCAATCTATTTTAGACTGATTTCATGCTTGTCGAGTTAATAAATTCATAATGGTAGTGTACTTCACTATTGGTGCAAAGGTTTCATTATATTCTATTCCTTCCTTTTAAGCATACCCCCTTACAACAATATTTTCTTTATGTTTGTCAAGAAATCCATCAACCTTGTATTTGTTGTGGAATATCCAATTGCATCCAATTGGTTTACTGATTGATTGGATAATCATCCAAATTCCAAGTTCCATTTTTACGCATGCATCATACTCATTGTCATGGATTTTCTCTAGGATTCATCCCTTTAATTTTGTTTGAAATATTTTTTGTTGAATTAAACACAACATTGAGTTCTTATTTTAGAGGATCATTCAAGGTGATCTATTCAATATTAATTTTAATTTCTTCTAGGAAATTTTCTATTAGTTGTGTCACTACATGTTCACTTTGTATGCCGTTTTTTCAACTTCATTTGGATAAACATATTTTAATGTTTGGGTTACTATTTTAGGAATCTTATTTTTAGTTTTAGTGCCTCAATCTCATGATCTGATGCTCCTTCACTTTCTATTCTTTGTTCTTGTGCCACCTATCCATTTTCTAATGAGGTTTCATTTTCTTCTTTAAGAGGAGTTCCAATCTTTTTTATAGGAGATAGGACAATATAAATTTACTCCAAACTACATGTCTCCCTTCAATGTTTACAATTTTCAAAATAATCTCTTTATAGACATCAAACTTCACATACTTATCTATTTGACTCAATTGATGATTGAAGTTGGCCTCATCCTTTACAGTTTCAAAAAAATACGACATCCTCAGTAATGAGCAATTCCATAATTTTTTCATTATAGAGCCAATATGCATCAGAGGATTCAAAATATCCCAAATGAATGCATTTATGACTCTTATGGTCCAACTTATTTTTAAAGGGATTAATGCATAATGTGTGGATCCAAAAACTTGAAGATGACACGCTAAAGGAAGATGATCAAACCAAATTTCATACAATCTTCAATTAAAGGGATGTTGATGGTGATCTATTTAGAAGGTAGATTTTTATTCATATTGCTTCTTCCTAGAAGACTAGATTCACCCCTTGAAATATAACATTGCACGATCCTTATTCATCATAATTTTTGTTCATCCTCTCAATTAATCCATTTTGTTCGGGTGTATAAGGAACTATGAGATGGTGTTTGATCCCATTTTCCTTGAGATAGGATTCAAACTCTTTTGAAGTTTACTCACCAACATTATCAATCATAAATTCCCTAATGTAGTTTTAATATTTATATTCTACCATGGATTAAAATTTTTGAAACACTTTGAAGCATTCTAAGTTTTATTTGAGGAAATAGATCCATGTTATTTGACTATAGTGGTTAATGAACAACATGAAGTACTTGTGACCACCAACTAATAGAATTGAAAGAGAACACAAGTCCGAGTTGACCAATTGTACATTTATTTCAGATTTCCATTTTAATTTTTGAAAAGTTTGTCTTGAGTGTTTAGTCAAAATGAAGGCTTCACACTTTTCATATTTAGTAGATAGGGTTTAAAATATTAATACACCATTATTTTAGAAGACATGAATGTAGTAATGATTTGATTTATTGAATCCCGCATGTTGAAACATACATGGATACATTTCATCTTCAATTAGATGAGATAAATTCTATGAAATTGATGGCTCACCCCTGATTTTTAACGGTTTTCCTTCCTCAAATCCAATTAATATGACTATATTGTCTCTTTTAATTTTCATTTTGACCTCCCTATTGTCTAGCTAAATTGAGTTCCCTTGTTTCAAACTAAGCACCAAGGACAAAGTTTATTTCAACCAAGTAAGGTATATGACATTTTTATTAATGATGTATGGAAGCCCTTGAAACTTGATTCTTTTTGTCCCTTTTCCCTTTGGTCAAAAACTTGATATGTCTCCCAAGTATACTATGTTACATATTCTCCATGAAACTTCTCAAGAAGTCCTATTGGAAAGTCATATGTTGAGTGGCTATAGTTTACATCACCGAAGAATTAAACCAATTTTTACAAATTGAGGCATTACTTTCTCCATCACACTTTGAAAACATGAATTCCTGGTGAATTCACTACTTGATAACTTATATATTTCATGATAAGGATTCCTTTACATTTATAGGTAGTGTTGGCTTTGTATCCCTATCACAAATGTTTAACCATACATAATTGAAAATAAGTGTGTTCGCCACTTTTTCAGACCACTCTAACCAAATATATTTTCCGCTCAAGGTTGTGCAAACAATTTATTTAATTGAATTCATTTTGTATAAGGGAGATGAATAATTCCTTATCACTCCAAAGGTTTTCTTTTGAAATACCACGACCGATATACCATACTTCTCGATATACTCACCCTTTCCATATACCCATTAGTATGTGGAAGAAACTAGATGAACCCTTTTGATATACTCATCAATACGTGAAAGAGGCATTAAGGTATAAGAGAGATAAATGGTACATGGTACCTAATAAGTATGTGAAAAGGATTCACTCTATCAATGATACATGTTTAATAAGAATTCCTTTTACATGGGAATATAAACCCTATATACTCATAGTATTATTTATTTTGAGATTTAAGTCTAGTAATAGTTGTAAATGGGTAATGGAAATAATGGAAAACCTAAAAATTTCTTTACCTTATTGATTTATAGGGACGATTTAATAGATGTCATTATTGCATCTATATTAAGAAATGGTTGATGTCATAGTTTAATGCGATGAATTTACTTGTAAATGTAAAACAGAGGCATTAATTATACTAAACATGTTTATTTGTTTGGATCTGATCTATATAATATTTGAGGGAATTTGTATTTTGTTAAGGATGTTAGGAAAATGGTTAAGGTCCTTAAAGAGTAGGTCTAGTCTCAAGTTTTCCAACCCCGTATGAAACAAACCATATTCTAGTGGTGGATGTGGAGACATAGGCCTTGGAATTATTGCAACACTTTATAATATGGAAACCCAAGTCATACCAAGAGGAAAATGGGAAGAGGAGAAGAGAATGGTGGAAAATAGGTAGATATAAACCAGCTTGATTTTGATGGTTCTCGACCTTCCACATTTTAACCTACCAATTTTCTATATTTGTGTTATCTATGCAAGGGTAGATTTCCCCTCGAATATACTATTGGAACATTACCTTTAGGTTAATATTATTCAATAACATGGAATGTTATGTATTTTATGTTGATTATAGATGTGACAAGGCATTACTTAATGAGGAATGTAAATGCTAGAAAATTATTAGTGATGAGAGGAAAGAGTGTTCCCCATCTTCTTCTTCTTCTTCTTCTATTGTTTTTTCACCATATATGCTCATTATTTTTAAGGAAGAGCCTAAATGTTGATTATGTTCAACTATCAAACATATGTTATATTTAGGTATAATGCATTTTTAGTGATGAGAGGAAAGAAACTTTTTATTTTTATCCTCTTATATTTGTTCTTCAACATGTTCATTAATAATTCCTTTATTATTGTCTTATACTAGTATGAATCGTAGTGGTGGATTTTCATTGTTTTTGTCATCTTCAACAAGGGAGATCTGAAATCCTTCTTAAAAAAATTCAAAGCTTTCATTTAATTAAATGAAATCATGGTATCCAATAAGGAAAGCATAATATCAATTTTTTAATTAAATAAAAAATCATATTAATGAATGGATTTCCTTTATTTATAAATATATTTACAAATTAAAATGTGTAAATACATGTAAAAACATTCTATTTGAATGTTGATAATGATTTTTTAAATCACTTTTTATTTGAAAAAATGTGGGTAATTTAAAAATATAAGTGTTGGATTCAAATTTAGGACCTTTCATTTTGCAGGATGGGGCGCTCTGTCACTATGAATGACACATTAAAAATATGTTTTAATGTTCTAATTTTGAAGTTTACTAAGTGAGGGATGGAGCATTTTTATTGCATATAAATTAATATATTGTTAACCATAACAATGTCTCCAATATCTACCCCAACTTAATATAGTATATAGGTAAAGTGTGCATATTATTAATATTATAAGTCATTTGTAAAAGTAATAGAAGTAAAATGAAAATAAAAACTTATTACATATCTATCATTTGTCTATTTCAAACATTATAAAAGGTTCAAAAAGACAAATTAGTATACTCACACATATATAATTTTGTTTGTCTATTTAAACGATGGATAATAAGTTCAAAAATAAGTGATGAAATATTAGACGATTCTCAAAATTATTGTTATACAACCTCATGAAGTGCAAAATACATGCACACTAAAAAATGATTGAATCTGAAATCACAGGGGATTAAAGGGTTTCCATTCCCCAAATTTACTTGTACACAATTCTGATATCAATCCTTATTTATGGCTAGGATACACATTTTACACCATCATATCTACTACTACACCACAACCCACTTGATGTGCACACTAAATTTTAAAAAGTGGTATATAATTATACCTTGAGGTATTCTATAGTTGTAGAGGGACATAGGTTCACATGGCGTGACCGTGTACACAAAATAAAATACAACCAACATATTATAAAAATAAAACATCTATATAACCAACATTATTAAAATATATATAATGCATACATACATGATAGACACATAAAAAATTAAAAATGCATACATACAAATTAGATAAGGAAATATGAGGGTCATTTAAGTAGATCTCTAATTTTCATGAGATTTACATTACTCGTGTTCTTAATATAGTTGAAGAGGATGATTAGGATAAGCTAAGAGCTCTGCTATGGTTTGATGTGATGGCTTTATTAGGGTTTAGATCCATGTTTGTTGTTTCCCTTACTTTCCTTTTGTCATAGATCCATTTTGGCGGATTTTGATATTCTCGCATAGTTAGTTCTTTGATTCATTCATTTAATCTTTCCTTTAGCTAGCGTAACACCTATAATTATGGCTTCCATATCACCGCCTCCATTTGTTGATGTAGGTTTAGCTGACAAAAATATCGACCACCATGGCTCCCAAGAAATTGAGGAAGTTTTTTTGAAGGTATTTGACAAGGTAATCACCTTGACTCTAAGACTCCTTTACCTGATGTTGTTCTTAATTTACCATATTTTGATAAAGCTTGCAATTGGCTCAAATCTTTTACCCTTGTGGGGTACTTTGTTGGCCAAGTCCCCCTAAAATCTTACTGAAACAATGGGTTCACAACCATTGACAACACCATGGTGTCAAACTCGAGGGAGTGCAAAATCTCACTAAGGTTTTCTTTTCCTTTTTGATTCAACAATGTTGAGAACTAAAAATCCATTGTCAACCATGGTCCCTAGTTTATCCATAACACATTAGTGGTGTTTTCACACTAGACCAGAGATTTCCAAGTCACAAAGCAAGCCAAGCTTAAAGTTATTGTTTGGGTTTAATTTCTAGGGATTCCTCTCCCCTTGTCGGGATTTTTTTTAACTTAATCAAACCCTTGTGGAACTTTTTGTTTGGAATAACCCAAATTTTTCAATGCTCGCCCTCAAAAATAGGTCTATGTTGAAGTTTACCTCTCCAAATACCTAAAAGACACCATTGAAATACAAGTTAGGGAAACACATTTTTCTCAACGTGTTCTAAATATCAGCTTACACAATATATTGTTTCCACTACTAAGTGTCTAATCATATGATTTGTGAATTTCCACTTATGGACGAATCCCACTCTGGGATGCAAGAAAAGCCAAAACCAAAACCCAAAGACACCTCTTCTTCGGGGATGGTTAGACCACATTACTAACAAAAAGTCTATAACCATGGCCCTTTGAAACCCTTGGCTCCTTCCTATCGGTAAGTCAATAATAATGGTGCAAGATCCTCTACCACTCTTGTCAAATAATTTGTGTCTCGGTCACCTTCGGTACTCTCCCACTCTTTGTTAGCTTCCTTAACCGTGATCCCCATGAAATCTTATGCTTCCTCTTCTCTTGAACTCCTGAAGCACCTTTTGTGGAAGAAAACCACTAACTCGTGGCTCAAAAGAGTTCTTTTTATGCTCCGTAGCCCAACCCCCACCAAATATAGATAATTTTTTTCAAGAAAAATGTAGACCATGGTCTATGGCGGATGTTGCGTTGATCAATTCTTCTAACAATCAATTTTATTCCCTCTCTAGTATTGATGATGAGGGATCTATGTACCTCGATTCTATCCAATTATTGTGTACTCTTGAAACACACATGGCCTTACTGATCCCACTAGAATATATTTAGCTAGGGAAATTTTTCTTCACTTTTAGCATATGTGTATTCTCTATGTGCAGGAAGTTAAAATTGCAAGCTTTCTTCTCCAGGTTGCTACTCACAAAATTTGATCCCATACGACATACCACGTGTCCAATCATGAGCTTGGACATAGATGTTTCATGACTCGTATTTCTCTTAAACTTTCATAGCATGTGATTTCTTGGGGCTCTGACCCCACCCATCAGGTGGTGTGGAATCTCTTTGATTTCAACGGGCATTCTAGGGATTTCCAATATCTATACATCTAATGATGAAATCGAGTGAGATATTTTCTGGATATGGTTTGTAGATTCCCTCCTAGTGCACTTTATATTTTGTGTGAATATTTTAATATGTTGGAGTACCCAAAAGATAAAATCGAGTCCTACCTATGCGGTGGTGTGTGGGAAAATGGGAGGCCTAGTTCTATCTGAGACACAAGCTCAAATTATTTGATCCTAACATCCCTTTCAAGGATAGTTACTCTTCTTCATCATTCACCTAGTCCAACTTTAGATAGGGGAAATACCATGTTGTTCAACATCTTGACCGTGTGTCATGATGTCGAGTAAAGAATTATTTTATCTTTCCCCTAATTTTGGCCGCCCTATCATTGTTGCTGACACTTCTCTTATCTTAGATCACTCTCCCATAGTCTTTTATATCACACGGCTTGCTCCTACCAAAAATGTACAATTAATTCTAAATTTTTCCTCAATATTGTATACCTAAAACATGCTCAGACCGTAACACATATTCAACATGTTCGAACTCATCCCCTTGCTCGAGTGGTCGAGAAGGATGGATATCTTGGTGGAATGATTCCATCACCAGGACCAACACTTTTCTTCACATATATGGAAAACAAGCTACTCTTTTTCAGCAGGCTGCCCATAATGCTTCATATTGTGAATTCCAACGAATTTCACAAGATCTTAATGCCTCTCCTTTTAATCAAAACTTGCAGCTTCAGGCTTCCCATTGGAGACACAAACTCAAAATTGAAGAATCTTATAAAGACAAAGGTGCTCTGCTTCATGCTTGGCTTCATTGGCTTAAAATTGAAGACAAGGATTCTAACAATTTTTTCTATGCTCCGAGCCAAGCACTCTACCACATAAATCAAATCCATCTTTCAAGAAAATTTTCAAATCACTTCCTTACCTAACATTCTTCAAGATTTTTTCCACCATTATTATGGTGGCTTTTCTTCTAAATCTTCAACCCATGCTAGAGAAGAGTCATTGTTTATATGTTTACAATTTGTGTCCTACAAATTATCTCACTCCGAGCATGTTGCATGTGATCTTCCTTTGTCTCTTGAATAGCTTAAGGAGGATGCTTTGCTTAGTTGTCCATTCCACATTTATTTTAACTAAGAAAATGTACTTATCATTCTACAATTCATCCTCCACTAATGGAAAAACCTTCTGACAATGCTCACATAAAGGAGGGGTTTGGTGCCCACACGTGCCTCAGGTGAGTGCCTACAACCCTCTAGGTGATAGGGCGGCACGCCTTGGGTTAGAAAGTAATATTGAGGGTAGATAAAATGACTACATCTTGGTTCCATTTCGGGACCTCTTTTTGAACTTTTCGTGAGAATGGTGCATAATGACAAAGTGTTTGATACTTGAAAGTGTCAAGAATGGTTTAAGAGCATTGAAGATTATTTTTCTCGAGAGATTTATTACTAGACCTAAGTTTGATGCACGTAAATGGGTAGAAGAACATCTGTATCATGAGATATATGAGACCTTCTTTTGTTGCTTTCCAGTGGAGTTGTATGAATGGCTTTTGGTGTATGCATCTAGATCAATTTGGTACTATATATCTCATGTGTGGACCCAAGATGAGTATCAGAGGCTGCAAGATGTTGATCTGACTTGGACACGTGTTTTTGATCATTGGTGGAGAAGAGTGTTGACCAGTTATACCCTAGAATATGCTATTTCTACGTATTCTTGTCCGGAGGTTGTTGAGTTTGAGTTCTTAAGGGATCCTAGAGGATCATTTTTACGTGTTATCCCCTTAGCTATAAATATCCTAATCATTACAATGAGTCTAGAAGAATTCCCTATGGCCGGCTAAGCTTCTTTTAAGTGTTGGGAAAGGAAGATAGGGTGGAGGAAGATGGCGGACCTTGCGGTTGAAAAGGAGAGGGAAGAAAGATGACTCAAGTATAATGAAGCTCGTGAAAGGGAGTTAGCTAGAAAACATGAAGTTGTAGGAGTGATGGATTTATGGAGGCAAACGTTGTGGGAAGGAATTGAGGTTCACACAGAGGATGTGAATCCTAAGCAATCTGTGCTACCCCATCTTGGCAAGTATAGGAGAGAGACCCCTTCAGCTTTTAATGAGACCTTATCATTTGAAGAAAGAAGAGTCATCGGCATGCATCTAAATCCACCTCGTGACCAACCCCTGGTGCTTAGTTTTCCAAATCTAGAGATAAGTATTATTAACCTAGTCGAGTATTGGTGGAAGTGACCAATCAGCACCTAGGATTTATAACTTTTCATTTGGCACATCTATGGCTGCAAAATCATTTCCTGTGTTTGGAGGTATATTAGCTAGAGTGACATTTAGGTAAAGTACAAGTGCACAAGGTTTTATTATCGCATCTAAGAAAGCAACACGGACACAAATCCGTGTAGCGGTGTAATATCACATAATGTTGGTGTACATTTAGCGTGACAAAGGTGGGGATACTAATCACAACCACTTCGTAACTTTACCAACTACGGGAGGTGGATCTTGTGGAATAACAACTAGTGGACCTGGTGGATCTAGTGGATCTGGTGGATCGGTGGATCGGAGGAGTAGGCAGCCGGTGGATCTAGTGGATCTACGATGGTGGAGGCAACACCGAGGAGGAATCAAGGTTTTGGATCAGTGGACATGCGCCTCAACCACCTCAAGTAAGTATTTTTTTGAAATGTATTTACATTTACTAGACAAAAAGGTGTTGAGGATGTTGGAGAGCATGTACACAAGTGTGAGCTTATATGGCACACGAAGGGGATCACTACCCTAGAATGAGAAGGCAAGTCAATTTGGAACAACGTTGCAAGGATGCGCACATAGTTGGTACCAAAGTATGACCCCACCGTTAGATAGTGGTTGATTGAACCTTGTTATGGAATGCCTTCTTTGTTTAATTTCATGTCATTGAATTTGAATAGAAGAGAATTAGTGCGTTGAAGGAGATTCAACCAAGTATGACAGAGAGTGTGCGGGAATATGACATGCTTTTTAAGACTCTCTTATCAAAATTATCTTATGATATTCATCCTTCTCAACATTCTCAATGGTTTATTGGAGGGTTGATAACACCTTTTAGGAGAGCACTTTCACACAATACTTTCATAGACCCGCAAGGCCTTGGAGGATGGCCTACACACAAGGCTTTTTGGAAGCATGGATACTAATGTTAGCCATTTTCTTAAAGCTCATATTGCTTTGAAATGGTAAAGCAACTGGAGAAGCTATCTATGAACTCATTGCATGAGACTCACAGTGGCCTATGGTACACATATTGTGAGATAGAGGGGCATATAAAGGATATTTGTCCTTAGAGATCGGTACATACCATGATAGTGGACTATGAGATTTACCATGGAGATCGTGATGCAAGAATGTGTCCACTACTACAGCACGCGACCCGTAAGAATGTGTCTTGTTATTGCAATATTTTCACCTCTACTACTCATGATACCAAGGATTGTAGATTGATTGACTAGATACATGATGCCATTGATATTGGTGTGTGTCAAACCAACCTCACAAAAATTTCAAGGATGATGGTCATCACTATGAAGGGCACACACAGATGGAGGGGCATGTGGAAGAGGTTTCCGAGGAGGATTTCATGGTCGTGGCAACCATAGAGGAGTAAGAAGTGAATTCCCACGTGGAAACTTGTTACAATTATGGATCCATGGAGCACTATAAGCATGAATGCCCTGATCTATTACAATGCTCTTGGTGTGGAAAGAAGCATAAGTATGAGGAGTTCCTAGAGCTATTTGAACATATGAGCCAACAACACCGAAAGGACAAAAGGCACTGGAATGGTAAGAATAAAGAAGTTCGACTCATAATGGATGCCAAGGATGGTACGCGAGTCAAAACTAGAGCTTGTACTAGGTGATGACGTGAGCTGAAGCTACGCATGCCAATAAGACATCGAGGTAGAATTCATTAGTTACTAGAGAAGAGGTGGTGTGTGGTAAGTATCCATACCCTACTCATCAGAAAGAGGTGTATCAAAAGACCATGGATGTAATTCGAAGCCTAAAAGGAGAGATCTAATACCTAAAGGAATATTCAAGGTAGTTAGAACAAAGGAAGGGAGGCTCCACAAAAGGATCTAGATGAGGTTAGGGAAGTATGAAAAATGTTGAGGCATGAGAATATCATTCCTTTTTATGGAAATGCTTATGGGAAAATTACCATGCATTTGAGAAGAGCACGAGAGGCAAGTTCTACTTGCTAACCTTCCTCCTGACAACCTCTACTATGATAAGGAGATTACCTTAAATGCGGTTGTGGATAGGTGGCTCCTAAGAAATATTCGATTAACAATGACACGGAAGTCAAAGTTCTCACCTTGGATGCCTCAACCAAATGGGAAGGCCCCCATTACAACCATCTTCCAAATGTGTTGTATATGGCCAATAAGACAAAGGTAATTCCCATTGGTGTTTTAAAAGATGATGTTATCACTATCTAAGGGGTGAAATTCACTTTGGAGATTTCGAATTCTTGGTGCTAGCCAAGGCATAAAAATTTCCAAAGATTACTTGGGCACCCCTAGTGTTACAAGAACAATGATGACCTACGATTCAATAAAGGTTACATAAGCTTTGAGAACAAGGAATATTGGGTAATCATCCCTTGACCGATGGGAATTCAAAGCATCCTATACTGAGCCCTTGGGAGAAGTTCTTGACATGATCTATGTGTGCTCTATTAGGGACCTGAGAGGTGGTTAATCCTAAGGAAGGAGTTATACGGTTCAAAAATGCTCAATATATGAGTGCTATCACTAGTGTAGCATGCGACAATTGGGCGCACGGACTTATGAGTTAATTAGGTGAAAATTAAGAGGCTCTGTTACAAAAGTAACAAATTCACACTCATTCAAGTGTCTAGGATGAAATAAGTTGCTAAGATATTCTAGAGGAGAAAACCCTTATTTTCTTATGAGAAATGGAGACCCAATGGAAAAGTGAGATTGAAAGAAGAAGGATGCTCAGCTATAACTTGCTCGGGACCGTAACGCATTGGTGGGTGACACATCATAATAGCCTTCTAGAGTGGCGTGAAGTAAGAATCATGTTCTCTGTTAGGTTTTCCTAGAGCAATGCACCCACTATCATACAAGACTATCATGGGAAGGAACCCACCTCATTTCACGTCCAAGCATGTGAGAAGGCCTAGATAGAAGGCGTGGAAGCATTTCCACCTTCTTTATGGGTACATAAGTTGTACTCCACTTTACAAGGTTGTGCACATGCATGGTACATTCACTCAGATATGCACCGTTAGAAAAAAAATTGGAAAGAATTGATGGCTGACCTCCTTCAAGCTTTTGAATATCGGAGCACCAAGCCATCGGTGGATAAGGTGTTGCAGGTTGTTAATTGCCTAATGATGGGAGATAGTGCCATCGCAAAAGATAGAATACTTGAATTATTGGGTGAACTTGATTTAGAAGCATGCTTTGATGAGGAAGAATCAAAAGAGACACAACTTGAGTGTGCATGCATGGAGAAAGAGAAGGGGAAAATGGTCTACGTGATAGATGGCAAAGAGATGGAAAATTTGGATGCTAACCATACTAAAGGTACACACAAAGTTTTGGATAGTGTTGATGAGCAAGGCGCACCTACCATGAACCCCTCAAAATAAAGAAGGTTAACATTGGCTTAGAAATAGAACATAAAGAGGCTACCATTGGGGACTATTGGTCAGAAAAGGAGGTTTTAATGATCATTGATCTATTGTGTGAGTTTTCAAGACTTATTTCCATGTAGGTACCATGAGCTTAAAGGTTTCCACCACTCTTTGGGGAAAATTAAAATCAAGTAAAGGAATGCCCGCGCCCCGATTCAGAGGAGACCTTACCGAATGAATCCTAATTTTTACGTCCGAGTCAAGGAGGAGATAGACAAGATGATCACATTAGGCATCATTGAAGCTGTGGAGGAATCAAAATGGATAAGCCCTATGGTCATAAGCATTAAAAATTATGGGAGGATAAGGATTTGTGTTGACTACAAGGATTTAAATGTGGTATATGTCATTGACATTTTTCCAACCCCTTTTACCGAGGAAATCTTGGATGGAGTAGTTGGGTGCAAGATCTATTCTTTCACGGATGGATTCTCTAGGTATCATCAAGTTATAATTGTAAAGGAAGACTAAGAAAAGACAACATTCACCACTTAATGGGGAAGTTTTTCCTACATGGTCATGCCTTTTGGACTAAAGAATGCACTGTTGTATTTTCGCATATTGTAGTCCAGGCATTTTAGGACTTTATCCATAAGTTCCTTCAAGTCTACCTTGATGACTGGACAATGTATGGACTAGTGAAATACCATTGTGACAATTTATGGTTGATGTTTGAGAGATGCCGAGTTATGCATATCCCTCAACATCAAGAAATGTCTCTTTACTACTCCATTTGGAACCCTGTTGGGGCATATCATATGTAAGGAAGGCTTGTTGGTGGATCCCGCCAAAGTTGCCATTATTGTGGGATTAGGAGAACCTACCAGCTAGAGTGTAATGCATATATTCCTTGGGCATATGGGGTACTACTATAAATTTATTAATGGGTATGCCAAGATCACCATGCCATTGGAAGAGTTACTAAAACAAAAAAATTACATTTCACTAGGGATATGCGCATCATATGGCGTTTGATACATTAAAGAATAGGATTATCACTACACCCATATTATGATTTCCCTCTTGGGATAAGCCATTCCATGTATATGTTAATGCTTTGGGAATGGTAATTGGGGAAATCTTAGCACAACCTGGAGAAGGGATTGTTGACCACCCGTTGTGTTTTGCTAGTAGGAAGTTAACACCAATGAGAGAGAACTATACTACTACTAAGTGGGAAGCATTATCAATGATCTACGTGCACTACAAAAATTTAGGCAATATCTATTGAAATACCCTTCATATTCTACACAAACCACATGACATTGAATTACTTGGTGAACAAGCTTGTTTTACAAGGGCGCATATGTTGGTGGGTCTTGTTGTTTCAAGATTTTGAGTTTACAGTTGTTGTGAAACCAGGAAAGAGTAACTCAAGGCTTGACCATTTATCAAGGATTGACTCAGGGGAGGATGCAAAGCATTGAGGATACAATGCCAGATGCACAAATTTTTAGGTTGTGACGTGCGCCTATGATTTGGAAGATATATTTGTATTTCTCAAAAAGTGTGGCATCGAGGGAATGAAGACTCGGAAAAAAATTAGTTAACCATACACACCACACCCTACATGTTAATTAGTGGAGACTTATACAAGTTAGGCTACGATGAGGTTTTGTCATGCCGGTGTTTTTTGGAACATGAGCACAATGCAATCATGGAGGAAGCGCACGGTGGGATTGCAGGAGGACACTATGCAAGGAATTTCACACCACAAAAGATTCTTTTAGGCAAGGCTTTGATGGGAAAGCATCTACTAGGATTGTATTGAGTTTTGCAAAGTCTGTGACTATTACTACCCTTGGAAAACTAGGAAGAAGGGATGAGATTCCCTTGATAACGATAGCTAGCATAGAACTATTTAGAAGTGGGCATTGATTTTGTAGGACCAATTTCACCTATCGCATGAAGGACCAGTTCATGCTATATCATCACATTCACTAACTACTTAACAAGATGGGCAGAGGCAACACCTACAAGAGATTACATAGTGATAATAACAACTAGGTTTTTATGGGAATATATAATCAACGGATATGGATTTACATTAAGTTTAACAAGTGATAGGGGTACTCATTTCTTGAATGAGATAGATAGAATATTTTGGCAGAATTCATGGTAGCCCACCACAAGACTACTACCCCATATCACCCACAAGCTAATGGAACTACTAAGGCGTTTAACAAAATTTTGAGTTACACACAGATAAAAAAATTTGATGTGGGAAGACAGATTGGGATGATAAAGTATCAAATGTACTATGAGCTTATAGGACTACCTACAAGAGGTTGAACAAGGCCACACCATTCCAATTGGTGTTTGGCATGGAATTTGTTTTACCACTAGAGTTTATGCTACCATCCCTACATATTGCGCATGCGGGAGGATTAGGCGATGAGCAAGCACTACAGGAGCACATGGAGAAGTCAATGAGTTAGACGAAAGGTGATCACTTTCTTGGTGGAGTCAAAAGACTGAAAAGGCACGAAAAAAACATGACATGATCACCATCATTAAAAACAAATAATTCGAGGTTGGGCAAATGGTCTTGCTTTATGACCCCAAATTTCTGCGCCATCCTAGGAAACTAAAATTCCATTGCTTAGGACCATATATCATCTCGTGCATCCTTGATTTAGGATCATGTCGATTTATAAGCACTGGATGGGACAAGGTTACCAATTTACTTCAATGGGAGTAGGATGAAGCCCTACTATAAATAAGTCTTCCTTGTATGCATAAATAAGGCAGTATTGCCATTTAGCCTACATTTCCTTTGATGTTTTTCCTTTCTTTGTGTGTTTCCCTTCTCCTTGTTCCCTTTATTTATTTATTTTGTGTGCACATTGTGTGCTAGTAGCCACTTATTATTTTCAAAAAAATTCTATGCACAGAGGATCGTGCATCTTTTTTTGTGTGGGGTGGAGTAATGTGAAAAATAATGGAAGCTGGTAGTAGAAGTTGTGTTTCGATGGCTCAGGTTGAAGGATCAAATGCACATAGTTTGAAGAGCATGTAGTAGAAAAATGTGGACATAAGGAGTTTTGTGTAAGGAGTTTGGAATACCACATATAAACATGAGAAGTGCATGGACAACATGAGGTAGGCAATTTCAAAAATCAGGGTAAGGAAAGAAGAAGTTTCTTTCGTGCTATAAGTGTATGCGAAAGGATCTTTGATCAATAAGAATTTTTGTGCACCAGAAGGTTGTAGGATTTTTTACGCAGGATTGGGTGTGGGGGTAAAAGTGCTAAAGGTTGGCTTAAGAGGAAAAATCAATTTATTACAAAGGTACAATGGTAGGTGGCATTGCATTTATTGTAGAAAAGAAGTAAAAACTATAAGTAGAATGTCGGGATAAATTATTCTTACCTTGCATTTGTAATATCGAAGAACTCTTGCGAACTTAGGCATCCTTGAAGAGAAGTTGTGCAAAAGAGGGTTGTGAAGATCTAAATGCATAGCTAGTTGATCAGCGAACCATGGTGGAAAAAAAGTACATGGACGTGAGGGAGAGGGTTATAGGAGTTTCGAAACCCCGTAAGTGAATACGTCATCTTGTGGAAGGAAAGGTTTTTCTGGGTTAGGGTTCCACAGCTAGGGCATAATATTGAAGGGATATTTTTCATAAGAATAGAGCCACAAAACTAAGCATATCCAAGATCAAAAGAAAGTACTTTGAGTAACCCAGAAAGAGATATTGCACGAAGGAAAGTAACCACCGTTTCACCAAAAAGGGGCAAGGGAAAACGGAAACAAGTTGTTTCCACAAAATTCAACGAAGAATGGTATGCGAAGAACTAATACCCAGATGGTGTATTGCTTGGGAATGTCTCACATGAGAAAGATGGTTGTGGTGGACTACAACCATCAAACAAGCACCACGGAGAATGAGATGGCATTGGAACTGGTTTTCCCTACAAACAAAAGGACACCATATGGAATACCTATCTACAATGATGAAGTGAAGGTGAAGATGGAGAAGGCCGGGTTATTAAAACTCTATGAGTTCCTCCTAATTTGGCAAGATGGAGCAACCATATCATTGGTTAATGTCTTACATGCATGAAGATCATTTCTACTTTGTAGGACGCGTATAATACAAATAACTCCTCAACTGATTTCTAAGTTTATTGGTCTTACCTGAGGGAGATTCGTTTGATGATGATTTTTATGACAAGGAGGCCATCAAGGAAAATTTTGAGTCCCATAACTACAAGAAGCGGTCACGGTAATTTGATATCTCTATGATTTCTAACCTTGTAATGAGTATAGCCACGTGCTTGGTCACCAAACTAAATGGATAGGAGAGATGGATGCAAATCAATAAGGCATGGTTGATCATTTTCTCAAAGATCTCGGAGGGACCATTTATAACCTCTCGGCATTCATAACAGAGAAATCATTGGCACCACGAGCAATGAGAGAGAAGATCATGTTTGGTAATGTCCTTCTCACCATCATATTTCCAAAATTGGAGTGCTTGATGGGCCAGAAAAATTTGTATGGGAGTACCCAAAGGAGAACACATCCCTTGCTAAAATATTTGATAAGTATACACATGACACCATGATGGCCACCCACAAAGTGCACCCAGGAAAAATCGTATAAGCGGATGCATGATGTAATCGGCACAAAGTGGAGAATACTTGAGTAATTACCTATTTTACTGCAAGGCGAAGCTGAATTCTCTGTATACCAACATTTTTGCATTGGTTGGTTTACTCTAGAAGATGGCGCCAAGGGTCCCTAATACAAGTTACCATTCTCCTTCATAGCACAATACTTCTAGGCGGGTTAATAGATTCAAGGAGGTAAAGAAGTTAAGGTTTGACCTTAGCACGGTAGACCAGGATTACCGTGAGCTACACGAACTCTTATATATCCAAAGAAGTGTACCTATGTGGAGAATTATGTCTCCCATGATGTGCATATGGTAAATCTTGTAACATTTCTTGTTCTAGGAGAACCACAGCAAGGGTATACCCACACATAAGGCCAAAGTATGAGAAGGGCGCCTATGTGGAGAATTATGTCTCTATCCCAAAATACCCCACCATAAGGAATAATTTCACGTTGAGAAAAAGGGAGAGGGAGGAGGCACTGAAAAAAAAGACACCAAGTATACAGACAACGCAATCAAGGTGCACAGAGTCACGCATAAGACCAAGTACCTATACACGAAGGAAGAAGTCCCCATAAAAGAGAAAGAGAAGACACCTGAGGAAGAGGCACCAAATCAAGAGGAACCCCTTGCAAAATAATAATTTCTAGTAAGCAAGGAGTTGCCTACTTAAGAAGAAAAAGAAGAGTCGCCAATTAGGAAGAAGCAAAAAGTAAAAGAAAATGTGGAATCGGAAGAAATGGAGAGCATGGAGGCCATTAAGGGAAATGAGGAAAATATCGAGCATGATGAGGCTCAGGACCATCTTGTGTATGATGTACATGACTTAGAGGAGGAGGGAAATGAAGAGAAGGATGAGGATGAAGGAGGCGCTCACAACAAGGGGGAAAGTGAGGAAGTCAACATGAAGGATCAAAGGACTCCAAACCTAACCAAGGAGTAGATAGAAGATGTCATAGAAAGGGAGGTAGCAAGCATAATAAAAGACTTTATGGAACAAGAGGTGGAATGCAGAGACCGAAGAAGTGCTCAAGGAGTGAAGGAAAGAAAAAGTGTAGAAAAGGAATATGGAAGCATGGGAAGAGATCCCATCTTGGCGGTAAGCTTCCCAAAGGAAGCGCACACATGAAGAAGAATGTGGTAGTGGCATAGGAACAATGAATGACTTATATCAATTATCCAAATAAGGTACTACGTGCGCATTTCCAAAGCACCGTGCCTACCAAAGATGATCAAAATTGAGCCCGTCCCTAGCCCATCTAGGGGCCTCCAACCCGTCGAGAGAAGGGAAGTAAAAAATTGGCCGTAAAAAATTCAAACTTTACAAATGACTTGACAAAGTAGAAGTGTAAATTTTTATTCAAAATATCAACAGAAGGGTTGAATTATGAACTGCTTGTCAATTTTAAATATTGTCATATCACTTCAACAGGACTATGTGATGGGATTAAAGGTGCATGTTTACATTGTCGCTGAATTGTCGATTATAAATGGTGACCAAATAGTGAAAACCCACACCATGAAATATTGTGCACTAATATTCTTGACTCAATTTCCTCTTTTCTATTAATTACTTTCTTACCTGTCATCACAACTAATTCATTACACAACCATCTCTATTTCTAATTTATTTATTAAGAGCCATTCTAATTTCCTACTTTTGCAGCCCCATACTCCTACAACAAGTCCAATAGTATTTTCTTGTTTAATCATCTCTGTAAGTTTGCAGGAGTACCAATCTACATTTTTAGGTAGCCATGAATCAATAGAAGAGGATAGGTCATTAAATCCATTGCTAAGGTAAGTGTTTTTCCACTTGTGAATATTTGTAGTTACAGATTTGCAGTGTATTTTAATTTTTGACTTGTTTGCATGCTTCCTAGTTCTAGCATTTCCTTACTAGATAAACCTTTGTAGTTCTCTTTTGAGTAGGTTTTTTTTTGTTGCTCTATCTTCTAGTTATAAGACATTTTTCTGATGGCCTGTGCTTTCCCGAATATTTTAAAACTAGAAGACATCATTATAAAGTAAAGTTACAAAATTAAATGAACCCCACCCAAAATTAAAAGTGTATCTCGAGGATTTAGGGAGTGCTATATTTTTTGCTCTTGGCAGTGAAATTCTCCCAAAATTGAATCAATTGAAGATATTTCTTGATTTTGTTTGTGTTTAGACTTCAAGAGATACGAAAAACATGGGTATTATGAATTTGATTCAATCTTTACCTCATAAAAAATACAAGCACAAAAAAGTACCATCATGGAATATGATTAAGAAAACTTGGTAGAAGTTAGCTTTCATAGACAAGCCCATCAACAAAACTAATTATATTTGAAAATATAAAAACACCGAAACTTAAATTTATTCACTTTTAGATTTCCACGAAGGATGATTGAAAAAGAAACAAAAATCCTAAAGCCTATAGATGCCCTATATCTAGAAAATCTCATGAGACACATGAAATTAATTGTATACAATGACAAAATATGTTGGGAAATTGTATTATAGATATCCTAGAGCATAGAAATGTGAATAATTTTACCAATCAATCTAATGACATCTTGATCTTCAGTTTAGATCTAACATACAAAATGGTGTTAGTAGACTTAAAAACCTTTTCTTTTCTTTTATTTAACATGTTGATTAACTTTGCACTTTAAGTTTCACGTACTAAATGGTGTTAGTGGCAAAAAATATTCCATTTATTTAATTGATTTTGAGCTTGTAAGATGGACCATGAAGAACATCATATTATATGTAATTAGCAGATATAAATTTCTCCTGACATATTTGGTGTCATTATATATGTTTTAATATTTTGTAACTTTGTTATAATCTCAACAATGTATGTTCTTATTCTCACAAGCCGCCTATTAACATGGTTTAATCCTCTCTTATCCATCATCTTCCCCATTATCTCCCTATTATAACAATGGTAACCTTTGTATCTTTTTGTACGTAAGGCTTGGTAGTTTTGCTTAGGTTGCTGGTAAGACTCTAGCATAACACCAATAAACTTATACACAATCTCAAAAAAATCTACTATTAAATTTTACATTTTTTTATTTTAGTTATACATTCATTTTTGTTGTAGAAGTCCTTAAGGTGATCTTAATTTCCAAATGCAACCTTCCTTATTCTAGAGTCCTAATTTTTATTCTCAAACTTACTATATATTATGAATGACATGTGTAATTAGTTTATTCTTGTCAATTGAAGTGTAATTGTTTCTGACAACTTTTTATCATGGAAGGGTTGATTAAATATATGCCCTTCACATTGAAATTTGGACCGGCCCTTCAAATTTGAACATTGGTGCCTACGAAGAAAATCCTTGCATGGTTTTCATTCGAAGAAAAGGGCGCATACCCACACATAAGGAAGATGTTGTCTTGGGCCTTTGATTCCCGTATTGATGAGCCTAAGTTTGAGGTCAACCGAGAGGCAATGATGAAGATACCAGATAACAAAGGAATAAACCCTCTGGTGAATGCTCAGAACTATCAAATGAGAAAGTGTGTAATGCACTTAACAAGGTATCGATGGAGGTAGAGGCGAGGATCTTCGGGAGGAATGACAGAGTAAGGGTCCTAGAAGAGGAACTTGAAAATAAAAATGAAGAAATCATTTAGAAAAATAAGGAGTTGAAGTAGGAGGAGCTGATCAAAACACAATTAAGGTGCAAATTAAGGGAGGATAAGGTAACGGTGTCTTAAACTTTCTAAGAAAATAGAGATGATTATAAACTCCATAATCTTGAAGCACCTGCACCTAGCCCCTCCCGAGAAAAATATGAGTCAAACATGTAATTCTTGGAATAGTTAACATGCATCCTCACTATGGAGAGGTGGCCACTCACATTGGGATCAACAGAAGAGGTGTTGGCACACTAGAACAATGAATAAAGACTGAAGATTAGGGAAAAATTTACTCATTATTCCAATATCCTTTCCACTGTAAAGACCGACGTGAAAATAATTGAGGTTGTGTATGACAATTACGCTGACAGAGATAGGGTAGTAAGCATACTAGTTACTACACATGAGGTAGGTCTAAAGGAGTTTCAGAAAAGAACAAAGGAAACATGGCAGAGCATGATAAAATCTTAGCCGAGGTTAAGAAGATTAAGGAAGCAATTGAATCCTTGCAAGGTTCGAATAATAATTGTCTTAAGGAGTTGTACCCCGCATCACTCACAGGATGGACATAGTGGACAAGCTTAGCAATAATTTAGAAGGAATTGTTGATATACTAAATGTTAAGGGTGAAAAATTAAGTTTTGAGGAAGTGAGCTCTCTAGTAGGCCTAGGGTGAGGTGTATGCCTTTAAAAATATTGAGGCAACAGTGAGGAAGGAATTCCCACTCCTCATATAGCAGTAGTGAATTCTTTCATTCTTCTCTTCTTTAATTCTTCCATTATTTCATTCTTCTTTCAATTAGTCATGGTACCACTATTATTTATTCTCTCAAGAATCCGGATTTTTTCGAGGATGGATAATGCATTTAGTGTGGGGTGATGTTGGGCCTTGAAATATTGGCTAAGTACCAAAGTGCATGTGCACGTAGGATCAAGAGGAAGGGAACTCAAAGAAAATTATGCAAGATAAAGTTTTAAGAAGGGTTTAGGTGAAACCAAGGTGCACGCGGAAGGAAGAAAAAAAGGTTCAAAGGACTTAGCCATATTTGGCATTCTAAAGACACTTGAGGAAAATGTGAGGACCCAACTAGGTGTGATGAGTGGATAAGGTGCCAGCCTGGAACCTTGGAGGTCAAGAAAAGGATATTCCATGTAGGGAATATTCCCGAAGACATCATTACAGAGAGTGGAGGGTTTTGCAAAGGGGTAAGCATTCACCATTGGAGGACCACATCAACACTTGGCATGTGATTTGTTCAGGAGAGAAGGCATGGCGCTAGGTGTTGATCCTATAAAGAGAGTTGCTCGAATTAAATAAAAGAGAGAGATAGAGAGAGAGAGACATGATCTGGATATATAGGAAAGGGAGAAGAGAATGCCTAGAGAGTAGGATGCTGAGTAATAAAGTGTTGTAGTAATGCTAGGGTCTAGAGAACTTAGTGCTAAGGGTTGTGAGGGATGAAACAATCCTCTATATGGCACTAAGATCTGTAACAAGGGTTAAAATGGAAGGGTAGAGCTAGGGTCTCATACAAGGGAAGATCTGTAGGGGTTGAATCTCTGTTATTTAACATGTATGGTTTGTGATGACCTATTTTGATTGTAATGTGGCTACAATGAATATATATATATATATATATATATATATATATATATATATATATATATATATATATATATATGGGTTCATTCTTTATATCATGTTTAAGGGTGTAAACCCTTGTGTTATATGACTACCATGACTCATATCTAGTTTATTATGCTTATTACATTGTTATTAAGTTTTTGTAATGCATTAATGTGTGGATCTGTAAGTTGTTCATTCCACTTTTATTTTAACTAAGTAAATGTACTTCTCATTCTGCAATTCATCCTCCACTAATGGTAGAACCTTCTCACAATACTCACATAAAGGATGGGCTCAGCTCCCACGCATGCCTTCTATGAGTGCTCAACGCCCACCGGGTGATAGGCCAATGCACCTGGGGTTAGAAATTAAAATATAAGGTAGATAAAATGACTACACATGGGAAACTTGTTACATCTTGAAAGAAGTGGGTGGCCTTGGCCTACTTGACATCAAGCTCCAAGGGAAAGATCTTTGCGTGAAATGGTGTATTCATAGCCTAGAAGTGAAAAAATCCTAGAAGATTATACTTTGCAAAGATTGCATTTTCCAAGGCTCTCCTTTAGGAAGACAAGCCTAGAAAGTACTTAACTTCCAGTCCCTTCTCCTCTTCCCGGTACCTATCAAAATCAAAGGTACTTTTATAGCTCAAAGTATTTGGAAATCCTAGGAATTTCTTAAATCACACCTTATTTAGAAAGGGGATGGCTTCAAATCTAGTATTTCTATCAACTCCTACTCACTCTGGTGGTCATCCATTTTCACTTTCCATGAGCCCCTCTTGCTCTAGCTCCTTGGGCTAAAGCTATTTGGATCTTCAAAAAGGCATTAAAGTGGTGGGTGATTTATTTTGTAAGCATTCTATATCATGGCTCTCTTAAGGATCCTTAGTTATTAAGTTTAACCTTCAACACCAAGATGTTGAATCAATCACAAAAATCATTTCTTTCATACCTAAGGATTTATTACAAAAATTGGTGGCACTTCAGGTTTCCCATGGTGGAGAAAATAGAACTAACCTTCTAATAATATTTTCCACCATTACAAACCCTACTTATGTTACTCCCTACTCACCCCATGCGGACATTGAATTTTGATTCACTTAACCAATGTTGGAACATTTCCTCCCAAAAATAGGTGTGGAAATGATGGTTCGAAAGGGTTTGGTCATTTCTCATTGAACCCAAAAATATCACTTTTGTGGTACATTTTTCACCAGTGGAATTCCCACAAGGGATCAACTTAGGCACATGGGATTAAATCCCACCTCCATGGTTTGACACCAACTTAATTCTATCAAAAACATTTTCTAGTTCTTTCCTCATGCTTAATCAACCGGAAATGGATTCACTTCCTTTTAAACCTTTCTCCCTGGATTTATTTTCCTAGAAGATGGTTCTCTTAGAGGATTTGGCTCTATAATCGATAATCTACTGAAAATTTTGGGACATATTCGATCTCGATACTTTGTTTCACCTTTGGAAAGATAGAAATAATGTCATATTTAACAATTTTCCTATGGATAGAATTTTATTTGTTACTAATAAAGTGGTTATTCTCTCCAATGTGATGCTTCAGATTCGAACTAGGATGAGAAATTTTAGCTAGAGTTTCAACACATCTAATGCTTTCTCAACCATTGGGATATCGCCCCTTACATAGTCAATTGTGTTCCTCCTTATGTTCCTACTCACTTTTGTTCGCCATCTCAACCACACCACTCTCCCCCTCTTCCTCGTGGATGAGGGTTTCATAGGTGTCACTCTCGAAGTCGAAGAGATCCTCTCCTCGACGATGGTCGTCCCCTCGGTCTTGGCCCTCCTCCCTTGCTTAGGGTGGGATTGTTAGCCACCATGGTAGGAAACATTCCCATGGCTATCCCTTACCATTTCTCGTTCTTGGAAGTTTTATAATTTTGATAAACATCAATAAAGCAGTAGCAACAACAAGAAGTAACTAAATGGGATCACATCCCCGATATGACTCACCCCGGCTCTATATGGGGTGATAAGTCGACAGTCCTCCACCACCACCTCTTGCCATCATGTTCATTGTTGTAGCCTAGTTTTTAGTATATATCCTTGTTTTTGGTTCTTTCTTTTGTTCACCCTCTTTTTATAGGCCTCTCCCTCTTGCCTTCTGGCAAGATTTGGTTGGTATTCTTGGGTGTGATTATGTCCACCCATATTTTGCATTATCGGCATTGTAATTACTTATTTATATCTATAAAAGTGCGCTTTTCAATCAAAAAATACGTACATACAACCGACATAACAAAACAAATAAAACATATAAATACAAATAATCAAATCGAATAAAATTAGTACAATAAAAACAAAAAAGCGAGAATAATTGGCGATAAAAAGGTAGAAGAAAAGTTTATAAAAATAAATAGAATTCAGGTCATTAAAAATAAATTTAAAAATCACCCTAAAAAGGTAGTTAGGAAGACACGCTTCTATAGATATTGTAAAACATATCTATTTAATGTTTTTCTCTAAATAAAGAATTTTTAACTAAATTTTGTTTCAAAATTCCTATTTTTCGCCTTAAACTAATCACACACTATGAATAATATTTGAAATTTCTTTATGAGTTATATTCCCTTGATCTAATCTTTTCAATGCATTTTGAAATTTTAAAATTTTTTTAGATATGATAAATATATCGCTATTTTAATATGCATATAGGGTATAAGGTTTATAATTTATTTATTGTTCGTGCATATGGTAATATATAGAACGTGCAATTTTTTCAATATATATTTTATAGTTTAGAAAATGTTCATGTGTATGTTTCATTCAACATATTAAATATATGTTATATATCATCTATAAAAATATTATATAAATCATATGGCATCAATATATATATAGGAAATAATTTATCTCAAATATTTAGAGATATCTCTTCGATATCGTAACAAAATTAAATAAATTAAATATCTATAAATATAAAAATATATCATAAAGTATTTGTAATATATATCAATATTATTACATACACAACATTTTTATATAATAAATCTTATACATGGTAGCATTATTTTATAATATAGAATTTCAGCATTAATATAGTTATAACCACTATATTATATATACGTGTGTGTGTGTGTGTGTGTGTGTGTGTGTGTGTGTGTGTGTGTGTGTGTGTGTGTGTGTGTGTGTGTGTGTGTGTGTGTGTGTGTGTGTGTGTGTGTGTGTGTGTGTGTGTGTGTGTGTGTGTATTAAAAATTATTATTATATAATAAATTTAATACAAATTGTAGTTCATATATTTAAATTGTTTGATATTTTTAAATAAATTTAAGTAACTAATAGCTTAAAGTAATTAAGAATTATATTAGTATTTTACATTAATAACTATTTCTTTTCAAATATTTTGAAGACATGGCTTGACCGAGATAGAAATTTGAAAATCAAGAATGAAAAGAGAGTGTCAAAGAGAATATTGAAGATGACAATGGAAAAAAATGATAGATGCACAAAAAGAGGAGTAAAGAAAATGAAGAAATCATAATGATAAACGAAGAGCCAAGACATGCATAGTTAATTCACAGATGAAGAATTAGAAGCACAAAATCAAGAACAGATTGATAAGATGATAAGAATCCGTGCACGTACATCTCAAGATGATAATTATGTGTTGAGAAGAAGAATACAAAGACAAATGTGTTCTAAATCAACTGAGTGATTCTGCAAGAAATGAAATACAAGAACAAAATCATCAAATAGCTCAAAGGTATTATCATCGATCGAATGTTAATTTTCATTTCAATTCAAAAGAATTATATACATTATTGATATATGGTGTGCTCGAAACACTTGAGAATGCACTTTGAGATACTATTGATGTTGATGTTATAAACAACTTATAAAATAATGATCTAGAAGAGGAATCAAGATCACAACCTAGAAGAAGAAGACAAATGGAAGATTCACAAATCAAAAGAGAACAAAGTATAACTAATCCCAATGGAATGCTTGGGACATATTTGAATACTTTTCAAATGATTTTTCGACATGGTCTAGATAATCTTGCTTCACTAAGCATGTGCTACATTTGTCAAGAAAGTTATATTGGAATATTTTTTTCTCAAACCACCAAGACCCCGGATGTAATATATGTTGACAAGAGACTTGGTCATCATCGATTTTAAACATCAAACAATATGGATCCCGGGCCACAAGCACCAAAACTTGCAAATTTAACACGGGTTTAGAAAATGCTAATAGCCCATGTGAACCCAATCCTACAAGTGACACACACAACAAGAGGTCAATATAAATATAAAGGACAATAATTTTTCCACAAGAAATAAAAGAAGTTGCTAAGGTTTTGCCACATCGAATAAAATATTTTCCGATGATTATAGTTCAAAGGAGGGATCAACAAGGAACAAATTATAACTTTATTGTCAATAAAGAGTGAGTATATAAGGCACTTAAATACAAAATAGACCATGACAAGTTCTATTCAGATGTTTAGATTGATGATAATGCTCTTAATGAGCTTCCACCTAATTCTAATGAAAATATTTTCAACCAACTTAACTCCATATGGTGAAATAGGAACCTCGAGAATGATATCTCTTGACATATTTTGCATAGATGTATCTAAGATAGGTATAATAGTTAATTAGAATGTTATCTAATATCTTTGTGTGACATACGTTATTGAATGCCAAATTTTAACATTAATTCTATGGTGAATGTTTGTGAGTTGTTAATAATTAATTTCATATTTTAAAATATTATATCCATTAGACCATCACATAGAAGTTTTTGTTTTATTTGAAGAATTCAATCCATAATATCTTGGTCATTTGTTGACTTTCAAATCCATTTATTCTTCAAATATTTTCCTTGTCGCAACATAGTGGTGCAATTAGATTGAAGTCATTTATCACCGATAAGTGGGAATCACATGGAGTATGTAATGGAATTATTAATCAATGTGAGGTACAAAAATTCCTAGGTAATATTCTTCCGATTAATATGTCTCATCTCTCAAAATTTTCATGTAGATATATATAAAATATGTTTACTCTATGTAAGCCAAACAACTTCACCAAGCAACCTTCCTATGAAATATAGGTAGATATAATGACATTCTATGTAAGTCGGTGCCTAATCACTACTAGACATAGATCCCTTTATCCATAAAAATTATAATTGTGAAATATTTGCAGATTATTCACAATAATCTTGTATTTTGATCACATATTATGTATGTTTTACAATATCATAACAATTGAATATGAAATTGTGAATTATTTACACTATATCAATTTTATTATGGAAAAACCATATGATCACATCTATTTTCCACATTTCAAAAGAATTTAAAATACAATTATCATAACACCTAAAACACATTTTTTAGACAGACCACACCCAAAATAATTTTAAATAATCTATAAAATCATATAACTTTAAATAAATTACAATGATGAAATTTAAACATACTATATTACTTGTAAGCTTTAGCTCTTGTCGTAAATAATCTACATTTCCTAGTAAATATTTTTTTATCGATAATTTAAATTGTTAGTTTCTATTAATATTGCAAATGGGTACCCTTGATAAAGGTAAAAATTAATTACTTGAAATTTGAATATTAAAATCTACATGTTAAAAAAATTGTATTATCATTCATAATAAATTTAAGGTTATAATTATAATAATTAATAGTTTTTTTATTTAATAAATGTGTCAAATATACGTATGCGAAACTCATATGTTAAAAAAATGTAATTTTAATATATTTAAACAAAAATTTGTAGAAAAATCATCAGTAGTACAAATGTATTTGGAAATCGAATGGTTGGGAACAATACATATGTGGAAATGCACAAAATGCCCTAAATTTCTAAAAAATGGTTTACTAAAATGAGATACTAGAGTGGTTGGAAACTTGGAGAGAAACACATAGATGACTCGGTGGTTATTTGGGGTCTATTAAAATATGTACTAGAGTGGGTGGAGACATGGATTACTCAAAAATTATTCGGGTTTAAGCGGTGATTTAGGGTTCTAGCGGCATTTAGGGTTTCTATTTTTAAATAGATCCAATTTTTGATTAAAAGATCCCATATTTTAACCAGTTGATTTGATTTGTAGAAGGTTAGTGGCCTTTTCCTTTTATTTAATAGTTAAACAAATGTTGACAAGGCCCTTTCCCATAAACAATTTCGACAAGATCTATGAACCGGTATGTAATAATAACCTACCACGACCAAAGCATTATACAATCGAATACATTGAACCACAATGAAAACCTGCCACCATCGGCACTACATTCAAGAAGATAAACCACCATAAAACTTTCCACCATTGCCACAATATTCGAAGAGGAATGAAAACCACATTTGCTACAAACCATATCCAACCACCACAACCGACACGATCCAAAACATCCACAATCAAAACTTTGCGTAAGATCAACCACCAAGAACACTACAACCAAGAACAATCTATCATAATCTATGAACATAGCACCCCCAAAGGGGTTCGTGTCATAAAGTAAATTTAATATGGGTGGTGTTAGATATAACCATCGGACTTAACTAATCCATCCAACCCCCATCTGGTAAAACTTTGGATGATAAGCTCTTTTATTATACCAGAGTTATGAACTAGAGTGGTGGATGAGCACTTTATCTAAGTGGGAGATGAGGTAGGCATGTTTCCATAATGGCCCTTGAGCGATCTACATTCAGAGAACCCCGTTAATTTTTATTTTTTCCATATGGAGAAGTTTGACCCCTACCTCAAGGTGTCCCCATGGACACTTATTGAAAGAGTCCAATGGACTCAATGGGAATGGAAATTGGGTTAATGATTAAAAACTACTTGCAAATCACCAATAACCCAAGACCTTAAGTCCATGGCCTTTTCATTGTTCTTGAAAAATAATATTACCAAAACTTCTACTAAAGAAAGAGTATCCTTACACATCTAAATTGTAGTTCTCACGAGGGCTTTGTAGTCACGAGGGATGTACATCTATAGATCATAATGGCTTTGTACATCTACTATGTGTGGCCATATTATCCATTGAATAGTATCCAAAAATTGTGGAACCACCCCATTTCTTTATTTTTTCAATTTACTATCACAATTTTCATAAACTCATTTTGTTTCTACTCTCTCAACAATCACGAATCCCGATGGCGTTTCATATATTGTAAGAGCATTATAGTGTCACCTATTCTTACAAAGAGTAGCTCCTTTTCTGATTCATTATTTGATGATGGACATGGATTTTAGCACCATTTGGATACTATATGTTCTTATTATGGTTCTTTTGAATGACACTTGTGGTGATTTGGGCGCATAGCGCCAAGCTAGTATTATGGATCATTATCTTAGCTCTTGCATGGTATGGTTTTGGATATCGCATGTTATGGTACAATTGGTTTCATTTCATATGTGATGGATTTACTTATGGTTTCATCGTATACTTGATTATCATTTTGATTTGTAATGGCTAATTGGATGTCGTCATGTAATGCTTAGATGGATAGTATAGTTTGAGTTAATATGGATGTATATGATTAGCATTTATCCATTTCATACTGACATTTATTGTGGTATAGTTAGTGAGATGTATCCATGATTGATTTATTGAGATTATTTAATTAATATATTTTATCAAGTAGGTATGTTTAATGTTTGCATTGAGTGTGCAAATTACAGGGCACAAGAGAACGTGGGTTTCATAGTTGCACCTCGAGTTTGCACAAAGCGACTAACTAGGCCGAGTAAATAGTCATTTTTATTTTGTGTAGCCTTTTGTGTGTATTTGGCATATTCGTGTTTGGGCACCATGGGTGATCCCTAATTGTAATTTTGTTAATTGTAATTTATTTTAGTCTTGTAATGAGCTAGTTTAGGGACCTAGTGGTCCCTACATGTGTTAATTATGTTTTAAGTTAATTAAGTATGTTGTTTGAGGTATGGGACCACCTAATTGTCATTTGGGTGGGCCCCACCACCTCAACCCTTGTGTCATTTATCCCAATCTCGAATTTGGGCTAAATGTGGCAATTTTGGGGACCTCTTTTCACTTTGGGAGCTCCCTTTCATGGAAAAGGACCCCTTGGACCCTACCTATGGGTAGGGGGGTCTATTTTCAAGGCAAAATGGGAGTTTCCTCCCATTTGACCCCTCACACATCACTATCATGTAAGAGAGGTTGGTTTTTGTGTTTCTTAAAATTTGTAGGGTGTTGGATTTATTTACATTTTGGGAATTTGAGAGATTACCTCCTAAATGGGATTTTTTATTCTCTTTGTATTTTTGGAATCTTTTGTGGGGAGATGAGAAGGGTGACACATGTCACCCTCTCATTTGGGGAGGATTGTAAATTGTTATTCTTTTATATTCCCTCATGGAGAGGGGTTGGGACTTTTTGGTCATTCTTGTTTTTGGAGTTGGATATTTGGAGAGTGTTTGTGGATCTTGGAGCTTTGGAGTGTGTTGGATTGCTTTGAGTTTGGGATAGCTTGATTGAGGTAGGTCTCCATGTATCTCTCTCATTTTTCTTATGATAACTTAATGTGATTTTGAAATAAAAATGGTGTCAATATGTGTTGTTGTTTGTGTGTTTGTTATGGGAGTGTTTGTGGATTTGGTTTTCTTTTAATTTTCTCCATCCATCATGCTTTGTGATGGATTTTGGAGTGTTGGGGAAGAGGGAGGAATACCTTTTTTCACCACATGGCTTGATGGGAAAGCCATGTTGGTATTCTTTTTTATTCCTCCCTCATATGGTTTGATGTGGAGAAGGATTTTCATATGGTTTGAACTTCCTTCTCCATCCTTGGAAAGGAAATCATATATGGTTTGAAAATCCTTCCAAGGAGGAGGCTTGGTGCTTGGGTTGGAGAGATAAGGAGGGTACTTGGAGATTATTATTGTGTTCCTATGGTTGGTTCACACTTTGGCTTCATATGGGATTCTTGTCACTCTTCCCATTTGGGGAAAACATGGAGTTTTCCTTTGCATTATTGTTTTTTTTTAGTTGTTATATGTGGTTGAAAAATTGTGCTTATGTGAATGTCACACTTATCCTATTCTTCTTGTGCATTTTTAGGCTTGTTAATCTCTCACTCATGGGCTTAGAGGGAGGCTAGCATGTCCTCCATGTGTTGGATATGGCATGTAATGATGCCAATTGGTTGGGAGGTAACCAGGCCCTTTCTTCTTGTGCTATGAAGACTACTTTTGGAGTGGAAACATGCAGATTTAGCTTGGAACTTGGTGAAGAAAAGTTGGAGATTTTGGCATGTTATTCCCCATTATAGGGGAGTATTTTCTGCTTGGATTTTATTTGGTTATTGTAAAGATGTTTTAACCATTGTTAAATTGTCTCCCATCTTCGGATGAAGCTTGTATCTTGCACTTGAAAATGTGGAGTCATGTTATCTCCTCCTTGTGGAGATTAGTGGACATAATGTAACCTTATTCTTCATGTTTTATTTAGTTTCCTCTTCCTTATTTTAAGAATTTTTGTGAACATTTTTCAATGGAAATATATGAGTATATCTTTTACCTATTTGAAAGGAATGATTGTAAGGCTTAAAATTGTGGAATGGAAAGATTACATTATCTTGTATGTTTGAAAAGAATATTTTCTTAAAGGAATGAATGTTGAGTTCACTCAAATTGTTACTCTTTCCTATTTGTTTCCTTGGTTATTAAGAAGAATGAGTTCACATTTACTAATTCATTTTGTTATCAAATGTTGATTCTATTGCATGAGCTATGATAAAAATAAGAAGGCATATTTTAAAGTTGCATTCATAAATTTATGATAGTAAAGGATTGTGAAGTGGTAGTATAGTTTTACTTTTAATTTAACTCTTGAAAGAATCTTCTTGATACAATTTTTCATCCCTTATTTTTCAAATTTTGAAGTAGGCATATAGTGAAATAAACATAAAAATAAATAAATATTCCATTTAGTTTCTTTAAACAAATTAGTGATAGGAAAGAACCGATCAAACTTCTAGTTCAAAAAAAAAAAAATATGACCTTTAGTTTTAAATCTCTTGTATTTTTGTGCCAAGAGGATGAACAATTTTTAATATATTATTTGCTCTTGAAAACTATTGCCCCATTATTTTTATGAATGAGTGGTTCCTCTTGCGAATAAGAAAGGGATTTTTATTAAAATTAGTTTTCATAAGTATTCTCATTCTTATTGCCTATGATTAAAATCTTTCCAACCAGATTTATATAAATCTTATCTCAAAAAATCTGATATGTACTTAAATGCTGTGAAAATATTTGAAAACCGAACATTACACTAAAATGTATTATAAAACCATGATTAGAAAATCCTTGATATATACTTAACTATGAGATATATGTATATGTTAACATTTCACCCCCTTATTTTCAAAATACAATCTAATCTGTGTAAAAGCATTGGAATCCTAAATTACTTATCTAATCCTATAATTTTATATATATATATATATATATATATATATATATATATATATATATATATTGTAGGTAAAAGATTTTTATAAACCTTATTTTTGTAATAATATAAAACAAAAAAATCAATGATTAAGGTAGTGGTTGTGTCGTAGTTTGCTTTTACGGTGGGTTATTGTCCATGGTATGCGGCTATGGAAACCGACCACGTTGTTTCCTTCCCTTCACATTTTGACCACGACCGTGGTGTGATTGTGGCCACACCACAGCCTCATGTGGTGTGGCTATGACCACACCTCCTCCCTTCTCTTCAAACCCCATCATGTGGCACATGCCACTCCCTCTCTACTTCGACTCCCCTCCGGTGTAGGCCGCGGCCAAACCATTGTAACCCTATGCAAATGTTGTACTCTATTTAGATCTTGGGGTTTATATATATATATATATATATATATATATATATATATATATATATATATATATATATATATATATATATATATATCACATGAGGATTTGTAAATTTTAGCCCAACTCGAAATCTTGGTGTATGAAGTAATCCATATACAAAAAAAGAGAGAATAGTATTTGTAGTTTGAAAACCCCATAAATGGAAGAGTGTCTCTCTTCCTCTATAAAAAAAGAGAAATATGCATAAAAACAAAGAAAATATATTTCTTATGGCCTCATGGCCTTCATCTTCCTTCTTGAATCTCCCCGTAAATTACTTATAAATGAGTGGAAAAGAGGAAAACAAAAGTAAAAAAAAACATAAAGATAAGATTTAGGGTTATAGGAAGCCCTAAAGATCTAGGGATGAGAATGAGAGGGTCTAAGTGTTCATATTAAACCCTACACCTTAAAAAGGGTGGTGTAGATACTTCAAATGGGACTTTAGGGTGAATTAATTAATGTGGTGCCTAAGGGAAATAATACAAGGGTCATGGTGGGGCATAAACTTAAGTAATGTGATTTTAAATTTGTGGGGAGTAATTTTAAGATAAAGTGAGCTTTGATCGGTGAAAAATAAAATTTAAAAGGGGAGATTAATTATTCATTAGAAAATAAATTAATTAAATTTATTATAAACCAAGGGTGGACATTAACCTAGAAATAGTATGATGAATAAGCTAAAGTTAATTTAATATGTTTCAAAAAAAAAAAAAAATGTTTCAATTTTTACCACATAATTTTTTAAGTCTCAATGGTTTTTTTGGGGCACAAAATTGGGGCATTACATATGGTATCAGAGCTCGGGTTCTAACACTAGGCACACTAGGCATGTTTGTGTAATATATTAATAAGTTTGGTTTGATTTGTTTTCCCATTCGACGAAAATGTTTCCGCCAAAATTATGTAGTTTTCCTCTTCATCGGTCAAAATTTGTATTGAGGTGTTAAACGTAGCATACCTAGAATAACCGCTTTGGAGCGTTGTTCCTACTCAAAGGGTGTGTCTTGAATTTGAGTTCAATATTTGACAAGAAAATGTGAGAAATAGAACCACAGGTTGTGTTTGGGAGGCAAGACATTCAAGGTTAAATATTTTAAAACACTTTGTAAAAGTTAGAAAAAGTTGTTCAAAGTTAGCGTGCAAAATGGCTCCTAGACTCTCATAGCAGAGATTGTTTGCGTTGACCATATTCTCTGGTGACATGGGATTTCACAATAAAATTTAAACCCAATTTATAAAATCATTTAATTTTTTAATTGAAGTAATTTTGATCCCTGTTGATCGCATTACTACATGGGACAGTAGTTGAAATCTAAGAAAATCCGTTTCTATTTTGGACCCACGGTTTAGGGAACTTTAGTAGGAAATTGAAATCTAAAACTTCTAACCTTTAGTATTTCTACATGTTAGTTGGTTGCAGAAATTAGTTTTGAGAAAATGGAATGGGGACTAAGTTTTTAAAGCATGTTTAGGAGGCCTCGAGTCATTCTGCCAAAAAAAAAACTAGTCAATTACATAAATTAGCTCGAAATGAAGTCATAACTAGAGTTCTGGTTATCATAATTACATTCTATAAGTTGCATCGATTCTCTATATATAGGAGAATAGATAAGAGTTTATAGAACATGTTTTCAAGTTGTGAATGCTTGTTTTGAAACCCATTTCATAGCCAATTTTATAAAAAAATCTGAAATGCAATAGCAAAACTTTAATAGTTAGCCTCGAGAAGGTGCTTCTAGTTCGAGATTCATTCAGTTTTGGGAGATTTTATGTCTTGTTTGACTCCCTATATAACAAAGAAATGGCTGAAATTATTTTTTTCCATTTGGGTATTGTGTACTTGTTTGGTAGGCCCTTTTTATAGCCATTTTGGCTAGATCGTAGAATAAGAGAACTAGGTATTTTGATCCATTTGACATCTTAGGACACCCTTGGAGGGTGAAATATTTTATAATATGATTATCATGATGTCTTACGTGTTCTCTAGGTTGAATTTTATGACCCAAACAAATTATATGCTACGAGGCATTTTGAATGCTAACTGTTTTGGTATAGTTTGGTCATTTTGGACACCGTAAAAAGTATAGTTGTTGATTTTGGAAATAATTTGTTTTCGGATATACGAGTGTAGAATTGTTTCCTTAGTCTAAGTAATATGTTTAAAGTGTTTGTATTTTTGTTCCTTTTGAGTGATCCATTGTTTCTTGGGAAACTCAATCACAATGTTAGGGGCACCACATTTAAACCTAACAAAACCCTTTTGGTATGGGCATAAAATAAATAATTGTACCTTGTATAGAACCACCTAATAAGATAAAATGGTCCTCCATGCCTTAAAATTTCATTATTGTGAATCAAAATAATTTTCTACTCCTCGTGTATATGCTACTAATCTAAATTTACAAATCTCTTATAAGAAAATTTACCAAACAACCTCATAACCTTGTTTTTCCTTTTCGGAAGTGTATATCTAAAATAAGCATACTTGGATGAAAAAAATTAATGTAAGCTCCTCTAACTTTTCTCCAAACCATATATCATAAGAGGAAATAATTCTTAGTGTTTTTATATATACGATGGTGTTATACAAAGTGATATTTCATAGTTATTTTATCTTCTTCTAAGTAAACTAAATATCCCTTGAGCTATTGGAAACCGAATCCAAGCTACACAAATTAAACTCCTTATCAAATACCTCAGCATAAATTTTGGATTAGCTTCAGTAATGTTCAAATTATTTTAACCCTTCTTGAGCTCGACAAGCCCATTTTCTCACTACGATCGATTACTAAGTTGTGGTGCAATATAACATGGTTAAAATGTTTTACCTTAGAAGATACACTTGAGAGAATAATCCTTCCCAAATTTTTTATTAAGTAATTAAATAATCACGTTTATGACACTAAGGCTTATGTGTAGGAATCATGGAATCACCCTCTCTTTCTAACCTTATCTCGTGGATCTAGAAGAATAATGGTTACACAAAATTAATAACAAAATCTCTCATTCTCTCTCTCTACTAAAATAAAATAATTTAAATTAGTATCGATTTCTCTCTTGGTTGGGTGACATGGTATACAAATTCTAGTGTTGGCCCATGGAATTACATGTAATATGATGTAATAATGGTGAATACAATGTTTTGTAACCCACAAAATATACATATATAAGAACAATTATGTACATATACCTTATAAACTAGGATAAAATTGTGTAATTATATGTAAATGGGAAAACTCATCAAATATGTATTTGAAAAACCTTGGTTGACCAACAATGTTATCATTTTTTACCCCTTAAAATCCAAAATTTGAGGTAATCGTAAGTTATTGTTTCAAATGGAATAAGTAATGTTAAGTAATGTTTATTAATCTTAGTTATGTGATATTCATATAATATGGATTACACTCTAAATTTTTGGTCTTATATACGTAACTTAGGAATTGTGTTGTCATTCCTAAGTTCTAGGTGAGAAAGTAATGTGAATAATCAAAGGTTGCAATGGTCTCACAAATTAAATATGCCTTTGGCTACTTGACTCTTAGGAGACTCTTGTGTAATATTTCTTTCACATTAGAAAACTCTTAGTAACTTATTATAAGATAAATGATGTAAACCCTTATTGTAAGGACTAATAATAATGATTATCTATTCATTCCACCTACCTTGGGTGAAGACATCCTTTGTTATCAATATAAACACTAATTAAGCAATGTAAATTTGGAGTTGTTTCAAAAGCTATGTTGTTTTGGGGTACTCTTTAAAACATGGCCCCATTTATTGTTACCACTCAATAGGGTGGAAAAATTTAAGGTTATTTGTGTAAAATAGAATTCACCCTCTAGTTAAGGAGTGTATTTATATCCATCTCTTGTGACCTAATGGGTCATTTATGACCAAATAATTATTGAGTAAAAGTTAACATAAATTCCAGATTTTGAGAAGCGTTAGGCTATACCTTCCCTTAAGGAAAATGTGTATTGATCTCTTAAACTCTTGAGGAAGGTATGAACATGAAATTTGTTGTATCCCATCCATGTATAATTTTGTAATTTGCATAATATCTTGATAGGTTTGGAAACATCCCCTTTGAATGTATTTTGTTCGCCTTTAACTCATTCACGCATTCTCTTGGCTATAGTAATAAAGAAATGATAAATTTAAGTAAACATCTCATATGTCTTATTGAATTGAAAAATTTGATGTTTTTGTTTCATTAAGGAATTATGGCTTGTTTGGGAGTAGAAAGTTTTAAAAAATAAATGATCTATCATGGTGAGAACGTAGGTAAACTTTTAAACAATACCGAATTAAACTAGCCTTATAGGTTTTTAAAGAAAATTTTGAACTAGAATTGAGATGTTCTAGAAATGGTACATGCTATGAAACCTTGAAACCAAACTAGAAAATCAATCCTAACTCGGTGACTAGCTATATATTTCACCCACAATTTATTGGTGCTATCATATGTGAACGTAAAAATGCTTGTCAAATCAAGTCATCACCCCTTAATTATGTTTTGTATTATGTGAATATTCATCTTTGACCCCTTGATGAATAATGCAGAGGTTAGGACCAAATTGGAAAGGCTTGTGAACCATTTTCAAAATTTTAAAGTTAATTGTGAGCTAGAAGGTGAAACCACACATAAACTTGGAAATTTTTGCTCTCTTCTTGTGTGGTATTTGTGGCACCTTGGATGGTTTTCAAGAGTAGGCTTGTGCACATCTAGTATGCAAAACTTGATAACCCTTTTAAGACAATAATGATGTTTCCTTGGCTCACCCACCAATAGTTCCCTTAAATATGGACCTTATGTTATACATCCACTTATGTGGACCCTTATAGGAAAGTTAGATGATGATGCAAATGAATCCTTTGGAAGCTACAATTTCCCTTGATTAATATTCTCCTATTTGAAATACACTTGACTTTGAACCATGTTATATTTGGTGAGGCATGTTTGTTGAGACAAAAAAATATAGTTCCCTTAAAGTGACCTTAATGTTGGACATACACTACGTGTGACCATTTAGAGGTTTTAGACAATGATGTTAATAACAATTTCCTTAGAAGCTACAACTTTCTTTAATTAAATTACTCTAAATGAGAGAAACACTTAGTACATGACCAAGTTTGAATTGGTGGGACATGCTTGTTGTGACTAACAACCACATGATACGACATGATACCTCATGAGGTCATATCCTTATCTCTTCCAGTGACTTCCAAGAGGAAGTCTAATTTTAGGAGAGGGGGATGTAGTGCCACCTCTTCTTACAATAGTTCCTTTGTTGACTCGTTTCTTTTATTTGATGATGGACATGGATTTTAGCACCATTTGGATACTATATCTTCTTAATATGGTTATTTTGGAAGAACTTGAGGTGATTTGGGCACATAACGCCAAGCTAATATTATGGATCATTATCTTAGCTCTTGCATGGTATGGTTTTTGATATCAGCATGTTATGGTATAATTGGTTTCATTTCATATGTGATGGATTTACTTATGGTTTTGTCGTATACTTGGTTATCATTTGATTTGTAATGGCTAATTGGATGTTGTCATGTAATGCTTAGATGGATAGTATAGTTTGAGTTAATATGGATGTATATGATTAGCATTTATCCATTTCATACTGACATTTATTGTGGTATAATTATTGAGATGTATCCATAATTGATTTATTGAGTTATTTAATTAATATATTTTATCAAGTAGGTATGTTTAATGTTTTCATTGATTGTTTGAATTACAGGGAACAAGATAACGTGGGTCTCGAGTTGCACCTCGGGTTTGCACAAGCGGCTGACTAGGACGAGTCCATAGCCATATTTTATTTTGTGTAGCCTTGTGTGTGTATGTGGCATATTCATGTTTGGGCACCATGGATGACCCCTAATTTTAATTACGTTAATTGTTATTTATTTTAGTCTTATAATGAGCTAGTTTAGGGACCTAGTGGTCCCTACATGTGTTAATTGTGTTTTAAGTTAATTAAGTATGTTGTTTGAGGTATGAGACCACCTAATTGTCATTTGGGTGGGCCCCACTACCTCAACCCTTGTGCCATTTATCCCAATCTCGAATTTGGGCTAAATGTGGCAATTTTGGGACCTCTTTTCACTTTGGGAGCTCCCCTTTCATGGAAAAGGATCCTTGTGACCCTACCTATGGGTAGGGGGTATCTTTTCAAGGCCAAATGGAAGTTTACCTCAAATTTTACCCCTCACACATCACTATCATGTAAGAGAGGTTGGTTTTGTGTTTCTTAAAAGTTATAGGGTGTTGGATTTATTTACATTTTGGGAATTTGGGAGATTACCTCCCAAATGGGATTTTTTTATTCTCTTTGTATTTTGGGAATATTTTATGGGGAGATGAGAAGGGTGACACATGTCACCCTCTCATTTGGGAGGATTCAAAATTTTTATTCTTTTTATATTCCTTCATAGAAAGGGTTTGGGACCTTTTGGTCATTCTTGCTTTTGGAGTTAGAGATTTGGAGAGTTCTTGTGGAGCTTGGAGCTTGGGAGTGTGTTGGATTGCTTTGAGTTTGGGATAGCTTGATGGAGGTAGGTCTCCATGTATCTCTCTCATTTTTTCTTATGATAACTTAATGTGATTTTGAAATAAAAATGGTGTCTATATGTGTTGTTGTTTGTGTGTTTGTGATGGGAGTGTTTGTGGATTTGGTTTTATTTTCATTTTATCCATCCATCATGCTTTGTGATGGATTTTGGAGTGTTGGAGAAGAGGGAGGAAGACCCTTTTTCACCACATGGTTTGATGGGCAAGCCATGTTGGTCTTATTTTATTCCTCCCCTCATATGGTTTGATGTGGAGAAGGATTTTCATATGGTTTGAACTTCCTTCTCCATCCTTGGAAAGGAAATCATATATGGTTTGAAAATCCTTCCAAGGAGGAGTCTTGGTGCTTGGGTTGGAGAGATAAGGAGGGAATTTTTGAATTAGAGAGATAAGGAGGGTGCTTGGATATTATTATTGTGTTCCTATGGTTGGTTCACACTTTGGATTCATATGGGATTCTTGTCACTCTTCCCCTTTGGGGAAAACATGGATTTTTCCCTTTGTGTTGTTCTTGTTTTTGAGTTGTTGTATGTGTTGGAAAAAATTGTGCTTGTGTTTTTGTCACTCTTGTCCTATTCTTCTTGTGCATTCTTGAGGCTTTCTACTCTCTCTCCCATGGGCTTGGAGGGAGGCTAGCATGTCCTCCATGTGTTGGAGATGGCATGTAATGATGCCAATTGGTTGGGAGGTAACTGGTCCCTTTCTTCTTGTCTATGAAGATTACTTTTAGAGTGGAAATAAGCAGATTTAGCTTTGGAACTTAGTGAAGAAAAGTTGGAGATTTTGACATGTTGTTCCCCATTTTAGGGGAGGATTTTCCACTTGGATTTTATTTGGTTCTTTTCAATATGTTTTGAGAATTTTTAAATTGTCTCCCATCTTTGGATGAATCTTGTATCTTGCACTTGAAAATTTTAAGTCATGTTATTTTCTCCTTGTGGAGATTAGTGGACATAATGTAACCTTGTTCTTCATGTTGTTTTGAGTTTCCTCTCCTTTCTTTTAAGAATTTTGGTTAACTTTGATCAATGGAAATATATATGTCTTTTACCTATTTCAAAGGAATGATTGTAAGGCTTAAAATTGTGGAATGGAAAGATTGCATTATCTTGTATGTTTGAAAATAAAATTTGTTGAAAGGAATGAATGTTGAGTTCACTCAAATTGTTACTCTTTCCTATTTTTTTGCATGGGTATTAAGAAGAATGATTTCACATTTACTAGTTCATTTTTGCTATAAAATGTTTATTCTATTGCATGCGCTATGAGAAAAAGAAGAAGGCATATTTTAAAGTTGCAATGCATAGCACATGATAGTAAAGGATTGTGAAGTGGTAGTATAGTTTTAGTTTTAATTCAACTCTTAAAAGAATCTTCTTGCTATAATTTTTCATCCCTCATTTGTCAAATTTTGGAGTAGGCATATAGTGAAATAGACATAAAACTAAATAAATATTCCATTTAGTTTCTTTAAAAAATTAGTGATAGGAAATAAATGATCAAACTTCTAGTTCAAAAACAAAAAAGATAATATGACCTTTAGTTATAAATCTCTTGTATTTTTGTGCCAAGAGGATGAATAGTTTTTAATATATTCTTTGCTCTTGAAAACTATTGCTCCTTTATTTTTATGAATGAATGGTTCCTCTTGATAATAAGAAATGAATTTTTATTAAAATTAGTTTTCATAAGTATTCTCATTCTTATTGCCTCCGATTAAAATATTTCCAACCCAGATTCAAGAAATGTTATTGTTATTCTTGTGTGTGTGTGTGTGTGTGTGTGTGTGTGTGTGTGTGTGTGTGTGTGTGTGTGTGTGTGTGTGTGTGTGTGTGTGTGTGTGTGTGTGTGTGTGTGTGTGAAATCATATATGTACTTAATTGTGAGAAATATTTTAAAACCAAACATTACACCGAAATGTATTATAAAAACCGGATTGGAAAAGCATTGATATATACTTAACTCGAGATATATGTATATGTTAACATTTACCCCCTCCTTATTTTTAAAATACAATCTAACCTATGGAAAAGCATTGGAAGCCTAAATTTTTAGCTATTGCTCCCTCTAAGGCTCAATCTTTTAAATTTATACATACCTATATATATTATTGCATGTAAACGATTTTGATAAACCTTGTTTTTGTAATAATATAAGACAAAAAAATAAACATTGATTAAGGTAGCGGTTATGCCACAACTTGCCACATGGTGGGTTGTTGTCCATGGTATGCGGTTGTGGGGAAACCACCACATCATTTCCTTCTCTTCACGTTTTGACCAAGGCCATGGTGTGGTTATGACCACACCACATCCTCCCGTGGTGTGGCCGCAACCACACCTCCTCCCATCTCTTTCAAATCATGTCGCGGCTTATGCCACCCCTCTCCACTTCACTCCCTCCCGTACATCCCATAACCAAGCCATTGTAACCTCGTGCTAATTTCGTAATCCATTTGGATCTTGGGGGTATATATATATATGAGGATTTGTAAATTTTAGCCCAACCCAAAAATAGGTGTATTATTTGTAATTTGAAAACCTTAAATATGGAAGAGCTTCTCTCTTCCTCCATAAAAAAAAAAGAAAGAAAAATCTGCATAAAACAAATAAAATAGATTCTTTATGACCTCTATGGCCTTCATCTTCCTTCTTGATCTCCCCGGAAATTACCCGCATAAATGAGTAGAAAAGAGGCTTAAAAAAGAAAAAAAAGAAAACATAAAGATAAGATTTAGGGTTGTAGGAATCCCTAAAGATCTAGGGATGAGATTAAAAGCATCCAAGGGTTCATATTAACGCCTACAACTTGAAAAGGGTGGGATAGATACTTTAAATGGGAGTGGGGTGAGTTTATTAATGAGGTGAATTAATTAATTGGGTGCCTAGGGAAATAATACAAGGGTCATAGTGGGGCATAAACTTAAGTAATGTGATTTTAAATTTGTGGGGAGTAATTTTAAGATAAAGTGATATTTGATTAATGAGAAAATAAAAATTTAAAAGGGGAGATTAATTATTCATTAGATAATAAATTAATTAAATTTATTATAAACCAAGGGTGGACATTAACCCAGCAACAGAGGATGAATAAGCCAAATTTAATTTAATACATGTTTTTAAAAAATGTTCCAAATTTTCCTCGCTAGTTAATGGTTTTTTTGTCCCAAAATCGAGGCATTACAAGCATGATTACATACATGGGTATTTTTCCCACATACATTTTTGAGTGAAGTGATCTTTCATGGACCCTTTTAACATGAGGATTTAAAAGAATCTACTTTGAATTTGGTGTTTTTAATGTCGATTTTATGTAGGAGAGTTAGTACTCTTCTAGCTAGTTGGGAATTATCGGGTCTTTAATAAGTGATGGTTTTCTTATGGAGGCACAACCCCACGTTTCTTGATTTATCCCCGATTGATTATTTTTCATTTACTTCCTCAATTTAAATCTTATAAATAATATTTCATTAGGTTGGAACAAGAAAAGCACTAGGGAAAGGGGCCAATACTCTAACATGGTCTAATAGTTGACATGAGTCTTGTTCACACAACACCCAATGGTTGTTATAATACCACCTCACGCTTTTTCATAGTACTATCTAGTGGTTATTTATTTTTGACATAATAATTATGTAGAGTATCCAATAACAATCAATCAATAGAGAAAAGAACAAAAGGGTAAACCTAGCCCAACCTTAAATTTCAATAAAATCCTACTTTTAAAATCTCCACAACACTCCCGAATTTTTATTACTTGTTAGGGTTTTCAATGTTTCCTATTAGGAATTAAAAGGAAGCATGGGGTTTTAAAGAATGGAACCACATAGGTAGTTCTTGCTGAGGTTAGGGAGGGTTGATATTTTAAAACATAAATATTTTATTTACTTAATATATTGCCCAGATAGGTATAATTTACCTTTTTTAAAAAATTATTTTTGGGTCCATGTAAAAATATTACAACATTTTTTTCAATTTGTTATATACAAGCAATCATATGTGAAATGTACGATGGAAATGCTGAAAGGTATCTTGTGAAGAAGAGAAAGTGGAGGGAGAGAACAATGTGAGAGGAAGTGGCGCTAAGAAGATGAGGTTTGAGGGTGGATGAGTGCAAGGGAGGGAAATTGGAATGAGGAAGCAATAAATAACTCCACACTCCAACAACCACATTAGTTTTTGTTAATCATTTGAAGTAGAAAAGGTTTTTCATGTAAGACGTGGATGAAAATGTTTGTGGAGATATCTCAAAATGTAAGGATTAAACGACAATATTGAAGAAACAAAAAATATTTTACAATTCTAGTTATTGCATATACTTGTTAGTCAAAACACACGTAAATGTAAGGGGAAATCAAGTTCATGTTTAATGAGACATGACATAGATAGGAAGATGTGTAGCAGGTGTAACATTGAAAGCTAGTGATTGCATGTAACTTTAGGAATAGGGTTTCTCTGTAGGTCTGTCAACAATGATTAATATTTTTCGTACCCAAATAATATCTGTTATATGTGTTACATTTAAATGTCTCAAGTTCATGCACATTATTCATGTGAGAAAAATACGAGATTTAAGGGGCCAAAATTTAAAAAAATGAAGGAATTCACCAAGGGTGAATAATGAAACCTAACTATACTAGTTTATTCTTGTAGCACTATGTAGGTATGGTTTTTCGCTCCAAGAATGAGTAATATAAGAAAGCAATTTGATGAAGAAACACTTATTGATAATTGAGCCCATAAATGGAATGGCATAGGAACGAAAGGGATATTTTATCTGTTTATCAAGATTTAAATTTCTTTTAATGGCATCAAGTATTTTGTGTGCACGATATTAATTTATTAGGTAAGGAAAACACATTAGATAGAAAGTTAGAAATAAAAAGGTGGGAATTGAAACCCTAAATATCCCACACCTATTCCACATTAGAATGTTCCTTCCCAAATAACATTTTCTATATGTGCTCTAATATATCCTTTCAATTTCTCATGCATTATCCATATGAGTGCAATTTACACTAAAAATGGCCAGAATAAGAAAAACAATAAATCGTATTTTTTTAGAATAAGTAGATTTTATGCATCAATCAAGCTTGATAATTTTTTAATTTCATGGGACCAAAAATTTTGATTGAAAATTTTTAATTTGATTGGTAAGATAGAGACATGATTGGAATATATAAGACGTCCTAATATACAAGATGTCTCTAATATACAATAAGATATCCCTAATATACAATATATTTTCTTAATTGAAAATTTAAACATTTTCTATTATAATGTGTAGGAATAATCAACCTCTCCACATATAAGATAAACTGAACCAAAAAAATAAAAAAATAAAAATTAAGTGATAAATTTATAAGTAATTGATCCAATATATATTCCAATGTTAATTTTTCAGGATTGATATCTTCCTATTACCAGCTATTTTTCTATTTTTTTCTATATGCCAAGATGATAAAATAAATTCAAATTACAAAGTTCCAATATTATACTCACAAACATAGACATTTAGAGCATGAACTGAAACAAAATTTTGTTTTCAATATCACTGGTATTAAGAATTCTACAAATCAATTATACATACAATTTGTTGACATTTTTATTTTTTATTGTATAAAAATGTAATACACAACTTTTATTTTAACGATGTTAGAGAAAACACTACATACCATAAATTTTCACACATTTTCATATAAAGAAATATATCGTTGAGCCCATAATCACTGTGTTACAAGAATGAGAGGGGTTTGGAAACCTTAAAGAAGTGGGAAAATATTTAGAAAGAAATAATTGTACAAATAATACAAATACAGCTAGTGCAGATACATATAGGCCTCCTCTCTGCTCAGCCCCTGCTCAGTGTGCTCTAAATCCTCATCCTCATTATCATCATTTTTTCCAAGTTTCCTATCCAAACAATCCCTCTCCAAAAGGGAAATTTAACCAGACAAGAGTCTTTATTGGGATATGAGCTCTCTCACGCTATTTGTCGATTGTGCAATCCTACCGTTCATATCCACCATACATACCAGCACCTCTTCCCTGTGCTCATTCATCAGTTTCATCAGCATTTCTACCTAAGAACACAATCAGTCGAGGGTGGGACAGCCACAGAGGGAGCTTCAAGTAACACCTGTGGCAGAAAATGGTAGATATTAATAAAAATGTACACTAAAAATATTAACAAATAAATGTGTTCATTAAAGTGGATACTGATTCGACCTAATCAAGAGAATTTTTTTCCTCGTTTGGCCCTCGTTTCAGAATCTTCTGGACCACTATAAAAACTCTCCTTCCAATCACCGTACACAAATTAAAATATTCTCCAAAGTAGGTATAACATTCAAGTGGGGATAAGGATCGGATTATTTTAGAAAGATGCACTAAATGTGGATGATTAGAAGAAGAAATGTATGACATTGGGATTGCAGGGAGGGATTTAGTGCTTATCTCAATGATTTTCATTATGAAAAAGATTCATCTTCTCTTCATGCGGAAGTTTAAAAAACCTTCAACTTTGGTTGAATAATTTTTCAAACAACTCTAGTTCGATTCCATGATTGACCCCATAAAAAAAGCCACAATCGATACAGGTCTGAATTCACAATAATGAAGGATTATTACACTAGAGAGAGGTAAATGAAACCCTGACATGCCTTAAATTTTTTATTTAAAAAATAAAATGAGAAAGAAAAAATGATACCTTTCGAATTTGTGATGCAATTGCTTGTTGGTCAAGGTTGGAGAGATCGATGCATGTAAGTTGCAATGTTTGAGTTTGATCACAGGGGTAATTTGTTGATGGCATTGTTTACTATTTATAAATCTTTCCTCACCCAGACCCCTTTCTAATTTTTGTTTATTTTGTGAGGATCTACTATGTTGAAGTGGCTGCATCATTCAAAGACTATATGCAACATACACCCTCCTCACTGGCATCCCCAGCACGCAACAACATTTAGTTATTCCTTCACATTGACGCAACATACCTCTACAATCCGTAGCCTCACATCACCTTACCATTTCAAGATACTGCCTCGCAAAAAAAAAAAAAAAATTGGGGGTTTCACTCCCACCCAGATCCTTCCTGTCTATTCTTGAATCAACAACTACTAATAGTCCCTCACATCTACAGTTGTTTTTTCCCATACATAAGCACAATCCATGTGCTTTCCTCTCGTTGTTCTTTTCTTTGAGATCCGTAATACTCCTTTTTCGCGTCATCCACCGATGGATTTTCAATGCACCACCTCCTTCATTCCCCATCGTTCGATTTATGACTCCGATCAGAAGTGGTTACCCCAGATCCAATTGGTACATGCCTTTCAATGTAACAAGTCATTCTCACAGTTTGATATCAATTTTAGTTTATCATTTGAACAAGTCATTCCAGAGGCGTTTCATACCCTAAGGAACCTAAGCAGTTGCCTTGGGCGCATAATGGGGAGGGGCGCCATAAATTTTTTTCACAGATCAGATTTCCAGGCATTCAGCTCTCCCATAGTTTTAAAAAAAAATTAAAATAAGTAATCGTCAACACCTTTCACATATATATAAACATTGGTAAGTTAAAGTAAATTCAATTTCATTAAAGTAAATATATGGGTTTATGCCACTACCGCATGCGAATCGCGATAACAGTCACTATCGACTCATAAATTCATTATCCATAAACTGAATGTCAAAAACATGGACCACAATAACTGTAAGTAAACCGAATAGATTTCTAATTGATCATTACAATTTGAACATTTGCTCACTGAGCACTGCATGACTCCGCAGGTCCGTAGGACAAGTTGAGAAACTCACGCTGACAACCACACTGCCAAATGTGTCAGGGGATAGGACGGAAATGATAAATTTAATAATTGTTTTAAAAACATGCACAGGCAGGTGAGTGGCTGGTCCTGGAGAAGGGGAGGTGTATGCTCCTAGTACTTCGTAGGGTACTCTAAAACCTTAATTCGGCCCAAAGTCTTTCTCACATCCGAGTCATACAACATTTAATCAATATAAATAAAGAAAGATTCTTCTCTAAGTAACTTATAGCATCCATTGACAGAATGAAAATAAAGCTTCGAAAGATGAATGCACCCTTTTTAAACATTGTTCAGGGCTAGCTCCGTAAATGGAATGCAAATTGTGCTCAGATTACTATAAATTCTAACATTACCACCTTGTGAAGATATCATGAACTTCACGTAAATAATCTCTATTTACTCCGTATTTTCAGATCTTGCTAAAAAACCAAAGGGTTTTAAGGGTTTTTGCCATATATCAATAGAATGGAAGCTTGTCTTTCCAACATATTATTTTTTTGACGTGGAGACGAACGTTCCATTTTGGAAGGGGCAGAAATTTGTGTTGCTAGAATTTGGAGTCGTTTTATTTTAAATGCACCACCTCCTTCATTCCTCATCATTCGATTTCTGACTCCTCTCAGAATCAGCGGCCCCATATCCAACGGGTGACGCCTTTGGGTGTAAAAATTAGATTTTCTTCAATATTTTTATGGTTGAATATGCTTAAAATGGTAATAAGTATATAGATTTTTTAAATTAATATTTTAATATTTATAATCATATTTTTCATTTTCATTTAATAATGGAAAGATTCATGTCATTTATAAAAAGAAAAAATTAAATAAATGAAAGGATTTAAAGTAGTGATAAAAGAATTTCCACATAAAACACATTATATGCTTAAAATGTAAATGAGTATATAGATTTTTCAAAATACTATTTTCATATTTATATTCATATTTTTCATTTTAATTTAATAATAGAAAATTTCATTTTGTTTATAAAAAAATTAAAGAAAGGAATTGAATTTTAAAACATAGAAATAATTTATTGATTTTTTTTTAATTTCACAATTATAACTTATTGTCCTGTAATAATATGTTTTTAAGTTTAATATTTGTTAAAATCTAAATATTTTATTTTTCATTAATAAATATTTTTTCATTTTGTAATAGGGAAATATTTTGATTTCTTAATTAAAGATAAACAATTTTTTATTATATTGGTATTTACTATTGGAACCACCTTTATATTAAATTATAGAAAAAATAATACAAAGTGTTACATAGTAGTAAGGCGGTTGGCGTGTTCACACCTCAAAAAAAAACAAAATGCCACATGGGCGACAAAAACAAGCCACGAGGACAAATAAAAATATGCCACATAGGGCTATAAATAACGGCCAACAAGTGAAGAGAGAGCACCAAAAACTACATCAAGAGAAAACAGGATTAGGCACAAGGAGCCACAACACCCGGAGGAGGAGGTGGATCATCCCACGCAAGAATAAAGTCGAGGGAACGCGGCATGTCGAAGGTGGATTGAGCAACCACCATCCCGGTCGGTATATGAATGTTGAGCGAAACCATAATTCCCCACCCGGGGTGGCGAGCCACCAAACTGGGAAGCCCCACTAGGTGGAGAGCCCTAGTTGGAAGAGCCAACCACCACCTATCCATGCACCGGCAGCTCCAACCATGACCGAGAAGAAGAGGGCCCTAGGCAAGTCGGTGGCCAAGATGGTCGGGCACTTCTAGAGTGATTGTGGGATTGACCACAACGTTTATGAGGTGGTTGGGGTGGTGGGGGAGTCGATCATCATCATCCGGAGGAACCCGACTCATAGTACAGGGTGCACTGCCCCAATGATCAAGCAGCTACTAGAGATGATGTACTCCAGCGCCACCTTTCACACTTGACCCTGAATTTGCATGTGAACAAAAGACAAGATAGCCACCTTTTCATTAATGGTTAGTTCAGAAAAAAAAAAAAAAGTACAATGCTGAAATAAGGAAGTATTCCTAGCTTTCCAAAGTTGAAATAGAATAACAGAATGAAAGAAATGCCAAAGGGAAGCAATGTAGGAAGGCCAAGTAGCATGGTCACCAAACAAAGCAACTTTCCAATCAAAAAATCGGTGTTAAATGGCTGAAAAAGGGAGTGAATCCAATGCCAAGCATGTTGCACATGAGGGAAAAACCAAAAGACATGTTTGAAGGACTCTGGGCGACCACAACAACTACAGACCGGATTAGGAATGCCAATATGACTTAATCTTTCCCCTAATGGTAGGCCCTGATAGATCAGACACCAAAGAAATAAATTGAGCTTCGATCAAATAGGGGTTCCAGGCTCATTGGAGATGCTTTAACCAGGTGACATGAGAAGAATGTAATGACCATCTGGTATTGAGCTTATCTAAATCTGGTGAAATAGGAGATAACAAGGAGTAGATAACTCCTTAATTGTATTGTAACAGTGGAATGTCCATGTTCCAACGCCAATCTTTCCACCAAGCCTTGGGTGGTGAAAGCCCATCTTGTGTAACCAAAATTGTAAAGACTGAATAACCAAAATTGAAGGCAGATCAAAATTAGCTAGGTCATATTTTTGTTTCATTGCTGGCCAAAGAAGCCAATCCCGGGAGGAAACCAGGTCTACGATTGTAGATATGCCTTTATGAGCTAACCACACTAATTTGATGTTGAGATTTTCTGCAAGCGAGATATCGTCGAGAGATAAAATAGGAGACCACCACAGATTGTGCTCATTGAAAGAGAGACATGTTCGAATTCATCACCAACCCACCGCATGAAGGGTTTGACCATCTCAAATTCTTTCCAGATGCTTTTGACCACAAAGGTGCCAGGTATTTTAACTGGAACTTTAGTAATTAGCAGAGTATGAAATCCTATGTTTTTCCGTAATATTTTACCATACAAAGGTGCTCTGAAGAGATACAATGTCGTAACAAAACCTTCCAAGCTTGGTTTCCCTAGATACAACAAACAACCCACTTAGCACATAGAGAAATAATTTTCCTGTAAACATCAACAACACCTATACCACAATGATACCCGGAAGAGTGCAAACCTCCCACGCAACACAATGAAAACCACCTTGCTTAGAGATAGATTGAAGAAAATCCCGCAAGAACTTAGCTAGTTTTTCAAAGGAGGCACGAGAGGGACACCAACAAGTTGCATAATAGACCTAAGTGGTAGCAAGAATTTAGTGCAAACCTGGAACTTCCTAGCCAAAGATAACTGGATGAGAGATCTATTTATTCACTTTCTACTCAACCCGATCAACCACAAATATTCACAAGTTAGAAGACTTGTTGTCAAAGGAAAATGGAATTCCCAGAAATCGAAATCATTCTCCTCATTGAATCCAATGCTAGGGATAGGATGCCAACCAGTCGAGCATAGGCCAGGGACTTTGGCGGAAACCCAATGATTTGGAAAACTAAACTTTAGAGTTAGATGCTTTATAGAAAATATCCAAGCAAGAAAGTGCCTCCTGCACATTTTGTTCTGATTCAGCTAGAGTGAGAAAATATTCATCCATAAAGTGGCCATTGATGAGTTGGGATTGATGATCAGGCAAATATATGCCTCTTAATCTCCCTTGAGCAGCTCTGTTGGAAAGAAGGTAACTAAAAGCATCCGCTGCTAGGGACAAAAAGAGCCAGAGCCAAAGGGAAACCTTGCCTTATTGATCGAAATAACCCAACGGCAGAAGACTAGTGTCCATTGATGGTGAGATAAGATGAGGCATCAGTGAAGAGAGTGCTAACTGCATTGAGGAAGAAATCGCCAAACCCCAAGGCTTTAAGCATGGCAAGAATGAAAGGCCATTCTATACGGTCATAAGCTTTTTCAATCCTCCTTGTTTATTATAGCTAATTGTTATTTAATTACTTCAATATCATTCTTGTTAATGAATTTTTTTCCACCTAATTTATGCATGTTTCATATTCAATAAAAATACTATATACATTTTCTTATTTTAATATTATTAAATTATATAAAATAATTGAAATATATCATATAATGTATAAATAATTATTTATTTATTTATATATTAAAATTTATTTGTATATTTAATTTAATTTTGTACTTTTTGGAAAAATGTAAGAAATAGTTATTATTTCAAAATTGTGGGTCTAAAACATTCTTTATTATTCATATTCATGTCACAAATTTGAAATTATGGATCCACAATAATTTTGAAATTTGTTACATTTTTTTCAATTGTAGATATATGACAATATTCAAATTGTTACTAGCACCACAATTTTTAAATTGTGGAATTTTCACTATTTTTAACTCATGTGGATTTTGACGCAATATTTGTCACATCTAAATTTTCACAAAAAATATTGTGGATGGAATCCACAAAATTATATTCACAATTTTGAAAAATATGTCCATGGTTTTAATAGAAAATTTTATACTAATTTATTATATATGTTTTTTATAACTAATGGTGATGAAAGATTTTAATAGTGTCCACAAATTCTATGAGACTATTAACCAAAATAACCACCTCTATATATGAATTTATATTCAGATGAGAGCATTAAAAATTGTGCTCTTTTAGTCTTCCTTGTTTGATAAAAGGAGGTAGCCTATTGTTTGATCCTAATAAATTTTTATTCTGCATTTAAAAAAATAAGACCATTGAAAGGAATAAAACATCAAAAGGAAAATTTGTAAGTGCGGTTGAAAAACAAGAAATGCAAAGAAAACACATGTTATATAAAGTAAGGGAATTATTCCTAGAAAAAAATTGAGGCCTTATAATTTGGGGGAAAAAGAATCACAATTGGAGAAGAGTGATATGAACTAGCAATCGCACGTGAGGTGTGCGATGTTAACACCAAAAGCGAATTATAGGTAACAGGAGAAGGAAAGTGAAACATACAACAAAGTAATATGATATTTCTAGTCAAAAATGAAAAACATAATGAAGTAGTGGAAACAGAAGTAGTGGAAAAGATCTGGATTGGACAAAAAGTGGTGAAGCTTGAAAGGGAAGGGTCGGCAGGATTAAGAGGGGAGTGTTAAGGATAGGGAGCGAAGACGGGATTCCTCTTGTATGTGTGACTGTAGAAGAGGTGTTGAGGACATTTTGGCATAACGGATGAATGAAAAAGGTGGTGAAATCCGAAGGGCGGATAAGGAGGGAACTCTTGATATAGTTGTGAATGTAAGCCCTGTATTTTCATGCCCCTAATGTCAATAGTGGCTCTCTATGCAAAGTAAGCCCTTGATATTTGTGGATTGAAAATGCCCAAGCCATTTTAAGTGGTAACTACCTTTGGTTACCTCTGGAAATTTGGTTTCTTAATCGATAACCAACCTTTCTCTTAGACAACATTATCAAATGCAAAATGTAGTGCACCCAAATCTTTTACTTCATATTCATGTTTTTACTTGTAGTTTCTATTCTTTAAGGGAGGATTGTGGGAAGAGTAATTATCTATTAAGCTATGCCTAGTTCCAAGCTCATATGCATAGCCTTCTATATCATAATTTTTAAATGGTTTCTTCCCTTTTTTTCTTTTTAGATTTTCTTGATTGCTTTCTGATGCTCCTCACCGCTATTGCATTTTATTTTTACCCTTCTCCAATGGTAACCCACCATCATAGAATTTCCAAAAGACTTCATTTTCTGTCTCTTCAATTCCACTTTGTGGATTTCCTTTGTCCACTTGCATGTGGCCTGAATCAAATGAAGCCCATGACATCATCAGGAAAAAATGTACGTGGAACAAAGGCCAACACTAAGAATGGGAAAAATTAAGGGGCATGATCGATAAGGAAGAGGTGTATTAGACGCAAATAAAATATTTTGTAGTGATTGTTCGCTCGTGAATGCAAATTTTACACATTTAAATAGTTCTATCTCATAAAAATCTACAACACTTGTAGAAAGTGGGCCTTGTCATGTAAATGTCTATATATTGATCGTGTTCGATCGTGAATGAAGAGTTAAGTTTTTAAACTCTGAGTCATTTGCTTCCACAAAATTTATCAAAGGACTGATCCAAATTAAATCTAAATCTATGCTAGTTTTTTACGAGGCTTGTTTATTGCGGCCTTATTATATCATGTTCGACACCTAGCCTGCCTCTCATGTTGTTCTAGTGACTTGACTATACATTATGACACATCACAACATGGTGCACAGATTGTTGCAAGGACCTCCATATTTTTCACCACCAAAATCTATTGTGAGTTATCTAAATCTCCTTAAACCATGTATTGCTTTGTTGACAAACAGTTTGCTTGGTGCGGACTAAATTTTGAACAACTCTAATTTGTTCATGATCGATGTCCTCATCTTCCGCTTTTTCTCATTTGAACTTATCTCTAACATGCGTCACAGGCCCCCGCCCCAACCCACCTGTGAATCGCCTTCAATGTAAAAAGGGAAAACTCCAAAAGGTTCAAGGTCTGAGACCCGATCGAGACCAAGCCAAAAATCCTTCTTGTTAAACTTTGTAGCCCCTCTTTCGCCAAGTCGTAATTGTAGGAACATTCGTAACAATGTTAGGTCTTCTAATAAGACCTTGGCTCATCTCTTAACAATTTGACTTTGATTGTCCTTTTCTACTTCAATTCTCCACCTCTCTCAATCTATGACAGTGGACTTTATTGCATTTTCATGCTTCATATGGATTAGAAAATTGTGTTAATGTTTCTCCACCATCTTAGGGTTTCTCTCTACATATCAGGGTAATGAGTAGGGTTCCCTCGATCTAAAGTCATAAAGGTGTACTCTTCCAATGACCCTCGATGTCAAATAATTTTAATTGTGTGACATGTAATTTGGTAGATATTAAGATGAAGACATGAATAAAATGTTACCAAAAAGATGGTGGAAATTAAATGCCTGCATGTCTATGGTTTCAAGTCCATCTATCAAAAGACATTTTCTTTGGTACGTAAAATGAAGACTTGAATCGAAAGTTGGAATTTCCAAGTTCTATATATAAATCGAGCTTAATAAAAACATGAAAACAATATCGTTAACAAAATTATTCAATATACAATATACAAAACATTATATATGTTATTATATTAATATATACAAATATAATTTGTTATATATATTGAATAAATAAATAATTTTAAAAAGTAAAAACAATATATATTTAAGGGGTTTTGTGAGGATGGTGCTAGGGTTTATGGGGAGGTGTAAAATCCATTCTAGGAGAGAAAAAAATTGCAAGGAGACATCGATTCCCGGTGATGTCTACTAAGGATGCATCGTGATCTATTATTTTGGAAAAAGAGAAAGGTTTTGGGGACCAGGTCGATTTGTATGAGAGGAGAGCTATTGTGGAAAATTTATCAAGAAGAAATCTCTCCACGGATGGCATCACAGGTTGGTGTGAGAAACAATGGGGAAGAGGCTTGCTAGTTAGATTTTTGGCTAAGTATTTTTTCCTAGTGCTTCTCTCAAGGCAATCAGTGAAGAGGAAACACTCCTTAGAAGAGAAAGGATTTTCTTGAAGCACGGACTTGTTGTTTGAAAATGGAGTTCAAACTTCGATTTGAATAATAAGGTAATGGAGGATATTCAGATTTGGGTCAGATTATATGCGCTTCTAATAGAATATTAGGAGCCTTGTATCCTCGCTAAAATTTGTGAGACCCTGGGGAAGGTGGTCAGGATCGATCCCAAGACTATGCAAGGGGATCTGGCAGCTTATGCTAGGGTTTGCATCTCGGTGGACTACGTAAACCATTTTCCAGACTCTATCTCGATTAAAACCCAAGGAGGGATCTAGATCCAACAAGTGGAGTATGAGTGGATTTTCTTCAGATGCTTCAAGTGTTAGCATGTTGGACACTTGAGAAGGGATTGTAAAAGCATAGATAGTGGTTTCGGATCCTAGAAGAATGGTCCCTGAGGTGCCTCAGATCATTGGAGAGGCAGAAGAGAAAGATGGAAACTCTCATCCCACTCCAAATCAAGAGCTTCGATCGCTTCTAGGAGGAAAGCCGCGTGGAGCTTACTCCGAACTCACTCTTGGAGGAAATTTCCAAGGTCATGGAGTAATCCTCTCACTTGTGTTCACTGCTAAAGGAAGGAATTGAAGTGGGTCATGGTGATTCTTTGGAAAATCTGAACAAATGGTCTTTCATGTGAGATCAAGTGTTCAACTCAGATCAGAAAGGGAGGCAGAGGAAGAAGCAGATGGTGTCTCTCAGAAGGATTGGGAAGTGATAGAGGGACCCTATTTGATTTTTGGGACTTCAAGGTTAGGATAGCTCAACCGCTGCGAAAGGAATATGGCCCGTAGGCTGAGTTTTTCTCGCAAGACTCGTCAAGAGGTGGTGGTAGGTAAGTAGAAACATCTTAAATATTTTTATAAACCAGTGAGTAGGGAGGGTAAGTCCCCTTGAAGAAATAATGAAAATATTTTCATGGAATGTCGGGGGCATAAACGCCTCGACAAGTAAATATCTCACGAGGCACCTCTCACTGGAACAAGGTGCAGATTTTTGTTGTTTCCAAGAAACTAAAATGGCTGGTGATGATTGTCTTTCTAGCTGGGCAAGAAAGTGGAAAGGTTGGCAAGGATCTTTTGTTGATTCCACAGGGGCTTCTGGTGGATTAGGGGTGATGTGGCTCTCAAGCAAGATGGAGTTGTTAGTAGTGGCTTCTTCAGCAAACTTTCAGTGGTGTGATATTTTGGTTAAGCATTTGAATAAAAAAATTCCTCTGCAATGTTTATGGTCATGCTTATATTTCTTCCAAGAGGGCCATGTGGGATTCTCTGGAGGAGGTTTTGGACAATCTTAGGGAGGATATGGTTATCTTCGTAGGGTACTTTAACATGACCATATCAAACTCGGAGTATGGGGGTTCACATTGTAATCTAAATGCAGAGAGATTTCTCATCCTTTGTTGAGGACTCAAGGCTCGGTGGATATTCTTTCAAAGAGCGGTTAGCATACCTGGTCGAACAGGAGACTTGGCATGGGGTGGATCACTGTAAGGTTGGAAAATTTATATCCAATTCCCTTTGGCTTCAAGCTAATATTCTTTTGGAAAGTGAAGTCCTCCCTTGGTCGGGTTTAGCTCATTTTCCCATTTTGCTCAACATCTTTAGATTTGGTGCCCAGGAACTCGCCATTCAAATTTGAAGCGATGTACATGAGGGACCCTTCCTTTAAAAAGTAGGTGAAGAGATGGTGGCTTTCCTTCAAGGTGAAAGGCACTTAAATTTTTATTTTAACCAAGAAGTTGGCTCTTTTAAAAGAGGAGATCTCATCCTGAATAAAAATTCTTTCAAGAAAAATCAAGAGTAGGAAACGAAAGTGAAGTATTTGAATGAAAGAGTGTTTAGAGATGGAATGGATCAAGAGGCTTTTCACATGAAAAATGATCTCCTTGATGAATAAAATGATCTCCTTGATGAAATGAATGATCTTATCCTCAAGGAAGAAATCTATTGGAGACAGAAGTCTAGAGAAGTGTGGTTGAAGTAGGGCGAGAAGAATACTAAATTATTTCATGCCTTCTTCAAAAAAGGCGCAACACCAACTATATTTCTAAGATTCAAAAATAGTAGAGGAGATTGGTTTACGAGATCATGTTGTTTTTAAGAATGAGGTTGTTGGTTTCTTTGCTTTGAGATTTTTGGGGTGAAATGTTTTCTCCACTTCAACAGCAGCACACACTCTTTGATCAAATCATGCGTGTGGTTAGTGATGAGGACTCGGATTTTCTTATGGCTCCCTTCTCGGAGGAGGAAGTGCATAGTATTGTCTTTTCGATGGAAAGAGAGAAAGCGCCTAGCCCTGATGGTTTTCTGACAGCTTTCTTTCAGGATTTTGGGAGGTTATTGGTAAAGAGGTGTGGTTAGTAGTGGAGGAATTGCGGGCGTCGGGTAAGATTTTGAAGGAAATGAATCACACTTTCATCTGTTTATTCCCAAAGAATTTTCCAGTGGAATCTATGGATGTTTTCTGTCTAGTTTCCCTCTACAATACCACTTATAAGATCATCTCCAAGGCGATAGCGAGTAGGTTGAAACTTCTCCTAGAGAAGACCATTTCCTATGAACAGATGGGTTTCCTTTCCGGTTGGTCCATCACAGATGGAATCATCATGTCACATGAATTGATGCACTTGCATAGAGAACAAGGTCCCAAGTATGTTGTTGAAGCTAGACTTTAGGAAGGCATATGATAGACTTAACTCACAATTTTTATGAAGACTTTGCAGCTTCTAGGTTTTAGTAGGATGTTTTGCAATTGGATTTTTAGTTGTATTGCCACTTAAAGCTTCTTTGTTCCAATCAATGACTCCATTGAAGGTTTTTTCTGGAGTAGTATAAGGGTTTGACAAGGGGACCCCTTATCATCTAACCTTTTCATATTGGTGGCAAAAGACCTTAGTTGGGCTTTGAAAGTGGCAAGGACTGTTAGTCAAATTAGTGCGTTGAGGATTACCTCTGATTTGGAAGTAATCACTCACAAAAATTTGCGACAACTCTTTCCTCTTTGGTCAGGCTTCGATGGAGGAGGCCAAAAATTTTCAAGTGATTTTGGATATCTACTCCGATGCTACTTGGTCGATCTATCAACTTTGAAAAATCGCTGATCTTCTTTTTCAATACTCAGGGTAGAGTGCAATGAAGAATTCTCAATATTATAGGTTTTCAGAAAGGGTCTCTTCCCCAAAAGTATTTGGGAATCCCTATTTTTGTGGGAGCAGGTAGATCTAATCTTTGGAATGATTTGATAAGGGTGGTCAAGTGAGAATTTAGAGCTGGAAAGGAAAGTGGCTTTCTCTTGCAGGCAGAATTCTTCTTATCAATTTGGTCCTGAATGTTATTCCGACCTACATGTTGTCAATGATGAGAATGCCTCCTTTGGTACTTAAAAAAATTGAGAAATTACTCAGGAAGTTCTTATGGAGTGGAAGCAATGAAGAGAAGAAATTGCACTTGATCAAATGGGAGCAAATGGTCTTGCCCAAATCGCAGGGTGGGGCCGGAATTTTGAACCTCAAATGGAAGAACTTTGTACTTGGGGCCAAGCATATTTGGCATATGATCTCAAATCCAGAGGGAGTTGTTAGTTCTATATTTAGAAAGAATTATTTGGGAGGGGGAAGAGATGAGTTGGTTCTTTCCAGCACATAGGTTCCCTGCGGTTCACACATATGGAATTTTTTTATTTCATGTTGTAAAGTCTTTACACAGCTTTGCATCCCGTAGGTTGGAAACAGTGATTTGGCCAAATTTTGGTATGACTCTTGGGATGGGCGTCCTTCCCTTTCTCTCGAACCCGAATCTGCATGATGTCATGGAAGTAAGCAAGAACCAATGGGGACTCAAAGTCAAGGATTATGGAAATTAATCAAAGGACATGGATCTCTTGCACTTTGGTGGGAGGATCTAGATGAGATTGACATCTCTAACTTCTTGAAAGAGTGCTTTCTTTAGGTACTAAGCGAGAGATAAGTTATGTGCATCCTGGAGGTTAATTCTCTCTTCTGGGTGGGATCACAAACTAGCACTTATAGGACCAAATATGGTTACAAATTGTGGGAATCCGAAGAGGGAATTGTCATCCCTAACTTAATGGGTTGTTGGGACACAAATAACCTCCCAAAGGTTGGTGTTTTTAACTTGGTATTCAATGGGAGAATAGTCACACATGAGAGAAGAAAAAAGTGGGGCTTAACATGCCCTACCAAATGAGTTTTATGCCAAGAAGCCAAAGAGGATTTGGACCACTTATTGCAATTTTTCCTTTTTCCTATCATTGCTAGTGTTGGTTGTGTGAGAAGCTTCGTTTCGCTTGGATTTAGGGTAGATCCATCAAGGAAATGTTGATGGCCTGGCCCAAGGTGGGGAAAAATGGTTCTCTCACTCATCAGGATCAACATGCCCATTCTTCTTCTTTGGCACATATGGTGGGAGTGTAATCTTATAATCTTTAGGGGAATTTCCTCTTATATCTCTTTTGTTGTGAATAAGTTACATACTTCTATTATGGATAGTGTAAGCACCAAGTGTAAAGATGTTTCTTGTTTCTCTTCCATGGATGATCAAGTAAGGGCAGCTTGGCCCTTTATAAACCCCCCAAATCTGGGCTCTATTTTGAAAAAGGTTTATCCCAAATGGAGAAGGCCTTGCATAGAAGGAAAGCTAGATGGAAACCACGCCCCTTTTTCTTTTCACAAACTGAATTTTGATGGGGCAATAAAGGGAAATCTCAAAGACATTAGGAGTGGGGTGTATAATTAGAGACGAGGACGGTAATTTGGTGATTGCAGGTTTGTTTCCTTTAAAGAATGAACATGCAACAAAGTTGAGGCCCAAGCCTTGTTAGAGGGTGTCAAACTTGCGGTTCATTTTGGTTGTGATGCTCTAGTGATAGAGGGGGAATCCCAAGTTATTATAATTGATATCAAGCGTGGTAGTGCACTATCATGGAATCGGGATTTCCAAATTCATAATATCTTATTTTTGTTAAGTAAGATTTCTACATGGAGTATCAACCACATTATTCGGGAGGCCAATTTCACCACCAAATTCTTGGTAAATCAAGGATTAATTACGATTGATGGCTTGGTCCTTTTGGATCGTGTTAGTTTGTGGGAAGGCCTTCAAGGCTTAATTGATAAGGACACTAGCAGAGGAAAAAAAATTAAAAAGGGGAAGAGTGTTAGTGTTCTTTTATTCCTTTTTGTTGTGTGGTGGGTGAGAGAGTAGTTTGTAGGGTTTTTCGAGTCCCATGGAGATTCCACCCCTTCCATGCTTGTTCCTACAGGCGTAAAGCACGAAATGGCCTTTTTTGGAGGCATTACTAGGTCCCGGGTGCGAATTATATTCAAGGTGGATTCGGTGGTGATATGCGAAAGCGATTGAAAAGATTTCAGTGGAAGAATATATGGCCACCTCTGCAAGATCTAGGGTTAACTCTGAGGTAGCCTCGTGGTTTGTATCATGGCTTTTACAGACGAGGGGGTAGAAATAAGAGGCTAGGGTTATATCATCATATTTCATCAAATCCCATCATAGAATCGGATTAGAAGAAGCACTTGAAGCTGTTAATCTAGTGCCTCCTGTACAAGCCACAGGTATGGATGAGATTTTGATGGATGAAGCTAAGCGGTGATTGCAACCTTGTCCTCCAAAAACTCAGCTCTCATGAGATTTCTAGAGAATGTCCACAGTGCCTATGTGGCTGGTATGGTAGGTGGAAGTCATATCAAGAGGTTAGATATCCCATGTCTATCGGTGCCTATTGTTCTCGAGATGGAGGTGGTGGAGAGATTCTAGAGTAAGGTGAGCTTCTTTTACAATCTTCTACTCTAGGTGGTGAAGGAATTGAGACGGTAGGTGGGAGGTAGTTGATGGGGCTGAGGGCACAAACAAGAGAAAATGTTGTTGCTCAGGTGGTTGTTTGATTTTTCTTTTGTTTGGCAATGGTTGGTTTCCTTCCTTATTGCAGGCTTCATTTTTTGTGATTTTTGGTCGTAGTTTGGTTGGTCTCGATTGTAACGGGTGGGATCTCATTCAATCCCCTAGTTCATAACTCCATTCAAATGCGTTTAAATATAAAAAAATGTGTGTGTGTGTGTGTGTGTGTGTGTGTGTGTGTGTGTGTGTGTGTGTGTGTGTGTGTGTGTGTGTAATGAATAAATAAATAATTAAAAAATATTACAAAACATGATGTAAAAAAATTTAGGGTTTTGTTTTTCCATGTATTTAACGAAAAATAAAAGTTGAGTGGGAAAAATAGACCCATGTCTAACAAACCCACCAATCGGGTTAAGCGCTCTTCAAAACCCAGAAAGCAAAACATGGAGACCGACACATCCTAAATGGACTTTCACACCTTTCATTTTCCTTGCATAATAATACAAGCACTTTATTTGAGATCCGGAGGCATTAACCATGCTAGAACTCAAGTTAACGTTGTAAATTTAGCAGTTGTTATGAGGAACTATGCTAAACGAAGCTCTCACAAATCGTTGTCTGACATACCTTTCTTTCGCCGCCAGGTGTAAGGCTCAACAACCTCAAATGTGGACAAGCGGATCAATCGGTCGACAATACGCCCGCCACGTGGACGCTTTGGGATAGTTGCTTTTCTACATGCATGTTAGAGGGGGTGCACGCTTCTAGGAGAGTAAACACCTTGGGCATAATTAGACCATGAAACGTGTAATTTAGTTTAGAAAATGGAATTTAAAATATATTCATTAGTTTGTGTGACTAGAATAAGTGATTTTAAGCATTTTAATCATATTGTTCAAGTAGACTTTATTATTTATGTATATGTAAGAATAAATAGAGAATGTATTAGGGTTTAAGGTTGATCTAGACATTATGAAATCAATTTTAATTGATAACAATACATATGTGACATGTTTAAATTATATTAAAAAAATCAAGAATGTTTGACTTGACAAAACACATGACATGCAAACTCATTCATACCTAGTCAAACTCATTCACATAAGACAAAGTAGTATACTCCAATGGATCTAAGAAAGATCAAACACTTGGAACTCCATGTTTTTAGGGGATTGGGACCTCTATTCACTCCAACAAATCTTAATTCGATGGTTTTAAGTTGTATCATGTATATGTAGTTGAGTAAAGGAGTGTGAAATGTAGAAACAAGATGCGAGAGGCTCAAGGATATATTATAAAAGTATTGTAAACTTATTTTTCAAGTTCCATAATATTTTGGGGGCAATAAAAACAAACATATACTTTTATTTATTTAATGGAGAATGTAGCAATAGGAGGCACAACCCTATCTTTGGAGTTTCCCACTTTGGGTTCCTACAATATTCTAATTTTTTTGTTAGGAGAAATTTCTTTGCATATTTCAATTTCACTTGCACTCTTTCAATTTATATATGCAACTCCCTACTCCAATTTCAATACTTAAGCGTCACAATTAGGCAATTCAATGTTTTCTTAAGCAATTAAAGGAAAAGACTTTAACTCACTAAGACAACTATACATAAGTTAATATTTAAGTTGATGAGTTATCTATGGAATGACTCTAATTACAAATTAGTAACAAAATATATATTTTTAAATATACATTATCATTAAGACAAAATTATTATAGAAGTGAATTAAAACTTACATAAACAGTCTCAAATAATTAATGTACTTAGATAATAATTAATATAATTTAACACAAAAATGTTAAATATATAAAATTTATAATGGATAACTAAACTAATTCATTTATTGTAGATAAAATCTCAAATGAAATGTCTAATATAATCCAATGGGTATTTTTTTAAAAAAATCTCATTTTACGTATATTAAAACCTTTATTTTTATTTACAATATGTTGACAAAATTAGAAACTAAATTTTTAAATATCACTCATAAAAAAATAGTCATTTTATTTTTAAAAAGTTATAAATTTAAAAGAGAAATAAAGTAGTTTTATTATAGATATAGTTAAGATTTAGTTTATTAAAGACATGATTTAAATTTGATAGTCATTTAAATGGTGTTTATGTTCTTAATTGTAAATTTCTTATAAAATTTTGAGATTAATATCTTCCAATTTATAATTTTGAAATATGATTATTATTTTTAATATATATAAATATAAGTAAAAATAATGGAATTTTTTAATTTTTGTATAATATAGTTATTGTAAACGATTTAAAGAATAATAGTGAATAATTACAGTCAAAAAAATTATTTAAAATTTAAAACTTGATCGACGATTTTGAAATAAAAAATTGAAAATTGAAAATATTTTAGTAAAGTTAGATACCCATCAATACTAAGGTAATTTCAATAAAGTATATATCCCATGTTACTTTGACAATAAATCAATAGACAATTTTGATAAATAGATACCAACTAATCAAATAAAGTAGTTGAAGAAGAGACGTATATCAGCACAAGTAGCTGAACCTGCAACCAAACCATTTGTCTTTTTCATGGACAAAGGAAAAATAAACTCAAACAAAGCAAAAAGCTTCTCTTGTTTTTTTTTTTTTCTTGTTAGTGGTTCAAAGTTCAAACAAGTTTTTCTTAAATAACAGAGAATATTGTGTTTTCCTGCATTTTTGTCGTTGCTACAGACCAAAAAAAAGGAGGGTTGGATTGGGGTTTTCCATTAAATGGTTCTTTTAAAAACTAAAAAAAGGGATGTATATATGTGTATAATTTAGTGATTTTCAATTATTATTTTAAAATAAAAAGTTAGGGCAAATTAATTAATCGAAAAGTAATAAACAAACAAAAAAATTGTGATCTAGACCAGAGTTTAATAGTCGTTAATTTTATTTTATTTTAAATACATATTTCAAGTTATATTTTATAATTTAAAAAAAAAAAAAAGTTAAACCATATATTTAAATGAGTTGAATTTTAGACAATTCATTAATTTGACGATTTATACTACTAATAAATTATATATAATCCTTCTAATTAAACATATATTTAGAATGATTTTTATTAATTTAGAAATATTATTTTAAAAAATTATTTTAAGAAAAAATGAACTAATAATTTAATTTTGAATATAATATTTTTATTTTAAAATGTATTTCTATTAATATTTTATAAAATATTATATTGATTGGGATCACGCCTCAAGAGTTCAATCAAACTTATAAGAATGTTTAAGAGATCAAAATTAAATTGTCATAGTTTAACAAGAGACATTGTAAAGATTAATACATATTATGCAATAATAACAAGAAAATAGTTTTTGAACCAAAAAGTTTGGATAACAAGACCCAAAGGCAATAAACACCAAAGAAAGAAGGACAAGTCATTTAGGAAACAACAAAAATTGGGTGTCGTGAAAGGAGGAAAACTATCAAGGTTGTCCCTCTTACCATTTCCACTTGGGAGATCACCCATGTCAATAATCAACTCCCGCAAACATCATTGTTTCATCGTTCCTCTTCACATAAGGGAAATTGTAAGGCCGCAACAAAGCAATTATATTTTAGGGGTATACCACTTAGGAACCAAACCCATCACCTCTACTAATAGGCCCTCCTCCAACCCTACCACCACCACTAACCTATGGCATAGGCGAATGGGGTGATAATTATCTCTTCCAATTATGTGAGTGGTGCCACCCATGCCCTCCACAACCATGACATTGATACAAACCTATGGAAGAGAAAGTCTAGTAGTACCAAAAAAAGATAAGGGAAACTTCCTCGATGGTCGAGAAAATATTGGAGACACTCCACTTCTAACTAAAATTCCTCCGTGTAGTACTATAATTTGGTTTAAGTACTTGACAATGACACATTTTTACTTATCTTAATATATATTTAGTTTAGACATAATTGACCAATTTCATGCATCTTTCTTCTCTTTTTACACTCTTTAAAATATTAGACCACAACCAAATCATCTAACATGCTATTGAACACTTATACATGTTCATCCTTGTAGATCAAATTGGATTTCTACAACTCGCAGGCGCTTTCAAAGGTTCTTAATAGTACTATACCTCAAAGAATAAAATATACATGGTCGGTTTTCCTAATTTAACATTAGTTGTCTATTTATTTGATTTTGATGTGATCATAATTTTTGTTTCCAAAAACTTCAAAGAATAAAATATGCACGGTCTATTTTCCCAATTAAACACTAGTTGTCTACTTATTTGATTTTGATGTGATCATAATTAATTATGTTGTATCCACAAACCTCAAAGTATAACATATTTCCTAATTTAATACTAATTGTCTATATATATTTGATTTTATGTGATCATAATTATTTTGTAAATTCATAAATATAAATTATACATGTTCTATTTTCTCAATCTTCTTTGATATTACATAAAAATAAGGAGTTGAAAGTTAAATTTTTTTGAATTAATGTTTTCAAAAATGGCAAGCCGGACATACTTCTACACATGTTTTTAGCAGTAAAATAATAAAGCAATGGTCATAGAAAATATGGTCACAATATCATAACAATAGACAATATTATTTGCAAAATTAAACCTTTTGTTTTTAACAATATAGTTTCAAAAAATCATATTCCTGATTTATAAGACAAAAATTACTGTAATTCAAATTTCCTTTTGAAAATGTTATATTTTTCATCCCTAAATTATTTTGGTGTTTGAGGGGCATAATCACAAAGGAAATAAGCAGTCAATTTAAAATTCTAACAATCCAATAAAAAGATTGAGAAGATAATAGAAAAATAAATCTTAAGTGTATCAAATTGAGTACAAAGTAAGAAATAATCAATATAGAGGTGAGCACAGCTTTCAAGCTAGGGATAAGGTGTATTTTTATTTAGGCAAAAAAATGTTAAAGTGGAGATGAGAAGCTAAACCCACTTAGGAATTCTCTATGTGATATATTTTGAACAAATATGTACTAAAGCATTCCAGCTAGACCTTAGACCCACCTCCATATATGAAGTTATATTCGGTTTTTAAAAAAATTCATGGTAGGTAAAGGATGATGCGTATTATTTCCTCCTAGTGAAGACTTTGAACTTAATATTATATTGCGTAAAAGATAAGACCGTCAAGAAAAAGAAAACAGAGTTTGTAAGTGCGGTTGAAAGAATAAAATTCCAAGAAATTTTATGTTATAGAAAGTAAGGGAATTATTCCCTCAACTTTTGAGTCGTTAAAATTTTGGAGGCCAAAAGAATCTCAAATAGAGAAGAGTGATATGAATTATACCATAAAACAATGTAATTTACTTCAAAATATGACAGTTAAAATATATGCACTAGTTTGTAAGATTAAAATAAGTGATTTCAGACACTTTAATCGCTCACTCATAAGATAGTATTAAAGTAAAATTTAGTATGCATGTGCATGTAGGAATAAATAGAGAATGTAATAATATTTAAGGTTGATCCAAACACTATGAAATCAGAAGTAATTGAGAACAATCCACATGTTTAAATTATGCAAAACTTGTCATGAATTTTTGATTTGTTATATTAATTCATATAATATAAAATATGACGTGCAAACTCATTCATATCTAATTAAACCCATTCACATAATACAAACTAATAGACTCCAATAAATTCAAGAAAGATCAAACTTGGGGTTCCCATGTTTTCAAGGGCTTGGGAAATCTATTTGGTCCAACAATTAAGAATTATTTTAAACACCAATTGGTGGTTATGAATCATATTAGGTCAGTGGTTTTAAGTTGTAGCATGTATATGTAGTTGAGTATAGGAGAGTGAAATGTAGAAATAAGTTGTAGAGAGTATGAGGATATATTACAAAAATATCATAGAAGTTTTTTCAAGTTCCATAATATTTTGGCGGGGGGGTTGGAGGGGAAAAAACAAACATGTGATTTTAGTTATTCTAATTAATGTTTCAATTTATAAATGCAACTCCATACAAAGCAATTTTAGTACATAAGCATCGCAATTCCTAAGACAATTTAATGTTTTCTTAAGGCGAGTTAAAGAAAAATATTTTAACTCGCTACTTGACAACTATACATAAGTTATGATTTTAGTTGATGGGTTAATTGTGAAATGTCTCTACTAATTATGGATTAGTACCACACTATCTATTTATTAAATATGTATTACCATTAAGACAAGGTTATTATGGAAATGAATTAAAGTTTTCATAATAAAATATCAAATATATATAATTAATAGGTTTAAATAATACTTAATATAATTTAATACCAATAATGTTAAATATATAAAATCTATAATAGATAACTAGCTCATTCACTCTAAAAGTTTTTTTCAAATATTTAAGATAATCGCAAGAATGTAATTTGCAAGTGTTACTCGACAACGAGAAGAATGAAAATTAGTGCAATACAAAAATTTCAAGCATCAATAAAAAAATTAATAAGATGAAAAGATAATGAAACCTCTATTTTTATCTACAATATGTTGACAAAATTAAAATCTAAATTTTTAATTTTTTTATTAATAATCCTTGGAAAATTTTAATATTGTTGTCTTCAAACTTATAGATTTGAAATATAACCATTATTTTTAATATATAGAAATATATGGAAAAAAAAATAGAGTTTTTTTAATTTTTATATAATATTATTATTTTACACAATTTAAAAAATAATATTGAATGATTACCGCCAAAAAAATTGTTTGATAAACATAAATAACGCAAAATTTAAAACTTGATTGAAGATATTGAAATAAAAATACAAAAATTGAAAGGATTTTAGTGGAGTTTTGATAGAGTATATATCCTTCAATCAGAGAGATATACCCCTCATTACTTTGACAATAGATCAATCGAGAATTTTAATAAAATAGATACCAACTAATGATATTGTAGATCTTTTTAACAAGTAGTTGTAGGTATTTTTAAAAATTATTTTGCAGATGTAAAAAATCAGCACAAGTGGTTAAATCTGCAACCATTTGTCTTTTTCAAGGGAAAAGAAAAAATAAATCAAACAAACCAAAAAAACTTGTCTTCTTGTTTGTTTGTTTTTAGGTTGGTGATTCAATATTGTCTTCTTGTTTGGTTTTTTTGGTAACAAGACATGTTTTCCTGCATTTTTGTCGTTGGTATTGTCCAAAAAGTTAGTTTAGAGTTTTTCATAACATGGTTCTTTTAAAAAAAAGGAAAAACGGGATGCATATATGTATATAATTTAGTGATTTCCATACTTTTAAAGCAAAAATTAGGGAAAACTTAATTGATCTCAAAGTAATAAAAAACAAAAAATATTGTGATCTGGACCAGAATTTAATGTCGTTAGACCCTTTTTTTTTTTTATATTTCAGTTGTATTTTATAATTAAAACATAAAGTTTAACCATATATTTAAATCACTTATTAGGTCTAATCCAAAATCATGTGCCTAGCTCCAACGTCTCTCCCCCTTTGTAATTTATCAAATTTATGTGCATTCCCTCCTCCTTCAAAACTTTTGCGCACTATTGTGCACTTTTTTGTTACGCCCAATCTTCTTAGTTGGTATATTTCAATTCTTACGCACACCACTTTACTTAGCCAAAATTTCTCAAAATATATGCACTTGAGGGAAAATTTTAGTGGCGAATCTTCATTAATTCACGAATATTCCAAATTTCGAAAGTTGGATTTGGAATTTTTTTAACGGGTCGACAACTTGCTATTTTGCCTTAATTTTATATGTATAAGCTATTTTTGGGTCATTTCACCAGTGGATTGAAACGAATAGCCGACTATTTATATTAAATTTGTCTCGCCCGCGAAAGAGAAATTTGTCACATTCGCATACATACATACATACATACATACATACATACATACATACATACATACATACATACATACATACATACATACATACATACATACATACATACATATATATATATATATATATATATATATATATATATATATATATATATATTCATATTATAATTCTGATATTAAACATAAACTCGCAATTTCAATTTTAGTGTGCGCATTAACAATCGATAGAAAATTGCATACATGACCTCGGGTAAGCCTTTCTTGTAAGTCTACAGTAGCGTATATGCTTCCATTCAAGAGCATAAACATATGTTACCCGTCGATAGTGTAAAATATGTTACTTAGAAGGTAGCATACAATATGGTACCAGTTGGTAGTAGAAAACAATGCTAATGAGCGGTAGCAAAAATAATGCACCCAGTCGGTAGCATACAATATGCTATCAGTCGATAAGCGGGAAAAACTACGACCAACTGGTAGCTCATACTTTTTCTACCGGTGGGAGAATAAAATATGCTATCGGCAAGAGCTTGGTAAAAATGCTACCATCCGGAAGCAGAAAAAAATGCTATTGGCCGATAGCATAAAATATGCTACCGGTCACAGGCGGCGAGAAAAAAATGCTATCGATCAGGTTAGAAGGAAAAAATGTTACCTTGGTAGCATAAAAAGTGCTCTTGACTAGTAGCAAGAAAAAATGCTACCATCCGGTAGCATAAAAATGCTACTAGGCTTTGGTAGCATGGAAAAATGCTACCAACCAAGATTATCATGAAAATCATACTACCTCTAGGTAACATAAATATATGTTACCGATCGGTAGAAAATATGGAAAAAAAAATTGCTTACGTAAAATTTTGTGAGGAGATATTTCTCATTTAGACGATCATTTTAACTTCGAACATAAAAAAATTCAAAAAAAAATCCCATACAAAACTAGCAAAATCTGTTTTTTTTCACAAAAACCACATTTTTAAATTTTTATTTACACCATATTTTGCAATGACATATTTCTCGTCGAGACTTTCTAATAGTAAAAAAATGATTTTTAAAAATTACATATGTTGTTGGCTAACAACATATACTTTGTCACCGACAAAGATATACTATCGACCAAAAATTGCCACCTGGTGACACCATTATCAAGTGATTCACAAGACCATTTGAAACCCATTTCCTTCAGATTCACCATCATTTCGAAATTCATTTTCACAGATTGTCCTAGAAATATATACAAATACTTTTAAGGGGTCTTAAAATTTACCCCGATGCACTCGCCTAATTCTTCTGCGATGCTCTTACATCAAACACCCTGTAAACAAAAGTGAGCTCCGTTTCAAGATTCGGGCTCCAAGTAGGGCCTAGTTAGCTAAGATCCTTCGCACTTATCCATATCACATCTTCTTTTGCGTGTTCCTTCCATTTTACTAAATATTCCATGTATTTTTTTATATGTATTCCTTCTTACCCTTAAGTCTAGTATGGCCTTGATTTCTTCATCCCTTTTCTCTAGTAGTTGCCTCCTCTAGTCTAAAGTTTCTTCATCTTCTAGTGCATCTTCATCTAACTCCTTTATGCACTATCTTTCAATAGTGTGTACACTAGTGTCCCCTTTATGGAACTCATATAAATCAAAACATTAAATATTGGAGAGATGTCTAATCCCTTGGGCAACTCTAACTTATACGCATTTGGCCCAATCTTCTGCATTATCTTATATGGCCCAATTTTCTTCAACTTCAACTTATTATAGGCCCCCTTAGAAACCTTTCCTTCGGCAAATGTGGAATTTCTTAATCTTATTCCTCAAACTCTTTGGCTCTACATCATTTATCCACATGCTCTTTATAACCTTGATTACTCCTTTCCAATTTCTTGAACACTTCCTCATGTAGTTTGTGCATATATTTTGCATACTCCTTTACCTCTGCACTTTAGTTATTCATTACCTCATATAACTCTATGACTCCCTTGGACTTGTCCCATAAACAATTTACAATGGGGTCCTCTCGATGCTCCTGTTAACTAATTTATCATAGGAAAATTCGTCTTGTGCCAATATCGTATACCATTGTCCTAGCTTATCTCCTATCAAGTTGTGCAACAAATTTCCTAAGATTTTGTTCACCACTTCCATTTTTCCATCAGATCAGGATGATGGGATGAACTATAAGTTAATCTTGTTCCCAACTTATTCCAAAAATTCCTCCAGAAATGTCTTAGGAACTTGGTATCCCTATCTAACACTATTCTCATTAGTAACCCATGCAAATGTACTACTTGCTTGAAAAAAATATGTGTGATTCTTGTTACATCACTTGTCTTCTTGCATGCAATAAAATGCACCATCTTTGAAAATATATCGACTACCACAAATATGGATTCATTCCCTCTTTGTGTCCTTGGAAATCCTAGCACAAAATCCATGTTAATGTCTTCCCATGGCATTCTGGTATAAGTAAAGGTTGATACAACCTTGTGTTTTTTTTTGCCCTTTGGCCAATTGACAAACCCTGCATCTTTGTACATACTTGTGCACATTCATGCTCATCTTCGGCCAATAATATCATTCCTTTAGTTGTGCAAAAAAAAATTCATTTCCAAAGTGACCTCCTAATCCTCCACTATGATTTTCTCTGATCATATTATCATGCATTGATCCTTGTGGTATACATAATTGTGCTCCTCCAAACAACATTGTTTCCTAGATAAAATCATCTAACCAAAGTGACCTACCCACACGCGTTAGTTCTTGACATGCCTCCCATGCTTCTTTGAAATCCTTGTCTTGCACATATAACTCCTTCATGGTCTCAAATCCCATGACTTCATTATGCATTTCTTTCAACACCAATACTCTTCTACTCAACACATCCACGACCTTGTTTTATTTTCCACTGCAGTGCTTCAATACAAAAGAATAAATTTGTAGGAACTCTACCCACTTCATATGCCTTTGGTTTAATTTCACTTGGTTATTGATGAATTATAGTGCCTGATGGTCAGTGTACAAGATAAACTCGTTTGGCAACAAATAATGCCTCCATTTCTTCAACACTGTATTATCACGTAGAACTCTTGATCATAGGTCAAGTATCTCCTTTTACATCATTCAATTTCTCACTGAAGTAGGCTATGGGTCTCCTTCTTGGCTTAGTACTGCGTCAATAGTTATTCCACTTGCATCACAATCCACCTAAAATACCTTCTCAAAACTTGGTAATGCTAACATTGGTTACATTGTAATCTTCCTGATTTAATTCGTAGAAGTTATACTATGCTTTTCTTGACCGCACAAACTCCTTACACTCTTCTTTCATCGGATCCATGATCGTTGCACATATTCCACTGAAATTCCTGATGAAATTCCTATAGAAGCTTTCTAAACCATGAAATCTTTGTGCCTCGGTCACACTTCTCGATGAGGGCCACTCTATAATTGCACTTACTTTTAATGGTTCCATTTTCAATCCTTCCTAGGATATTATGAAACCTAAGTATACTAACTCTTTGCGCATAAATCTACACTTATTTATTTGCACCATCGCTCTTCTTCTTACAAGCACTTCATTATCGACACAAGTAATCAATGTGATATTCCTTTGTCTTGTTAAACACCAATCATCATCCAAATACACTATCAAAAATATTCCCAAAAATGGATTCAACACCTTGTTCATCAATCTCATGAAGGTACTTGGGGCATTGGTTAGTCCAAATGTAATAACTAACCACTCATCTCCTTCCATGATATGGATCTGATGATAACCACTCTTTATATCAATCTTGGAAAAATATCGCGCACCACTGAGGCAATCCATCAGATCATCCATCATGGGTAATGGAAACCTATACTTAATGGTAATATTGTTGATGGCTCTAGAATCAACATGCATGCACCATTCTCCTCTTTTCTTTAGTGTTAGCACTGTAGGTACTACACATGGGATTAAATAGTTTACGCACTAGTCATTTTTCAAGTAATTTTTATACTTTTCTACACACTTATTCATTTTCTTCTAGGGTCATATTGTCCAGTTCCTTATTTGGAAAAATATCTCTGGTATCAATTTTATCCGGTGATTGATACTATGCACTAGTGGTAATCCTTGAGAAAATTCTTCCTTCACAATTTCTAAAAACTCTTCCAATACCTTGTGAAATTTTGTAGGAACTTCTTCTCTTTTTGTGAAATCTCTAAGCACTTCCTTTGGAACCAATATGTGACATGTAATCTCTTCCTCAACTTCTAGCAAAGAATTCTTTACCTAATACAAGCAAAACCCTTGCGTAAACTCGCTGCCGCACACTTCCCTTTCTCCTCATCCTTTAATGGTGACAAGTTAAACTTGTGCCCATCCTTTTTATGTGAGTATTATTCATGCACCCATCATGGAAAATATTCCTATCATACTTTTAGGGCCTTCCTACTAGTCGATGATAAAAATCCATTGGTATCAAATCACACAACCCTTCTTTGTAATAATTTTCAATCTAGAACTTCACAAATATTTTCTCATTTACTAGGACTTTGTGTCACTTTTTTAGCCATGACACCTTGTAGGGGTTGTGATTCACAATCTTCTTCATCCCTAACTTCTCTTCCATTTCACATGAAGCAATATTGTCTGTTAAGCCCACTATCAAAAATCACTTTACAATATTTTCCCCTTGACTTACAAATGATCCTAAACAATTTCTTCCTTTGCATAGATGCATCATCTATCTATGATGTCTTCAAAAATACCTTCCTTATAATTGGGGATTGTCTACACTCGGTATCTCGGAATGTTCAACCAATCCCATTGATTTTGCATCTATATAGGCCACATGCATTCCAACTTTTGTGTGCCTACTTGTGACTTCACTTTGTGTATTTGGAAATTCAAATGCATAGTGCCCTATAGTTCCACACTTAAAACATGTTCCAAAGAATCCTCTTCCCTTTCCTCGACTAAATATCTTGCATCCTCTTGAAGAGTTTAATGCTTCATTACTTCGTGCACTATTTTGGGATAGTGTCTACGTATCTATTGCACTCATCTTACTATGCTCTATTATATCCTTGGTCATTTCCTCCTCTATCACGTACATTTTGGGTTCCTATAGACACTAAATCACACACGTTGGGTATCTATCTAGTCTTGATCACATACTACTATTCATATGATTCCTAAGTAAGAAAAGTAGTAATTGACCCATGTCTTTCGCCATATTTACTTGCTTTCAATATTCCTTTTTGTCCGTGCACTCATGCTTGCCCAGTGTGTTTTTATACTTGACATTTCTCACCCCGTACACCAGTTGCCTAGCTAGGACGTCAATTTCAGCCACCCCGTCCCCTCCGGGTTCCCCTAACCTCTTTGTATTTTTTTACATCTTTTAGGTCTTTTCTATCCATTTGGGCATCTTATATTTTTGGTAGTTGGCCTTTTCGAGGTAATTATGAAATTCAATAAATGGATTCATATAAATATTAATTTATGTGATCATAATAAAGGACTAAGCACTAAGCATTAGCTATCAACACCTAAGGTTGCATTCAAAGGCCATTACAAGAGCATTAAAACATCCATACAAGGGAAAGGGAGTGCATTATTCTTCATACACTTTATAAGAGGGGAAGTTCATTCTTTCATGCACACATATATTTACATTTCTTACATATAGCTACTTTCTCACTATCAAGTGTGACATGCACAAGAGCCACTTAGGGCACAATCTCTTCACACACACACACACATAAAACTACATTAGGTCTGAAATTTAGTGTAAAGCTCAGTCGTAAAATCACTCGTTTGATAGCTTACGAAATTCTGACCCCTCATTTTCATTATTTTCTTTTTGGGATTTGATGCACTTTTGATGGTTTTGCAGGTCACTTCTTTATCATAGGTTATCAGCGATATTGGTGATCATTGTGTGACATGCTAGCGAAAAGAAGAGAAGACCAAAAACATCTTACTGAACCCAAAGAAAATTGTTTTCTCGATTCTCTAAGAAGTCACAAGTGCCCAGGAAGTTATTTGGCACCCGCAAGCACCCTCGACCCTACATAGGTGCCCCAGTCCATCATATTCCAACACTTCTAATTTTTTCTAGGTTTCATTGCGATAGTCTACACTTCATATTTTCTAGTTCACCGATTCTGTACCTTCGAGGATCATAACGAAATAGCTAAATCATTTTATCTCCTCATTTTCACTAAGGGTTTTAAATCTTAATTACTTATTTACTTGGGCCTATTTTGTACTTAATTACTTATTCCTTTACTGCTACATTGCAATATGATTTAGGCATATATAGATCTGATATTTGCTTAATCAATTCCTCTTGTGGCTTCACTCTGAATTTTGTGCACCAATTTCTCTTTCACCTTCAAGAATAGTTGATAAGATTCTTCAACTATTTGAATGTGTGACACGTTGAGTTCTTCTTTAATTCCAAATCTCAAGCCATTGATATATCACATGAACTTCTCCTAGTCAAATTTTACATGTCTAGATCTTATCATGATTTAGTGGAACTCCTCTGTGTAGTCCTTAATTGACATCTCCTTTTGTCTCAAATTTTGTAACTTCTTAAACAAGCTCATCTAGAAAACAAATGGAAAAAAAAACTCCTCATTTTTGCAACCATGAGATCCCAATGCACTATGTTATCCTTTCCTCTTCCTCATGTCTCATTTTTTACATCCTTCCACCACAAGGACGCATGTTCCTTTAACTTGGTTTCTTATTTACTCGACATGTTATACATCGGAAATTTCTTGAAAATCAAATTATTCCTCCATACTTTTCAACTAATCTACAAATTCTTTTGGGTCCAACCTTCTAGAAAATGATGGGACATCCATTCTTGGTCCATGACCCATTTTGGAAATTTCTTATAGAAATCATGCCTCTTCCACACCTATGAACTCAACCTCTTCTTACACATCATCAACAACTCTTGCATTATATGTATCCTCTCGTACTACTTCACTTTTGTCATCTCTTTATGCATCTAGTGACACTAATCCTCTTTGTCTTATCCTTATCAACAACTTCTAGTCTTGTTCTCACACCCCTTAGCTCTATCATCACTTGCTCTAGTGCTCCCATGATCAATGCATTAGTTATATTGACATTTTTGGTTCCACCCATATTAGCGAGATCTTCTTGACCGCATCTTCTTTTCTTCTTGACTATTTACCTTATGGTCGACGCTCTACCAATCCTTCACCTCCCAACCTAACTCCAAGCTATGCAACCATTCTCTCGATACAACTTAACGTCAAACCAATCAGATTGAGATGACCCTAGGATGTTTACAAAGTAAACACAACTAAAATTTCAATTTAGAACTTAAATCCTATTCTTAGAAATCCATACAACATCTACAATAATCAATCCTTAATGGGATTTACATTCTATAGAGTTACAAGGGTGATGACGTAAAAACATATTCCTCATATAAGTGCCTCCAACCATCTAAAACAAGGTTTTAGGCATGTATTTATAACCAATATTTCCTTCCCATAATGATTCTCTTGGGCATTAATAGCACCCAAATACTTTTGGATTGGTAGTTGAGAGAAATCCATCTGGAACTCCACGTCATAGTTGAACTTGCATCCTTCTTATACCTACCACTTTTTCATTTTATACCTTCAAGTATTTCTCTGCACGCACTTTGTTTTCCTTGTTAAAATATTTTCGCGCACCTTTTTGGTTATGATCCAAAATAATGTTCATGGCTCCAACATCTCTCCTCCTTTGTAAATTATCAAATTTTTACACATTATTTCCTTCTTCAAAACTTTTGCACACTACCATGCACTTTTTTTCATGCCCTATCTTCTTACTCCGATCTATTTCAATTCTTACGTGTTCCATATTACTTAGCCAAATTTTCCCAAAATATATGTAGTCACCTAATTCTTCCTCGATGCTCCTACATCACAAATCAAGCTTATAATAATTTTCAAGAAATCAAAATCAAATTGTCAAAATATAAAAAGAGATATTGTAAATATTAATACATATTATACAATAATAAATAAAAATAGTTTCTTAACCAAAATGTTTGGACAACTAGACCCAAATGCAATAAACACCAACCAAAGAAGGAAAGGTCACTCAAACAACAACAACAAATATGGTATCATCGAAGGAGGAAAACTATCGTGTTTTCCACAACCACTTCCACTTATGGGATCACCCATGTCACCTATCAACTCTCATTGGCATAATTGTTTTATTTTTCTTCTTCATGTAACGGAATTAAAACACTCAAGTGAGGGATGTTTTTGGGGGAGTTCCACCTAGTAGTCAAACATGTCACCTCTAATAATACCTCCTTTAATGGTGTCACCACCACTAAGAGATGTAAAATGTGAAAGGGGTGATAATTATCTCATCCATTATGCAAGTGTCACCATTCATTCCCTCCATAGCCATCACCTTGATGTATAGAAATATGGTGGGGAGAGTCTAAGAAGCACCTAAAAAATAATATAAGGGGAAATTCTCCAATGATTGAGAAGATATTAGTGATGCTCCACTTCCAACCTAAATTTCTCTGTAGTACCCTAATTTGGTGTGAGTACTTGACAATGACACTTTTTGTAATTATCTTAATATATTTTCAATTTAGACATCTCGCCAATTCTAGGCATCTTTCCAGTCTTTTATACACTCTTTAAGCCACTAGATGACAACCATTCTCTAGTGTGATTTGCTAGCAATAAGATAAAATGTCATTAAATATTAATGCTCATAATCTTGTTTTGGTACATTGTGTATTCATGTTTTTATTGGAAAAATACCTTTACATAGAATTATGATTGAAAATGGTGCTAGACACAATATGTGCACATTCAAGTTACTTAATTATCTCATATTTACTAAGAAACATGCAACATTTGACACCAAAATTCTCTTGGGCATGTTGATATACCTCTTACAATTGGTTCCACTAGAATAAATATTCCCTTTTTTATTATTGCTTCCATTGAATCATGTGATATGTATATAAAATTCCCTTGGTTGTATGGTCTTAAGTCTATTCCATCAATATGTCAATTTTATCTATAATCAACAAGTTATCATGGTTAAGGGTATCCCATATGATGCCCCAGTACCTAATCTCCTTAGTAATAAAGTGACAGCTTTCTATACTTGCATTTGTTACACCTTTTCATACTACCTCTTGTGGGTTTATCCTTAGAGGCATCCACCTAGGTCTCACATTTCACATACCACCTTTAGTATGTTTATACCTTGCAAGTATCCTCCTATGTCTAGTATTACAATGTATACGACCTCTAATGGGTCTATCCATTATGAATATCCTTTCAAGTATGCTATTGCACATTCTACCTCTAGTGGGTCTATCCTTTCCAAACTGTTATTGTGCATTCTACATCTAGTGATTATATCCCTCACCTATTTTCGCCTAAAGTTTATATTACACATCCTATGACTTGTACACAAGTTCTATAATCTTGGCTTCCTAAGGATCGTCCTTATCACACTAAAAATGTCACACATTTGATGTCTAATCCTTCTTTTTTATATGTCGAAGCCTTCTTTTTATATGTCTACCTATTATCTCAAGGTTCTTACTACTATTGTTGTTACATATACAAATCGTTGTTTTATCCTCCTTTACTTGATGGGTCTCCCCACTTCAAATGATTCTCCCTTTAGGTATATCTTTTATTTCCATTCCCTTTATATATAGCTATTCTACAAATACAAAAACTTTGAAATAATCGAGTACAAGTTATGCCCCGGGTGATACACGACAACAACAGAGAGCTAAGAGACAATATTTATAGGGTCTCTGGTATAGGTAGAGTCATCAATTACCCTAAATGACATAGTGAAATCAGGTGTTCCACAGGTTGAGAAAGTTTATTGCATGAGATTTATATGAACATTAAGCATCATGGGGCCCGATATGCTTAGATTCACTATGTGTCTGCTCACTTGTATAAATACTTTTATATATTTACATAGGAGGATCAAAGTGGATGCATCGGTGTTACTTCACCGTTGCATGTATGGGCATGTGAGCATATAGTTGTAGTGATTCCATTGAGTGGTCCATAAGTGGATTGGGCAAGACATGAGATTTTTACAGCTATATGAATTGTTCTGGGGTCATGGTTTTCATACCATAACAAATATATCTATTTTGGATAGGATGGGGCTTGGTGTCGTGATTTGGAGACCCTATAGAGACTTGGACGAGTTTGATTTATGATGCATCCAGTGTATTATGTGGTTGGAGGATAGGTTTCCATGGGTTTTTATTCTTCTAGTATGAGCGTATATTGTGGTAGTTTTGGATAGCCCAAGATGTGCCTCTAGAGTCATATGTATGGCATAGATTGATTCATGCCATGATGAGAGTAGAGGTGAGGCCAAGTCCCACATGTTCTTAGTTTTAATCACCAATTGTATGGAGGTGGATACGGAGATAGTTCCCATGTGAGTAGATGATGCGAGTTGTACCCTAGCTTATACGCAAATCACCGTTGGGTTATATTGTATCTAGTGGTAGTGGATGTAGTAGGATATCTACTAGGGGGTATTGCAGATGGGAGGAGGGGTGGAAGGAGTACATGAACCTTCCCCTTAGGGTGATGCATTAGCGTAACATTACATAATGTGAGTATAATTGAATATATTTTTATTAGTTATACGTGTGTTTTCATTATTGTGAGAAGTATGTACTAATATAGGTCATTTATTGCAAGTAATGACTATTGGAGGTTGATTTTGGATATTTCAATATGCACTTTAAATCACAACATGTTCCTAGATGTTCTTGTAGGTGGAGGGATGTTGGAGATAATAGATCACATGGCCAAGTAGCATGTGTACTTGTTTGATCCTTGGAGGTGGAAACATCTACATGTATAAAATTACAATTAGAGTGAGATGAGGCTAGGAAAAAGCTAGCATGGGTGAGAGAGGAATTCAAAGGAGGTGGCTTGTCTTAGATCGTGTTTGAGAGATACATGGAGCTCTAGGGCCGATATGCAAAGGTAGTAGCCAAGGTAGCATCACTATGGACCCAAGTTAGAGGAATAACAGTCTCAGGAACAGAGAAAAAAGATCTATTGCAAAGACTTTGAGTTCTAGAGCTTCGATAACAGCCTCCAGTATTAGTGATGAGGATGTATGATATATGTTATAGTGAGTGTTGCCCCTTGATTTTGTATTATGAAAATTTTGATACGTGTGTGTGTGTGTGTGTGTGTGTGTGTGTGTGTGTGTGTGCGTGCGTGTGTGCGTGTGTGCGTGTGCGTGTGTGTGTGTGCGTGTGTGTGTGTGTGCGTGTGCGTGCGCGCGCGCGCGTGCAGCGCGCTTGCGCGTGTGCGCCCGTGATGAGATAATTTTTGGTATGATGATGTGTATTTTTGTTGTTCTATGATTTGTTGAGTATCTACTTTGAGTTGATTGGATATGGTGTTTGAACTGATGATGATGTAACTATAGTGTTTTGATGTTGCATATCATGATGATATTAGAGTAGATTTATAATAGGAATGTATGTAAAATGATTGGCTAAAGAGGTCATGAATTAAAAGTACTAACAATAGTAAAGAGAAGAAAGGAGGAATAAACCTCATGAAATGAGATAAATAGTGGCATATAACTAGACAATAGGCTTGAAATCATATAATACGAAAGAATATATAACATCTAGCTATAAAGAAGGCAATAACTATGCACAAGTGAATCAAATATTATATTAATAGGTGCATATGTACCAAATGACAAGGCCAAAGTGATTGTAGAAACACTAAGAGGATGTGAGTCATATAATGGAAAGTTTTTCTCCTTTGATACACACTTAGGTATAGATTTTATGATAAATGGGGGAAGCTTCTTATGTATAGTCGAAACCGAGCGAGGAGGAGAAAAAATAACCTTAGGAGGACAAGAGGTAGTCAAAGTAACATATGTTGGTGTGTGGCATCATGGAACTAGAGAATGTGATCTATCAGCATGTCATGCATGAAAATAAATAAATACCTTATCCTCAAGCAAATGAATCGATTATGGATTGCATAAAAATCATTATCTCTATGCTTTTTTATCATAGGAAATTACATAATGGCAAGTTATGATGAAGATGAGGAGGATGATGCTCATTAGAAGGTATCCAAATCATCTTCTCATTAATCAAAATGTGTAAAATATCATGAGGCCTAGCAGAATGTGAGAAGTATAATGGCTCCCTCTTAGGAGGGGGAGTGGAACATGGTGGAGACTTACGAATATGAGATGAATGATCATGAGTGTGTCTAATAGGATATGGAGAATGTGAAGGGGGTGCAATAAGAGGAAGAGAAGATGTAGTAAGTGGATAAGTGGTAGAAGAACTAGGAGCATGAGAAATAGTATGTTCATTAAGCATCTCTTGTTCTAAATCTATAACCTTAAAGAAAATAAGTGTAAAATATTCACATGTATCATACAATAATTTTTCTTTCAAAGGAATAATCAAGCCACAAAAAAATATATATTGCATTTCTAGATCAATAGGATGATAAAGTAAATGATGCATGCATGATTTTAAATGTAAGATATAATCATTAACAGGTTCATTTTTTCCTTGATGCAAAGAAGGAAACTACTCAAATGTAACTTTAGGACCACTGTTAGAGATTAAACTTCTAAGGAAGGATTCTTCCATATCAAGATAAGTATTAATAGATCCACTAGTAAAATGATGAAATCAATGAGAAGTAATATCAATAAGATTGCTAGGAAATGCTTTAAGAAGTAGTCCATAATTAGAATATGAATCCACAGCTATTCTAAAAGCCTTAAGCTGAAAATAAGGATTACCTATACCATCAAAAATTTAAAAGTAGGTAGACTAAAACCCTTAGGAAAAGCTAAATTGTAAGTATTTTTAGGAATAGGATTTCCATGAAGTGAATTATTATAATTGCTAGCATAATAGGCCCTACTCTCAAGGGTAAGGATATGGATCTTATTTTTCAAATCACCTAAAACATGCATAAGAGAAGGGAATTATTTGGGAGGAATGGAATAAACATTAAGGGGTTGAATCTTACCATTATAGGTAATCATAGGGACAATATTGGGTTGAAATTCAACTTTTGGATCAAAAAGTGTAAAACTAGGAATAGAAACATGAGAAGAAGAATCAACAGAAAAGAAGTTTGCACACTTTTATCAACAAGCTCAATAGAAGAAACAACATGCGTATTATCCTTATGATCATCATTATGTACACTATATTTGGAAATAACAAGAGTAGAAACACATGCATCATTAACTTTTGCATATTTTAGCACATTATGAGAGGAAACATGAGCACTAACATCATGAGGAAGCACACAAGAGGTGGAGGAAGAAAGATAGGACTTTTGAGTGACAATATTAAATGAAAAATAATTTGTATGAGAAGAAGAAAAGGGGATCTAAATATTAGTATCAAAATCAATAGGATCATATCTAATGATCTTTGCATATGAGAGTGGGGGAGAGGAAGTAGTAGGGTGAGGTCCATTTATTATAGCATATACAATATCAAAAGATGTATGTGTATCACAAGAATCCTTAACAATACCTTCCTCCTCTCGAATAATAGACCAAATCTTCAACATGTGTACCATTTGTAAAAAGAGAAGCAACATCACTATCAGATTCAAAAGAGCTAGTAACTTCAATAGGGGTAGGAGTACACCATCAAGACCATGGTTGTAAAGATTTGTAAAGACACGAGGGATCTTGGGATGACATGTGGTAGTAATATGTGACTTACGACAGAAGGCCTCTTCCTCTTCGAAATTTACAAAGTAAGTTTAAATTCCAGTCATAGGAATAGGTTCATACTTGGGTGAAGGAGGTTTAGGATGATGAGTTCGCAACACTTTTTGATAAGCCATGAGGTATACACAAAATGAAGGATCTTAGGAAAGCTAGGGTTTGATCAATAATTGGGTTCACCAAATGATTTAATAAAATTTAAATCGTATATCAAAAGACCAAGATCAAATGGATATAATAGTTACAAATAAGATTTAGCATGAAAGAAACAAGAAAGTTTGAAATATAGGAGATAATAATGACTTAGCTTGTATTGGGAGATTTGGGTTGATTCTGGGCTAGAAATTGACTAGAAGAGGTTGGATTTGGGTACCGCAAGGTGCCCCGTTTGAGAAACTAATATCTAATACTTCTTTAGATAGGAGAGCCCATAGAAGGAAATGACCTCCCAAAAATTAATGCCTAAAATGGTTGCTATTGTCCCTACATCAACTTTGCTTCGGTATTTTCAGGGTCTAAACTTAGTTCCTTCATTTCAAAGTTTGTCACTCTAGATATTTTGTAGGGTTATTGTATCATACATGTTCCTATAAAATAAACATTGGCTACCTATACAAGCTCAAGAAAGCTTTAGATGAAATAAATAATGCATATTCTTGAGTCGAACTGACCTTGGTGGTCACCCCAATGTGATTGTCACCAAGTGTTGCACTACATTTCAAACTCTATGTAGTTCTTGTGAGTGTGTGATTTTAATTGTGTCCCTTGAAGCTAGGTTTCCCTTGTGTCAATCACACCAAGATAGTGGGATACAACTAATTTTCCCCAAGATGAATGTGTGAGATGGAATTCATAATAATCCCTCCTATGCAGTGAATAATAAACCCAAAATGCAGTCCTTGAGTTTCTCTTGTAGATGGTAGATAGAAATATTCATATCCCAAATAGTCCCACCCTTAATAATAGTTAGTAGGTTGTGTATATATGACTTCCTTGTTTGAAATTTGACACTTAGTGACACCAAAAGATAACCTAGGTCATGAGATAAAGATAAGAAAAGACCCAAAATAAAGAAGAAACTGACAAGTTGGAAAATAAAGTAAGATGGAAAAAAATGCCCATAAGGGACACTAGCACCAAGGTAGTAATGTCATAGGTATGCGATTGTCCCAAAAGCTAAGAAATACAAAAACACCAAGAATGGGGACATGTATCCCTGTGACACCACCAAAACATATACATGCAAGAAGTAAGAGGAAAATTCACAATCAAATCCATTTGAAACTAGTAAAGAGGACTGAGAAAAGGTGTCACTTATGTCTAATATTCACATTGGAAATCATGCATATAACAACATACTAGAGGTGTGATGTAATGGTAGTAAGTGCATATTTTTGCCTACAAAATGTTACATATATTAAGGTAAAATTCATTATCAAATAAATCACACTTAACAAGCACATTGAAAATACGAACTTGGATATAAAATGGGTGAGCATTGTCGATTTTTTTGGGAATGAACAATAGACTCAAGAGCTTATGTTCTAGATGAATATGTATGGGAGCTATGATAGCTAGGAGATGTGGGTAAGCTAGATACATGTTAATAATGATCCTTGAGAGTCATCATGATGAATGAAATAGATTGAAATCCATAACCAAATAAAGAAAATGTAGTCATGAAATCATGCACTTAATATTATTATTATATCACCAAGTATGTCGCTTTATATATGGATCTTGCGTAAGAAAAATATTCACCGATGAAAAAATCCATTATCCATCCATCTGTCTTGTTGGTATTTACCGATATTGGTCTTGTACATTTTTCACTTATTCGCATAGTTATGATCGAGTCTCGGTAATTCCTATCAGTCGGTACTCACTCAGTTGTCATCATTAGTCTCTAACTAGGGTGCCTAGAGAGGGATTAAGGCATATGGGGCGCCCTAGTCCTCATTCTAGGCATCGTGGTCCCCATCACAATTGGTTTTTTTCCATTTGAAGTTTGTCTTTTTAGTTTTTCCTCTCATCTCCTGAGCTACTAGTCGACATGTTGGGTCATCGGTGTCAAAATTTGAGCAAGAGATCCCTATATAAACACAACATTCATACTACCTTATGGGAAAACTATTTCTATCAAGGTCTATCTATCTACATAGAGCAAGGGACTGTATTTGGGCATTATTTTGCATCACACGCGCATAGCAAGAGGAGTCTATTATTTTTATACCACACATCTTAAATTTTATCTAGCTAGTGCGATATCTCTATGTCATTGGCGCTAGGGAAACCTAGGCACATCATTGCAGACATAAGCACACATAACTACATTGGGTCTGAGATGTAGTGCAAAACTCGATCATAAGTACATCTATTTAGCAGTAAGGACAGTCCGACCCCTTCATTTGCATCTTTATTTTTTAGGATTTGATGCTTTTGTGTGGGGTTTTATAGGTGATTCTTCATTGCAATTTTACAACGACATCAACGAACCAAGTGTGACATTTACACAACCAAAGGAGAAGTGTTGTGAAGACCTAACAACCATATTATGATCATATTCTGAGCTATTTCACAAACCAAGGCATCCATATTTCATACCATGGAACCCACATGCACCTCTATCCCTCTTCGGATGCCCCATCTAGCGAGATCTACCTCTGCTATAATTTTAAGATGATTTTTGCAATGCTTTGTTCCATCATTCCTTCATTATGTTCATTCCCATATCACTGCAAGGTAAGTCCAATTTAGGTAAGTACATTCCCCTTTCATTTTATTTCATTTATAATATCAAATAAATTACTTAGCATTTATATTTCATTTGTATGTCATTTATCATAGTTGTATATTTCGATTTAAATAAAATTTTCAAATTTTATTGAATCAAAAACTCTAAAGTTACTAGGGTTAGGGATATGATGAAGCAAAATAAGGGATCATGTGGAAATCTAGGTTTCGATCAATAAGCAAGTTCAACAAATGATTTAAAAAATTAAATCTTTATCGAGAGGACTAAGATAAAATATATATAATAAGTAACAAGCAAGTATAAGTAATATTGAAATAGGAGTGAATTATCTTGTATTTGAAGATCTAGGATGTTTTTTTTTCTGAAACCGAGTAGAATAGGATGGATCTGGACTAAGTACATTTTTTCTGAGAACCTAGAATCTGAAACTCCCTCAGATAGGACCTCCTAGATAGACAAAACACCGCCCAAGCACTAGTGTTTGAAATGGTCACTAGTGTCCTAGGAACAACTTTAGATTTGATCCTTTTAGGTTTTGATCTCATTTTATTCCTTTCGTTCTTTGTTGCATCCATATCCTTGTATGGTTCCTATGTCAAAACTAAACAAACAAAATAAAACCATAACTACCTATAAAATCCTGAAGTAAACATTAGATGAAAAAAATAATGCATATGTTTGAGTCGACCGAGTTCAATCGTCACCCCAATATGATTTTCACCAAGTGTTACACTACATTTCAGACTATATGTAGTTCTAGTGTGTGTGTGATTGAATTGTGTCCCTCAAGCTAGGATTTTCTATTTTTATTTGCATCAAGATAGTGAGATACAACTAATTTTCCCCAAGATGAATGTGTGATATGGAATTCATAAATAACCCCTCCTATGTAGTGAATAATGCAGCCCAAATACAATCCTTGAATGTTTTTCTTTTCCCAAGTAGTAGATAGTAAGTAATAGCCCAAGTTGTCCAACCCTTAATAATAGTGAGTAAGTCATGTATATATATGACTCCCTTGTTTGAATTTCTTCATTAACAACTAAAAATGCCGACCTAAAATGATGGGTAGTAATTTAGAAAAGATAACAAATGATGTGGCATTTCAAATTTAAGGAAGGAGGGAAAATGACAGAAGTTCCCAAAGGAGACAGTAGTGCTTGGACGCCACTGTCCTTGCTGAGTGGTGCTTTATGGGATGCTTGAAGGATATAATAGTAAATATAGATTTGGGTCACATGTTTTCCAATGTCCAAAATTAAAGTAGTCATTCAGAGAAAAGTAAATGATAAGAGTATCAAAAGGATAAAGAAATGTAAAATCAAAACAAGTGTTGTTAATGTTTATTTTTATTTCTTATGAATCATGCATATAATGACATACTTAGAGGCATGATGTAAATATTAAGTTTGATTTTGTGTATATAGTATGCATACTTTGAGTGGTTCACTTACTTGGGTCTCTTTTAGTTAATCGATTTTATCCTAGATTCTATTTCACAAGGAAGATCCATTTACATTTCTTCATAAGAAAAATTCCCCCATATGGGGTATGAGTTACTCCCTAAGGTGGTGTACAACTCTAGTTCGAAAGACCATATGTCACTATGTTCATAAAATATACTAGGTTTTATTTCTCAATTAAAAAAAGATTCATCTACACACTATACATTACATACAACCCTTGTATGTACATGTTAATACATGACTTAACAATGGTCAACGAAAGATTAGTTTCAAATTTATAATTTCTTTTTTTACATTGTAAGATCATCTTTTATGAAATCAAATAACATTATTACTTCATAACACTTTGACGTTATCTTTATTTCCATTATTCAAAATTACCATGACATTCTCTTATGATCCTACTAACACCCCCTTTATACAGGTTGTCAAATACTAGCTACCAAGTCCTGGGGTTAGGCAATTATGTCAATTTGGAGTAACTACCCAAAAGTTCCTAGAGTTTCAACACCCTAGAAGATTAAAAAAGATGAGGCCACTAAATATCACCTATAAGTGGATATACCATCCATCACTAGCCTATACATAAGTCAAGTAGTTTACCCAGAAAAGGTTAGGATTTTTCCCACAGATCATGGTGTCAAAGAAATACAATTTGAGTTGAATTTTGAATAGGGTTAAAAACACCTTTTCAACTTAATTAAGCACCTTCCCAATTTAAAATCTCTATTATGAGTATTGGGAAATATGATAGAAGAACTAAAAGTGGCATACTAGAGTACGCAAGATTCATAAGACATGACAACGAAGGGTGAAAGGATTAAAGGGTTGGCACAAGCCATATTATCAACATCAAACACTTACTTTTCAATATTATGACACAAAAAGTTTCCAATTTTAATTTCACTATCATACAATCATGAAAAATTACAAAAATTTACCATAGTAATCATATACACAACTTTCAATGAAATTTGAACTAGAAGTACAATATAGTATTTCTTCATCCCATTAAATTCACACACATACATGCTAATATTGAATTTTCTTCCTTCATTAGTACAAGTACAATTGTTAAAATAAGTTAATTTTCTAATTCCATCAAGATTACACTTTTTAGAAATAAAAACTTTAAACTTAGATTTCCAACATTCATCTTAATTCTCACACGCCACCTGCAACCTATCAAATTAGTGTAAACATGGTCAGTGAAATAAGTTTGGCATGGAATTCTCCTACGACTAAATTTTTTCTCATATACATAATTTTCCATTTACAATGAATTCAAACACTTGTACGCAACAATAGAGGGTAAGAAACACAAATCATTTTCATTTCATTTTCAAGATAGAGAGCGGAGAGAGAAAACACCATATTTCCCACAAGCAATTTTCACAAAACAAGTGATGTAAGGAAGATCAATACGAGTCATGTGATTTTTTCAACATGTTTTCCAATAGTTATTCAGTTAGGAGGTCTCACGACATTTTTTCGTTATTTTTGCAAGTTTATAAGAACAACCCATTTAGCCAAAGTGGCCTAGAAGATGAGTTCGAAATCCATTTTCCAAAAAAAAAAAAAACACCATGTGTTAATTTACATCTACTCTCCTATCTATAGGAAAACCATTTAACTTGAAAGAACTCAATTCTAAAAATGAGGGTTCAAATGGTGACTACCTTTTCAGAGCTACTTATCATAATTGTGTCAATTCATCATGGTTGCCAAATGATTGGAGGCCTACAAAACCCCTCATAAAAATATCTTCCCAGATTAATTTCTCAAAAGTAATGATTTATTTTAAGTGTCCTATAGAATTCTATAGGTTTGTGGTGATATTATTTTATTTCTCAATATGTGGGCGTAAACATGATCCAAAACTAAACTTAATATTCAACTTTTAGTAGTTTTTCAACGTTGCGAAATGGCCAACTAGGCTCATAGACACGTGGTGTTAAATGGTCAAACAAACATCTATAGTAATTCTATAGGTTGATGTGACTTCCCACATCACAAAGGAACATGATCAAATCTTAACTTTCTTTCTATGGGGTTTGGAGAGGTTTTTTTACGTCATTGAAAATCATGTCTTATTAACTTTTACAAAGTGTACAAGTGGCATGTTATCACAAAAACTCAAGTTAAAACTTTTCATATTGGAGGCTTCCATTTTCCTATCTCATCATCTAACTTTTCCATTGTTATATGACATGATTCGGGGAAAGATTAAAACTCAAAATAATCCTTGCAATTGTGTAACAAATAAGGTAATTTATAATGATTATGCTACAAGTCATTTTAATTTACCAAAAACAAAATTCTTCTTTTATTTTATTTTCATTATCAATGAGAAGAGAAAATATATAAATGTGGAAAATAATGCTTTAGTGGATGTCCATATCCCATTCCAAAGCTCCCTTTGTTGGCCATTGTGTCTTAGTGTTTTCATTGATTTCAAATCCATTTATGGAAAAGGGTGTGTATATGTCATGTGATTATCCATGAGGTGTCTTTCAATGTCTAACATGAAGGTTGATTGGTAGTGCCTAGTTTTGGTGAAGTTGTTATAGTGTCTAGGCATGGTTTCGGGCATAGTGAAAGCATGGATGGTCATTGTATAATTCCTAATGGATTTCATGAGGTCAAGTAAGGTCCAATATAGGTCTCAAGAGTTTCCAAGTGTCTATATGAGGTCATAATGGCCATTTCATGGTTTTTCATGATGTGAAGTGGTCATTTTAGGCCTATTCCTAGTCCTGGAACTTGTGGTTGGTGACTTGATAAATGGACTAAGATATTCATGTTCAAGCATGGTAGGATAATAATGATGGTTTATATGACATGTATGATTAGTTTCATGTTATTATTGATAAGTATGCTAATGTTTCATGGTCCTTGGGAAGAAAGAAGGTGAAGAAAAGCTAAGAAAGCATAGGTAAGTCACTATGGCTAGAGATTTTCAGGCCTATTTGAGCAAGGTGGTGAGTTTTGTCAGTTATAGTATGTTGTCATGATGTTTCATGACAAGTTTCAGGTTATTATGTTGAAGAAATTTCAAGTTATGTGGTTTTTGGTAAAACTGGGTTGAGAAGAAGCAAAAACTAGCTCGAATTGGCAACTTCAAATGCTCACCTACTCTCATAAACTTTTCATGGGACCCATAGGTTTTGGGGGATGATTTTTCATTGATCTAAGATTGTTTTTCAAAAATAATGAGGTCATTTTATCGTCAATTTTTATGAACAATCGTTAAGAAGTTAAGTTGGTCAAAACCCTAGCTAAAACCCTCATAGCATAGTGATTGGAGAAAGATGAATTTTTTGAGACCTAAATGGATTATAAAATCTAGTTTGATGACTCAAGGGTATATAGAATTTTTCTAATCTCATTTTTGCATAGGTTTCATGTTCCAACTATTTCATGAAGAGAGAAAACCCTAGTTTTGTGGGTTTTACAGTTTCAAGGTTGAGATGGAGGTTCCAAGATGAAAAAAATTGTTATATAATCCTTTATAGAAATCCATGAAAAGTTTTATGGAATTTTATTGGATAATTTTTGATATAAATGTGCTCAAATTAAGCCTACCAAATTTGGCCTTAAGGGTTAAAATGTTAGTCTCTTGGTTTGAGTAGTGTTTGATCATTTTTCTTGTTGTTGATGCATATGATGGTCATGGATAGTTGATTATTACCTTATATGATTTGAAAAAGTTTTTGGTTTTATATGGTGAAGTGATTTTTAATTGAAGACAAAATGGCCTAGCAAGCCCTAGTTGGTTTGCTAAAGAAGGAGATTGAAACAAGTTTTTGGGTTATTTTTATCCACATGCACTTTTCTTATCGGTGCTTGTGTGTGTGGTACAAGTTTCCATGACATTTTACAGGTGGTGTTTGATCTTGGAAGTTAATTTGGAATTTTTGGAGAAGGTTTGTCTCAATATTGATTCTTGAGCCCTTGGAACCTAAATGAAAAGTTACGGACATTGGCTTGGTTCAAGGCCTTCCAATTTGAGTTGTAAGATAAAGTAAGTTGTTCTAAAAATTAGACTCGGATAAATTTCCAATGGTATATGGTTTTTTTCTTGATCATTTTATTTAATAAGTGAACCATCTCTATTTTGAAGACCTAAGATTGGGGTCTTGGAGTCACTTTGGAGCAATTACGAGAGTTTGAGTTGTTTGGAGGTCATCCACTTTGATTTGGATGAAAATGTGAGTTGTTATGGAAAGTAGACTCGGATACCTTTCGATGGTATATGACTTAAGTCATGATGATGATATTTTATATGACAATTTATTCTTTCTTTAAGACTAAATTTATGGGCATTGAAGACCTAGTTTTAATTGCATGCTCCTTGGTGTCTTTAATAGTGGAGTTGAATGTTTCGTTACTTCTTGTGATTTTTGGTGATGTTGAGAAAATTTACCTAGCCTCTTTGGATCTGATGGAACTATGAAAAATGTGTTTGAGGCATTTGGATATGTTGGATCATTCATTAGATATTGGAGTGCTTGTTTTGGGCTTGTTTGGAAAGCCTTGGGCTTGTTCATGTTGTCTTGACCCCTAACGACCTACTATGATCATTTTACATGATTTATATGACTTTATTCTTATTATTTTGATTTTTGATGACCAACCTACTTGGTCATGTCTGACTAGGTGTGTTTTAGAGTTGAGATTTGTTTATAAGCAAGTGTAGTGGTTCATTTTGAACTAGTTGTTGGAGCCGAGCCTAGGAGGAAAATTGTGACCTCAAGGGGTTTGAAGAAGAGTGTTAAGGGGTCATGGAAAGATCTTATAATATGTATGAATACCTTACAAAGTTTTAGGATCATATGTGTAAGATGAATTTACGCATTCATCCCATGAAGAAGAGAGATTGAGCGAGTTTGGAGAGAGCTTGTTTGGATGAGGGTTTGGTGTGTTTGGAGCTGAAATTGGATCACAATAAGTTATGTGAGAAGCATATTTTATGTGATCATTAATTTTCAAAATATATTATGATGAGTCATATTCATAGGAGTGCTTTTTCTGAGTAATATCATAAAAGGTTTAGGGGTTGGTGCTCCTTCCTTGTGGAGCTGGTGCCCCACTAAAAAAATATTGTAGGGTATGTAATATTCTTGCAAGTCCTTTCCTTGAGTAATAGAATAAATGGTTTCGATGGGTATTCTTCCCCTTGAGGGTTTCCCACTTATATTTGTGTCTTGTGTACTCTCTCTTGTGTTATCATATTGTGAATGGTTAATACACATCTAATATGTTCATGTATAGTTATGAATGATGAATGCTAATACATGGTAATTGAAGTTAAAGTTTTGAAGGATTAATTCACCCCCTTAGTCCATTATGCTTCTAACACCATTTTGGTATAAACATGGAGGATGTTGGAAAAGGTGTGGAGTATGGCATTACACCTTTCAAAGGCATTTGCTTGCAAATTCTAAAATCCATTTTAATAAAAAGAAAATCATTTTGTTCGGACTCAGCAATCATTACAGTCTACGACATCACATTTCTTCCTAGAATTTTGTCAAAAATTTCATGCCTTGTCTTTGCGTCTTCATTTTGCATATAGGTATGTTATAATAGTTAAGACTACAACATCGACAAACTTCCCTTATCCTTTTATGCTTTGATGATCCGCATACATGACAAAATTTCCCATTGTAGTGTAGGCTCGAGAGGATATTGGAAAAGAGTGTGGAATCTCGATTTTACACATGCCCATTGCATTTTCTTTAAGGTTTCAAGACATTTTCAAAAACCCAACTTGTGCTTCTCTTGCAATCATAGCTTTCAAGCAAGCACCACATGTTTAACTAAAAATGGAAAATAAAGGTTTAGAGCTTCCTCTAAACGATCGGTGTGTCATAATGCGTCATCTAAGCAAACAACTCCATACAACCACCACATGATTGATTTCATATTAATGATAAATTTTAGAGTTTCCTATCTAAATGGTTGTGTAGCCAAGTGTATGGTCCCACATTTTGTATACATATCTACTACGACATCCCCTCTATAACGTTTGAGCTTTGTGAATGTTTAACCCTATTATAATGCTTCCACATTTTGTACACATGCTACAAATATGTTGGTAAGGGTTGTAGAGGATGATTTTGCACCTGCCACTTTCATTTGTTCTAGAGATTCCCATCACTCCTTGACAACTCCTGCCCATTATTTCTCAAAGACATACACCCATCTTTTGCACAATCAGGAAATTATTAGGTAAAAGTTATTGGCGGAAAAAAATTGGGATTTCCTAAGATCTCACATATTTCATGGGATTAGATTTTATTTTGTTTTTTTACATTTTTCCAAATCAATATAGACAGAAAATCACGCATTTGTGTACATTTCTAGGTCCTAAAAGCATGCTAGCATTTACATGATTCCTAAGAAAGAAAACTAGTGGTTTACAACTATCTTTGGCCTCTTTAATGTTTTTCTTTTTTTTCTATTTGGTCTTACACGCCCTACAACCGAGTTGGGATTTTACTAATTTATCTTTTATGGCTTCAAACACTAGCACCCAACCAAGACAACATCACTCAGGCGCCCCTATTCCCTTTGGGTGCCCTTGACCCTTTTCTCCCTTACTCAATCTTTTTAGGTATTTTTTATAATTTGGGCATATTTTTCACTTATGGGTCATCCTTCTAGTTGTCAATTACTGAAATTAAAATAATGGAATCATGTAAATGCATATTCATGTGTTCAAAATAAAGGACCAAGCACTAAACATTACTATCATCACCTCATCTTGAATTCAAAAGGCATCAAAATCACTCCAAGGCATCCATCTAGCATTCATTCAAAGGATAAGGGTTACATCAACTCTGCATACACTACATAGGAAGGGGAAGTTAATTTTATTCTATTCACACATGTTATACATTTCTACATTTTAGCTACATCTTGATATCAAGTGCAATTTTCACAAGGGCATCCTAGGGAAAACTTTATACACACACTCACAAGAACTACATGGAGTCTCAGATGTAGTGCAGCACTTGGTTGTAATTTAACTCTCGGGGTGACCGTTGGGGTCATTCCGACTCCCGTTATACATTTTTATTTTTAGGTTTGATGTGATTTGTGGGATTTTTCTCGTGAAATCTTATTTTACAGAGTTACAAGTACCTTTGGCATTCAAGGAGAAACTCTCAGGTGATCAACAGGGAACAACAATGAAGACCATGTGACACCCCGTAAAGCATATCCTAAGATCTTGTCAATCACCAACACCCGTAGTGGTATTTAGTGCCAAGACACTTTTGTCCTTATATGGGCACCCATGTTTGACTTCATTCCTACATTTTAGAATTTACAGCGTGTAGTAATGACCTTCTTCCCAATCCATTCATCACTTTTCCTAGCCTAGATCAATTCTAGATCGAGTGTAAATCAAGTAAGTCCTCTCTCCTTATTTTCTTAGGGTTTTCATATTTACATCTTATTTTTCTTGTGTCGTTTTTGTATTTCAATATTTATATATCATTCATTTCAATATTGACTCTAATATTTATATTTAATTCGACTAAATTAAATCGTTTTGTTAACTCGTCGATCGAATCCAACCTTCCTTGTAGGGTTTTTCTTTTATGCCTGTCACCCGTAGTGGTCATTTTGGTTCCTTCCTCCCTCTATTCATAAATATTCTAAGGAAACGACTAAATTTGAAAACTCCTTTGCTAACTCTAGTAATGTTCCTCTAGAAAACATTGAAACCTCTGATAGCAAAAAAATCTTACGATGAGGACACTAATGTTGATCAAGAACAATTAGAAAAACTCACTAATTTTTGTCAAGATTTACATGTTAATCCTTTACATATTCCACATGTTCTCAATGCTTTACTTGCTTCCAAACACTCTCAAGATGTTACTTTTATACCTCTTATAGGTTCTTCTTCGGTTTTCATGGCATCCACCCAACCCCTTAACATTCCTACTTCCATTCCTATTTCTATTGTTCCCCTTCTCCATATCAATGCTTCTAATACACAACCTGGTTCCTCTTCCAACACCCATGACCTAGCTTCTTTATATCAAGACTTACAAGTTCAAATCATCAATTGCAATTATGCAAGTTAATTTGTGTGCCTCTCCATCTCTTGATTCCTCCTTACTTCAACTTTGATATATACCGTGCAAATAATATGAACTCCGAAAGAAAATAGATCTCCTTATTTTTTACTAAATAATTAATTACAATGTTTCCTAAATAGGAAAACAACTCCCAACTCGAGTTGCTAAGAAAACTCTAACTAACTCTAACTAAATCTACTCTAGGTGGCGGAAATTACTATTTTTAGCAGTTTACTAGAACTTTCTATTCTTAGTAAGTTCGCATGCTTATTCGTACGGGCACAAAAATTTCCACACATCTTCTACATCCTTAAATTAGAGGAATTTCCAACTTTCTAACTCATAATGCAACTAATAGACTAAAATTAACTAATGCCCAAAAATAGGAAAAAACCTGAACTATAACTTAAATCCTAATTTTCGGCCTCAAGATGGTGGATTTAGGGCTGAAAACATGTCAAAAACTTTCCCAACTAGTAGGGCTTGTTTTTGCTACGTTTTTCTCATCGAAACGTGTGGTTTCAAAAAAATGGACTCAAACGGACACCCAGAACTCAAGTTATGACCTTGTCAAGTTTTTGCTAATTCGCGGCTCACTTTTGCACCCGTCATTTTTGCTTATTCACTTCCTCTAAACTTTGTCACCCCTATGATGCCCACCTTCAATGGCCATGGTGACCCTTAAGAGCATCTCATAGCTTTTCATGTGGAATATCTCTATTATGTGGATGAACATACATTACTAGCTAAGTTATTTCCTAGGAGTATTTAGTATTATGCCATGCGTTGGTTTTATGATCTACATGTTCATTCGGTAACTTCTTTCATGCATCTATCCAATGATTTTATTTCTCACTTTTCAATCAATATCGGCACCAATATCTCTTATGCACAACTCACTCAAATCAAAAAAATATCTAATGAGCATCTAGCAAACTATGTGTTACATTATAAGAACAATCTAGCTAAGATGACTAATGTGCTTGTTGATTCAAAATTACAAGATCTTTTTGTTCAAATCCTTTTACCACCACTTCAAGAGAGTGTTATATTTGAGACATCTCCTTCATTTGATCAATTATGCCATATGATTAAAATGCATGAATTCAAACTTCTATCTATGGGCAAACTCAAGTATCATGATTATCCTTCATCTTCTTCTAATAAATTTCAAGCTAAATCAACATTCAAGCCATCTCCTAAGCCTATTGAAGAAAAGGAAATTGTTAATGTCATCTCTCCACCTGAAAAGCTTCAATGGCAACCTCCAAATCATACTTTCACCAAATTACCATATGCACCTTGGTTTCTATTGCCTCAACTCCTCGAAATAAATCTAATCACTCTTCTACTACCACTTAATCTTGATCCATCTCACCCCCGTGGCCGTAATTATGATGAAAATGCTAAATTTGATTATCATCAATACATTGGGCATTCTATCGATTGTTGTTTCAAGCTCAAGAAAATCATTCAAGATCTTATTGATAATAATTCACTCAAGCTCCTTGAGCCATCTTCTTCTAAATCGGTCAATGATAACAAAAAGCTAAAAATATTTAATGACCCTTTTCCTAAGCATGACACACAAGCTTTTGATTCTTCTATTAATCATACATAAAGTGTTGTTCCCCCTCTTTCATTAGGGCCCCTTGAGTTCCTTGTCACTTCTTGGTGCATCACCACCAGCCATTACATTTTAGATCATGATTATCATGTTAAATTTACTTGATTCATTACATATCAACGCTTATATCGGTTCATACACTGTCAATAACACCATGATCTATCCAACGGATCCTATTAATGTGTGCTCAATTACACTTCTTATGGCTATCAAAATTTTAATATATGTTATCACATATCAGTTCCCAACTCTTTTTCTACATCAGGGTTGTTAGTTACGGTGGGCCTCTTACCAAGCTTATGCCATTTCTTGTGGCATTTTCAATTGAAAGTTGTGACATGCTATTAGGTCTTCCTTGGCTCCACGTTGCTCAATCTATTCCCTTCATGAATCATTTGTGTCTAAAATTCATTCAAAATAAACAAGTTATCACTATTAAAGGTGTTCCACCATGCACACCATTTCCTAAACCTAGTCTTGATGATATCCTTCCACCAGCTACAACATCTAGGCCTTTAGGGCCTCTCAAATCTAAAGCACATTCAATACCTAGTTTTCCTATTCACACACATCATACTTCATGACATTTTCATCATCATCAATCCACTATTCCACCTCGTCGGCCTAAGTCCCCTACTTAGGCAACCCCTTCACATAGGTGTTCACCACCACCTTCACCACATAGGTCTCCTTCACATGTACATCATTACTCTCATACTCCACCAATCTTAGAGCATCGTCACATGCCTTTATCTCCTCGGATATCGGGTGGAGGGCCCTTTCCCTTCACTATTGTTGGATAGCCTTTTATCCTTTTTACACTTTAGGGCATCACACTTTCTCCCCCTCCCTTAGCTTCATCAGTTGTCTATCCTTTATACTATCATGATATTGTGCTTCACACTTAATCTTTCTCAATACTATTACACATTTTGATACATGTAATGTATTGACAATACCCTATGATGCACTCTAGTTCCATAGTTCATACTCTATGGTTGAGGATCTAAATCTGAAATGAACCTCACCACATTCACTCTTGACACTCTACGCTTCATGATCTATCCTTCTAGCGCATAGTCTCACACCATTTCTCGATGACACACTCTTGTTCTATGGTTCATTCTTGATTGTTGAGGGGTCTTTTATAAATGAACCTCATCTCATACACATCCACCGGGGGGCACACTTCTCCTCTATCTTCACACATTTCATACCATCCCATCACACTCACAAAATTTGCATATCTTGGTTGTGTTTACTCTTGATTTCTTATACTTACATGTATACTTTGTTTCCCATGCTAGATGGATATTTAGTATGTCAATATATTTTCCATATACACATGCGCGTTCACTTGGTCTTTTGGAGTGAATGCAAATCTCTTACAGGTCCTTACACATTGTAATTAAGTTTGGAATTGTACCTCTTACCAGTCCCACCAGGCTCTAGGGAATATACTTTTTCACACATTATAAGTGCTATCATTTCATCGTATACTACTTCTTATTCTTACTAGCACACTAGCACACTACTTTCCATTTGATACATACATGTCTTAACATAATTTTTATATTTCTAACATGCTAACGAGTGTTTCATGTCCAGGATTCACCTTACAGGACTATATGCCATCATGGTTGTCTAATACACTTTACTTGATTTTGCTTTCTATTGTATGCCATTATTTTTGGGCTTTGTGTTATGTATTGCTTGATCATTATTTGTAAGCTTTTGGCCTCTTCGGCCTTAATTGTCTTGTCACATTGTGAGCATTGTCTCATGTTTCAAACCCACCTTTCACGGTCTATCTTGTATGCACACTTGCTTGTTACATTGTCTTCTATTATATGCTAGTTTTTACTACTAACACATGTTACTAGTCACTTTGTTTACATGTGTCTTGATTTCCGCCATGCACATCCCCTACTCCCTGTAGGTATCATCTTTAGCACAACATCGTGTCCTCTCTTTTAGGCGTAACACTCCTACATCGTTGTATGCACCCCAAACAAGGGGGGCATAAATTGGGTGAAAAAATCACCCCATACAACAACTCAGAGCTACATCACAAGACTTTGAACAATACATAAACATAATAGGAACACAATCACAAAATGGCCCAGAACCAGACTTGGGTGAAAATCACAAAGACATACACTAGCACCCGGACTCACAAAGAATCACCTAAGATCTTGTTTCCTCCCATATGTCTAATGTCTTGGGGGCACACATAGTCATCTTATCATATCATCACAGTTCATAGAAGCCTTCAGAGTAGTTTTACAGATTCTGAAGCACAATTTGTCAGTCACATCATGCTTGTAATCTACTACAATAAATTTCAATCAGAACTAATTCGGGACAACAGAACAAATCAGGGACGTACCATTTGCAGTGGTGTTTATCAAATAGAGTCATGGAAGGAGAGTAACACTAGACCTCTCTCCCCAACACTCGAAAACTATTTAGTGTGAGATCACCCAAAAAACTTGCTCTTGGCGTGAAATCGTCCAAAAAATATCTCTACATAGTATTTTTAGGACACTTTTTCTAGCTTTACACACTTCTCAATCAAGTGCACATTTTCCTTTTTACCCACTTTTACATACTTATGCAAATTTTTCATAAACATGAATTTGACTACTCTTTCGCTCTTCTTTTGTAGGTCCATACTTAAAACACAACAAGAAACAACCTATAAAAATCACAACAATAGGTACAACACAACACATACGCTTCACCCCTAGGGTCACTTTCCTTTCCTAGTCTCCACGCTTCACTTTGCATCATTCCACACTTCACTTTTCCACTTGGTGCATTATTCGCCACACGCTCTACAAGATCACAAGGTATGCATCTCTTATCTACTTTACGTTATCGAGTATTCATTCAAAAAAATAAAGTGGGGAAAATGTAGACATAAAATCACACACTTAAGTACATTTCTAGGTCGTAAAAGCATACTAGCATTTACATGATTCCTAAGCAAGAAAACTAGTGGTTGACAAATATATTTGGCCTCTTTTCTATGTTTCTTGTTTTCTATTTGGTCTTACACACTCTACAACCTAGCCGGTATTTTACTTGATTTATCTTTTATGGCTTCAAACATCAATGCCCAACCAGAAAGCAAAGTGCCTGTGTGCCCATGTCCCCTCTGGGCGCCCCTGACCCTTTTCTACCTTACTTTCTCTTTTTGGGTCTCTTTTATCTTTTGGGCATCTTTTTCACTTATGGGTCAGCCTTCCAATTTTCAATTACGAAATTCAAACAAGGGAATCATATAAATACATAGTTATGTGTTCAAAATAAAGGACCAAGCACTAAACATTACTATCATCACCTAAGATTGCATTCAAAAGGCACCAAAAGCACTCTAAGGCATCCATCTAGCATCCATTCAAGGGATAAGGGTCACATCAACTCTATATACATTGCATAGGAAGGGAAGTTCATTCTATTCCATTCACACATGTTATACATTTCTACATTTTAGCTATAGCCCGATGTCAAGTGCAACTTGCACAAGGGCATCCTAGGGCACAATTTTTGCACACTCACAAGAACTACATGGAGTCTGAGATGTAGTGCAACACTCGGTTGTAAGTTCACTCTCGGGGTGACCACCGGGGTTAGTTTGACTCCCCATTCTACATTTTTATTTTTAGGTTTGATGTGGTTTGTGGGCTTGTGCGGTGAACTCTTCTTTTTCAAGTTACAGGTACCTTCGCATTCAAGAAGCGACTCTCGGGAGATCAATAGGGAACAACAACGAAGACCTTAAAACACACCAGAAAGAAGATCATGAGCTCCTATGCAATCACTAATGCCTAGAAGCAGTCTTGATGCCCCCTGTCCCCTGCCATTGTCGCATGTGTTTGGCCTCATTCACGCCTTTCATTATTTACAGGTGAGCAAGAATGAATGACCTTCTTCTTGGTTTGTTCATCACTTTTCCTAGCGCTAATCGGTTCCATATCAAGCGTAAATCAACTAAGTCCTCTTTCCTTCTTCTTTGCTTAGGGTTTTCATATTTGTATCTTAGTTTTCTTGTGTCATTTCTATATTTTAGTATTTATATAACATTCATTTCAATAGTGACTCTACAATATTTAGATTTAATTCAAATTAAATTAAATCAATTACCCACATAGCCTTCACATAGTCTATGTACATTCTCCCACCAAATCCTTTTTAAAGTTGTCGAGACACCTTTTCCTAAATCCTCCAAATTTTCCCTGATTGTTTCTAGGAATTGGATAATCATGTCAATATATACATTTATAGAGCTAGGATGGAGATTTTAAACACCTCTTTTTTAAATATATTGAGAGTTATCCATCTTTTCATGTGATACATGGGAATACAAACAACATAAGCATAGATCAATGTTCCAAGCAAAACCGACAAGACCGAATGTAAGGAAATTATTATGATCCAAGGGTGGGGCACTACATCAATACATTTTACAATTACTTCTATAATTCTAAAAACCTTCATTATATAACAAACATATAAACGACAAAAAAATTTAACATACAAATATATTAAAAATACGTTTGATTTTTTATTATACCCACATAAAAAATATTACCAATAATACTTCACTCTTTTTGTAGACCCGTGTTCTTTGTCACTTTGTATTTTTAGCTATAGTAATATTAGGTATATAATAGTCCTTGAAAAAGTAACCTCTTAAATTACTTATCTCAAGTTAGTACCTTAGATGTTAATTTATAAAAGATTAAATAAAAATGGAATTAATTGGCTCCAAAATTTGGAAATCAAATACAAATTTTGATGTTCAACTCCTTATTTAGAGAATGATTCGATGCAAGTTGCTTATAGTTGATAGGATTAAGCTCATTTGAAATATAAAGATTGCTTGTTTCTTTTATGAGAATGTTGTAACTCTTAAGTATTAAAGTATGTCTTTTAGACTTGCAACGATATTACATCTATTTGGAATCAAATTTAATATGATTGGTCAACATTCTATGAGAAAAAAATACTTGAAAAGTGCACTTATTGGTATTGGTCTTTCTTATAAGGTAATATCTAAAACTTTTAGACAAATTAGTCTCTAATATATTTGAAAAAATTGATGGGACATTTGTTTCTTCAACAACACTTTAAAAGGAGTTGTACATTGACTTTACTACATCTTTCTTTTACAATATGTTGCTTTGAATGAGGGAATGTATACCACTCTCTAGTATAACAAAAACTTATTCAAACAATTAAATGAAGTACAACATCACACATTTCACATGTCACTTGGGTTGAAATGTAACCCAGAATCTTTGTCATTTCTTGATTTTGTCTTACTTGTAGGCACATTCCCTTTAGGGCTATACTTGTGTCACCGATTTAACTTTGTGAAATATATATATACCTATATTATATTTCTTGTTGCATTTGACTTTTGTATAATGTACATTTATGTGGAGCTCATGTGACCAAGAAGAATACAAAACTCACGGTCACCTAACATTAAAAGGTACATAATACATCCATTCTAACCACCATGTAATTGTGCCCACCTAGTTAAAGGGCTAAGTCAACAAGGTGCAAATCAAAAGGTCCCTCGACAGAGACTTTCAGGATTTTGATTTGACAAGGGTTGTGCATACGTGTCAACCTAATTTTCCTCTACTACAATTCATTATTTTCTATGCTTAAAAATATTTGACAATTTTTAATTCCAATTTGAAATAAAGTTTAGCGATTAAATTTTTTAAAAATAAATAAATCGATATAATCAATTTTCATTTTTCCCCTTGAAAATCATTTCCCAAATGATAATCAAAAATCTGAATAACACTTGAAGGACATTACCGTAATCACATAACATTTGAAGGACTTTAACGTAATGACCTATTTTCCCAATTCACCACGTCCATGAATGTGTGTAGTTTCTCTTTAAAAGAAGTAAAAAGTTCCTCATAAACAAACCCTTTCATAACTTTTAATAATCTTTTCTGATGGATTAGATAACTCTCATGGTCCCAATTCCAAACAATTTTTATTTCCAAACTCCAAAACATCAACGACACAGATCCATGTATTTAAATGCAAAGGGAACGCTAACCGTTGGATGCTGCAGTTAAATAGACCCCGCTAATTTCCTTCACAAACGTTAAAGGCGGTGAAACTGTCCATATCTCAACAATTTTATCCGCGGTCAGCTGAACCAACAGACATACACATCAAGGGTTTAGTTAAAGGGTTTAAGTCAAGGAGGTGCAAATCAAAGGGTCATTCGGCAGAGACTTTTAGGGTTTCGATTTGACAGGGGGTCGTGGGTAGGTGTTAACTTAATTTTCCTCTACTACAATTTATTATTTCTACGTTTAAAAGTATTTGACAATATTGAATTCCAATTTGGAAGAAAGTTTGGCGATTAGTTTTTTTTTAAATAACTAAATTGATATAATCAATTTTCCAAAAAAATTGTTAATTGAACAAAAATATATCATAAAAATGTTATAAATTGCAGGTCTATTTTTCGGATTACTTTGATATAATATTTAAATAGTATAAATATTGAAAGGAGAAGATTTGCAAGAAAGAATGTCGGATTGATTTTCCTAATGGTCCATAACATCAATTTTTTAAATCATTTCTCATAATTTTCTGAAAAACTTTTCCCATCACCAGTAAAGATTATGTAAGTTGAATTATAAAGAGTATAATTGGTGATAAGACTAGTATAGATATCTTAAATACATCTTATCAATTTTGAGGTATGTATTTAGTTATGCTAGATATTATTATATTTTGATTGACTTCTCTAAGAAAAAGGAAAAAACATATAAGTGACAGTCTAATGGGAAGTTAAATTTATGGATGAATTGTCATGTGATGGTTAAATGGATGTCAAATTTAATATCAAGAATAAAAGTGAACAACTCATTCCATTACATCATCGGTTGTCATTGTAGGAGCACCTCTCGGTGTAATAAGAGAACAATAATGTTTAGGGTTTGAAAAATAGAAAATAAAGTAAGGAACAGCGAGTGTAAGAGCAATTCTAACAAATTCAAAGGAGAATAAAAACTCAAAAGGATGTACAACTCTATTTTGAGGAAGAAACAACATGAATAAAAGAAACAATCCTCTGGAGTGCAAAGCATTGTGGAAGCAAAGTCTCTAACAAGATGTTCAAGAAGACAAAACATCTCTAGAAAGAAAAGAGTCGAGCATTTATAATCCTCGTAAGCCATAAAGGTCTAAAGAGAGTTATATGATCCCTTAAGGATGTATTGAAATAGTGCCCCCGATCTCACAATAAGAAGAACATTTGAATCCAAAATAAACTTCGATTTCAACCTCCATGGAACAAATTTGACAAATACGATGCACCTAAGGGATATGGTGATTAATCTTTATACAAAGGTGTTGTAAAAAAACCTTGAATTGTGTTGATGCGACTCACAAACCGCAAAGTAATTGAATTATAGTATAACTTGAACATTGGATGAGCCCATGGATGATCTCATCCTCAAAGTGAATATTTGAGCTACAATAGTGTTGAAGCCTTGAGAAAGATATTCTCAAGGCTCTAGCCATCTGAATTGTAGGTAGGTTGTATAGATCTCAAACATGAAGACATTATTTATCTCCATTCTAATTAGATGCAATGCATCTTGACTGAAAATTTATGTGGGGGAAGTTCATTCATGTCAATATCTGCAAGGCCTAGAAAAGAAAAAGATTTCGCATACCAAACAAAGTAGATCCCACATTTTTCTAGTTGCGTAGATGATTTGAATGCTTGTTATGGATATTTAAGAAATTCAACAAAAGATTTTTCTATCTATGTAAGCTCGTGTCTCATAGTCACCACTTGAAATATCACAACAATAATGAGAGGGTTGTACCAAATTTTGAAACAATGATGTCTTTAGGAACTAATATTTTAGCACTAACATGTTTGTATAACATGGAGCTAAGAGCTCTTTCAATTCATCTTCGATCAACATTCTAAGGTAGGGCCCCCAAGTTTCCACCATGTATAGAAGAGTAAGTGTAATAAGTGAGTGAAATATACAAAGATATGTCTAGATATCCTTAAATTAAATTAATAAGAATTATGGTTCCATAAGAATTTGCAATAAATCCCTCATTTGTATTACTACTAATAAATTCATCTCGCATGATTTTGATTGTATGATACATATATCACATATAAGTTCATAATATGAATTGTGTGTAGGGATATGTTCTTTCATCAAAACATATGTCAATTTTAGCATGTTTTGAACTCATCTAAATGTATTTACACACAATTTTCCATATGTTCATCGAGTTGTTTTAAAGCACTTATTATCCATCTTAACTCATATCAATAATGTAATATTTATAAGGATATTAGTTGATTGAGTTAAAATTAAAATAAAATATTTTTACATATCCTTATGTTTACAACTAGATTTAATATTACTTTCATTATTTTGGTACGGTGTTATTGTCCAAAATAACTCTCCTAGTTATTTTGACAACTTACATCCCCATTATGACTCGGAGATCAATGTTGCAGGGTTACACGTACTGCTGGTTGTTTACTTGGCACAATTTCCTTGGTTATAGGTCCTAGCGTGCCCTCGCACGCTTTTGTCCCCTCGTGTGCCTTCCAATTTCCTTCTCCATCCATCTATCTTCTTCCATTTCCTTCGTGCACACTCCTCGTGCACATGCCTTCTTCCCAAAATCATTTCGCGCACCTTGCACACATACTATCTGACTTGGTTTCCCAATATGGCTAAGTCCCTTACGCATTTCCCAACACCCTACTTTTCTTGTTGCCACGCATTCCACAATTAAACGCTCGCGTCCCGCTTCATATTTGTCTCTTACATATATGTACCCTTTCCCTCCGCACGCATCACCTCTACACACCTATCCTTCGCTTTCCTCTTTCATGCCCCTTGCTTTCATGTGTGCTTTGTGCATCCACCCACACCAATCATTGTGCCAAGTGGCAACTGTTAGACTTGGGTATCTGACATGCAACCTATCGAGTGTGCAAATTAGGCGTCGAATCCTTGCAACGAGTCATTGCACGACACATGGCAAAAACAAAAAAATTACGAACAATTGGCCAATATTTTGGTAAATAAGTGTGTGCCACACATCTTGCATCTTCATTTGCACTTTGTAGACATCGAATCGCCATAACTTTTGCTACACAGAGCCGAATTAATGCATAGTTGGTCTTGTTGGAAAGTTGTTGACGTGGGCTACACTCCAGATCATTCAAATTCAAATATTGGCGGGATTTTGTAGGTGAGAAGTAGGGAAATGTGTTTTAGCCATTAATGCATAGGTCTAGTCAACCCAACCACCTAGATTTGATCTGATTTTCCCTCCTTCCTTATCCTACAAGAAAAACAAACATGGGGAGGCGCATCTAACAACATTACAGGTGGATTTGCGGGCGGTTATTGCTTTTTGGTGGTGGTTGAGATTTCAAATTCGAGTTTCCCTCTTCTTTCTCCTCCTCTTCTCTCCTTCTTCTATAAGAAGCGGATCTATTCTCACTTTGTAAAAATTTTGTTGGACCCTTTAGTTTGCTAAGAGCTTTGTTCCTTAGAATTTTTAAGTTGCAGGCCTTCAGATATGGCTCTCTGCATGTGGATATCGGCCTCATATGCCATTGTAATCGATTGTGTATTTTCTGGAAGCAATAGAAGCTTTGTTTTGTGGTTATTCTCTACCTTGCTCGTTCTTATTGTTTTGCATTGCCTTTCTTTTGCATTTCCTATTTGTTATGCTTTTTCACGTCCATGCAGGTTCATTTTCTAATTATGTCCCATGAAAATGAGTGTGTGGAAGTGTTTTCGACTGTGATACACATGTCTATCCTCTCTATGTGCATTCTCCTTCATTTTTTCTTAAAGTTAATTGTGTTCATCCCCCTCTTTCTAGTGTTATCACCTCCCTTAGATTAGTTTTCTATTTCTGCATATCCTTCTAACTTTGGTCCCTTGGCATGATTAGTTTAGGATTTGATTTCAGCATTAGGATTTGTTATATCGGTAGACATAAGCGGTGGAACCGGCCTTCTCTGGAGGTCTGTCTCAAGTGCACAAGGTCCCACAACTTGGACATAGTCCCATGTTTCCTCAACACACCAGTTCATCCTGATCTTGAACGGGTGCAAGTATGAGCTCCAACAATTTTTGGCATGCCTGGTGGGACAGTGCACTAAAAGCTTAAGTTTCATCGTCACTAAGCTATGGTGTGTGACTAATTGATTTTCATCCTTTGAAGGCTTGTTTCAACACATCTTGAGACTTTTGATTCTCATATCTTCTATTTTCAGTACTCTACATGTTTTTTATGAGAAGAGTGCATACCAGACAAAGTGAAGCAGCTGAAGAGTCCTTTGAGTACCTCCAACTTTCTCCGGTAAGAACATGCGAAAAGCACCACACACGCATCTCCATCTCTAGCGCACCGTGCAAATTCTACACCACCTTCTGGTAGGCCTTCCTTGCAACCTCGCTAGAGTTCTAAGACCTATCGTAATGACATCACAATAGAATCAAGAAAATCAAAGTTTTGTTAATTATAATGGTAGTCCCCTTGCTCTTAATGCTCAAAATCCTATTCTAGCATCTACACTTAAGAGTATTTCATTCTTCACTGGGGAAAATCATACTACTCACTTTGAACACATACAAGTTATTAAACAAGATGTGGTTGTTAGGCTATTAGCTTCTTCATTCAAATGGAGATATTTGTAATGGTTCAAGAGTCTAACAGTAGGGTCAATTCATAATTGGAGTCAATCGGGACAGCCCTTTCCAATCAGTTTAGAGAAAAGGTAGATAACCTCTCTCTACTTGAACAATTAACAACCATAAAGAGGGATCCCAATGAGCTCATGGAAGACTTTAACTTCAGATTTCAAAAACATGGGAGAGGATTCCAGCCCAGTAAGACCAACTCCAGAAGGCACTTTCCTTTACTTTTTAAGGGGTTTAAATTATAATATTTTTGTCATGATCCAATCCAGGGGCTGTAATATTGCTTTGGGCCTATGCATTAGCTATTAGGGCTAAGAACTGTCTAATTCAGGCAGGAAAGTTAGCTCTATACTACTAGTGCCCTTATTCTTATAAATTCCTCAAGTGCCTCGGCCTTGTATGGCCCCTATTCCCAGTACGGCGCACATTAAGACTTGTTACATCCACATCCTATTCTCCCACGTAGCAAAAAGGGGGTAAAGAAATGAAGGCCCTAGTTAGAAACTTGTAGTATATCTGCGCCAATGCCTTACGTGCACAAGCTTGTAAGATTCAAGCTACTTAAAACGATGAACCTTCCACTAACACGTGTGAACTAGAAAATCAAGAGGTGTTAGAAGTTCATGAGGTCAACCTTATATTCTTTGGCTTGAAGACTTCTGCAATCAATCAAGCCGCAAATAATCCAAATAGGTTGGGCACCCGGTGTTTCGACAACACAAGATACAAGAAGAGAAGATTGGACTCCGATGTACTGACCCTCCACTTTTTCCACTTAAAGTGATCTCCAAAAGCGAAGGATGCAAATGAAAATCATACGAACAGGTTACGGCGTGCAATTTTCTATGTGCGAGGTTCTACGCAATGCTCCAAAGCGGTGTGTGCCCCTCCTTTGGTAGGTCAAACCTTTGCAAGCAGCCCAAAGATTCTATCTCTACACCTGAATAATCAAGAAAATATGTTTCCATGCCTCAAGTGCACAAATCCATGGGCCATCTATTCAACATTATGGACTAGATGAAGAAGACAAATGTAAATGTCACAATGTGGTACACCCCATCCATTCCATCTCATCCTGATCTGTTACATGAAGCTCTGGCACAGCTCCCACATTCTGATCCAGTTGTCTAAAAACCTCATGTTGTCGTTAATATTTGTCAACCAGAGGAGAAGCAAGTAAGTTTGTTAAAACCCCACCCTTCTATATGTCCTTGATAATATGCAAATACCTTTTGCACAACTATATAATTGACTCGGGTCTTTAGCACTTCCATTATGCCAAAGAAAATTGTTGATTTCTTAGGCCTTAAGTATAGCCCTATGTCTAAAGGAGTCTTGTAGCTTGATGGCTCAACTGTCACCACTTTAGGAGTCATCAAGGATCTTTAGTTAACCCTCCATGCATGTCCAAGTCTAAAAATAACTCAAGATGTGTCAATCATTGACCTACCTCCTTTGTTTTCCTTGTGCCTATCAAGAGATTTCACTGCTAAAGTGGGTGGTTACTTGTCTTCTGATTGGTCTCATATGTTACTAAGAACAAGGTATGGTACCAAATTTACCATACAAGATGAACCTATATTTTCCTATCATGTTGAGTCATATGACCCATCCCCTCTCCAAGTTAATTTCCTAATCCAAGAAGGCCAAGTACAAGATTTAATTCAAGAAGAGTAGTGTTGGTGAGAAAATTTGTCAAGGGACAAATTTATGGGTTTCTTGTCAACGCTCTAGGAATCTAAGTCCCTCTATTTAAATGGTGCAACTATCATATATGCATTTGCAAGTGAAGTCGGTTTATCATGGTTGGCCTTATGTTCGGTGATCCAATAGAGGAATTGCACCGACTTTGCGAGAAAAAGCTTGCAGAGATATCTATAAGAGAGGAATTTTTTAAGAGAGCGGGAAAGGGAGTGGGAATGTTAGATAAGGGAACTAATGCTACAAGTAGAAAATTAGAGTCTTGCAAACACTAGTTAGAAGTTTCATCACATGCATTGAAATTAGGAAGAAATAATACTACAAACAACAATAAGACCAATTAGAATTTAATGAGCCCAAAGTATCAATAAATACCTTAGTCAAAAAAGGATAGAAACTCCTTCTTGTATTGATGCTCAAGAAGAAATTGTACATAGTATGAGAATGGAAGACATTGAGAATAGGGAGAATGGAATAAATTTGCTAACTCTTTGCTCTTTTCACAAGGATCTCTCTCTCATGAATTCACAAAAAATAGCTTAGAACTAAGAAGTCTAAGAAGAACCTCAAATGAGGAGTTCATTACAATTTATAGAAGAGAAACGACTCTTCATCTTCCCAACGAATTTTCATATGTCACATTTTGACTTTAGGTTGTTCATATTCCTATCAAATATTAAGTCCCTTTTATAAAAACAAGGTGACTTAAACTTTACATCATGTTTCTAAAGTCACTTAAAGACATATCAAAAAGTGCAAACCCCAACATGAAATTAGAACATTGAAGAGAGAGAACATTGGGAGGGAAGAGAAGAGAGAGATAGAGAGAAAAGAAGGGGATATGTCATTCCTGATGAAGTTCACTGGTCCTCATCGATGGAAATCTCCAAATGTAGTGAAACTCTAAATCTTCAAACTCCTTGCACCCTAAGAAACTCTTTCAAATTGGCCCACAAACACTTTGGATTGAGTGTTAAGAAACGATGTTGAATGTTTCTACCAATGACCACAACTTTCACCCTATGTATGATATACCTGTGACCCAAACCATGTAATGAGTGTTGAAAGACACTGTCAGGGTCTCTCGAGATGAGTTTTGAAAGATCCATGAGAGACACCAAAGATGCTTCTTGTGAAAATTTTACGACCCACTAATGAAGATAGTACATTGAGGAGACGGGCATTGAATCTTAGTGAAGGAAATATTCATGATGGCAACGCCCATTCTATAAACTTGAGTCCCATCATCTCTTGACACTTACTATTTTTGGAAAAATCAACTTACTATTTTCAGTAAGTGTGAAAATTCTTCTCTGAACTCCAACTACAGACTACCAATTTGAATATTCAACTCTCAAAATGCTCCCTTTTGTGAAATTCACCCTTTGGAATGACTTACTATTTTTAGTAAGTGCCCAGAGACAACTTACTATTCTTAGTAAGCGTGAAAATTTGACTCTTTCGAACCTTGACTAGATGTGGAAATTCAAATTCTTTCTTCTCCCTGTGTTCCCCATACCTTTCTAGACTAGTTTGCTATTTTTAGCAGGTGCTCGTGAGACCACTTACTATTTTTAGTAAGTGTCAATTTTGGACCAAGATGACCACTTTGATGATTTTTTCCTGTGATACCTCTTCTGTGTTCACCGCCTTCTTCATAGCTTCCTCAATTGGTGACTTACCCAAAATAGCAGTCTCTCATGTAGAAGACCTAATATTTTTAGAAAGTGAGCTTCGGTGGTTGGATCATGGCGGAATGAAGTTTTTGATATGGGTTTTTGCCCAATATCACCCCTCTGAAATCTTAGGCTTACCCGATCACCTTGGTTCGTGAGATTTTAAAATTTCAAAATTTTCACCTGGCGGTAGTTCTGAACACGGCAGCCATTAACAAAGCTTGAAAATTACAGGTTTTTTTCTTCTTGTTCATGCGAAAAAAAATATTTTTGATGTAGGTTTTTGTTTCTCGTTCCACTCGGTGAAATGTTTCTTCAAATTGATTCCAGGTTTGAGGGGATATCAAGTTTTTTCTTCGTTAGGCAAAGAGGAAATTTCTTTGTTGAGAAAAATTTATCTTTTGTGGAAAGGAGGATATGTTATTGAGGTTTTTTGGCCTCTTAAAAATAATAATGCAGCTAAAAATGGCTCTTCGTTTTGTGCATTGGTTTTGCAAGATATTTCCAAATCTTAGTCTCACGGCAATGGGGTTTTTAGATGAATTTCTTCGTTATTCATTTCTCTGTCTTCAAACTTTCGATAAATCCATTCTTTTAATCCTATGTGTTTTCATGGAGTGGAGGGTTTGGTGGCCATGGAAAAGGTGGTTTGGAGCAATAATGGTGAATGGGTGTCATGTGCAACTTTCTTGCCTAGCATGGAGAAGCGGGTAAGAAAAGAAGAAGTGGCAAAGGAGATAGAAATTTTCAAATTTTGAAGTTGGGTTTGGGCGTAATTTTGTGTCCCTGATGTCCCTTTAGAATTAAGGGATGAAAGGGACATCAAATTACACATCATGCCTCCATGCGACACTTGGGAGAAATCCAATAGTCGAGCATTAGGCTAAAAAGATTGGGAAAAGCACTTGGGAGTTGGAAAATGGTCAGTATGGAGAACCAGGAGGCATACCTAGGGTTGGGAACATTTTATTATCCCCTATGTCCCTCAAGCATTAAGGGATGAAAGGGAAATCAAATTTCACACCGTGCCTTGAGCTGACACTTGGTGAGCATCCAACGGTTGTGCATTTGGCTCTAACTAGCTCCTAGAAACTATAAATTTACATTGAAGATGATCACATTGATGACCTAAGGGCTACTGAGGGGTTGGGTTATTTTTCATCCCTCATGTCCCTTTTCCAAAGGGACATAAGGGTCATCATATTTTCACATCACATCGGGTTGCACCACTTGTCATGATTTGAGTGATTGAGGGAATGAGCTTCGACAAGCACTTGGGGGCTGAACTGGCGATCTAGAAGGTTCTATGTGTGACCAGTGGCATATTGAGGCTGGGCACATTTTACTGTCCCTCATGTACATTAGCTTTGGGGATGAAATGGACATCAAATTACGCTTAGGCTCCTGGAGCTAACACGTATCCTCATCAAAAATTGACTAACTCTGCAAAAGTTCACCTTGAGGGTAACTTGAAACAACAATATCTTGAGCTCTCGATGGAATATTTTGGCAAAATTTTATATTAATTTGATTGAAAATGGCATTATTAATCCAATGGTTGGAATATCATCTTTTCATCCATTTAAGCCGTGTAAAATTGTATTTTTGATATATCTCCCTAATGAGCATGGAAAAACTAGATATAAACCTATTGCACCAAAGTGTTGTGAAAAATATGACTTCACCATATTTTATAGATTTGAATTCCCTTTCCTATGATGTCTTGTTTAGCTCCTAACTCCATCCAGAGATTCTCGGAATCACTTCCCAAAGTTCAAGTAGCTCTTTTGGTCATGTGCACTACCTAGGCTGTGAACCCTATTTTTGATGAAATTGCCCCAACTCCTCCAAATATTTCCTGAATCTTCCAAAATAAATTCCATGATGTTATTAGACCTTCAATTCATCTCCATATCATATTTTTCTCCTCTGTTCCACTCCGTGGGGTTGCACTCCAGATCTTGGGAAGGCCAATGGTAGCCCTTCCCACAACCCAAAAATAGTAATCTTCAAGAACTCCTAAAATCACCTAGGGGTTGACTTGACTTTCCTAATTCACCTAGGGGAATGAGTTAACATCCATTGGGAGGTCATTGGACTGACTTGGGTATACCTGGGTTCCTCTAAAGGGTAAATCTTGAAAATTTTAACACAGGGGTATTGTTGTTTTGCTTGAAAATTGCCAATTTCCTTGTTGCATATTTGCATGACAAAAATTGGCTCTAGCTTGGGGACATGGTATGGACTGAGTGCAACAAGACATGACATGAAGAATCCCAAAATCTCAACTTTACAATATAAATACCAATGCCTTATCCATTGGGCCTGCATGGATTCATGTACAACTTACAAGAGAGAGATAATAAGAAGAACACACACACACACAAAAAACAATGAAAAGAAACATGCAATATACTGGGAAAGGAAAATACACACAACAGAAAGGGAAACACACCCAATAATTACCTATGTTATAAGACAGGAGACAACCTGTTTCACTGAAGCACTTTTCATCTTCTCAAGGTTACCCCTAAGTGGGCAACACTGAGTGATGTTGTTCCACGAAGCCATTGACCGGTTTGAGAAAGTAGCCTCCTCTCCTTAACTATTTATGAAATCCAGTGCTTTCATGATTATTTGTGTACTTGGTAGGAGTGATTCTACATGAGCTTCTTGATGCTCAAGCCTTTGCTTAGAAATTACATTGCCTTCATTCCCTTTGAAATTAGTTTCATAGTGCCGTTGCATTGCATTATGCATTTATCCACATAGTTGATTCTTCATTGAGCATCCCATCACTTCCGAGGTTGATTTTTTTCCAATTGCTTTAATATTATGAGTTCTTTTCTTTCCCAGATATATGCTTATTGACCTCTTTTTCATGAGAAACCTCACACTTATCTTTTATCTCTACTCCACTATGAGGTGCTTGAAGATTGAATGGAGGATCAAAAGTAACCTCATACTTGTCTGTATAGCCATGGAACAAGCTAAGAGATCAATAATTAGCTCAGGGTCTTTCGTACTTTCTACCATCTAGGATTTCTTACATGGAGTTATCCTTTGTTGCTTCTTACAGCTCATCTTTGTACATCTTTGAAGAATCTTCATTTTGAAGCTCAAGGAAACTATCTGATGGATTACTTCATTTCCTTGAAACTTATTACATTCCACTACTTCTTTCTCAATGGGATCTTCGCCTTCAATGAATTCAACACCATTTATTTCATATTTTCATCATGGAAAGAGTTTTCTTCTTCAAATGGGAAATAAAATACCTCCATTTCATCGTTGTATCCATCAACTATTGGCTCAGGAGAGACATCATATTTCTCATCTTGCTTTATTTCAACATGGCCAACCTTCACATTGGTTAAGGCTTCCAAATCAGATTCACGCTTGTCTTGCATTCATGGCTTCATCAGAGTTCAAGACTCTCTTTAGGGGTCTTTTGTTTCTTCCAAGGATTTTAGCGATCTCTTGTGTAGACCATTCTTTCAAACCTTTCGTGGGCTCATCACAATATGGTCTTATCCCTCCATGGATGACATGATTGAGATCATCTTCATCTCCAAATGGGAATGAGAAAATCTCCTCTTCATGGGTAAGCATACAAGTTGGTTTCTCCATTTGTAAATCATCAAGAACCATTTCCTCTTCTTCTTGGCTCACATCAATCCAACAAATCAGGTATATCCTCTTGGAACTCAAATTTCCTCAATGCTTCCTCAAGATTCATATCTCTAAGAAGGAATGTTTGGTCCTATCAAGATGGGAATATCCTCTTCCTCCTTAGTCATTATGAAAAGATTCATCTTCCTGCTATCTTGGTACAAAATATTGGCTTTCAAATTTCCTAATTTTTGCACCGTGTATCTCATCTTCTTTTCTGGAAGCAATTTTCCATGTCTCCCTTAACCGGGATGGTTGCGAAGACCAATTCATCTGGATCTTACCCCTCAACTACTGATAGAAACTCCTACTTAGCAACATTCCAAATGAATCTAGAATGTCTACTACCAAAATCATGGTTCAAACCTTCTTGTCTGAAATTTGGCGAGAGCCACCTGTGCATCTTTTACCTTCCCTATAAGTGGGACCTCTTTTGACTCCAAGGAGTAACAAGAGCCATTGGATGGAGTAATGGTGAGTTTGATATCCTTGACGACCTTTACATGCATTACATTGTTGGAGGCACCAAAATCTATTATGCAATTTTTAATACATATTCTCCAATGAGAAGGGAGACATAGAAAGGTTCAACCTTATCAATCTTGGATGCACTCAAAGAAATCATGTTTTATGATGGAGGTGTAGGTGGGTTTGGTAGTATTCCTTTAGAACTAGGAGTTACAACATTAGGTGTTAAACTACCACTCCTAATATATTGAACAAATCTCTCAAATTGTTCGGGGTGAGTCCACAAATATTTAGTTTCAGTAATCTGCACCTTGGCTTTGTTAGCATATTCTACGAAGTCAAAAGGGGAAGATGTGGACAAGGGGGATGAAGGGAATGCTTTTGGATTTAGGATAGGTTTGGAAGTAGGGTTTGATGTTTGGGATAATGGAGGGTATTTTGAAAGGCACACTAGGAACTTTTGAAGCACTAGATTCTACAGGAGTAGATTTAGATTTAGAACTAGAAGAAACATTGGAATACTTACTTGGAATAGTGGGTGACCTTGTGCTTATTACAGATCAAGTTTCTCCAGTGCAAAATCCATACAAGGTGGGAGTGGAGATCCTTGACTGATTATTTTGTTTTGAGTCACCATAGGAGAATCATTAACCTTCTTTTTTTTGCAGCAATGGATGGAGGTGCTCCTTTCTTAGACTGAGAATGAGTGAATACCGCACATGAGAAACTGGGTGCATCTTCTTTGTCATCTTCATCACCTCCAGAATACTCATAGAATCTGATTTGTGTATCATTCTCAAGTTCATCAACTTCTAGGAAATTATCACCTTCACTTTCTTGTTCAAGCTCTTCTTCATTTTCTTGAATCCTACAACTTGCATTGATGGGTGGGGCCTCCAAGGCAAGCCTTCAGGGTGCTCCTGTAATCTGATTTCTGTTGTTTCTTTGAGAATACATTCGTTCAAAAATTTCCCTCTTCAACAATGCCATTTCATTTGCTAATTTTTGCAGCAACAAATCTGTTCTCTCATCTCCAAGATATTGAGCCTTACCCCTTGAGGGATTCTTGATCTTTCTAGAGAGGATGAGATCGTCATCAATTTTAATGGCCATCCTTTGTGCTTCTGCAATGTTCCTTGGTTGAACTATTCATAGGAAAAATCCTACCTCCGATGATTGAGCATTTATGAAGAACCTCTTGACGTTGTTTTTAGATGGTGAATCTTCTTTTGGTATCTCTGTGGAGCAACCGGTCAAATGAGCCATGAAGTCTCTCATAGTTTTGTTTTCTTCCTTCTTCATTTGTGCCAATTGAACAAGGAGATCTTGAAAATCCTCAGTAGATTTGAATCTTTCCTCGAACTTGGTTTTGATATCATTCCAACGAGTTATTGATCTAGTGGGTAAGAGATAGAACCATTCTTCTAATTTTTCTTGGAGAGATTCCACAAACAATCTTACGACAACGTCTTCATGTGCGACTCTAATAATCCTACATGATGTGGTGAAAGTGGTGATGTGTTCTTCAGATGTTGTGTTTTGTCGCCTTTGAACTTTGGAAAGTTCTTGTGGGAACCTTGTTAGTAGATCATGAAGAGGGGGTTCAAGAGAAAGCAGGCCTATATTTCTTCCTCATGGAACAATGGGTTGAGGTCTTTCTTCTTCATCCACTATTGTTTTTTTGTTTCTACTTCATCTCTTGATTCTACAAATTATTCTTCAAGTTATTCTTCCTCCAGGGACTTAATGCTCAATAAGCGGTTTAAAAATGGCATATTTTGAAGGGGGAGTGTTAGCGAGTTTGGATGCGATTGTCAAGTGAACTGGCAAAGACCCGGATGGTAATGAGGCTAGAGAAAATAGTAGGGGTTATCTCTGATTCATTCTAACTAGTTTGTAAATGCCACAAAAGTGGGGTCAAAAACTCCTCTCGATCCATTCAACCTCATGTATCTCCTTTTAGCCACTTTTGGAGACTCTTACGAGGGAATACAAAAGGACATTATGGAATGTGAAAGGTAACGTGCAAAAATCAATAGGTGCCCTTTCAGTAATGGATTTTTTGTTAATTCCTTTTTCTTGATTTTTTTTGGATATTTTATTTTCTGTATTTTTGGACCTTGCAGTTGTATTTTGGGTGTAGACATTGTTAAATATGCCCCACGATGGGCACCAAAAGTTGTTGATGAGAAAAAAATTTTAAGGGACAAATGTATGGGTTTCTTATCAACGCTCTAGGAATCTAAGTCCCTCTACTTAAACGGTGTAGTTGACGTATATGCATGTGTGAGTGAAGTGAGTTTTATCTTGGTTAGCCTTGTGGCCAAAGGGATCCAACAAAGTGGCACTCCACTAACCTTGCAGTAAAATATTGCAGATATTCTGCAAGAGAGGAATTTTCTAAGAGAACGGGAAAGGGAGTGGGAATATTAGATAAGGGAACTAATACTGCAAGTAGAAACTCAAAGTCTTGTAAACACCAATTAGAAGTTTCATTATGTGCATTGAAATTAGGAAAGAAACAATCTATGCAAACAAAAATAAGACCAATTATAATTTAATGAGCCCAAAGTATCAATAAATCCCTTAGTCAAAAAATGTTATAAAATCCTTCTTCTTGCATTGATGCTCATGCATAAAATTGTACATAGTATGAGAATAGGGAGAATGGAATAAATTTTCTAACTCTTTGCTCTTTTCATAAGGATCTCTCTCTCATGAATTCACAAAAAATAACTCGGAACTAAGAAGTCTAAGAAGAACCTCAAATGAGGAGTTCATTACAATTTATAGAAGAGAAACAACTCTTCATCTTCTTGATGACTTTTCATATGTCACATTTTGACTTTAGGTTGTTCATATTCCTATCAAATATTAATTCCCTTTTATAAAAACAAGGTGACTTAAATTTTACATCATGTTTCTAAAGTCACTTAAAGACATATCAAAAGTGCAAACCCCAATGTAAAATTAGAACATTGAAGAGAGAGAACATTGGGAGGGAAGAGAAGAGAGAGAGAAAAAAATAAGAGGGGATGTCTTTCCTAATGAAGTCTGGTGGTCCTCGTTGATGGAAAGCTCCAAAAGTGTGAAACTTTGAATCTTTGAACTCCTTGCACCTGAAGAAACTCTTTCAAATTGTCCCATAGACATTTTGGATTGAGTGTTAATAAATGTTGATGAATCTTTCACCAATGACCAAAACTTTCACCCTGTGTATGATATACATGTGATCCAAACCATGTAATGAGTGTTGAAAGACACTACCAGGGGTCTCTCAGGATGAGTTATGAAAGATCCACGAGAGATGTCAAATATGCTTCTTGTGAAAATGTTATGACCCACTAACAAAGATAGTACATTAAGGAGATGGCCATTAAATCTTAGTGAAGGAAATATTCAGTGGCAATGCCCATTCTATAAACTTGAGTCCCGTCGTCTCTTGACACTTACTATTTCTAGAAAAAGCAACTTACTATTTTTAGTAAGTGTGAAAATTCTTCTCCGAACTTCAACTGTAACTTCTAATTTGAATATTCAACTCTCGTAATACTCCCTTTTACGAAATTCTCCTCTGGAATGACTTACTATTTTTATTAAGTACCCAGGAGAAAACTTACTATTCTCAATAAGCATGAAATTTTGACTCTTTAGAACCTTGATTGGATGTGGAAATTTGAATTCTTTCATCTCACTATGTTCCCCATACCTTCTAGACCAGTTCACTATTTTTAGTAGGTACTCGTAAGACAAATTAATATTTTTAGTAAGTGACAATTCTTGACCAAGATGACCACTTTGATGTTTTTTTCTGTGATGCCTCTTTTGTGTTCACCACCTTCTTTAAACTTCCTCAATAGTGACTTACCCAAAATAGTAGTCTCCCATATAGAAGACCTATTATTTTTAGAAAGTGAGCTTCGGTGGTTGGGTCATGGCGGAAATTTTTTTCGATATGGGTTTTTGCCCATGTCAACCCTCTCGAAATCTTAGGCTTACCCGATCACCGGCTCATGAGATTTTAAAATTTCAAATATTTCACACAGGCGTGATTCTGAGACACGATAGCCATTAATGAGCTTGAAAATTTTAGTTCTAGTTTTTTCTCTGTTCACGATGAAAATTATATTTTTCATGTGGGTTTTTGTTTCTCGTTCCACCAGGAATTTTTCTTCAAGTTGATTGTCGGTTTGACAGGAAATCTGAATTTTGTCTTCGTTGGGCCAAGAGGGAGATTTCTTCGCTGCGAAAAATTTATGCTTTAGAAAGGAGATCTATGGCTGATGTTTTTGTGGCATCTGAAAACTAATAATACAATAAAAAATGGCTCTTCATTTCATGCATTAGTTTGCAAGATATGTTTAAATCTTCATCTCACGACAATGGGGGTTTTTCAGATGAATTTCTTCATTCTTCTCCTTCGTTCTCCGTTTCTCTGACTCATTCAATCAATCCCTTATTTGAAACTTGTATTTTTTCATGGAGTGGAGAGTTTGGTGGCCATGGCAGAGCTGGTCGGAGTAAAAATGCTGGACTGGGTGTCGTCTGCAACTTTCTTCTAGCAATGGAGAAGCAGTAAGAAGCAGGAAGAAGTGGCAAATGAGATAGAAATTTTTAAATTTTGAAGTTGCAGTTGGGAAAAATTTACATCCCTGATGTCCCTTAAGCATTAAGGGATGAAAGGGACATCAAATTTCACATTGTGCCTCCATGCGAAACTTGGCGGAAATCCAACGGTCGAGCATTAGGGCTAAAAAGCTTGAGAAAAGCACATGGGGGTTGGAAGTTGGTCATATGGAGAACCAAGAGGCATACCTGGGGTTTGGCATATTTTCCTATCTCCTATGTACCTCAATAATTAAGGTAATAAAGGGACATCAAATTACACATCACGCCTGTAGTTGACACTTGGCAAGCATCCGACGGTTGTGCATTTGGCTCTAACTAGCTCCTAGGGGCTAGAAATTGCATTGAAGATGGTCACATGATGACTTGAGGGCTGCAAGGGGCTAGGTGAATTTTTATGTCCCTCACGGGAAAATTTTAGTGGCGAATATTCGTAATATGGCGAATATTCCATTTTTGAAAATTTTGAAAAGGCGAATTTTTTGGCACGGGCCAGTGACCTGTTCGCCTAAAAATTACACTTTAATTTTTTTTAGGGGTCGGCTTCGCCTACCCTTGAAAAATATCCCCTATATAAACCTAGATTATTCGCCAGGTAGAACACTTCTACTTCACATTTTTCAACAATATGATATATCTTGTATTATAGACGCGCGACAAGGGGGTAAGTTATTGATGCGCGGCAAGGAGGATTTGCGAGACGAGGAGATACTGTAGATATTGACGCATAGTAGACGCATGACAAAGATTTTGTTGACGAGTGACATGGAGTTTTTTCGATGAGCAAGAAGAGGGCAGAGGTTGCGGGGCCGGCGCGCGACAGATATTTTACGCGCGTCAATAGACCTTAGTGACGCGCGTCACTAAGGCCTATTGACGCGTCACTAAGGCCTATTGACGCGCGTCACTAAGGCCTATTGACGCGCGTCACTAAGGCCTATTGACGCGCGTCACTAAGGCCTATTGACCTTGCGTCGCATGTCACATTCAAGGCTCCTGAGCGACGTTTGGCACGTCACATGCCTTGTGGCGCGCGTCACTAAGGCCTGACGCGTCACTACATTTTTTTGACGTGCGACAAGGAGGTACAACAGATATTGACGCATAGCAGACGCACGACAAAGAGTTTGTTGATGCGCGACACGGAGATTTTTTGATGAGAAAGCAGAGGTCGGAGGCCATAGGCGCGCGACGGGAGATTTTGCTTTCGCGCGTCAAAAAATGCAATGACGCGCGTCAATAGACCTTAGTGACGCGTGTCAATAGACCTTAGTGACGCGCGTCAATAGACCTATTGATGCGCGTCACTGAGGGTGCTGGAAAAATCTCCCGTCGCGCGTCTGCAGCCTTCTGTCGCAGTGCTTGATAATCAGGCGAAATTTTTGATATACAACCCCCAAAAAATTCACCTTCCCGTGAAACCGGTTCCGGGGATATTCGCCAGGTATTCTCCACCTCCGATTTCCAGGAGGTCTCTTAAAATGAACCCTGGTCCCTCATGTACATTTTCTAAATGGACATAAGGGTCATCAATTTTCACATATTTTTAGGTTGCACTATTTTTCACGATATGAGTGATTGAGGGAATGAGCTCCGGAAGCACTAGGGGGTGAACTAGCGATTCGGGAGGTTCTATGTGTTCCAAGGGGCATATTGGGGTTGGGCACATTTTAATGTCCCTCATGTCCCTTATCTTGAGGGATGAAAGGGACATCAAATTACGCTAGGCTCCTAGAGCTGACATGTGTCCTCATCAAAATTTGACTAATCTGGGAAGCTCACCTTGAGGGCAACTTGAAATGACAATATCTTGAGCTCCCGATGGAATTTTTGGAAAAATATTTATATTAATTTGACTTAAAAGGGCATTATGAATCTAATGGTTGGGGTATCAGATCTTTATTCCTCCATGTAAGCCCTAAAAGTGGATTTTTTATCCGTCTCCCTAGCTGAGCATGGAAAAAACCAAATATAAACCTATTGCGCCAATTTTTTGTGAAAAATATGAATTTTCCATCTTGTATAAATTTATATTCCATTTCCTATGATGTCTCATTTATCTCCTATCTCCATCAAAAGATCCCGAAATCACTTCCCAATGTTCAGTAGCTCTTTTGGTCATGTGCACTACCTAGGCTTGTGAACCTGTTTTTGATGAAACTGTCCCAACTCCTCCAAATATTTCTGAATCTTCCAAAATCAATTCCATGATATTTTTAGACCTTCAATTCATTTTTGTATTATATTTGGCTCCTCCTTTCTGCTCCAGTTGGTTGCAACATTCTTGGGAAGGCCAATAGTAGCCCTTCCCATAACTGCCCAAAAATAGTAGTCTTCGAGAACTCCTAAAATCACCTAAGGGGGTTGAATTGAATTTCCTAATTCACTTAGGGGATTGATTTTACATCCAATGGGAGGTCATTGGACTAAATGGGTAGATTTGGGGTCCCTTTGAAGGTAAAATCTTGAAAGTTTCGACAAATGGGTATTGTTGTCATGCTCGAAAATTGTCAATTTCCCTATTGTACATTTGCATGACAACAAGAAGCCTATTTACCCTCCTGTACTTGATTTGTTTCTTGATGAATGGGATAAGAAAAGTCATAAATTTGATCCATATGTTGAATATATTGAAGCCTTTGAAGATGGTCTTGGTACTTATTGTATCCTCAAAGAAGAAGTTGTGTTTTTGCACACACTCAAGCAAAATGAAGAATTTTTTGGATTGTGGAGTTTATTCTTTGATGGCTCCAGAAGCAGAGATGGCGCAAGAATAGGTGTTGTTCCCATATCTCCCAAGGATGAGAAATTATTCTTCATGCACGGGATACAATTTGCATTTGCTAAAGAACGTAGCGGAATATGAAGCATTGGTGTATTGTCTTCTCATTGTTGAAAAGAAAAAGGTCAAGCGATACAGATCTTTGGGGACACAGAATGGTCATCCACCAGGTCAAAAAAGTGCACAAAAAATAATAAGCTTCTCAAAGCTTATAAACATAGATTTTGGGACCTCCTTGATAGCTTTAATTCTTTGAATCTACAGTGGTACCAAGGAAGATGAACAAAGAGGAAGATCAAATCGTTGAGTTTGGTTCTGAGTTCTCACTGCTAAAAAAATTTCAAAGGAAATATAGCATGTCAAAATGGTGATCAGGCCATCTATTCTAGACAATGACACTAGTTGGCAAGTTTTTGATAGTGACACATAAATTATCCAGTTCATTCATAATGAAGTTGAGTTCTCTTCAAGCATGCAAGATGACTTACATGATAGCTATGGTGACCAAGTGATTCAACTCAAGACAAATAATTTGCCTAAAGGGTTGGTTACCTTAGAGAAAATATTCAGCCATGATGATGAGTTCAAGGGTGAAGAAAAGTATATTTGCACTATACAAGAAGACTGTACTCTAGTCACTATTACGCATGGAAAGGAGTTGTTACTTGGAAAATATTGTGTGCATGATGAAAAACAAGCCTTTATCTCTTTGTGTCAGAAATACAACGACATATTTTCATGGTAGTATGAATACCACAAAGTATTTGATCCAAGTATTTCTCAACACTCAATTGACCTTAATCCTTGTGTCAAGCCCATCATTCAAAAATAGAGGCTAGTTAATCCAAGGATAGATCCCCTCATGAGGAAGGAGTTGTCTAAATTCATTAAGGCAAAAATAATATTCCCCTTAAAGTACCTTTCTTGGATCGTGAATCTTGTTCTAGTGCGCAAAAAGTATAGTGAAATTAGACTTTGTATCGATTTCAGAGATTTTAATAAGGCATCCTTGAAGGATCATTATCCTTTGCCTTATATGGAGCATATTTTGCATAATATAGCTAGTGTGCGAGATATTTTCCATGTTGGATGGGTATTCTAGTTATAATCAGATTATGGTTAATGAAGAGTATCAATTCAAGACAATGTTTATTAAAAAATGGGGAACCTATGCATATCAAAAAAATCTTTTGGTTTTTCAAATGTAGGTGCAACATTTCAGAGGGCCATGGACATTTCCTTTAAAGGATATATCAATAAGTTCATCCTAGTTTACTTGTATGACATAATTATCTTCTCAAAGTAGAGTGTGGATCACATGGTGCATTTGGAAAAGGTCTTTGAGAGATGCAGAGAATTTAGGGTGTTTCTTAACCCCAAAAAGTGTAACTTTTTTTTGGCGTAAGGTAAGATTCTATGCCATGTGGTCTTAAAAGATGACATTGCCATTGATCCTGAGAGTGTCTCTACTATCCTTTCCCTTTCTCTTCTTGCGCAAAATAAATCCTTGCAGTCTTTCCTAGGCAAAATCAACTTTGTTAGGAGATTCATTCCTAACTTTACAAGACTAGTTAGGCCCATCACCCTCATGCTCAAGAAAGATACAACCTTCAGTGGACAACAAAAGGAAAAGAGAGCTTCAACAAAATCAAGCAATAAATTGCTTGTGCACCAACACTCATCAATCCATATTATTTAAAGGATTTCATCCTTTATGTTTATGGAACTAATGCAAGTGTTGTTGTTGTCTTAACACAAGAAAATGAACAAGGACTGGAGTAACCAGTGGCTTTCTTTATTAAAACAATGAAGGATTGTGATTTGAAAGACAGTCACAGAGAGAAATGGGTCTTCTCCATCATGTGCAAACTAAATAAGTTTAAAATTATGCTCACCACAAATCATATCAAGGTGTTAGTTTCACACTCAGGTGTGAGAGACTTCATCATGGGAGCAAAAATCAACAAGAAAAGAGAAATATGGGTGACCAAAATCATGGAGTATGATGTGACTATCAAAGCCACTAAGTTTTTCAAAGGCAATATGCCATGTAAGAAGCTTCATGAAAGGATGCACAATCTGAACCTAAGACTTCATTGTTCATAGATGAGGAGTTAGCGTGCGGTGAATCGAGAAAATAAACATCCTAGTGCGCACACTTGGATGAAGGACATGGTCACCTTCCTTTCCAATGGCACATACCCTCTTAGTTTGAATAAAGAAAAGAGATGACATCTGAAGCTGCAATCTATCCCATATGCACTGATTGATGGCATTCTCTTCAAAAGAAACATTGATGGCATGTTGGTGAGATTTATTGATGGTGCATAAATTGACAAAGTGTTAGCAGAATTTCCCGATGAATTCTCTTGTGGACACTTCTCTACAAAGCAATAACAATGAAAATCATCAAGGCAAGTCATGAAATGCAAAGAACGTTCTTTCTTTGCAAGAAATAATAAATTGGAAATGTTTCCCCGACTAATCCAAGTGGATCATCCTTTTGTCTGCAACGAGGTCTCAATTTCATAGGCATGATCAATCCCCCTTTGAGCACTAGCCACAAGTGGGCGTTGACAACAATGGACTATTTCACTAGATGGACAAAAATTTCCATGCTCAAGGAATCAACCAAGTCAGTCATTCTTGACTTTCTCGAGGCATTTTAACAAGTTTTGACATTCCTCATACCATTATCTTTGATAATGCAAAATCCTTCCTTGGTACTAAAATTTCTAATTGGGTGCTTAAGTCTTGGAATCTACTTGAAGACTTCTTCTAATTATTACCCCCAGGGTAATTGCTTAGTTGAATCTACCAATAAGAACCTGATCATAATCATGAAATGGACAATCAATATCAAATAGAGGCAGTGGCACACAAAAGTCTCGCAAGCGCTATGGGGAGATAGAATCACGATGAATAAGGCAATAGGTACTTCACCTTACAAGCTCTTTTATGGTAAGGAATCTAGACTTCCCTTATCTCTTGAGTTGCCTTCACTAGAACTTTCCCAAAAGTTCTGAATTTGATGGCGTTGACCGAGGGAAATTAGATTAGCGAGCTCATTGAACTTGAAGAATTGAGAAACTCTACCATGATCAAGCTAGAACAACATCAACAATCGATAAAGAAATGGTTTGATAAAAAGGATAGGCCTCAAGATTTCAAAGTTGGTGACTTAGTCTTAAAATGGGATGCTAACAGCCAAACCAGGGTGTCATTCAAAGTTTGATGCACTTTGGAGTGGCCCATATACTATCAATTCTTGTAAAAAGGATAACTCTTTTGAGTTGTCTCACCTTGATGGAGGCATGCTACCAATCCCAATCAATGGGATTTATCTCAAGCACTTCCATTAAGTCTTCTACATCATTGTACATATTAGAGTAGTTTTAATTCCTCTAAGTGTGTTGTGTGCACAATGTTTTTGTACATAGTTATTTCCTCTTGCATGCACTCTTTTTTTTTACTTCTAGGATACCATTTCGGTTTAGAAATATTCAAGTAATCTTTAGCGAGTTATACATAGTTTAGATAGTGCTTCAAGTGACTTTAGGGGTAGTTCTTCAAGTTACAGATCAGAAGTTCATATTTTCAAGCTAACTCCATGCCCAATGGATACTCCAAGGCTATTGATCTCCTTCATCTAGTAGGTAGATGGCCCTGAAATTCACCAAAATGTTGTCCAAAATAAATCTCCTAGTTATTTTAACAACTTACATCCCCATTCTAACTTTGAAGAACAGTGTTGCGGGTTGTGCGTACCTTGGTTGTTTATTTGGCATAATTTCCTTATTTGCGGTTCCTCGTGTTCCCTAGTGCGCTCTTCTTGCCTCATGTGCCTTCCATTTCCTTCACAATTCCTCTATCTTCTTATATTTCCCTCATGTGCACTCCTCGCATACCTTCCTTCTTCCCAAAATAAGTTCACACACTTACGCACGTACTCTTTGACTTGTTTTCCCAATATGTCTAAGTCCTTTCTACATTTCCCAACACCCCTACTTCTTGCTTCCATGCATTCCTCAATTGAACACTCACACCCTGCTACATATTTTTCTCTTACATATATGTGCCCTTTTCCTCCGCGTGTGTCACCTCTGTGTGCCTATCCTTCACTTTCCTCTTTCATGCCCCTTGTTTTCATGTGCGCTTTATGCATCCTCCCGTGCCAATCATTGCACCACATGGAAACTTGTTAAACTTGAGTATGCAACACATAACCTATCAAAGCGTGTAAATTGGGTACCAAATCCTTGTGACAAACTATTACATGACACATGATAGAAATGACAAAACATATGAACAGTTGGATGATCTTTTGGTCAATTAGTGTGCGCCATGTATCTTGCGTATGTTTAATTTGCACTTGTAGACTTCAAATAGCCATAACTTTTGCTGCAAATCCTGGATTAATGTGTGGTTAGTCGTGTTGGAAATTTTTGAAGTCGATTACACTCCATATCACTCAAATTCAAATATTGGTGGGATTTTGTAGGTGAGAAGTGGGGAAATGTGTTTCAACCATTAATGCACATATCTAATTGACCTAACCACCTAGATTTGATCTATTTTTCCTCCTCTCTTCTCCTACAAAAAAAAAAAAACATGGGGAGACACATCGCGACATCGCGGTGAATCTATAGGTAGTTATTTCTTGTTGTTGGTGGTTGAACTTTCAAATTTGAGTTTCCCTTTTCTTTCTCCTCCTCTTCTCTCCTTTTTCTTCTATATGAAGCATATATATGCTCATTATAAAGGTTGTTGTTGGACCCTTTATTTTGCTAAGATCTATATTCCTTAGCATTTTTAAGTTGCGAGACTTTCGAGATCTATCTCTCTGTATTTGGATATCATCCTCATACGTGATTGTAATCAACTATGTATTTTTGGAAGTAATAAATCTTTGTTTTGAGGCTATTCTTTACCTTGGCTCGTTTTTATTACTTTTCCTTGCCTTTCTTTTGCATTTCCTATTTTTTGTGCTTTTCACGTCCTGCAAAGTTCCTTTTCGATTGTGTCCCATGAAAATGTGTTTCAAACTATGATACACGTGTCTATCTTGTCTGTGCACATTCTCCTTCATTTTCACTTAAAGCTAATTGTGTCCATCCCCCTCTTTTTGATGTTATCACCTCCCTTAGATTAGTTTTCCATTTCTACATATCCTTCTAACTCTAGTCCCTTGGCATGATTAGTTTAGGATTTTATTTCAACATTAGGAGCAGTTGTAATAGTAGACATAGGTAGAGGAACCGGCCTTCTCCGAAGGTTTGTCTCAAGTGCACAAGGTCCTAGAACTTGGACACGATCCCATGTTTTCTCAACACCCCAGATTCATCATGATGCAGGGATGGGTACAAGTTTGATCTCTAACAAGTGTTACTCAATTGCTTTAATATTCATGTATTTATGTGTTTACTTGATCACCGGTCCAAGATAGGGTCTTGTTGTCCAAAATTTCATTATATTGATCAACCTTCAAATTTAATTTGTGTATTTGACACTTTTGACTTTTATTTAGATATATACAAAATACACAAATTTAATAAAATATATGAACTTGAATCTAGAACTGACAAATTTAAACAATTCAAATAAATTATATATACCAGACGAGCTCATGTAAATTCATTCCAATGTTCACCATCAGGATGTGAAAGTGGAAGCTTTTCTAGCACCACTAACCGCATAAAAGTGTTAGTCAAAGAAATTTAAGTTGAATTAAAACCATATACTAGATATATACAAAATACACAAATTTAATAAAATATATGAACTTGAATGATCTGGTTGACAAATTTAAACACTTCAAAGAAATTATATATACCATATGAACATGTCTAAATTCATTCCAATGAACCATCAGGTCGTGAAGGTGGAAGCTTTTCTAGTACCACTAACCTGCATAAAAGTGTTAAAGTCAAATAAATTTAAGTTAAATCAAAACCATACTAGATATATACAAAATACACAAATTTAATAAAATATATGAACTTGAAGATCTAGTTGACAAATTTAAACACTTCAAAGAAATTATATATACCAGACGTGAGCATGTAAATTCATTCCAATGAACCATCAAGATCGGATCTACTCGAATAGCGGACATGATTACTTCATGATCTAACTCTTGAACCTTCCAAAGAATATTGTTATTATGCCTTCCTTGATATCTATATAGCTGAATATTTGTCGCTAGAACTAGATGCAAATATAAGAGTATTTTCTGTGTGTCTCAAAGTCTTCAAACACCCAAACAGAGGAATTTTTTAATGGATACCGTCGAAGCCAAGTTCTAGTAACTACCACTGACCTTGTAGGGTACTCAATATCTTCACCATCTATAACAGGAGAAGTCAACTTCTTTCTTTCCTCGATCTGGCGACATAAGATAAAGTATGTTCCTTCTTCATCGTCTTCGTCCCAATAACTGCAAACACATGTCCTACAAAAAAGAAAGGTTTCAAATCAAATTTAAATTACATATTAATTTCAATGGACATAACTCAATACAAAAATTGTAAATAACCATTTACCTTATAGTACCAAAATCAATTTTTGTCAAAGTCCTTGGATGTTGCAACTTCATATGGAGAAACAAGTTGTAATGCATGTGGAGGTTGATAACTGGGAAGCGGAGTTAGATGCCTAAAAATCCATCCATCCACCCATTCTTGTGAATCACACTTAGCATTGACAAATTTGATATAATATGCACAAAAACATGCCAACTTTCTTGTCCATGTGGCCCACGAAGTAGCATCTGAGCTACAAAATGAGTGCATATCACTGGACCCTATGAGTGTCATACAATCCTCATAGTTAGTAATTTGTTGTTCCTCTATAAACCAAAAATATCTCAAAAACTATGGAATTTTCTTGAGAACCTTGGGCCATGTTATTAATACACCATTCCATTATGCTCTTTGAATATTTCAATTCAGCAACATCTTTGTACTTGACTCTTCTCTTGAAAGATCTCTTTTCACACATGCCCTTGTCTGCCATGCTCTCATTTTCCATGTTCACCTCGGTGAAACTCCAAATATTTTGCACACCCATCTTGACGTGCATCCTTATCATCGATAAAACATTTGTGCTTTCTTAAACTAAGAGATGTAATTATCGACCACCATATATAATGTTGATTGAAGTGAATGTCCCTATCAGACAGTGTCCATAAAATAATGAAAACACCCTTGCAAAAATTTAGTAGAATGAGTATGATCATCATTGATATAAAATTTGTACTCTCTTGAAAAAAATCGATCATTCTTTGTAGTGTCTAGAGAATGTATAAATGTTATATGCACAAAAATGGCAACTGTATTGAATTGTAATATTGCGATTAAACTCCATTTGTGGTTCTGATGTATAATTCTCTGCCAAATCGACCACTTTGAAACAATAGTACCAATAGGAAATGTTTCTTTGCATATCTTGAATCTGTCCATCCAGTCATCGAGCACTTGTGTGTATGCCTAGCATAGTCATAAACAATTTCATCCTTAAATTTTCTCATAAATTAAAAAAAAATGCAGACATATGTTCTATAACCGGCTCACACCATTTAGACTCATTTCCATCTTTCATTGGTATGGTATTGATTTATATTTATCAAAATCAACTAAATTATGTCATATTGTACCTCCGATTTTCTCATGGATGCAACTTTCCAATTTAGGTAATTCGTCCGCACGTACCACAACTTCCATCTAAACAATCCCGACTATAAAAAAATTGGCCAACTTCTCTTTCAAAAATATCATAGGAATGAAATCCAGAAGATATTGGTGGAACTAGAACACCATATTCCGATAACATAGTTTTAGAATGAAAATAAGAATGAATACGTAAAATTTAGCATAATGCATCGCAAATTCAACATGTTGCCTACAACAACAAGTGGTGTAAGCATGGTTGATTTTCACATAGAATGGTTTCAACATTTCAAAAAAACGTTGACTAATTTTAATTTATAGATGCTCTTGTTCAAACTTACGAAAAAATTAAGTTTGAGTCATATCTAAGAAATGCTTTAAATGTGGTTCAATTAGTAGAACCAATTCTCCATTTTATAACATCTCTTATATTACGTGAAACTCTAGTGTTATCATGCCAAAATTGAATAGAAACTTCTCTTATGGGTAAGTGCACCAATACTGGGGCTAAAAGGGGGTCTTAAGTGGACGCATTTTTCTAAAGAAAAAAAAAATCAACTTGTACGAGTTTTTTGAAATAGTTACACTCAAAATTGGAAGATGTTGTAGAAATATGAGTCATATAATTTTGAGTCTAGTTTCTAAGCTACTAAATTTTATTGAAAACGAATAAGTTTAAGTGGGTCAAACAACTAAAATACCAACAGATGCTCCTATTTTTGTTAAAAATATAATAGAGTGACTTTCGTGCCCCCACCATTTTTGAGCACCATTTAGTATTTTTGAAAACCCTTCAGTAAAAAGATAGCTAGGAGCATCTAGTTTGGGCTCCATTTTTTTAAAGATTTTTTTAGTGAATATTTTTTTATTTATGATTTTTCTTGTACATAAATTTTATGTTTTGAAAAATAACGAAGATCCGACCGTGCCCCCTTAACTACCTCAAAAAATATCGAAAATTAGATTTTTTTTTAAATATGTATAGAATTATTCATAGTTTAGGTTAGTATAATTTGTTTTAAATTTCAATCACTCAAAAAAAGATACACCATGAAAGATAGACATATTTACACTTCAAAAATATCTATAAAAAGGCATAGTTAGAAAATAAATAATATGGAAACCTTATATTAGTAAGAAAATTTGAAAAAAATATTTTTAGAAAGAAGAGACTCTGCTCTACATTATGGTATAATTTTTTAAAAATGGATCGATTGTTTTATTTTGATTTATCATAGAGGAAGTGTCATTTTTACATTTTCTTGTAAAAACTCAATGTTTGTTGTGTTTGTGCAGGTCCATGCCTCAAGCTTGGGGATCCAAACTGGATCCCAAGCCTTGAGGCATGGCTTGGGAAAAGAGAAAATGCAAAACGCGTACGTGTTACATAACACATATGCATTACATAACACGTACACAATCTGTAGTATAACATAACGCGTACTTGTTTTGTGTAGTATAAGCATTATGTATGCTTTTGACAAGCTTCTATTTACATAAATAAATGTTTTAAGTATAAGAAATAATAAAACCTTATACTTTAAATTTATTTATGTAAATATAAGAAATTAGGGTCACTCTGCACCTTATGGAATTAGTCTCATGACTCCATGAATCATGGTTTAGGATATATTTTTTTAATCTGGTCAGTACATAGGTAATTTTTTAGGATTTCAACATTCAACCTAAATATTTTAGCATTTAACTTCTACAATTGAAACCCTAAACCATAGGCCATAAACCTAAACACTAAACTATAAACCTTGAGCCCTAAACCCTAAACCTTTAACCATGATCCCTAGACCTTAAAACCTAAACCCTAAACCCTAAACCTTAAACATTCAACCCTTACCCATGAGCCCTAAACCCTGAGCCTTAAGCCCTAAACCCTAAGCCATAAGCCCTAAACCCTAAACCATAAACCATGAGCCCTAAATGCTAAACCCTAAACCCTAAACCCTAAACCCTGAATCATAAACCCTAAACCCTGACCCCTAAACCCTAAACCTTAAACATTGAGTCTTAAACCCTAAACCCTAAACCTTGAACCCTACACCCTTATCCCTAAGCCATAAAATTAAACCTTAAACCCTAGACCATATACCCTAAGCCCTAGGCCCTAAATCCTAAACCCTAAACCCTAAATCCTTAACCTCGATCCGTAAACCCTAACCATAAACACTAAACCCTAAACCTAAATCCTAAATCCTAAACCATAACCCTAAACCTTGAACCATGAACCTTAAACCCGAACCATGAGCTCTAAGCCCTAAACCCCAAACCTTAAACCCTAACCATAAACACTAAACCCTAAACCCTAAACCTAAACCCTAAATCCTAAACCATAACCCTAAACCTTGAACCTTGAACCCTTAAACCTAAACCTTAAACCCCGAACCATGAGCCCTAAACCCTAAACCCCAAACCTTAAACCCTAAATCCTTAACCTCAATCCGTAAACCCTAACCATAAACACTAAACCCTAAACCCTAAACCTAAATCCTAAATCCTAAATCCTAAACCATAACCCTAAACCTTGAACCCTAAACCCTAAACCCTAAACCTTAAACCCTTGAACCATGAGCCCTAACCCTAAACCCTAAACCTTAAACCCTAAACCATGAGCCCTAAACCCTAAACCCTGAACCCCAAACCTTAAACCCTAAATCCTTAACCTTGATCCATAAACCCTAACCATAAAAACTAAACCCTAAACCCTAAACCTAAAACCTAAATCCTAAACCATAACCCTAAACCTTGAACCATGAACCCTAAACCCTAAACCTTAAACCCTGAACCATGAGCCCTAAACCCTAAACCCCAAACCTTAAACCCTAAATCCTTAACCTCGATCTCGTAAACCCTAACCATAAACACTAAACCCTAAACCCTAAACCCTAAATCCTAAATCCTAAACCATAACCCTAAACCTTGAACCCTGAACCCTAAACCCTAAACCTTAAACCCTGAACCATGAGCCCTAAACCCTAAACCCCAAACCATATTTCATCAATATTTCCTAGTCTCGTGCCTAGAACCATCATTGAGTTTGCTTATAGAACTACCTTGTTTATGAGATGTGGGACAAGTAACTAAATGGATATGACACCTACCTTGTGTCTTGTAACGCATATATTACACATCTCTTCCAAACTTGTTTCTCCCCACATATACTTGCACTCTTAAATGTAAATTTATTCACACTCTGAAATAAATTTCACATTTCTCATATTTCAATGTATGGTATTATGCAAGCAACTTGTCTCCTGTATGGTATAAAGATAGGGGTAGTCATCAATCCTAGTGAAGGTTGTGATGTGATTTCCAAGAAACTTGAAATTCATATAGATTTAGAGGTCATAACATGAATTTACAAATATCTTCATCATATAAATGGAAGCCAAGTAATAGTGTCTCCCTATACATCCAAGGATTGAGGACTACTGGGGTCTTTAGAAGGATTGGACAGTCAGGAATGTGACATTTCCCTCCTTCAAAATATTAACTGATGAAAAACATCAAATTTTGATGACTCTCTTTGAATGTTCTACCTACAAATTTGATGAACCTTGAACTCTGTGACCTAAACCCTTAACCCTCAACCATGATACCTAAACCCTAAAACCAAAATAATAAATCCTAAACCCTAAACACTAAATATTAAACCCTAAAACCTAAACCCTAAACCCTTGACCCTGGACCCTAAACCTTGAGCCCTAAGCCCTAAACCCTAAATACTAAATCCAGAGCCTCGAGCTCTAACCCCCAAACCTTAAACCAGTAAATATGAACCCCAAACCTTAAGCCATAAAACATGAACCATGAACCCTAAACCCTAAACCCTAAACCATAAACCCTAAACCTTAAGCCTTGAACCCTACACCCTAATCCTTGAGCCCTAAACCCTAAACCTTAAACCATGAGCCATAAACCCTAAATCTAGAGCCCTGATCTCTAACCCCTAAACCTTAAACCCATAACTCTAAACCCCGAACCCTAAGTCATAAACCTTAAACCATGCACCCTAACCCCTAAACCCTAAACCCTGAGCCATGAGCCCTAAATCATAAACCCTAAACCTTAAGGCCTAAATGTTAAATCCTAAAGGTCCCTAAATCCTAAACCCTAAACCCTAAACCCTACAAACTAAATCATAAACTATAAACCCTAACCCCTAAACCATAAACTCTAAACCCCAAGCACTAAACCTTAAGCCCTTAGCGCTAACCCTAAACCTTAAGTCGTAAACACTAAACCCTAAACCCTAAACTCTACAACCTAAACCCTTAACCCTAAAACCTAAACCCTAAACCTCGAGCGTTCAACCCTAAACCCTGAACCCTTTACCCTAAACCTTGAACCCTAACCTTTAAACCTTAAACCCTAACTCCTAAACCCTAAACCGTAAACCCTAAACCTTAAACCTTGAGCCCTAAACCATGAACCCTCAACTCTCAACCCTAAACCCTTAACCCTGATACTTAAACCCTAAACCCTGAACCCTGACCTTTAAACCTTAAACCCTAACTCCTAAACCCTAAACCGTAAACCCTAAATCCTCAACCCTAAACCTTAAACCCTAACTTCTAAACCCCAATCCCTAAACCCTATACCATAAACCCTAAGCCCTAAACCCTAAACTCTAAGTCCTAAATCCTAAAACCTAAACCCTAAACCCTAAAACCTAAACCCTGACCCCTAAACCCTAAACCTTAAGCCCTAAACCCTAAACCCTAAACCCTAAACCCTAGGCCCTAAGCCATAAGACCTAAGCCAAAACCCTAAACCTTGAACCTCAAACATAAACCTGTTAAAACTAAACCCCGAACCCTCAACTCTCAACCCTAAATCTTAAACCTCATCCCCATCCCTAAACCCTAAACCCTGAACCTTGAGCCATAAACCCTAAACCCTCACCTTGACCCCTAATCCCTAAACCTTGAACCTTGATCCTTAAACCATAAACCCTCAACCCTTAACCCTGAACCATAAACACTAAACTCTAAACCTTAAGCCATGAATCCTAAGCCTTGAGCCCTAGACCCTAAACCATAAAATTTTAACTATGAGCCTTAAACACTAAACCTTAAACCCTAAACTCTAAACCTTGAGTCCTAAACCCTTAGCCCTAAACCCTAAACCTTAAGCCCTAAACCCTAAACCCTAAATCATAAACCCTCACCCAAAGGAAATTCCTAAAAGATCATTCAAGTGTGTAGGGAATAGTGTTTAAGGTGATCGATCGACTCATTTAGTTTTTATGAGAGACTACTTCCTTTGAAGGCCTAAAAGGCATTTTGGCCATTTTGTAGTTAATTGAACACCCTTCAGAACAAGCTAAAATGAGCTAGTCATGTCACCGAGTTATCAAGGACCATTATTTGTGAAGTATTAAGGCATCATTTTTCTCCATAAGAGACATATGAGCAAAAGCATGTATGAGAATCATGAATTTGATTCCATGAAAGGATGCTTTTAGAGCTAGGAAAGGTGAGGGGATGATCTTTATATGGAGCACCATGTTTCTAAGAATGAGCAATCATCTGAGTTCACTTGATGCAATTCACTTGGTACTATTCGTAACAACTCATTCAACACCTAGTAGTGTTATCACACCTTAAGGAGGAGGCACATTACAATCACCTCATTTTTGTCATAGGACAGGAATCCCATTTAGGGAACAATCCTCTATCTACAAAGTGAGGATCTCTTTTTAGTAAGAAGTAGACAAACATCATAGAGTTAATTCATGGTCACTAAAGTGAATTATGGACCAAATTTAAAAATTAGTACCAATTCAAGCAGTGGTAGGGCCAAAATCTATTTTAGAAGGTCAAAAAACCTTAAAAATGACTATATGCTTTCCCAAAACAAAGACCAACTACAATATATATGCCCTGAAAGTTTTAGGTCATTTGCTGAAATCTTGAAAATGAGTAAGTACTGACCAAATTAGATTTTGAAAAACTATCTTCTAGATTATAACTATTGGAGCTACAAGACCACTTCTATAAGGTACAAAGTGACCCTAATTTCCTATATTTACTAAAATAAATTTAAAGTATAAGAAATAATAAAAGAAATCTTATACTTGCTTAAAATGCATATGCATTACATAATGCATACACGTTTTGACCTGCTTAGAACGCGTAAGTGTTATGGTTCGGTAATTCCCAAGTCAAACAAATTAAAACGCGAGCGTGTTTTGGTTTTTTTCAAATTCTTGTCCGCTTTTTAGCCCTCCAAATTTGTGCACTTACCCTTATAGCATCATATATATCTTTGTCCTTACGTGGTGCTCTAGCAGAAAATGCCCAAAAAATGGTGTTATTGAGTGATCGAAGGATATTACATCTTTCATTGCTTTCATTCAAGTTTTTAGATTAACTTTCAACATTCAACTTGTTTGCGTAATCAAACGTTGTTTTTTTGTTAATTCACTTACAACACTAGTAGCAGTACACGATGCACAATATTACTATCCCTTGTGCATCTCTTGACACACCAATAGTGTGATATGCATCATAAAGGTTTTTAACAATTGTAGAGGTTTGACCATGTATATTAGATGTTATCAATCATAAGGTGTTTAATGTAGGTCTCATTTTATTCAACTTCATCAAACTTACTAACAATCGACATATTTGAAAAATCATTTAAAATTTCAAAATGATTATCCCAAATTCCACTTGGCTTTTCTTCTGATTTTCCATTCCGAAAGTTTGTCAAACATTGGTTTCAAAATGTTCTCATCAATTTCAATAAAATAATTAGGTCTCTTACGTAAAATCCTAGGAGGTGTTTTTGTCAAATTTTGTTTGTCTACAATTTCAACCTGAATTTCTTGATTCACATTTTCATTATCTCCTTCAATTTCAACATCGACTACATCATAAGTATTTAATTTTCTTCAATTGCCGACAAAAAAAACATCTTTATCACAAGTATTTAATTCATCTTCAACATTGACAGTAGAAACATTACCTAGTTCCTCATTGCTTATAATAGTAGGGGTTGAAGATGAACCTCTTCTTGATTCACGAAGATTCTGCATTCGCTCAACATTTTGAAATCTTTTTGCCTCTAATTCATCTAGTGTTTTTTTACTTATTGACTTCGTTTCTTGTCTCCCATGATGTTTTACTTCCGGTGATAAGAAAAATGTGTAGAAAGTGAAAAATTTCGTAATAATTCGTATAGTAAGGTAAAATAATAAAAATCACATGGTAATTGAAACGTTGGGATGCATGTAAATATGATTTAATAACCGCGATCGCGCTTATAAACCACGATTGTGGTTTATAAAGTGTGATCGCGGTTCTAATATTAAATATTGTGATCACAATTTATAAAGCGCGATCACGGTTCTATTTGTATCATCAAATCCGACCCTCAAGGATCGGGAAATCTTTGGTTTTCCCCAACCAGATCTATGGGAGGTCATTATGGCATGTAAAAGGTCAAAAACTTCAAATTTTCTCTTCCACGGACTTGAACCATGTTGAAAAATTGAAAACATCTCATAAAAATAGTACCATCGCATAGGGGAGACTGTTAGCTTCATAAAAATATTGATTTTAAAGTGAATAGAATAAGATAAATATCATTTTATAATTTTTACTAATAGTAGGTCTTTAAGACATTTTTTCCCGCAAATGTTCATGTCTACATTTAAGACTATAACTTTTGTTTTTCTTATCAAAATGTAATCAAACCTATAGCATCCCAAACATGGCAAAATTCTATACACGTTAGAAAAAAAAATATTTGATTTCAATATTTTTGATATAGTTATGGCGGCAAATGGAAAGTGCTTTGTTTTCTAAAAAAATTCAGACCACTTTCACAAAAATCATAAAAATATATATTGCTCGAAAAAATATGAAATAAAATTCATCCCGAGATAGACAACGACATCTCACTTTTCACCAAGGGAAAAAAATAACAATATTTGGTCATCCAAATCGCGGGGCAAATGGACTACAATCTTATAGGTTTTTTCAAAAAGAAAACAAGCCATATAATTTTGAGTGTTTAATATAGCTAAAATTGTCTGTTTAAAAAATAGTAGTTTAGAAGCTAGATTCGGATGCTACGATTCATATTTATATTTTTTTCTAATTTTAAGTGTGTGTATTGCTAATAATCCCTAAAAGTTGAGATTTCATTTTTTTTTTGCAATATGACGTCCACTAGGGATAATTTTAGTGGCGAATATTCATAATATGGTGAATATTCCATTTTTGAAAATTTTGAAAAAGTGAATTTTTGGCGCGAGTCGATGACTGTTCACCTAAAAATTATAGTTTAAATTTTTAAGGGTTGGCTTCGCCTACCCTTGAAACTATCCCCTATATAATCCTAGATTATTTGCCAGGTAGAACACTACTAGCTCACTCATACCACCTAGGGGCATATGTATTATTAAGTACGATAAACGCATTTACAGAGGGAGGCGGAGGCTATGGACGCGCGACAGAGAGTTTGTTGACGCGCGACAAGAGAGCAGAGGCTGCGCAGACACGCGGCAGAGAGTTTTTGGCCCGACATGTAGAGAGTTTGTTGGCCGCACAATAGGAGTGCGGAGGATGTAGATGCGCGACAAAGAGTTTGTTGACGCGCGACACTAAGAGTTTGTTGACACACAACCAGAGAGGCGGAGGCTACGACATGCGATAGAAGATTTGTTGCCATGCGATAAAAAACTTGTTATCGCGTGACATAAAACCTCTTGTCGTGCGTCAACAAGGTTGTTGTCACATGACAAAAAATCTCCTATCGCGTGTCTGCAGCCTTTTGTCACACCACTTGAAAATCAGGTGAAAAATTTGTATACAACCCCCAAAAAAATTTGCCTTTCCATGAAACTAGTTCCGGGGATATTCGCCAGGTATTTTCCACCTCCAATTTCCAAGAGGTCTCGAAAATGAACCACGACGTCCACTTATGACCCCTTTTTGGTCCACCAACTTCTTTGCACTCACCCCATTAAGGGGGAATGTTAGGAAATTAATGTTTTCATTATAGTTTGGGTGGTTAGTTAATAGTAATATTGTTATAAACAATATTACGTACTTAGATTCTTGGTTATATTGTTGCACCCGTGTTTCTATACTGGGTTATTTGTTATTCTCACTTCCTATTTTATAGGAAGTTGTTTGCCTATATCTATGGCTATATAATAGCCAAATGTAATTCTATTATATACAGGTGAAATATATTATCAACAGTTTATGTGTTGAGTAGATTTGTATTACGTAGATTATGGTTTTCATAAGAAAACTCTGACCAAATTTATCATACCTGAGATTCATCACCTAAAGTTATGGCCACATTATCAGGAGGAAATAATTGATTAAATGAGCTTCTTTCCTCGTGGCCATGAACCATCTTGGGTTATACTTCACGTACTTTAGTTAGGACTCCCTCTAAAGTGCCCCTCTCCAATGCCCACCACTTTCCTTCACTCGGAATCAAATAAAAAATATTTCAGCATACATTTTCATATCTCTATCAAATTCCCACACCATAGGTTTAAATAATTTTCCTCGGGTAGGTTTTTCAACCAACCCACCGGTTCATAATATACATTAGTATCTTTTAATTAATAGTCACCCATAAATGGGGTCCACTTTTAATCACATAATCCCTCTATTACAAATGAAAGAGTTTGAGAAGTATTCTCTTATCCCCTATATTAAAGGGGTCTTCATGTACATGGTATTCCTCCCTATATTAAAGGGGTCTTCAAATATTCATACTCCGTTAATTTTTGAATAACTTTAGGACTTAAATTTTATGTCTTTTCTCTTGATCAAATAACTTTAGAATACATAATAATTAATTTATTTCATTTTGATTAATCAATAACTTTTAGAACTTCAATACTTTTTCAATGTGGGGAATTTGTCACATAACAAATTTGATTTCAACAATTCTATAGATGTAATAGTGTAATAGTGCATTTATTAAAAACATGGAAAGATCATACTTGAATTACATTGAATTTTTAAGGAAAGAAACTTCATATAATTTTATCAAGCATCCATGAGGCAAAAGTAGATTTCAACCATATAGACTCTACTAGTTGTTTGTACACATTGAAAAGATAAGAATTGATACAATCATACTACACAAAATTGTTTGTTGAATGTATTATACTTAAATATTGATTGCCAATTTGTTCTCTAATTGAGAGCCCTAACAAATATTAAGAAAGATCATGTTTTCTTTGGGTTAACACAAGTCTCAAAACATATTTATTTTCCTTATCCATTCTACGAGACTTGGAGATTGAATTAGGGGTTTAAAGAAGGATGACTATTTCCTGGTAATTCGTGATGAATCTAGGACAAATGAGCGGGATGAATTAAAGCCTAAGAAAACTAGGTAGTTGCCTAGGTTGTTGGCATTAAAGGGACGTCATTCTATCGGATGTTAATTTTTATGGGTTTTATTGACAACTTTCAAATATTTTGATGATGTATGATATATTAACAAAATCATTTAATATTTATGGCAACCCCTCCTTCCCCTCTAATTATACAAAGACACTTTATACGTATCTAAGTTCACAAGAAGTGATAGTGTCACATGCCAAACATGGATTTATATTCCAAATATTAATAGATAATTTATTACATTGTATTAATTAATTAATATAGTTGAGAGATAAGATAGTTTCATATCATTTCCACATCTAGACACATTGAGTATTGTTGTTCATAATTTGTGTAACAAAAAAATTAAAATCCACAAAATGAAAAATTAAGTTGTACTCAATTTCAAAAAAATGTTAAACGTAAAACTAAGACAAATAATATTTGAAAAAGATACTAAAATAAATAAATAAATAAGTGCATCAAATACAAATTCCTATTCAAATGTGTTTTGTGACAATTGTGATGATGATTTTCTAATTTGTAGTACTAGTGATAAGACTAATCATCATGGTCTAAATGAGATGAGTAAACACAACAAGAGGAGAACAAAGAAATAGTATTATTAAACCACTATGAATAGACACTTCATTGTAGATCACGATCCCACAAAATGGTAATAGAGAGGAGAAAATATTTCTATACCCATTTCAGAAGTTCACTATTTCTATACCCATTTCGGAAATAATGCTTATTTCTATAATTTATAATCTTTAAGTCTAATTCACCTTATTGGTTGGATCTATATTTTAACGTATGTTACGAACAACATGTGAAATTATGTATTTTCCTACAAACCTTGACCTCCCTAGCACTTTAGTTATTTTCTATTTTCGTATCATCTAAATAACCTTTATTTATGTAATAAAATCTAATTCACTAAAATATGTTATAATGTTATAATTAAACCACCTTCCATATCCACATACGTAAGCCGAGGTAAATAGCCTTCGTGAAAATTTTCAAAAACCGTATAAAATTTGGAAAATTATTATAAATATATATTTAGTCTCTCTTTAAAGGTGAACTACATTAGCTTTTAAAGGAATCTTAAAATGATAAAAAAATATTAAATTTGCTACTTGACGGGTACCCCAAGTAGGACCGCAACGAACCTTTAATTATTCTAAATTCTAGAGCAATAATATAATGATTAGACATTTAAATCTTCACCATTACATATTTAAATCTTCGCCATCATGGAGAATGGGCCTTCTTTAAGCCCCCATCATCATGCAAAAACAACCACACTTTCACTCATTTCATTTCATTTTGTTTGAAATATTACTCGTTTCATTTGATTTATTAACATTGCCATTGTTTTGTTTTTTCCCCTTGAGTAGTGTCACTTTCATTCCTATTAATTAGTCACTTTCAAGCATGATAAAAAGGGAGAGTGCCTTTTTATACTCCGAGAGAAAGAAATGAAAATGAGACCAAGCTTTTTCTTCGTTTTGCTTACCCAATATTTGGAGGAGAAAGAAATGAAAAGGAGACATGGTTTTTCTTATTTTTGCTTATAATACTTCGACGATATGTATATGTATATACATATGTATATGTATATACATATACATATATATATATATATATACATATATAAATAAGTTTTTGTGGGGAGAGGGGGAACAGGTGTTTTCTATCGATTTTTTGTGGGTGAAGCGGGGTTTTCGATCCATTTTTTTGTTATTAAGTTTTAACAAAGAAAAAACTAATTATTATTGATTCATTAAAATTAAATTAAATTATAACTTTTATGTTATGGTTGGTAGACCGATCAGTGTGTAGTTGAGTGTTTGTTAGTTAGAGATTGCCATTTCAAACATATTTTACCTTAAAGAAGTGAAGTTTATAGTAGATGTTAACTATTATCTAATTTCCTCCACCGCCCGCTAAAATTAGATAACAAGCAGATTCCTACTAAAATTGAACAAGTAAGCTCTGAGATTCCTGCAGATTCGAATTCCACCAGGGGTCAAGCCTTCGGCAACATGGAAGAAAGACTTAGCCGAATCAACGATGAAAAATTAAGTCGGGACAAGCCAACTCAAAAGAAAGCAGCACTCTCGCAGACAATGCCAAGTGTCAACCTGGCGCAAGTTCTAGAAAGAAAAAGGGGAGCAAGCCTCAAAATCCCGCGGGACTTACACGTGGAGTCAACTATGAGTGTCCCACCCAAGAAAAGGTCTTCGCATTAATATGCGGTAGGTCCATTACTTGCTCAAAGGAGAGCAGTAGGCTCACGGACGATGCCAAGTGTCAACCACGCACTTCCAAAAGCTATAAAGGAAGCAGAGACCCTAGAGAAGTGCTTGGCCTCCATGTGGATCTCGCAATAAATGGGCTCCAAATTCAAACATGTTGCGAAGGATTGATGAGAAGCCAAATACCACATATGGGAAATTATGAAGCCTATCTAAAAGTTTTAAATGCTCAAGATATTTTCAAAAGATCAAAGACAAAGGGTCATTCAACTTGGTCTTTTCAATAACAAAGTTAATGCATAGTTATGTGTAGAAAGTGCGAACATATGCATACTTAATTTGTTCACCTACACTTGAGGGGTCATTTTAAACAGAATAGCATAAAAATAGGTGCCACCAGAATCATGATCCCAGAGCCCGATGCATAAAGTTTAGATATGTAATAAAGATTTGAAAGAATAAGTCCGCTCCAAGGGAGTCGGTTGTAAAATAGTTAAGAGATGTATTAAATGAGTATGGCTCTCACTCCTTGAAAAACAAATCATGGGGAAGTGTGAGACAAATCTCACAATCTACTTTTGTCACTTCACACCATTTACCATAATGAACAAGCAATTGGAAAATAGTTCAAGAATGATCTTCTTATCTTCTTCCCATCCTATATATTGTAAATGAAAGGTTAAACAAAAAGATCGAGAGTTAGTAAAATTTTCTTTCCTATCTTGGTTCCTCTTCTGTAAAAGGCAAAGGTCTGTAACTCTAGCCTTCTCTCGAAGTTTTTGTAATAGCGCTCTTCTTGCCTCCTACCTATTGTAATATTGTGCATACTTCTTGGAGTAATATAATATGCCATGTGATGCATTTTGTCCATCCTTTGTATATCTGTATTGTCTCTGATAGCCTTTATTTCGATGTTGGTATATTGTGCATGTTTTAATGTTATTATTGTTCTCTGAAGTTATGCTTAATTAGTTTGAAGTGGGACTCTATGTGAATCGTTTATGGCCTGTGGTGCATTTCGTCCACCCTTTTCATTGCTCACCTCTTCCCAATTCAAGCAGTTGTGTTCGTGACTAACTTCTTCCCTTTTTGGCGCATCACCTTAGTTAGTTTTACGTTTCTTCCCGACCCTCACCCCACATAACATAGAAGAGCTAGCTTCTTTAAAATATGGAGGTTACCTTAGGGCACACATCCCACCAACCTAAGGTATCCAATGAATCTAGTGGTTCATCTGCAAGGATAATCGTCAACATTAACCTTAATCGGAAAAGTATGTAGATGGAAAAGTGGTTTTCATAAAGCATGAAGGTGATAGTCACCAAAAAAGAACTCGACCTTTGAAAGATAATGAAGAACTATAACCAATTTCCTATAATTCAAAAAACACTTTTAGCTCACTAATATATATGCAATTTCATCTTTAAAAAATTGTGCCACTATAGATACATGGATTTTCATAACAATACAACAAAAATACCTACTTGTAATAGTGCAAACTAATAATTAAGGTTAGTTAAATAATTTCAAAGTCAAAGAAAAGAGGTTACATGTTAAATTTATAATCTAGTGACAATCATGAGGTTGTAATGATCAAAATGTACACTTAGAAGTGATACAAATTTGGTCCCAAAAATTGGCAAAAAATAAGAAATGTTCTAAGCAAGTTAAAATCGGGGCCCATTTTGTTATGTATAATATTTGTAAGTTAAATTACTCTTTGTGTCTCCTTAATAATGTCTTGCATTGCTTATAATAACTTGTCTATATCACCCACCTTTAATTGAGAAATCCCTTCGTATTATCTCTATATTAGGAATCCAACATTATTTTCTCGCTTTGAACTTCCAAAATGGTTTCCGTAGGTTTTTTCAACTCATTTTGCAATTTTTATCAAGGAAAATTTTAGCAATGAATATTTGTAAATATAGAAATAATAGGAATTCTTTATATGCATTTAGCTATTTTTTTAGATAAGGTAAAAAAGTTTGGTTTTGAAGGGACCCAAAAAAACCTGTACAAAAAAGAGACCAGAAGCAACAAAGCTACCAAAAAGAGACAGGGTTCACAAATTCAAACAAACTTGACCAACCATTCAACCTTGAACAAGGCACAACCTACACCAAGTCTACAAAGTTACAATTTTTTTGCAAGAATACATAAAAAAGCCATAGCAACAAGATTAATAAAACCTAACACAAATCCAAGACCAAAGTGCAACAAAATGATCACCATCAATTTGCCTTACTCGAGGAGGCTCTACTTGTAGTTCTCATGCTAGGCCCTTTGTCCATGGCAACCCCAAGTTCATCTTTCTATGAGATAGTGACCTTTTTAGGGGTATTCACTATAGGAGCCTTTCCTTCCATTTCCATGATCTCATCGTCTATCAAGCTGCTCATCTCCAGACGCATTTTACCCATTCCTTTTGTTGCTTGATCTGGAAATTTGGTCCTGGAGGATGGATATTATTTATTCTTGCATGATAATTTCCACATTCAACCCACCTATTCTCTTATTTTGCACCTCAATTTTTCTGTGACACTCCCTCACTTCTTGAACAAGATTTTTGTTGACTAGAAGGATCGTATCTGTCGTAGATTCCACCCTAAGAATATGAGCTTCCCAATCCACCGTGTCTTCGTCCCTTTCCTTGTTAGCAACACTTTCCCCACCATCTTTATCACCTTGTTTCATATTCAAAGGATGTTAACTCTATGCCATCCAGATTGTCATGTTACCCCTCTTTTTCATGTGATTTATATGTTCAATGAGGGTTTCATTGTCTGAGTCCACCTCTATGTGATCGGGAGGTTGGGGAGGGATCGAAGGGATTTACCTTTCTAATACATAAGCAAAATCAACCCATGATGCAAAGGATTATCCACTTTCTCATTTTGGTATTCATTGATAGAAGAAGTAAGGGATATGAGGAGAAAGAACGTAAAACTCATAGCTTGATTCCTGCGTAGGTAGTTGAGGATAGACAAGTGGTAGGAAAATATATTTCTAAATTTACCTTCTAAGGTAAGATACTTCATGACCACAAGACAAACATCTGCCAAATCTCAGGGAGGAAACTTCTCACAATACCATCATCAAACATGAGGATTCTCTCATCAGGGCCAAAGAAAGTGGAGATTTCATGCTTTCTCCTGGTTTTATCTTTAAAAGTTTGAGACCTTCCATAGATAAACTCGTGGCTTTGGCTATAGAATCTTCATTGACTAAAATATCCATACCTCTCATTTTTACACATCCCCATCCCAAAGCATTACCAAATTCGATAGCAAGTTGAGGGTCGTTACCTTTGAGATTCTTGATGTAATTGGAGATCCCACCCTATCACAAAGCAACCTCCACAAAGTGGCATCCCTCTTGATATGGAGATATTTCCTCGGCTCGGTTCGAACTCTATCACCACCCATGCTTAACTCAGTGCTATGTTTAGACTTTAAATGGAGAAGAATGAAACTGCAAACCCAAAACCAAAGGATTAAACCCAAATTGGGGTTAAATCCCTTTTCAAATAATAATTCACCTTCCCATGAGGCCAGTCCTTCAAATCCAGGGATTATCATTCCATATCATGATGTATTGTCATCATTAACCAAGTTTCTTATATTATTCCACGGAATTAGATCTCCCTACCAACTCACCTTTTCTGGCAAGTCATTGCCATAATTAGCCAATCCATCAACAAGTTTATTCATGGCTCTATAAACATGGTTAATCTCCACCTTCTCAAATGATGCAAGCAGATGCCTAGCCCCGGTGATGATGTTATTGAGTTTCCAACAGTACCCCTTGTTTTTTAAGGGCATTGACAACGCATAGGGAATCTCCTTCAATTATCAAGGCCTTGATATTCATAGTGGCACATAGCTCGATACCCCATAACATGGCCATGGCTTCAACGTAGTTGTTTGAATGATTACCCATTGGTCCTGCATAAGCTTGAAGGCACACACCAAAATGAACCCGATTAATCCCCTCCCCAACACGCCCTCCATAGTTATGGTCGACCCATAAAAATTAAGTTTGAAACTACCCTTAGGTGGGCATCTCCAATTGACATTCTTTTCCCCGCCTCCATATCTTTGTTGTTATCCCAATTAGTGGGACTTATATTCAAATTATTCATAATGGTAATTTCTAAATCCAAGAAGGACTTTGAAGATTTACCTTTGAAGTTTTGTGTGTTATCTTTTAGAGATCTAATTTTCTTCACTACCTTCTTGAAACTAGAGCACTGATTACAAAAATCTGGTTGTTTCTTTCAACCCAAATGCCCCATAGAGTGTGTGAGAGAGAACATTTCCATATTTATTTGATAATTTCATGGTGGAAATTGAAAACCCATTTCTCTAGGAGGTTAGAGACATCCCTGGAAGGACCATCTGCATATTAAACATTTCAAGAATTGCTGAAAAAACCTGGTAAGCATATGTACATTCCAGAAAAGATGATTGGCAGATTCTTCTTGAAGTTTGCATAGACTACACCTATTAATGAGAATCATGCCTTTTTTCTTTAGTTTTTCCACAAAATAAAATTTTTCGCTTGACCACTTCCCAATAGAAGAAATTAATTTTGTGTATATGACTTTTATTCCATTTTTCTTTCGATAACATTTGCTTCAATTTGCTCAAAATTTAACAAATATCCAAACTTCACCTCATAATTCCTAGAATCCATGTCCCTCCAAATTAGTTCATCCTGAGACTTTCCATGAGGGATGTGGCAGTACTTTTAGTTCATTATTTAGGACTTCAAAAGGGAATTGAGGACTGTGTAATTCGGAGGAGGAATTATTTGTAACCATCTTCTCTCATCTTTCCAATAATCACACACCCTCTCTTTGTATTCTTCCTTGTAAAATTGGAAGAGGTTCATCCAATGTTCTTCAAGATTTAAGGGCTTATTTCTGATCCAAGGATCCTCCCAAAATTTTATGTTTGTGTCATTCCCTAGATTCCACTTTGTGCCTTTAAGAAACAACTTCTTGGCTTGAACAAGATTGGTCCAAAAAATATATCCTTCTAGAAGTTCTGATTTGAGAAGACACCAACAAGATCGCCAACATTTCACAAATATTTCACATTTAAATTATCAATCAAAGTACCTTCTTCTTTATGCATTCTCCACCCTTTTTTAGCTATAAGATCGTGATTCGTCATCTCGCAAGTTTTTCAGCCCTAGACCTCCCATGTATTTTGGTCTAGTAACCTTATCCCAGGATGTTAGCGAAATCCTATACTTGACCTCAAGAGCTAGACCATAAAAATCTCTTTTGAATGCTCTCAATGGCACTTTTGATTTTGATGGGAATAATGAAGATTGACATTATGTAAATGGAAACTCCTTGCAACGAGATTTGAAGCAATTGGGCTTTTCCAAACTTGCGGCATAAAGATTCTAAATAGCTAATTTTTGTGGAATCTTTCACTAGCTTTATTCCAGTGTGTGTCATCTAGTTTACCCCACAAAGTGGCATTCCTAAGTAATTATCTAGGATAGAATTTATGTTGCAATGCACAATATTGGCTAATATGTTATGTTGTTGTTCATTCACATTGATGAAGAAGTAAAAACTCTTATGTGAAGTTACATTTTTGGCCCAAAATTTCCTCATACTTTCTTGTGATGACCTTGAGTGATTGAGATTCTGGACGATATCCGCCAAGAAGAAATGTGTCATCCAAAAAAATTAAGGCACTGGTTATCTACTCCATTAGCAACCTTAACACCTTCTACATGACCTTCACCTTTGGATTTTGAGCACAATCTACTCAAGGATTCTGCCATAATGATATAGAGGAAAGGTGATAGACGATCCCCTTTCCTGAGACCCCTTTCTAATTTAAAAAATCCTTGGGGTTTTCCATTGATGATGACTAAGAACATGGGTGTAGAGGTACAAGATTGAATCATCTTGATGAAGTGAGGATCAAATCCCAGTTTGTGTAAGAGAAGGAACAAAAAATTCCATGATACCGATCATAGGATTTTTGCATATCTAATTTGATGAGCATGGCTTCCCGCTTGGATTTTCTACGGAATGGATAGTTTCATGTATGGAGATGATGGTGTCTAGTTTTTTCTGCCCAACAAATTCACCTTGATTAGGAGAAACAAAGTTATTGAGAACCTCCCTCATTCCGAAATCCAAAATTTTGATATGATTTTATTTACATTGTTACATAAACTGATGGGTCTAAATTCTTCTAGATCTTTAGCTCCAGGACTTTTAGGTATAAGATATATGAAAGTATGATTGAATTGTTTGAGAAAATTTCTAGATCTGAAAAATTCTTAAACTATCGCAACCACCTCTTTCTTCACTATGTCCCAATAAAGTTGGAAGAAATTTTTCGAGAAACCATCAAGTGTAGGGGTTTTATCCCCTTCCATTATAGAAAAAATGTCCTTGATCTCCTCCTCTAAAGGAATGGCTATAAGGTCTTTATTATTCTCAACACTTATGGCTGGATCAAAAAGATTTAAAGTCTCTATGACAGATTCCATAACAGGAGATGTCCCTCAAAAATAATTGTTTGAAGAAGGTAATTATGGTATCTAAAATATCATTCTCCTCCATAGCCACTGCACCATCTTGTTTCTTAATTTCTTGAATACGCCCTTTGTTATCCTTAATAGTGGCTAAGATGTGGAAAAACTTTGTGTTCATATCTCCCTCTTTAAGCCAGTTAACCTAGGACTTCTATTTCCAGTAAATTTCTTCCTTACTGAGAATAATGTGTAATTCAGACAAGAGGAATTTTTCCTTTTCTTTTTCTTTAGTACTCCATACTCCTTCCATTATTTATTCCATTTCCCTCAACTCCTCAATTAATTTTCTTTTTGTAGGAAGATGTTACCGAAGGTGTCTTTATTCCATTTTTGATCTTATTCTTGACATTTTTAGCTTAGCTACAACTTGAAACATACTATTACCTTTGTTGTTTATGTTACACCATTCTTCAGTCATTTTTTCAAGCTCCTGGATGGGTAGTCCACATCTTTTCAAACCTAAAAGGTCTACCTTTAGTTATATCCATTTCCCTAAAGCTTAGAAGGATCATATTGTGATCAAAACCAACACGAGCTAAAGAAGATAGAGAATAATTTTGCTCATGTAATCATTGATAATTAACTAAGAACCTATCCAATCTGATATGGATGATATCTTCACCAATTCATCTATAATTCTATTTGGCTAGGTATATTTAGGACCACTAAGGTCAAGGTCAAGCAAATCATTCCATTTAATGAAGTTAGCGAGGTCCTCCATACTTTCAATGAAGGATATGACTCCACCTCTTTTTCCAAGGGAATCGGGGAGTGTTAAAGTCACCTCCTATAATCCAATGTAACTCTTTTGACATCCTTCTAAAACCATTAAAATACTTCCAGAGCACCCATCTACCGTTACATGAATTGGGGGCATAAACATTGAAAAGGATGAACTATTTTTGGAACTTATGATGGTAAAACAGGTGGCTAAATGATGTTGGCTATTGAATAAGGTAAATCTCTTCAAAGACATTCATATTACATAGATAAAGAAAACCACTTGAGAATCCCACTAATGGTTGATAATGAAACCCACCTCTTTCCAAAAAAAACTTATGAAATTCTTCCATTTTGGCTTTATTCATTTTAGTTTCCTGTAATATTATGATATCTGGTTTTCTATTTTTCCTAAATTTATAAAGAATCATATGCTTACTAGGATTGTTTAAACCCCTTATATTCCAAGAAAACAATCATTTAACTAGATTGAGTTTTAGTCTAAACGTCAATGATCTTTGCTTACCTTCCATAACCTCCTTCCTGGAAGCTCTTTCACGCTTTTCCTTTGTATATGGTCTACCAGGGAAGCTTTGTTTCCTCCCAAATCTGCTTTGGAAGTACCCCCTCTCGTCCTAGGAGTAGCTTTCCTTTTTGGTGATAGTTTTGGGATTTTCTTGGTTGATACCAAGGGAACTCATTACTTTGAAGTCTTTAGGCTCTACTTCCTTAGTACTGGTCAAGAAGTTACAATCTCTTCTTCCTCATTATGGATGTCTTTGATCTGACAAAATGTCTCAACAATAGATGAATCCTCCAGTCCTTCCTTCTTACTTGATTATGTAATTCTTTGTAAATCCTCCTCCACTATAGGAATGTCCTCGAGATGAGGAACCAACAGATTAAACTTATTGTTGATCTCCAACGATATTTCCTCATTTCTTTGAGCAAAGAAACTTTCCTCCAATGAATCAGGCACCATGGACCCTAAAATACTATCTTCCTGTAATGATTCAATTTTCCTCATTCCATTCTCTATTTCTCTTCCGGTTCAACTAACCTTTTTCTATCCTTTGTTTGGTTATCATTCAATACACTTCCCATCTCTATGATTATAGGATGCTTATGGATCTGCACCCAAGTAGGAGCAAGTTTAGAGGGTCCACTCTCCCCAAATTCTTTTCCCTTCATCTCCTCCCTAGGATTTATTTTCCTTTTGAGAAGAGCTTTGCTAGTAGCTTCCTCTTTAGCTTTAGGACACATTTTGGAATCATGGCCCATTTTGAAGCATGAGAAGCACATGAAAGGAGATATCTCGTAGTCAATATTTTGTACATGAACTCCCCATTTAGATTTTAGGTTGATGCTTCGAGGTAGTTCTATATCCAGATTCACCTTTACACAAAAATGAGAAAATAACAATCGAGACTTTACACTGGTAACAGGTCAATAACAACCAATGTTCTAATAGCTTTAGCAATTCCCTTAATAATGTCATAGTCCTAATATTCCAACGGTTGACATGGGAGTCTAACCCACACCGATATTCCTTAATGGTGTTTTCCAGAGGATTGAATCTTGGCTGCCATTTTTGGACAAGCACAATAGCTCTACCCCATGAACCAGGGTCCCCTGGAAAGGATATTTAAAATATCTTCATCTAAAGAGAGGGAAACCACAAAGAAGGAATTTGCATAAGCAACAATATACATGGCTTCTTTATGCCCCATTTCGACATGCCCATTTTCTAAACTCATCAATATTGGGTCTTATTCCCAGTATTTTTGCTAGGATGGTGTTACACATGGAGGAACAGACCCTTTCTGCCACATTATTTGGGATATCCAACAAAATTCCACTCTCTTTACAAATAGGTTAAAGGATGAAGGTGGATACATGCTATGGTTTCTTACCCGAAACTATCTTGGCCAACGTGACTATAGGGTCCCTCCCCAGACCTTTCTTGTCTCTTTCTATAATAAAGGAAACATCCTTCCTCCTGTCAGTTTGATCATGATCTGTATCCCTTGAAACCAAACCCACAACATTTTCCTGCTCCTTTGAGGATTCAAAATCCACTCCCGCTTCCTCCCACTATTTTTATGACATGTCACTGCCTACATTTCACCCAAAAATTTACAAAAAGTAATGTCCCATGTGAATAGTCAACATATATCTAATCCCAACATTTATTTTTTAATGTATTGTTGCATAATCGACGGTCGGGATTTCAAAACATTCTTGGATCGCCAAGAATTATATGGAACCTTTGGTCTCATTCACCGAAATTTTAGGTATTTTTTTGAAATTTTATACACACACTAAAAACTAATCACTAAGAAAATGATTTTTTTATATTTTCTCGATTTACAATTTTTGTAGTAGAAAAGGATTCAACATATTTCTTACAAAAATAAAATAAATCAAGGTCTTTTCAACTATTGCATTGCATTTTACATCCTACAAGTACTTAGTGCATGTAAGTCTATTCAATATTGATCCAATTTAAAACCAATTTTCTATCATGTTGCATTGTTTTATCTCGCTTGTGTAAGATACGTTGTTAGCACTTAAAGCAATGCTATAATATATTAAAATATGTCATTTTTTATTTTACGGTACCACCAATATATGTGCATCATCGCCAGTGTCATTTTTTCCATTTCATGCGACACTGCAATGCCTTAGTCAATTTTCATCTCATCATAGCCAACTCAAAAATTGTCCTTACAGGAAAATGACAACTAAAAAGGGAACCTCAAGAAAAAAATTAAGTGCAACACCCCATGTTACTGGCATACAAAACATTGGATCTTATTTTGAGAAACCATCTACAAAATCCCATCCTTCTCCAACATGACCAACACTATCAAGGGATAATTATTACATTCAAAATGAAACTCGGAATGATTTCATTGATGATTTGATGATTGACGTTATCAATGAAAATGACAATTAAATGTCTCCACTTGAATGAAGTTGAAACTACATCACTGGATTATTTCCATTCCCACTCTAGTGTTAGGATGTTGTCATCACCTACCCAATTGAATGTTGGAGGTGAAACTTCTAGAAGTCAATGAAATTTAAATTCCACTCGCGACAAATACTCAAGGGGTGCCTATTTATGGAAAAAGAGAAAGGTGAGAAAATGAGAATTGGGAAGGAGTTTCATGTTAGAGAGAGTTTCTAAGTTTCCATTTATTGAACCTGTCGAAAATGAAAATAAATTTGAACCTCCAAAATAATGAAAATGTACAATTTGTAGCTAGAAATTGGGTAGGGACAAGGCAATGCAACTTAAATTAGAAACTATTGAGAAGCACGAGAAAATATATATGAAAAGAAAACACTAGACAAAGTTGTGAAGAATGTTGCCAAATGGAAAACTTCATATTGTTTACATATTGTTTGCACTTTTGGGTCATCTATAGTGAACTAGGACTAGATTGTTTACCCTTCTCCACCTAAAATATGTTCTCTCTTGGTATATGGTCCTTATTTTTTTTGGTTTGAGCTTTCTTAAAAAACAGAATACTAAAAAGGAAACTATACACCGAATAATAGAATAATTCAATTTGAATTCATTCGGGATATTTTATTAGACAAGGGAGATTACAATATATAGAAGATTGATCTCCTTAATACAAGGAGTCAACTTCAATCTCAAACAATTCCCTAGAATATCTCATGATCCACTAATCACTCAACATATCTCAACAACTCTTATCTACGTGAGTTACAACTCACTTACATTATTTACTCACACAATATATAATATATATTTGCACACACACAAATATATAAATATCTAATGTTCACAATAACAAGCTAATTCCTAACATTCACCCCCTTAGTGTGAACATGGGAAAAACATACACACTCTCATCTACAGTATGCTCACCTCTGTGGAGCATGTCAAACTCTGTGACTCATGACCTTGATACTAATGAAGGAGAGCATACTGCAGATAAGAGTGTGTATGTTTTTCCCATGTTCACACTAAGGGGGTGAATGTTAGGAATTACTTGTTATTGTGAACATTAGATATTTATATATTTGTGTGTGTGCAAATATATATATTATATATTGTGTGAGTAAATAATGTAAGTGAGTTGTAACTCACGTAGATAAGAGTTGTTGAGATATGTTGAGTGATTAGTGGATCATGAGATATTCTAGGGAATTGTTTTGAACGAGGTGCGAAGATGGCAAACTCTATCCTTTTAGCAAAAGGACGCAATGAGATGAGTCGGATACAATATAAATATATATTTGCACACACAAAAATATATAAATATCTAATGTTCACAATAACAAGCTAATTCCTAACAAATCCTTTGGGAGATATATGCATCACTGTTGGAACATAATGGTTAAATGGGTTGGCCACCCCTTAATTAAATATGAGTCCAACATTATACTATAGGTTAGATATTTAATAATAGGAAGTATTTCTATTTCTATTATTAAATATTCAAACCTAGGAATATACTTTAGGTTAAATATTAAATAGTTATATTTCTATCATTAAATATTTTAAACATTGGTATATGTGTCAACCGACATGGTTGAAAAGGTGAGTCGGGAGACATACGATCACCTCATATAAAAAGGACTTCGGGTCCTCATTTGATATATTCGAAAAAATAATATATCAAAGGTTTTCACCCTTGTGATTAGGGTTTCTAAGGAGGAGGTGATTTACTGGATGTAAAAGTTCTCTACAATAAAGGTTACTTTTCATAGTGGTTTTTACCTTCGGGTTTTCCACTATAAATATTGTGTCATGTGTTATTTAATTTTGTAAGTATTACTTTATTATTATGCAATGTGATGTGATGTTTATTTATTTAATATTGCATAGTTTATTAATGTTGATTAAATTTGTAATTAATAGAATCCTCAAATTCTAACATGGTAACAGAGAAAGGTAAATTAAATAGATTAGATCAAATGTTGTTGTATTTAATTTATTTAATTTTTTATGTATTTTTTCAACCAACCCGGAAGGGTATTTAAAAATCATCGGGCCCCTTCTCCCCAATTTTTGCAATCTAAAATTTTGAATGTTTTGTGAGGAATTAATGTGAGTGTGCATATGTGAAAGGGGTTTACATGCGTGTGAAAAATCACATACATGTAAGGGTAAATTAATATATGAAATATTTCTATTTCTCTATAGTTTTAAATGAGTGCGGGTAAATGTTTTCAAAGGTAAAATTCAAGAGTAAATGAAGGGAGGAGACAAATTTCATGAAAATAGGGATTTCAAATTATTTCATTGACCGGGTGAAATTACTTGTCCCCTCTCGTAAATATCCGATTCATTTGTACTCTCATGTGATTCAAAATCTCTTTACACCTGGTAAAAATTCTCTTACTATTTTTGCATTATTTTTTTCAAAATATTATGCCTATGTCATTTGGACCCCCCTCTAATAGGGCTTGATTTAAAAAAATACAAGTTTATAGTTTTTATAACTATATTCTAGTATGAACAATAATTTGAGGAGCACAAGATAACTAAAAGAATAGTTACGAGAGAATGAAGGGACAAATACATCTCAATTTAACATGGTCATTCGAAATGCAGTCTTTTTTACGTAAAACAATTTAGCTAGCTATTGTTTATCACATTCTAAAAAGAGGTCGTCCTATAATAGATTTTCCTGAACATAAGAAGATGTCTTTTCTTGGTTTCCCACAATTTTCTCATTCTCACTTTGGTTTGAAAGTAGTGGTTGGGATTGGGAAAAATGTGTAGCTATGGTTGAGAAAGAATACTTGAAAGAGAAACTTAAGTCTACATAATATGTGTCTTTGTCTATTGATGAGGTTACAACAATAGATAATACTTCTTGGGTATGTATGCATGTTTATACTATTAAGAGTCATGTGAGACAACCTCACTTACTTTCTATTCACAAAGTAAGAGAGAACTTCAATACTTTGAAAACCTTTGTAAATCAAGTAATAAGATGTTTGAAGGAGATAGGTGGCATGGATGATTCTACAATTGCAACAAAGTTAGTATGTGTTAGGGCAGATGGGACATCTATAATACAAAGTTATCATAATGGTATGTGTGTAAGACTCCAAACATCTCATTTCTCATATATGATTTTCATTCATTATATGGCTCATAAAATGAATCTAGCATACAAAATAGTCAACAAATTTAACCTCCAGTAGCAAAATTTTTATAAAAAAATTTAAGAGATGGATGTTTATTTCGACATAATCCTAAAAGGTTCATGGAATTATAAATATTTGTAGAAGGATTGAAAAATGGGAATAAACTATTAAAAAATATTGATACTAGGTGGATCTTATTGTATCAATTGGTTTGTAGGGTGTATGACGAGTATCAATCCTTATTGGAAGTAATGTGGAAAAATCACATGGAAGTAGACAAGGCTCGGATTTGATACATTATTTTACTAATATATAGAAATTGTGTAACACCCTAATTACGCTTCATCAAACTAAGGGAATTTTTTTAAATATCTAACTCCTTTAATGTAATTAATGCCTTCACCGATTTTAACATACAACATTTAAAATCCAAAGATACTAGAGTTTACAAAATCTCTTAAGTTCTTATTATGCTGAAATGAATTATATCATAATTTAACCACTTGTAATTTATTCCGAATTACTTAATATCGAGAATCAATCTAAACAATTTATGATAACCATGTGCAACTGCAAGGGTCACTTGGATCTACCCAATTTTCCTCAAAAACTCTTTACGAGCCAAGATAATTTGTATACATTTTGGTTAAGCCTTATTATAGGCCCGTAGAACCTATGATTCTTCTTAGTGTCAATCATAAAGTCACTACAATAACATCCATCCAAATCCGGACACCGCTAATAAGAAAACTCCGTGAACAGACAATGCAATCAGTTATTTACACTACTATGGCCATAGTTAATTGGCTTTGCGTTAACAAGAAAGTACTTGAGATTACACACAAGCCTACGAAACCTATCTTCCTTTCACTACACAACCCTTTCAACATATTTATCAAGATTCTTTTCCATTGTTTAGTTTACAATTAATCATTTTAAGTATTCATGTACAATATGTAATGGTCAAATTCAAAGCCGTGGATATTAGGACATGGCATTTGGGTCATATGGTTATTATCGGCACCACCTTGGGATCCCTACAGAAAATGTATTATCACGTAATGACATAATTTTTTTCACGTTTGTTCCTCCCCCTATAGCCACCCCAGAATCGGCACGACATGACTCATATGACACAAAGGTCATGTCATGATGCCTGCCTTCATTTACCATACACTATGCTTTTTTCCATTATTAAACATTTATTCAATATAGTCTACTTAAGTCAGATGTGTACAATCGTACTATTTCATGTTTTTGCAATGTACCTTTATACTTTGTTCCATATCTTCGTACTCATCATCACATTGAAGTATAGCGAGAATCGGTATGATCTTACAATGAGACTACTTAATCTTAAAAGTGTATATTGCTACTATTAAAAATACGATAGTTTGTTTCTTATTTTGTTGAACCTATAACTGACATTTATCATCATGTTTATCTATGAATAACAATTACATCATATTTACTTATCTCTTAAGTTCACTTTCATATCTCCTTTCTTACTTTACTATTTTTGTTATATAATCATTGGTTCATAATGACATCTCATAAACAATTGTACTATCAAATTTAAATAGCAATTCACAATGAACACTTAGTTGTTAAATAGTGATAAGACGTTGTTTTTAAATCACATAATGCAATCTTTGTCATAATCATTAAATCTCAATTAATAACAATAATGCATATTAACAAGTGATTATCAAAGATAATCATATAATACAACAGCACATTTTCCTTGATCAATTACAAGTATTTCTTCATTTACACTAGAATCAAGTATAACTTCATTTATTACATTCATATGATTCAAGATAATAACAATCAATGCAAGTCACAACATTCCATCTTAAATCAACTTGTAATGTTATTCATCCATGCATGCTTTGTAGAATAAAATACAACAATGTACATGGTCAGTTCAATAGAACTGCATGGATTAACAACTCTTTTCTAGTTGTTTCATTATGAAATAATTGAACCTTGACTACTTGATTTAATGATAATAAATCAAATATCATTTACAACAAACAAGTAAACTCTAATTAAGAGGTTAATGTTGTAAATCAAATAGTTACCATAAAACATCACAAAATTCCTTATTCCACTTACTTGTTTTAACATTATTTGAACTTAATCTCATTACTCAATTCCATTTACCTTTTACCAACAATAGAAGAAAAGTAATTTTACACCCAAATTACATTCACAAGAATCATCTAATTTATCCATTTAGAATAAGATAAAGAAAATTAATTCTTGTTTTCATTTTTAACATTGCCTCATGTCAATTTTGTCACAATTGTTAAGTACTTAAGCAAACCCCTTTTCCTTCATCTCGTTATTGTCCTAATTAATTGTATAAGGATAAACAAATCAAAATTTATAATTTTCAAGTGAACGCTTTATCACATATTCCTACTATGCAAACAACGAGACAATCTCAATTTAAACAAAGTGTTTAAGAATCATGCAAATCACATTATGCCATTTTCTCTTCCAATGAAAACACTCCATTCCTGAGGTGGTTTTAATCATTCACCGCTCGACAACAATCCCATAAGATATAACATACCTTCTTTCCTTTAATCATGAATTTACAACTAAAAACTAAATTGAGTTCACTTTTTAGGATTGACTAGTCCGAGACCCTATAAGCCGATCAAAGAGACCCAATAATATTTCACAAAGACATTACTAAACCTACATTGTTTGATCTTAACACATTCACTAATTCAATATGTATTCCCTCTCGTAAGACAATAAAATGATGAAAATAAGTCCTTAGCTTGAATAATGAAAGAAATAATATTACGGACGTATCAACTCATCTAAACTGGCACAACTACCACTTGGATACCTTCACATTTTTAGCTTAGTTTTGTTATCCCAGATCGAGTCATAGGAGATACCTAGTTGAGTTAAATTCAATTGTGTCTTCCTTTAAGGGACCGGTAGATCCTAGAAGTGAAGGCTTGAGATGGCTTCAGAGGAAATACCCAATCCGATCAAACATTGACAAGGGTTTTATAAATACCTACAATAAAGAACTCGTTAATACAAGTTGACTAGGATACAAAACTCCAACCCTCAACTCACGGCCCACAACCAATGAAGTATGGCTTCACGAGCCTAATACAAAAACATTATCTTAGAATAGAAGCACATTAATAACTTGGTAATACATTCCTTCGTTTTCATGAAAGATATCTCAATAAAAGACTTCATTTACACACACATTTGAACACCCACCTAAACAATAAAACCTGGTTCATAAATTGACATGTTTGAAACCCATGCAACAACTAAACATATAGAAATCATACATTAATCACCCAAAGTAGTTATTTAATTATTTAGAAACAAAATAACTAGAGAAGGAGAAGCAACCCATGCATGTAATTAAGATGATTTATGTTGTTTTTTCCTCTAATTTCTCGTATAAAATCCTTAAGAAGTCAAGAAAACAAACATCCCAATGAACCGATTTCTCCAATTATTCGAACCCCAAATCCTCATCACTTTTTCACATTATAAACATACCAATACCCAGATTTTCTAGTTCGCATGCATTATTTTAAAAATAAAATCTCTTTTTTTGGGAAAAGCTTAAAATAGCTTGCTTAGAAACCCTCATGCACAACCCCGACGAGCTTGAACACACACATAAAAAAAAATCATAATGAACCCAAATTACATTCGCTTAACTTCTTAGGAAGCTTCATGTTTTCAAGGACTCCACCCTATTAAATGCCATTAATATTCTCGGTGCCACCTAGTGGCGTATTAAAAATATCACCACCTTTTCCATTTTACCCACCATACTTTACATGGAGGTGTTTAAGAATGGTCCCAGTTAAATACTAACTATATTTGCATGGTGTGGTCGGTGGGCCAATTGAACAAGGCATTCCATAATTATCAAATAATCTATAGAACCGAATATCAAACACGGTAGGTTAGTTTAAACATCATAGCATTTTGAACTATCTTTAAGCATCACAATAATAAAAAGTGGTTAGTCACTCATGTTTACAATAAGTAATATTTCTATGCACCGAAATAATACAATCACAGCTAGAGATAGATTTATCAATGTTGTGAAATCATCATGAACAGTAAGAAAGCATAATCATCTCGAACACAAATTTACTAATCATTAGCAAACCATAAAATAGGTAACAAAATTTCATAAACACGTACAACAACCGAATATCACAATGATGTTATGAAATCATTGCACACAGCAAAGTCAAGTAATCTCTTACAACAAAGAAAAATGAGAATATGTTATAAATGTTAAGTACTTTACAAATGCTTGGCGATAAGCTTTGTTACACGGTTAGGCATGTAACTATGCGTAATTGTGCATACCCATTTTAGGATATGCATACGCATGTAAAGTTGCATACTCAACTATGCAACAATTTGTATCTCCCTACCTTCGTAAACCCCTTTCCATATTACAACTTAACCTTGTGACGAAACAAAATGAAAAAGCGGGATGTGACACATTGTTGATGTTGTGTGTTCTCCTTCCCATGTTAGATGAAATGCATTGTTTAATTAAAAAATACCAATAAAAAACTTTATATTTTGTTGATTTTTCTAGTTTGAGGAAACTTGTTTGTCTAATAATAGAATATTTATTTCTCAATGATATTGATTTTTCAGGTTCAAAGTTTGATAGTTTCAATAATTTGATAAAGATTGGAAATCCAAGTAGCTTTATGAGGTTCAAATTTTTTGGAGAAGTATGTGCTTCTGTATGTGGATATGAGATACCGGTGCACTTCTTTTAAATAGTAACCGAAGGTAAAAACTGTTGGTTGGATATTTTTTCAATCCAAAATATGAGGTTCAACCACAGTATATGGGATTAAATCCCTCCTCAAAGATAGGTGAGGCTGCCTGCTTATTACTAATCTAAAACATAGCAAAAACAATATATACAGTATTCACACTAATCTAACCATTGGGGTTGGGATAAAATCCCGAAATCCACATCCACACGATTCAAAAGTATTGCTTTCGTAAATGAACTGAATCGGAAACTATTACAATGAAAGAAGAACAATGGAAAGGAAATGAGAGAAACGTATTTTCTTTCGAGTAAACACAGAGCACGAAATAATCATACGGGCTTTAGATCATAAATATAATGTCTGAAATGATTAGAAACATTGAGGTGCTAAACAAAGAATAGCTTAAGATTATGGACGTAAGAACAATGTCTTAAGAAAGATATATCCCACAACACAAAGTTTGCAAAATAATATCAATTCCTATTCTTCACAATGATTAAAAGAAAACATAAAGTTTTTCTTCTTTCTAATAGCTCCCAATATTTCAAAAATCTCGCCCTTTTGGAATGCATAAGCATCCCTTATTTATAATAAAAGGAAACGAGAGAAAATAGGATAAATCCTAGAAAATAGTGTTCTTTAAAAAGAGTTCTATTTTGCTTGACTCTCACGCAGGAGACCAAGTCAAAATTTGCTTCCTATGTGACGAAACAGAAATGAAAAAGACATGTCGATTTCAAGATTGAAATGACATGAAACATCAAGACTTAATCTGAATCATCATCTTTCGCTCCTTCATCTTTCTCTTCCTCCAGCTGAGCCTGTTTGTTCCGAAATTCTTGGAACTTTCGAATTATGCCTTGCATTTCATTTTCATCAGGCACAGTGGAATGATCATTCAAAATTTCACAGGTTTCATGGGTATCACTGGCACTTCCGGAAGCTTTTTCAATCTTTTGCTGAGCTTTCTCAAGGCCTCCAAAGAATGTTCAATTCTTACAAACCGATCAATGATCTCAATACCAAATCCGTGCGTTGGTTCATGCTGAACAGACTCTTGGACTTGTTTGAAAAGATCATCTGCTGATAGGATACCTGAGTTTCCAACTGACACCTTTGGAAAAATCTTCAGCAACTCTTCTTCCAGATCACTTTTTCCATCAATCAATTTATCCCTTGATTCTCTCAACTTACCGCAGGCTTCGTTGAGAATCTTTACTCTGAACCTGATGGCTTTGGTCAGCTGGAAATGCTTATCCGTATGTGGGATGATGCCTTCTTCTACCAAGAGATGTGATGGTATTTGCTTTAATACCTGGAGAGCTTCAAAGTCAAATCAAGATGTCCAATTTCTTGAGAGAAATCATCGTCCATCTTCTCTCCATCCTTCTGAATGTCCCCAAAGATTGATAAACTTTCACAACATCTTGAATCACTTCCTTCCCTTGTTGGAGCAGCCTTTGGATCCATTCATCGACCACCCTTCCTTTTTTATTAATCTTCTCAATTGTAGGCACTGATGAGAAATCGAATCCGACAGGGACAGAAGAAGATGGTATGGATTCAAGGGGTTTTGAGAGTTTAAGAAAAACCTCAGTCAACTGCTCCACTTTTCCTTTAAGCTCATCTCTGTTGTCTTTTGTTTCTTTCAACTTCTGGCACAACACGTTTGTGGCATCCTGCGCATCTTGTTGCGCCCCTTCTGCTATCACTCTTCCTAGAGCCACCCTAGGTTATCTGATAATCAGAGGCTGTTATGTCCTCTTTAGTTTTGTCAGTCGCGGAGTGGCGATCTCTACGAACTTATCCCCTGAAGCGTCCACCAAAACCCTTGAAACTGTTTTAGGTTTCTTGGCTGATTTAGTAGTAGAAGCCTTGAGTGAGCTGAAATCAAAGGTGGTATGGGTACAATCACCGCCTCTTCCTCGAGTTTTCTCAGTAGCCATCATGCGCGTATCGGAGGAAGTTGCCACTTTGTTGTAAGCTTCGTATCATACTCTCGGGGAGAAGATTCTACTAGTGGAGGGGGAATAGTTACCAATGTGGTAGTAGATCCGATAAAAGAGGCACGGGAGGGGGTGTGTTGGTGATCACTTGGGTCCCAACAGAGAGGGGTGAGAGTCCAGAGAAAATACTGGCCATGATTGAAGAAGTTGATGGAGAATGAGGAGGTAGGAGTGGTTGTGAGGGGGGAGGCGCAGATTCAGACTCCAAAGCCTGGGATGCAAGAGATAAGGTCTCTTCAGTTGGGCAATCAACAAATGATGAAACCAGAGGCTGGCTTCCTTCTTCTTCCAAAGTAATTTCTCCTATTTTTGGTGGTGTTGGTGATTCTGGCACATCCACCATTTCAACTGGAGAAATAATTGAAGAGATTTCTCTTTCTTTCCTCTTTTTGACAAACTTGACCTTTATAGGCCCCTTAGAAGATTTTTTGTCCTTTTCCTTTTTGGAGGGCCCCGCCTCTGAAGCAGCCAACTTTGAAAACTTATCATCTTTAAAACTCATTCCCCAAGAGGAGAGCCATGCTTTGGTGCGTGCAAGAATCAGAGTGACCTATCTGTAATGGAGGCTTTTTCACTGATTGACCAATCAATAGGTGGGAAAACATATTGATCTTCATTTAGTCCATCATAGGAAAGATCCAGAACACTTTCATTGTCACTAGTACCTTCTGGTAAGTCAGCAAGCTCAAGTGTTTGAATCTCAGCAAGTGTCAATCTGCTATGATCCTTTCTACGAACAGCAACCTCATCACGTAGATCAATCCAAATGTCTTCTATGCTTGGTCTGTGCAGGTGTAGAGTTCCATACGCCCTGAGGACTCCTTGATTGTCAAACCCATCTCGGGGCTTCATGTGCTTCTTTAACTTGTCCTGAAGCTCATGGAAAACATTCTTAGCTTTCACCACATCAAGCGAACAAGTGTATCTTCCAATAAAAATTGGGAAAGATACAACAGCCTTATGTTTACTTTGTTGGAACTTATGAAAATCCAACAGTTGTCTGACTAACTCCATCAGGATTAATTTGTCCCCTGGATATCGGGGCAGACGGAAAGGATCCCCTGGGTACATGACTACCCGTAGATATGTGAACTTCTTGAACTGCAAGAAGACACAACCCCACTTTAAAACCTCAGCCCATGCTTCATCGGATACTCTTGTTTTCCTCAGTTCAGGATTTAACCTGCAGATGTTTTCATAAAAGAAGGTGTCATTCACCCTTCTGAATTGGTCTTTAGACCCTTTTCTTGTCAGCTGAGGAAAATACTGATAGACATGGTCCACCCTGTTTCCCTTGGTATCCAACCCGGGATAGTTCCTCATACCAGCCGCTACATAGGTAACATATGAGGACATATAAAACCTTCCCGTAGACAAGACTGTTGTCATTTGGGAATCTATCTCATTACTAATGAGAGTGCCCCAATCAATCCCTTGTTGATTCTTCTTGATGGTGATCATGAATTGATACATCCACCCTTGGAAAACATTTGATTCGGGTAAACCAAAACCCGACTCAACAAAGTGATGATGTCATTGATTTCCTGAATGAAATCACTTCTGGGGACAATTCTCGGAATCTGGAAATGGCCGGTTTGGCTTTGATCAGGAACTTCTTATTTACATGCTTGATACAATCTTCCTGATCGTTATCCCAAGCTTTCTGAGCTGACTTGATATCTAACTCTCCATATTCTTCAAAATTGGGCAGCTTGAGGAGGTCATCAAAGTAACCTCCGTCTAACTTGATCACAACTTCTCCCGCCTGATTTCTCACAGCACGGGAAGCAGAGTCATAACTGGAAGCGCAGGCTAAGATGAATTCAGGGCACTGAGCGGACATGGGAAAACCCACTGCAAGAGGTAAACCACTATCGGCTATCGATTTCATCCATGGAGTTTGGGAGGAGCTCTTTACCCTACTCCAGAAATCTTCCATATCTATATTTCTGAGCTCTGTATCTCGGATGTCATAATTGCAATCGATATAGGATGGAGACTCCACCTTTCTGAATTTGTATTTCATCTTTCCTGACTTCTCAGTCTTTTCTTGCGATGGACCAGGGTCTCGACATGAAGGATTTTGAAGGAGGAGAGTTTCGGAGATCAGGAGATGTTGCACACTGTGAAAACCCCGACCTAAAGATGTCGGAAGGGCGGAAAAGCCCGACATGCTGAGGAGGATGTCGAACGAGCCCAGAAAACCGATGCGCTGAGGATGTTGGAGATTTGAGAAAGCCCGACACACTGAGGATGTCGGAGACTTGAGAAAACCCGGCACTTTGAAGATGTCGGAAACTTGAGAAAACCGCACTTTGAAGATGTCGAAACTTGAGAAAACCCGGCACTTTGAAGATGTCGAAACTTGAGAAAGCCCGACACACTGAGGATGTCGGAGACTTGAGAAAACCCGACACTTTGAAGATGTTGGAAACTTGAGAAAGCCCGACACGCCAAATCTTCTGATATACTGCGGGTTTTTGATACTGCACAGCACCCTTCAAAACCCGAGAAGAGGGAACAGGGTTTTTGTTGAATTTAAAACATGCAAGTTCTTTCTTTACCATTCATATACCAAACATATTTTAATTACAACAACATTAGAAATAACACAGGAAGCTCTTTGATAACATTATATCATCAACAAGGGTAAGGTTAAGAGAAATTACAGCTTTACCTACTAGAATAAATAAGGGAACATTTTAGTAGGGATGCTTTACTTGAAGAAATGACTTTAGTAAATCCCACCTATTGGAATAGTGTCCAAAATGAAAGATCTTTGCAGGAAGACTACCACAAGAGATTAACTACATTGATTCAACATTTTTGTAAGCCTGTTGATATCAATGGAATGAATATTTAAGGTATTTTAAGTAAGGAATTTTTAATTTATCAATCCCGTGAATTCCTCCCTACAAGGATTAAGTAATTTAAATGTTTGGATAATCCCTTAGAGTGTGGAGAAATAACCCAACTATGGAAAAAAATTGGGTTAAGTACTATTTTATAAGGAACCGTGTTCATGTTTTCTCTATTGTTGAGCTATGTCAAACAATGATTTTGGGTTCAGTTGAAGATGAGAGATTTTTAAGAAATTGACCTTTATAAAGTCAAAATTACAAAGAAAAGTTGGAAAAAATTTGGAAAATTGTTTGAGAATTTACACATCACAGTATGAAGTGAATAACTTTCCCTATGATATGGATTTGGAAATATGGAAGGTGGTTAATGAAAGAAGAGGGGATGATAACAATCCACAAAGATAGTACAAGACCCTATTGGAGACGGGGATGCATCTATTGCACTATTTGATTTCCAATGAAGTGAGATAATTGGTAATGCAAATGATAAAGATGATCCACCATCATAAATTTGGAAGCTTCTACTCATGGATATATGGATATATATATATATAATGTACATTGTTTTGATAATATCTTTTTACTTATTTGTATTTTTCAAAAAAATAATATCGATTTGTAGTCTTCTGAATGAAATTTTGAAATACATTGATTTGTAGTCTTCACAATAGAAATACATTGTTTAAAAAACACTTATGTTTCTCATACACCTACAATCATTAACATAAAAGGTTTGTCAATTGTCTTGTGAACCACTATGTATTAAAATGAAAAATAACATTATTCCTCATTCAACTTGTTTGAGACATGCCCTAGTATGAAACAAATTTAAAAGTGTAACATTAATGGATCAATTTTAAAAATTAAATTACTCTTAATTATAGCTTCCTCTCGTAACATGTTCCACTCTTCATCTATTGGAATTACATTTTTTATAAATGAAAGCGACGACATGTAACTTTGTTAGCAATTCATAAATGAGAGTGGAGATTTCCTTTATTGTTGTATGAAAACTTATTGACAAGGTTATCAATGGTTTAACGAAGCCAAGAAAATTGTCTCATCTACCTTCTCAGAATTTGGTTCTTCTCTTGCATCATTTTTTCTTTCATGTTCTTTTGGAATGCATCCTTCTTAATGAATTGGTGTGTTTTGTCAAAAGGCATTGGCAAACCAAGCTTTGTGAAATTTTATACCTATCCACGTAGCCCCCTAAAATTGTTTGACACTTATTTAGAAATGTATGTGCTTTTTCTAGCATCACACACTTCTAAATGATAGATGATGTCTTTATTGAGGAATCAATCTAGTTTTCAATTCCTCTAGATGTCAGTTCCATGTCATTGAATTTGTAAATAGCTTCCAAAATTTTCCTTGTTGTATCCTCTCTTGAAGCCATCACTTTTCTACTATCGCTAGGTATTTTTGGACATTTTTGTATATTCCTATAGATCATCCATGAATTCAAAAAATCTAATAAAATCATTAATTTTTTGTTTATTTCCCCCAAACATTATCCCTCATATTAATCATTGTCTTTTTATAAAATTTGGATAGTTTGGTGTTGGAAGATTGTATTTCCTTTTGTGCTTTCGCCAACTCCTTTTGCAATATTTCATTTTGTTTTCTCTCTTCCTTATACAATATGTCCTTGATTTTTCTCTCTTCCTTTAGGTTATGTTCCCATTTTTAGCTTTTTTCTTTCTCTACCTTCACAACCTCTTGCAATTTTCCAAATTTACCTATGTTCTAACTATTATACTTGTCATTTTCGTAAATTTTTCTTCACTTCTTCCATTTCCACCAATTTTTGTTTATTCGTAGTGACTACAATCACAAAGGCGAGATGTGTTTATCCTCTTTTCCAACTCACTATTCTTATCAATTGCATATTTTCTATTTGTTTTCTCATTTTCCATGTCTACCTCTAAATTTTGAATTTTATTATTCAACTTATTTTTCTCTTTGTCTATTTTTAGAAATGTTTTGTATATCACATCATTTTTCCTTTTTGATACATTTATTTTGTCCATTTGAAGGGTGGTTACTTTATATTCATTGCAAACCATTTGATCCTTTGGTTTTTTAACTTTGGGCACAACATACATGTACTCCATGGTATCTGTTTTTGGGTTATATGTAGGCAATACCCTGATTGTGGTAAGATATGAAGTTATAGTAGCATGTAACATTTTCTTCTTGTTTATTTTATCTCTTTCTTATTTATGGGAAAACTTAGATTGGTAATCAAAACTTGAGGCTTTTAGAGGAATCCACTAATTGAAAGGAGAAGGATAAATTGAAGTTTTGGGTGAATTTACTTGTGGATTAGCAATTAGTTAAGGAGTGGAAGTGCCTTCGTAATTAATTTCCTTATGGAAATGATACCTTATGTAAAAGTAATTATATTTCCCTATCTTTTGCCTCTTCTCAAGTCCTTATTAGCTAATAGGGATTGTCTATATTAGCCTCTTTTCAATAATTTTTGATGTGGTACTTCTTGACCACTACTACTACCATCACTACAAGTACCAACATTATAAAAAAATTCATTTCCAATCCTCGTCTTTAATTTTCAACCTATAGCTATAACATATAATGAGGATTTGACTCACGAAGTTAAATGCATTGGACTACCACTTCTTGTTTGTAGTGGTCCTTTATCCAAAGCTCCAAGTCTTATCCTATCAAAACCTCATTTAGGATGTACCTTTTGTTATAGCCAACTACATTGTCATGTTTAACCCAAACCACCACCAAGAAACTCATCTTTTTACTATAACTCGTCCATGTAGTATATGTTTGTTTCATGCTTTAATTCAAACTTGGTTTATATGAGTTATTTCCCGTGTAGGTGGATTTTTAATCCTACTTCTTCCTCCGAGTGATACTAATCATCACTACTTGCCTCTATGGGATGTGCTTCATTCCACAATTTGCTAAAAACTACATCTTCTAAAATAGAATCGTACTCTAAAACATCTTTTGGATCACCTAGGTCTCACTTCATAAACCAAAAGGCAATTCTTTTTTACCTAGTCTAATTTTTATCTCATAAAGCAACATCTAAATGCTTTGACATGTTTTTTAGAAGAGGAATTTTTAGCATATTTTGCATAAAAAATCATACTTGATATGTTTCAAATGTCGCATATGCCTCTTTCTCGTGGATGCAATCCTAAAATATCTCACATTGATGACTCTTGAAAATTAATTCCTTTCTCAATAGAAATTTCATCCATTACTTTTTTACCTCATCCCAAGAGTTCTTGTTTTTCAATTTTTCTAGCAGGGGTTTACTTTCATGTTGAATTTTAGTGGCGAGTTCTTGTTTGCCACTACCCTTGATTTAATCACCTCACATGGGTCATATGGTTAATGAGATTCAACATCAAACTTAAAAATTTGTAAAATTTCATGTGCCACATTGAATGCTTTTCTCTCAAATGTGAACCCTCCACATGAAAATGGTAAGGAAATATGCTCCTCTTTTTCTAAGTAACAAAATATAGTTTATCTATTCTTTCCATTTACTAGTATATATTCTAAGGAAAAACCCCTCTATGCTGCATATATTGGCAATTTGTAAGGTTTTACTCTTGATCCATAAAACCTTAGCACAATATATTCCTCCATGAAGTACCAATCAACCAACTATATTTTTTATCCTAGTTGAATGTAATCTCTATAGGTCGTAGGAAATCTAGGCATTGTAGTTTTTGTACTTTCTTGATAAATTGGATCCCAAAAGTAGTCCACAAATTGATTGTAGTCCCTTCCATTATCAAATGTCCTTATCTTGTGGGTTCACTCAGTTAATGGAAGAAACACTTTTGGTTGGCCCTTAACATCATTGAAGGTATGAATTGCAAGATTTTTTCTCGAAAACCATTCACCAAACCATCATAGAAATAAATAGCTAAATTAGTTTATGAACCTAAAGGTATTAGTGTTAGAATCTTCTTTGAGTATTAAGAATTGTTTATTCATATATTTTAAAATGTGTTCAACAAATTTGTATGCATAAGTTGGAGCACCAAAATAATCAACTAGTGAAGTGACCAATGCATCTATGATAGGTATAATAATAATTAGAGTCAAAAATATTACCATTAGCCTTGATCACATCAACCTTAAGTGGTGGAAGGAAAGGGTCGAGATTGTACTCAAGTAATTTATTAAGCATAGTGTGTAGAGCATAAAGTAGATGCGTAAATTACCTTCGGGATGGAACATAAAGTTGAAACGGTATGAGATACCTTGAGAAAAATGAGTACAACCTCGAGGAGGAAACCATAAATCAGAGTATCCATAAGGATGATACTCATAACACATAACCAAGTTTGACCTAGGAGAATATTGTAATTAGGATTATCTAGGATAAAAATAACATGAAGTGTCAAGGGTTTTAGGACCGATAGTAATGAGTAAGGTGATTTGTACAAATAATTGATAAGGTCCATTTGTAGATCATAATAGCATATAGTAAAAGGGGATAGGTCCTCGGTAGACAAACCTAAATGATAGAAATTGTTTAAAAATTAAGGATTGTTCCATTATCAATAAGAACACATTTCACTAATATATTACGCATTATGACTTGAAAAAAGGTGAAATCTACCACCTAAAACATATTGGAGAGGATTGATAATTGAATCACTATCCTTATCAAAAGAAAAATTTACTTGAAGGATAAATTGTACATACCTAAAGATGTGCAAGGATGAATCGAGCATTTTGAAAGACCTTGTAGATGATATTCTTACATGTAGGATTACTTTTGATGAACCAAAAATGATATGGTGGACTGGGTACTAGAAGAATACATTAATGTTTCCCAAAAGGAATGATGAAAATAATTATGTACCAAGAGGAAAGGATCAACCCTAAGGCTACTAGGGTTTGAGGAAAATGTTCAATTCAATATTTGGGTTCACCAAATGTTTACCCCATTTTTAAAATTTTATTAATTTTATATAAATGCACAACAAATAAAAATGAATGTTAGTTTTGTTATAGGGGTTATTTTAATTAACTTCCATCATTAATCATGAAACATCATATTAATAATGCATTACTACTTAAAATTAGTGATAACAATATGCTACAAGTTCAAATATACAAGAGGAGAGATGCCCTTGATTATACAAAGTGAGACATGAGAGATATGGGTGTAAATACTAGATAAACTAGGAGTAATGAACCTAGATATGCTTCATTCCTAAGACTGCAAGTGGAAAATTCCCATTATGGAACTATACAACTCTATCAAGATTGGTTGTATGACCTTAGACCTAATTTGAGTGGGGTTTTGTAACTTTGTGTGCCCTTCAAAAGTATATAAATATGTGTCATTGTCAAATCCTAATTGTTATACGATCATAAAACCATCTAAAATTCATTAAACCAAACCTAAACCTAAATATGGGTGGAAGACCTTACAAGAAGGTTAGTGTTTGGGTTGAAGTGTAATCCATGTATGTCCTACGTCATCATTATTCAAAATATGCATCAAATCACACATAGTTCTCCACCTATCATGTTGTGTGTGTGTGTGTGTGTGCGTGCACACGCGTGTGTGACTAGTTGGAAATTTGAATTTCTTTGACTGTGCATGATATGATTTTGATCATGATAGTACATTGAGTTGGGATCTTTCAATGCTTAGAAATGGGGAAGCTAAACTCCTTGACCTAGTTGAGTGCTTTAGAACTATATTAGTGACTTCCTAATAGATATGCACTAGCTTTATGAAGATTTAGGTAACCTTGTGTTCCTTTTGTATTAGTATTTGTAATGAGAGCTCATGAAAGTGCCAAGTGATTGCCTAGTTCTTAAATGAAGTGATATTAACTTTCTTATATAGGGTTCGGAGGAAATTTTCTATGGAAAGGCTGACTAAGGAGGATAAAAAGAGCAAACAAAGATAATCCAATTTAAAATAAAGTTGGAGGATGTGTCGAAGAAAAGACTACACAGGTTCATCTAGGACCATAAAATTACATCTTGAACCTACTATACAATTTTGGACAGGGTGATAGTGAGTGAAATTTGGAAGTTGCATCATGATACGAAGAGGTTAAGTATTGATTTATTTTATTGACATGTCGATCAGTAGGAAGAAGAAAGTTGGGAGACAGATAGTAAAATGTATTGAGTGGGGATACGATGTGGATATTGGTCTTAGCAAAGGAGAATAGTCACAACCATCACTTTGAAATAGATAAGTTTTTAGATTTGAGTGTGTACACCTACTTTATTAAGTGATCAAATTGCACAAAGCTAGTTACATCTAGATAGATATCATATGATAAGCAGATAACTAAATTTGGTTTAAATACTCTTCAAAGTATTACCAACATGGGTGGTGTACATATCACACTTTTATCCAACCACTAACCTTTTTACATGGTATCCTACCCATGGTTAAGGTTTGAAGATATTTTAGATCAAATAGAGGGTTTAACCTATTTGCAACACCTAAGGTTTTATAAAAGAACCTATTTTAGAGGCTTGTATTTTTGGAAGCACAATGTACTAAGAAAGAGGGGTGAATCAGTCCTACAAAAATTTCATTTCATTTACCATTACAAACATTCATCATTCAAACCATTCATTCAATCATCCATGAACCATGTGAGCTTATTAAGTGTTTATTAGACATTCAAAATAGCATATAACAAGAGAGAGAACACAAGACACTAGATTTAATTGGGAAACCCTCAAGGTGAATAAAACCCATTGAAAACCTCTGCTTATATTACACAAAATAAAGGACTTGCAAGAATATTACACATCTTGTGATATTTCTTTATTGAAGCACCCACTTCATAAGGAGCACCCACCCCTAACCTTTACTAATATTACTGAAAATAAAGGACTTACATGAATATGAATCATCACACAATATTTTTAGATGAATGATCACTAATGATATGCTGATCCCATAGCTTATTTTGATCCAAGTTCAGCTCTAAACACATCAAACCCTCATCAAACTCCTCTCTCTCTTAACTCGCTCAATTATTATTCTTCATGGGTTGAATAGGTAAATTTTCCTCACACACTTTCTCTTCAATGTTCCTCATAATTTCAAACCTCTTATCATATCTTTCCATGACCATTATTCACTCTTCTTCAATCTCCTATAGGTTACTTATATCACATCCATCTCTCCTAGTCTAAAATGACCAAACACAATGTACTTTTATACTTGACATACACCATAATGACCAGAGGTTGTCTAATACCATTAAGTTAGGTCATGAAAAACATAAAACACGTCTAAAAATCCATATTAAACACACCAAAATATCCAAATATGTTGGTAAGGGTCAAGACATCTTCATCAAAACACCATGATGCTCAAACAAGGCCTAAAACATTAGCCTTCTCCTCCAACGAATGCAAACTGATATTCAATGGAATAGTCAAGTTTTTTCAAGACATAATAATCTCCACACATTTCATGCACAATTCCTCATCATCTCCAAAATATTAGGAATCATTGAACCATCAAAATCCACCATGAAACACACCAAGTTGCAAGCATGCACATCTATGTCTTCTAGCACCCAGAATTCGATCTGAAGAATGACCAACTTCTCATGTCAAATATCATAATAAAGGCTCAAATAACATACCATTTTAAATTTATCTTAATATATTTTATGTAAAAACTCACTTTATCCTCCAATTCATATTGCAAGACCTCCAACCAAGCCATTCTCGAAACTGCTCCAAAATGCCAAACTTGACTCAAGAACCAGTCTTAAGTGAAACATGATAAAACACCTTCAATACCACTTCTAAGATCAACCAAAGCATGGAAAAAATCAAGAAAAATTTTACCAACATTTCCAAGCACTAAGAAACATATGCCATGTGGAGAAATCTTATCCAACACACATGTTTCAATCACCTTCTTAAGCAAGCCTAATAGGACTAATTAGGCCATTAGGGATTATGCAAGAAATAACTTCTTCATATCATTCCAAGACCTCAAACACATCATACCAAGTTCATACATGTTATCCATGATCAAAAACATGAGCTCCATTAAGAAAAATGATCAAACCCAACTCAAACCTCAAGACTAGCATTTTAGCCCTTAAGGCCAAAATCGGTAGTGCTTACTTTGAAGAATTTTATTTTCAGTTTTCTAAAACAAAAATATCTGAAACTTTTCCTAGATGTCTATATAATATCCCAAGGATTTAGTAACAATTTATTTTTCATCCTAGAACCTTCATCTCATCCCTAGAACTATAAATTTCCACAAAATAAGGTATTTTATCTCACTTCCTAAATAGTTGAACTGCCAAACCACCATGAAAATGAGCTCTTGGAATCATCTATAACCATGATATATAAATTTATCTTTCCAATTTAATTTAGAGACAAAAAAATCTCTCCCAAGTCGTTCAAGAATGATGGTTTCACTAGGGTTTGAAAGAAACTTAACTTCTTAATGATTGTTCGTAAAAGTCTTATAATCAATCCAACTTATTATTTCTTTGAAAACACTCTAGAATAAAATATAAATCATCTCCCAAATCCTCAAGATCCCATGAAAATTTTGTGTGAGCAGATGAGCATCCGAAGTTCCCAATTAGAGTTAGATTTTTCTTTTCTATAAATCAATTTTACCAAAAATAACATAACTATCACAAATCTCTTCAAACTAACTTGAAACTTTTCATGAAGCATCATAAAAACATCCTAAAACTATTCCAACTCTCACATATTCTCAAATATGCCTAAATATTTCCAGCCACAATGACTTACCTATGTCATTTGGACTAGTCTTCATCTTCTTGCTTCCCAAGAACCATGAAACATCATGAAACAACCAATTTATGGCTTGAACCTCCTTCCACACATCATATGACATGTCACAATACCTTATCCATGTTCCAAAAATACTTCCCTACTCCAAATATCATGCATCTATCTCATACTCTTGCTTGACCTAGGTCTAAGAATATGCTTAGAATGACCCAAATTGACCGTGACAACCCATGAACTAACCATGATGACTCGTTACAAAAACATTAACACATCTAACACATCTCTCTAACCATGATGAACCTCAAGACATATTTTAGAACTCATCTCATGACCATCCATAATTGCTTCATACTCAATACCATATCAAGACAACATAGCAAGACTCCAAGACTAGACACTACCAATCAACCTTCATGTTTGACCTTGAATGAAACCTCATGGAGACTCCTAAACACTCTTGATGCCATTTTCCATCAATTACATTTGACATCAATGAAAACTACATACACAATGGTGAAGAAGCTCCTCTTTTCATTAATGACACCACCTTCAGAAACATTGATGGAAACCAACAAGACCAAACACCTACATGACCTCTTTTTCATGTTTTTGATGTTACTCTCCCCTTTGAAATCTATGAAAAAGGATAAAATTATTAATCAACATCAAAAATGACAACACATAATTACAAGACATAATGGAAACAATGACTTACATGTTTACAATCTCCCCCTTGGATTATACTATGTTTCTTGTCTTTAGTCAACGACAATAAGGATCCATGGACCTGATATAGTAATGTAAATAGCTCCCCCTGAGAAGATATCCACCAATATTTATCTCTCTATCTGTTATCCATCATGTTCTATGTTTGTACCATGTAAGAAACCACAAACTCTACTTCCAAACTTAACATATCATCTTTTAGGACTAAAATCCCTAAACCACAACTTCAGTCCAATTTCAAAAAACTTTCTCCTTTCTTTAGGGTCAAACACAACATCTGAAGAATGAATTGATGCTCTCCTTCCCTCATACCATCATCTTTTAACTACTTATTCAAAAACACAAGTTTATATCTTTACCAATTTGTATAGAAATGAGCCAACACAAATGCCACATACCTAAGACAAATTTTTAGTGCTCTCTACCCTCTTCTCATGAAATTGTAATTGTTAGAGTATATGCCAAAATCCTCTGAGAAATACTTCATATTATTGGACTCAAAACTGACTAAAGTAACTTTTCCTTACTTGAATTAAGATTTTTAGATTTATTGGAACGATCTATCACCGACCTAAGTACACCTTGTTTCATTCTTAGCACTTTGCCTTGTTTATAACTCACCATAATAGTACTCAAAACATTAAATTTCCTCCTTCAACCTGAATACATGGAACCAAACTCCTCTTGTTTGATATTATACTTACAAAGCCTCTACAACATGTAACCTTCCTTATAGAGACCACGAGACCAAGTCACGAGCTCTATCTCGGATGAATCAATGACTCTTCTTGGAGAAACATAGTCGACAATATTAGAACACTCGATCGTCTCAAACATACACTCATGATGCAATATGAAATATATTTCAACACTCCATGACTATCACATCTTTTATTTCACTCTCTTTCCATTACATACCTATCAACAAACAAAGTGACTCTGCCTTGGAACATGCATCAATATCAAATACTGATTTAAGTGCACATTATGATTTTACACATGATAGAAACCCCTCTTGATGTCTTATATACATTCTTGGAATATTATTTCTCTTAATACTTATGCGGTCTTCTCATCTCTATTACTCAATGTTTTAATATGTAGTAGCATACTATGACCATGACATTCAAAACTTCATAATCCTAAGATTTAAGTATTCATTCTTCAATCACTCTTGACTTGAAAATATTCTAACTTCACATCCTAAGAATGATGAGCATTCAATCTCCCCTTTAACATATGCTATTATAGAAACCACCATGATCTTCCATGTACATATTATAACATCATATGCTTTCCTTATAAGAGTGAAATAGGATACATACCTTGACTTAGATGCATTTACAAAATCTCCACAAACCTTCATCAAGCTTTAACTCTTTAATCCAAGATTATATAGCCTTGAAAATAAACTTATCATCCTATACTCTAGTCTGGAAAACAAAAAGCATCCATATACATCTTGCAATCATGTTCATCAACTGATAAACTCACCTTTCTCACTTCCACTATCCTTACGACACTTATCCATCTCCATAATGATTCAATCTTAATTGGCTCTCTTATGGAGTTCAAATAACATGAAAATATCCCCTGGAATGATGTGGATCTCTTAAAATATACTCATGTCTTAAAAAACTTAAGTAATCAAAATCAGTACACTTGAATCTCTTCCTTGCACAATCCTTATCTTAGATTTGTTTGTCAAACACAATGACCTCTGCCTTAAAGCCTTACGATTAGAACATCACTCATAGATTTTGAGATCTTAATATATTTGGATACCTCCAATGTAGATTCATGATACTCATTCAAACAAGATTATTCATTATCATTTCATACCTATATCTTGGCACTTGTAGTCTTGACATCAAACTTTTCAACTTTCTGAGACTCATGGATTTTACTATCAACCATATTTCAACCAACCATTCTCCATTCTGAGACCAAATCACTTATAGATGATTGAAAAACTATTTTCAAGGCTTGAACACATATTCATACTGATTACTTTATGATATAAAACACCTTTTGTTAACATAGACTTCTTTTCACATCAAACTTGAACTCAAGACACATGGGTCATACAACTTATGCTAAGATTATTTACATAAACTTGAGAGATACACACTCATATTGACTCAAAGTTTTTAAAACTTTCTTTTGGCATTGTGATAATAACTAAGAACCAGTGACACCCTAAACTAATCCTTGATGTCATCTTCATAGACTCAATATTTGATGCTTTGATGAAAATGTGATAATCACACATCCTGTCTAAACTTCTACAGGATAGTAATGACACTTTTGAATAATATCAAGGACACATCCAAACTGACATGACCTTCTAATATAACACCATCATCATGAACTTAACCCAAAAACAAGCTGTTATACAAACATCTTATGAATAGTATAAAGCAACATAAGACTCGGATATACCTTTTCAATATACCATAGAATCCTTCATAAATAATCATAAATGATAACTATCACAACCATTAGAAACATAGACCTACAACTTGTGGAGCAACTTAGATAATCTTCACTTGACATCGTTGACCTTTAGATTGCATAATCACACTTGATATACTTGAACATCATGGGAGTGATGATACATGACAAGCATACCTCATCATTTTCTCGAGACATTCGGTCTATGCACAAGACCTTCGTAATGCTCTTGACCATAACTTCAATGCCTCTTTTAGAGTCCTTCAAGACAAGCCTTACTCCCCCAGGATGGTTCAAACCTTCATGACTCTAACCCTTGTTTATAGACCCATCTTGTAGAGTGAAATCATAATTGACCAATTATGATGTCCTTCATTTAAACTTTACAAAATAACTACAAATCTTCTTCACCAATTTGATTCATTCTTACACACCGACACAAACTAGACAAAACATGTTTTTTAACATATCTACTTTCATATTCAAACTAACACATGGTTATGATATTATTCATCAACAACACAAATCACCTTTATGAATGATCAACCATCAAGACAATACCATGACTAGTAACATACCTCAATGGAGCATATCAACAACTTACAAACCTCTTCATGATCTTTTGATAGACTAAACCAGAGCTTTTTAGAGTTCCTTTCTTAGATGTACAAACTTTAAGAAAACCTTCATGGACAACATATACTTATTCCTACATAGACTTCTTCCTTCATCTTGTAGCTTAATAATTCTCTCTACATAATGCCTAGTCAAAACTCCATCTCTATCCTACGTACCACTGCATCTTCTTAAGCAATGATACCACTTTCATTCTCATACAAACATGTACACTATTATTGAAGACTCTTCAAGATCTCTGCAGACCTCTTCAAGCATGATATAGAACAATCATACATTTTCCTTCTTGGATAAACTTAGATTCAAATACATAACTTTGATGAACCCAACCTTAGAAATCTTTAAATAAAAACTTTGGTCATTCTTCACCGGCTTACATGACTTAAAGCACTCCTTTTGTATTTTTCAACTTATCTACACCTTGTGATTCTTGAATGAAAAGAAGTATTTATTGAACAACTCGTACCTTTCTTAAGAGAATGATGGATCATCAACTAGATCCTCTCTTGACAATTTCAAGCCCTTGTTGGTCTCGAACCCTGCATTAATCATTATATTCATAGAATCCACCATATTGATTTGTATCTCATGGCTTGTTATCTCATTTATGTGGATTTCTTGGATCATTTCATTTTCCTCTATATGTTCAAACACATCTGCTTCATTTCTAAGTTCAGCTACTAGGTCTTTATCAACATCTTCGTCATCTTCTTTAGGGCGATTGGCATCACGATCAACACAAGGACTTGCTTTTTCTTCTTCGTGAGAAATTTCATCAACAACAAATGGATACATGGAGAATAAATAGAAAACTTAAAGGTTAAATAGCCATATGTAGAAAAATAATGATTTAAAATAGGTTCTCACTCTGACCAAAAGAGTTACTCCATCCTAAATTGAGCTTCATGTCATACCCGTGCTTCAAGGATTTCCTCCAAGTTGTTAAACTTGCTTCACAAGGACCTTTCTCTGATACCAATTGTTGGAAGCATAATAGATTGAGAAGGGAGGGGTTTAATTATTCCTACAAAACTTTCATTTCATTTTCCATTACATACATTCATCATTCAAACCATTCATTCAATCATCCATGAACCATGTGATCTTATTAAGTGTGTATTAGACATTCACAAGAACATATAAAGAGAGAGAGAACACAAGACACCATATGTAAGTGGGAAACCCTTAAGGTAAAGAAAACCCACTAAACATCTCTCCTTATATTACACAAAACAAAGGAATTTCAAGAATATTACACATCTTGTGATATTTCTTTAGTGAAGCACCCACTTCACAAGGAGCACCCACCCTTAAACATTTATTGATATTACTCACAATAAAGGACTTGTATGAATATGACTCATCACACAAGATTTTAAGATGAATGATCACTAATGATATGCTAATCTCATAGCTCTCTTTCTCTCTCTCAAGTTCAGCTTCTCTCTCTCTCTCTCTCTCTCTCTCTCTCTCTCTCTCTCTCTCTCTCTCTCTCTCTCTCTCTCTCTCTCTCTCTCTCTCTCTCTCTCTCTCTCTCTCTCTCTCTCTCTCTCTCTCTCTCTCTCTCTCTCTCTCTCTCTCTCTCTCTCTCTCTCTCTCTCTCTCTCTCTCTCTCTCTCTCTCTCTCTCTCTCTCTCTCTCTCTCTCTCTCTCTCTCTCTCTCTCTCTCTCTCTCTCTCTCTCTCTCTCTCTCTCTCTTCTCTCTCTCTCTCTCTCTCTCTCTCTCTCTCTCTCTCTCTCTCTCTCTCTCTCTCTCTCTCTCTCTCTCTTCTCTCTCTCTCTCTCTCTCTCTTCTCTCTCTCTCACACATGTTCTCTCTCAATCTTCTTTCTCATAATTTCAACCCTCTTATCATATATTTCTATTACCACTCTTCACTCTTCTTCTTGAATATCCTATAGGTTTATTATATCCCATCCATCTCTCCTAGTCTAAAATGACCAAAAACAATGCTCTTTTATACTTGGTATGCACCATAATGACCATACTTCTGATGATAAATTTAAGGAAGGTCATGAAAAATATAAAACACATCTAAAATTCCATATAAAACACACGAAAATACCCAAATAGGTCGGCAAGGGTCAAGACATCTTCATCAAACACCATGATGCTCAAACAAGGCCTAAAACATTAGCCTTTTCTTCCAACAAATGCAAAGTGATCTTCAAGGGAATACTCAAGTTTTTTCAAGACATAAGAATCTCCACACATTTCATGCACAATTCCTCATCATCACCAATAATCTTAGGAAGCACTGAAATATCCAACTCCACCATGAAACACACCAAGTTGCAAGCATGCAAAACTAGGTCTTTTAGCACCTGAAATTCAATCCTGCGAATGACCAACTTCTCATAGAAAATATCATCATCAAGGATCACATAATATACGATTGAAAAGGTATCTAAATATAATTTATATAAAAAAACTCACTTTATCCTCCAATTCAAAGTGCAAGGCCTCTAACCAAGCCAATCTCTAAAATTGCTCTAAAATGCCAATTTAGACTCAAGAACTAGTCTTGAGTGAAACATGATAAAACACCTTCAATACCACTTCAAGGCTCAACCAAATCATGGAACACATCAATAAAAATTTTACCAACATTCCCAAGTACTAATAAGCATATTGCATGTGGAGAAATATGATCCAACATGCATGTTTCAGTCCCCTTTCTTGAGCAAGCCTAATAGGACCAATTAGGCTATTAGGGATTATTAAAAAATTTACTTCTTCATATCATTACAAGACCTCAAACACATAATACCAAGTTCCTACATTCTATCCATGATCAAAAACATCAGCTCCATTAAACAAAATGATCAAACACAACTCAAACCTCAAGACTAGCATTTTAGCCCTTAAGGCCAAAATCGGTAGTATTACTTTAAAGACCTGTATATTCTATTTTCTCCAAGAAACCTATCGTAAAAATTTCATTTTTTTCTAGATAATCTCTCAATTATTATGTAACATTTTATTTTTATCCTGGAACATCCATCTCAACCTTAAAAATATAAATTTCCAAAAAAAAATAGATTTTCTCTCACTTCCTGAAATAGATGAACCACCACCAAAATGATCTCTAAGGAATCCTCTACGGCCATGATGCATCAATTTAGATTTATAAGTTCATTTGTATACCAAACAAAAAAATCTCCCAAGTCACTCGAGAATAAGGGTTTCACTAGGGTTTAAAAGCAACTTCACTTCTTAATGTTATTTCATAAAGTCTCATGATCAATCCACCTCATTATTTTTTAAAACACTCTATGATAAAATAAATGTAACACCCTCAACAATTGTTATATTCCTCCTTTGCATTTCAAGTGTTGACATGTGATTTTCTTCTAAAGATGTGTTCTTTTGATTGTTGGAGATCATGCTTGATATGGATAAATCTTTTCTGTTCTTAAGATCATTAGACTAGAATGGAATGGCTTCCTTGAATCCATTTTTCACTTCTTGTAGGTGAGTTGCAATCTGGTTTAAGAGTTGCAAACTTATCTCTTTATCTGACTCATCCTTGGATCAATTTTAGTGATCCAAGGAATGTTTTAAACCTTCTCAGTTGAATGAATGGTAAATTGACATTCCATAATTTGAGGGACATAGCGGACTGAAATTTGTTATTACAAGTTCTTTAATCTTGTGTGAACGTGTTTCCATTCAGTTGTATGTTGTGCTTGGGTCCTTGGAGATCAATCTTGGTAGTACATTGCTAACGTAAATGAAATACAACCTGTTCATGACATAGGAAGGATTCGAGAATCCTAAAACTAAAGGATTATCCTATGGAATCCTAAGTTGGGTAAGAATATTTACTACCTAGCTATGTTACTTAATTGAATTTTTATTCTAACCTAAGCTTCCTATTCTACTTTGTTGGGTTGGCGTCCAAACCTAAGCCTTGTGCTAAGGGAATATGGAAAGGTTGCTAGGCTATCTAAATTAACCTAAAACCTAATGCTATAAGGTTATGAGATGATCTAACCTATTGCCTAAAACTAAAAGGTTGTGAATTAATCTAACCTAATGTTGGAATTACCTAAGGTAATGTGTTAAGGCCTAAGGTAATTATTCCTAAACTAACCTAAGTTTTAAGGGATCTATCCTAAGCTATTTAAATGGGAACCTAAAGGGGTCGCATGCCTCTATGGCGATGGTTCCAATGGCATTGAATTTGTTGATAAGGTTTTTAAGGCATTAAGTACTGCTAGTTTTGGCAGGGGCTAGTTGACTTGGTGGAGGCTTATGTGGAAGCTCCACTAAAGATGGAATTGCATGTTAAATGGGAATTGACATTCACCAAATTTGGGAGGTGGTGGCAAGGAGAGATAAGTGGGAAAATTGGAATTAATGAAATTAATTGGCCTCGGTTTTGTTCACAAACCGTCTTGGAAACTTGGAAGGTGGGTTTGTGGGAGGTTGTTGGTTTTTGCATGCTTTTCAGATTTTTCTCTACATGGAGCAAACTGGTTCTTGAACCAGATAGTTTGAATTTCACTTCATTGTTATTTTTAACTCACCTGGTCTATTTTCGATCATGGGAAGGTATATGAGGCATTATGAGGAAAGTTGTTGGTTGGTTGATCTTTCATGGAGGAGAAAAGGAGTTGGAAGCTTGGTTGGAAGTCTCCTTCGATTTGGCAGAAGTGCTATCAGGCATGATAGGCTCTAACCATTAAGATCTCTTGCTTTCTTCTAAATGTTTTCATTAAAACAACTCTGCTCTTATGAGATTCTTGGTTTGCATGTTTTATCTGGTTATTTTCTTGCTGGGTTTTATAAATCTCTGAAAATTGGGTATGAATCCATGGAAAATTAATGTTAAGTCTTGGAAACTTTCTTTGTATGGGTTAAATAACGAAACATGCATGAGAAACTTGTTTCTGTAGCTCTTCTTGTCATTTCTTGAACCGGTATTCGAAGAGTTGTGTTTTTAACTGACCTTCGTTCTTTGTTTATTTGGTTATGAGTTTTTGGGAACCTTGAGTCCCGTCTGATCTTACATTGGAGCTCATGTTTTGTTTGAGCTTGAGCTTGTATTTGAGCTCATGTTTCATTTGAGCCTATATTCAAGTTCGTGTTTAGTTTGAGCTTGATTCGGGTTAGTGTTTTGATAAGAATTTGTGTTGGAGGTTCTTGTTACCCTGAAACCGTGTTTGGAATCTTGGGTAATCCTGGACTGTTGTTTGAAGTCCGTATGTAGCTCTGTACTCGTGTTTATTCTTGTGTTATTCTGGATTGTTAATGGAAGTTCATAATGTACACAACACTCATATTTTATTACGTGTATGGTTCTAAACTCTAGTTAGAAGCTCGTGTTTCGTTTTGAGCTGGTATGAGTTTTCTTTATTTAAAATACAAACTGGAATGGGAACTTGTTGTTTCCTGAACCTTGTGAATATTTACTTGAATGGTTCTGAACTCTTATGTGAGAAACTTGTGTTTCATTTTGAGTTGGAAATAGGGTTTCTTGTTTATGTTATAAACTGGTTAAGGTTGTTCGTATTATATTTTGTCTTGTATTATGATATTTGTGTATATTTGTGCTCATGTTTGAGACTTTGTGATTCGACACTGTACATGTAATTTGGTACTTAGTGTTTGGAATTTATAGCTTGAATGATGTGTTGGTTCTGTTCTGGTATTTGTGAGTTGGTTTTAAATTGCATTCAAGTTGAAAGCTTATAACTCTTTTAATTCAAACTGCTTACTCAAAGTAAATCTAGGGAAGTAGTATGACTGAGTTGTTTGAATATCTCTTGGATATTTAACTGGAAATGCTTTCGTTTGATAGTGGATTTGGAACTTCTTTTAAAGATGAGTTTTGTACCAGTGCTTAGAAATTGTAGTGGAAGGATTACTTAACTCTGTTCAGTTTGATTTTGTTTTATAGTTCTAAAAGAATTATGAACCACTTACTCTTAAGTACAATGTTGTGGAGGAATTTTAAAGGAACTTCAGTTTTGAGTTCGAGGATACTCCTGAACTGGTTTAGTTTAAGGTTTTGGGTTTTCTATTCTTGTTGGGATCAATAAGTGAATACTTGAGTCTTTTAAAAGAAAAAGGAAATTGAGAATCCTTAGGGACAGTGTGTTGTTTTTGAACTTTACTGTTTATGTTGTTCTGAACTGAAATTGGAACTCATGCTTTTTAATGATAAGGATTGTAAGGGAGACTTGTAGTACATTTTCTTTACAATGAGTTGGTTTTGTTCTCTCTTCTGGGAACTAGTGTATGAGCTTATTGTTTGGATTAGAAGAGGGAATTTGTTGTTAAGTGTAGAGAAATGATTTAAGGATTGAATCAAATTCTGATAAGATTCCTTTTCTAACCTGTTGGGATAAGTTCATTTGATTGAACCCTTATGTTATTAGTTCTCTTGTGAAATGGAGATTTATTATAATTGTTTAGTCTTCCTTGTTCATATCATTTGTTGAAGTGATGTAGGAAGAGATTTGATGTTTTAGTTTTGTTGAATAGAAAATATAATCTTGTTGGTAGACTGTTTAAATTCTATATTCCTTCTTAGATTGATATGGGATTCTGTTCTGATGAAAATCTTAAATGTTGAATTTAAAGGTAGTTGTCCTTTAAACGAAACAGTTAAATTCATGTTATGAACCTGTTTCTGTTTTCAGATGTTTTGTGTTGGGCATAGTTTGGAATGGTTATTCTTCTTCCTTGCTTAGGAGCTAGATGAATCATCCTAATGGGAACTATGTTGTAAACCCTTCCTTTGTCTTATAGTAAAGTTAAATGTTGTATTCTATTATGATAGAATTGGGAACAATAAGATGTTATGATCTGTTGTTTGTTTAAAGGTAATTGATAGGATCAATTAAACTTTAATTTTGTAAGGGATGTTGTGGATTATATTTTGTTCTTCTCTTAGAAGTGAATTTAGATTGGTTAATGTACTTCTTTTCTGATTGTTATTACTTATACTGATATGTATGATATATTAATTGTTTCATTAAAGCAGAGTTGTTTTAATGGAACAATTAGTGGAATGCACTTTGTTTTAAGGCTTAGTGCTTATCATGCTCAGTTCATTGGAACTGACCCGTGCTAGTAATTTTTGCAGATGGACTTCATAAGTGATAAAAGAAGGCAAAACTTATATGATGCATTGGCTGATTTAAGTCTGATTCTTTGTGAAGAATTCTGATTCATTCTTGAGTTGTATTGAAAAAGAAAAGTTGTATTCTTTTTAGAATGAAGGTTGTTGTTATGCAGTATGCCTAAAATGCATAAGTCTTGTAAATGTATAAGTTTTAAAGATGAATTGAAAGTTGGGAATTTACTTGTATTGGTTGTGTAAATTATCTTGTACTTTTATGAAAGAGATGGAATTCTATCTTGTTGATATTATTCATATTATTTATATGCTTAATTGGTTATCCTTTGATAAGTTGGATAAAGGGATTTAGTTCAATTTCCCTAATTAAGATGCAGCTTGTTAAGTTGCAGAATATGATGTTCTTTATCTAAACAATTTAACATAGTAATGTAATGTGTGTTGAACATGCAGTAAAACTATAGAAATTGTAAAAGATAAGGAGGGTATGATAAACCCTAACACTAATTCATGAAGAGGAAGACTCTTCCTCTCAAAAAAGGAATGTAAACAAAAAGGAAAGGTAATGTGATTGTTAATCATTAGACTTCATATTCAATGAAGTCTACCTAGTTAAACCTATGTGGTTGCTACACCTCCTTGATTGGTTAAGTTACATTATAATGGAACTTATGATGTTGTTGTCCTATTTTTGGTTAACTGTTTGTTAAGCCAAATAAACAAACTTAAAAAAGCAAGCTTAAGTTAAGGAAGTTCTTTAACGATTAATTGAATCTGATATGGAAAAAGAACTTAAGGAGTGTTGGATTAGGGTTTAGCAAGGTTATTGTAATCTATTTTAATAATCCAAATTAATTATATTAATAACCTCCTAGGGGTATGTACATCTCGATGAGGTTGTTTCGTAGGATGTTGGCACACGCCAACTGCAGGGTTGTACCTTTGGGAAGATTAGGATCTTCTCGAGGATACAACAATGCAGTTGACATGTGGCAACACCCTTCTGCATTGATCATCTAGATCTACACACATCTGGACTTGAACTTAGTTTCTCCCTAGGTCTAGTTAGTAGCATGTTTAGGATAGGGAGCAGCCCCTAAGACTCAGGGTACCTTGGCACATGGGGTTGACTTAGGTTGACCCAGTATGCCCATTTACCCTAAGTCTTCGTGAGCCTCTTCCTATCATAAATTATGTTGTTAACCTGAACTAGGGTTAAACCTTGGGCAAGTGGGCTGACAGAAGTCAGTAAAGGACATTCTAGATAACAATAAAGTGGGGTGAAGGACGTATTCCAGATTGACGAGTATGTCGTCAAGGAATAACAACATGAACAGTATGTTAGAAATCTTTGGCCAAAGTATCGCAAGTGTTGGTTGCGTTGTCCTATGTCACCTAGCCTAAGGATCGTGATGCAGATGAATATTGGTAGCAGATATTCAGATAGGTTCCTTAGACAGATCACTCAATACCCAAAACAGGGTAAGAAAACCAAGTATACATAGTATATGAAAAGTATTCAATACTTAATGTTAATCATGAATAGATTGGTAGTTCATTTGAGTTATGAAATGAATAGATCGGTAGCTCACCGAGTCATTACAACTGCATATGGTTATCTATTATAAGAATGGTGGTTATGGAATGTGTGTTCTAAATTATGTATTTAGAACAGAGAACATTATTCATGAAAAAAAAATCCCTTGTTTCTAAAGTCTTAAAATGGTAATGATACAATAAAAATCATCCCCAAAAATCCTTGAGGTACTGTTCAAAGTGTGTGTGAGTAGGTGAGCATCTGAAGTTCCTAATTTGAGCCGGATTTTGCTTTTCTAAAACTCAGTTTTACCAAAAATCACATAATTTGCACAAATTTATTCAAACTAACCTAAAACTTGTCATGAAGCATCATGACAACATCATAAAACTATCCTAAATCTCATCCATGCTCAAATATTCCTAAATCTTTTAGCCACACTACTTACTTGTATCATCCTAACTAGTCTTCACCTTTTTCTTCCCAAGGAGCACAAAACATCATGTAAAAAATGAGTGATGACCTGAAACTCCTTCCACACATCATATGACATGTCAAAATATATTTTCCATGCTCCAACAATACTTCCTCCAAATATCATGCCTCTATCTCATATTGTTTGACCTAGGTCTAGGAATAGGCCTAGAATGACCTGACTCAACCGTGACAACCCATGAACTAACCATGATGATTCATTGCAGAAACATTAACACCTCTAACACATCTCTCTAACCATGATGAACCTTAAGACATATTTTGGAACTCATCTCATGACCATACATACTTTCTTCGTACTCAAGACCATGCAAGACAACATATCAAGACTCTAAGATTGGGCACTACTAATCAACTTTCATGTTTAACCTTGAATGACACCTCATCAAGACTCCTAAACACTTTTGACACCAAATTACAATTATAGACACAATGGCCAACATGCATAGACACCAAAATTTCCAAATCTCAAGTACCTCTCAATTTGAAATCTTCAAACAAGTATAAAAGTACTAGGAAGAGTCCAAAGTGGTTCCATACGTAACTAATGATTTGATCCCTTGACCACGTACACTCCCATAATCAGAAATGAAGTATTTGTATAAAATTTCCATCCATTTCATCACTTTGTAGAAACTAGACATCTTTTTAATCAACTAAGTTGTCATTCTAACCCTAATTGCACTCTTAAATGCTTATTAGATGTTTATGCGTGTAAACCTTAGCTTCTAATTTTGTATAATAAACATGTATAATCTTATTATTTTCTTATTACTATAATAGCCTAATCCTAGATAAAGAATATCACATATTATTAATTTTATGGTTAATTCATATGGTTAACCCACTTTTTATCCAACCTTTCACCTAGTTTAACTTAGGGTTCTTACCCTAGTTATTCCTTTTGATATCAAACCCTAGCTTCTCTAGGGTTTCAATTTTGTATGATTTTCCCCTAATTCTATGCTTTGTTCCCTTTGATATTTCATGGCTTTGTTACCCATACTGAGAATCTTCCTTCCTTGAGTTTAGTTATAATAACCATTCATGAAAAGTTAGTATATATTGGGTGTTACGAACGAGTAATAGTATTTGCTAATGAGAAACTACAATATGTTGAATCTCTTCTCCATTCCTTGTTCCTAGGTGTTTCTTTTGTTTATAGATTTCTATCTCTTCTCCAATTTAGTCTTCATTTACTTTTGAACAAGCTATAGTACGTTGTCTTGAAGATATACATTATGTATGTTATGAATATAATCATAGTGTTTATACTTCTAAGGATGATTTTGATAGAAAAATAGTGAATCAAATGATGATGTTTCTATTAGAAATCTAGGAACTGAGAGGGGGAGTGAATTAGTGTTTATTAAAATTTTACAAACATTTTCATTTCTTCATTTGTTACAATTTAAATTATCTTAATTGTGATGAAGAATATCCATTCAGCCATGAGAGAGAGGGATTAAATACACATGAACACACAAGGAGACAAGATTTAATGTGGGAAACCCATCTAGGGACAAAAACCCACTGAAACCAAAGAACTAGCTTAGACAATTGTCCTATAAAGTTACAATGATTTCACATTGAACATCAACTCAACTTGGAGCTGCAACTCCAAAATTTAGTCAAGTTCTACTTGACCTTTAGCAAGCTTCAACTTGCATGGAAGCTTTAACTCCCAACAATTTAACTAGCAACAACTGATCTTTTGTAAGCTACTACTTATAAGGAGGCTTCAACCCCTATATGCTAAGTTGTAACTTATACTTTTTACAAAAAAATTGATCACTTTATTGTGTTGTCTTCCACAATTGATTATGACCACTTCTTCATCTCACTTGTCTTCTCTTCTCCTTTCTTAATTTTCCATGGCTTCAATACATTCACACTCTTCATATTTTCTCAAAAGCATTCCCTAAGCTTTGCACTCCTTTGACAATAGCTCTACATTCAACAAAACATTTACCCGTTAAAAAATTGAGCTTAAATAGACAAGCAAGGTTCCTCAACATGACCCTTGACATTTCGTGTTTAATGAATCTTCACATGACCATTCTTCTTATGTACATAAGTGCAAAGAAACTTGGTGTTTGCAGGTTAACAAGTGGCACTTCTTTAACTACTCAATACAACTGACTTTTGAGCTTCTCTATGAGCTCCTTTACTTTGAACCATACCTTACAGTTTCACATTATAAAATAAGCTAAAAAACTCAACCAACATCACACTGACTATTCCTCACAGACATTCCCGACAAAGACAAAATTATATCATGAATTTCTCCTTTGTTTTGAGATGAATCAACCTAATTTCTTTTACAACACCTTTCCGACCTCCTTACAAACATTATCTGTAATTTTTGGAATTTTTCATTAGTGCATTTGTGAGATACGATGATTTTTTCATTAAAAACATTTTTACTTGTTTCAACCTTCTCATTACTTTGGTCTATTCATCTAACACGTATCCCCATTCTAGAAATCCTAAAATTAATGGACTTAGATAAAATCCAACCCACGAAATAAACCGCATTTGATAGAGTTTTGGTTCCACCAACCCCTCTTGTTGTCAACGGACCCATCCTCACAACCAATCAAAGTTTGACATAGATTTGATCTTCTTATCAAGTGTGTACCATTTGCAAATTTCTAGCCAATAAGAAATCTCCACGCACTTCACATTTCTCGGCCATTCTTATCCTCCACTAGCCACTACAAGAAACAAACCAATAAGGAAGCTTCGCGCCCTTCACAATTTTCAGATTGTTCTTAACTTGTATCGACCAATGTGAAACATCATCTAATATGGAAGCTTTATGTTCCTTTCATATTTTGTAGTTTCAGATCTTCTCATTTTCCATTATATGTCAAAATGTGAAAGGCAATTTAATTAAAAGGCTCCACATGTCTTCACATTTCATGATGTCATATGGCTTTCTTTTGTCGCATGACTTGATTTTTTCTTATAAACTATTGGACTAACCCAAAACTTTATCTAAATACGATTGATTCTAGATGTCAAATTCCACCATACCCCAAGTTCCTTTAACTAACCTATAATTCGACACCTAGGAATATTTATTATTTGAAAATATGATTCACCTAGCACCTTCCTTCATCGTTGGCATTTCACCACTGTCTATTGAATTTTCAACCTTGCTTGTAGAACACAAAAAGCTATCAACCTTGGTTGATTTCATGGATCTCATGTCAACCAGGCACATCTTCCTAAGAAAGTGTCAGAAAGATGACACGTGTCCATTATTGTTGCCTTTGATATGTGTCATGTGTCCTTGTTACCAACTGACGAAGCTATCAGTCATCATGTATCAACTTTTTGGTCAACCCGACTTATAAAAATTTGAATGGCTATAACTTCCTCTAGAGAGCTCCAAAATACACAAAGTTGGACTCGTTGGAAAGGTTTCCTTGAGTTCTCAAAACCCATACCTCCACGACCTCCAAAATCTCTTGCACATGATGAAATAAGAATTTTAGACCTGTATAACATCTAAACCATGCATGTAACTAATAGACACCTATCTGCATGACATTTCACTCCTCCTTTTCCATCAATGCCTTATACAAGGCTTCTCCATCCTTGATGGCTTGGAATAACATCTTGTATCTGTAGGAATCATCCACCATGGTCTGACTTGTTTTCCACTTTAAAAATTGGGATATGACTTGGAGAGCACTAAGAAACACTCCTCACACCTCTAAAACACCTTTATGGATACTTTGGACACATTTTACATTCATACCAATCATTACAAGATCACTTTAAAACACAAACACATGTGTCAAGCTTACCAACCATCTATCACTATCACTTAGAAGGTACTACCAATCAACCTTCACTTCACCATTCACACCTTTTCCATCAATGCCACTTAACATCAATGACAACACCAATGACTAGGGTTCAAAATCTCCCCTTTTTTATTAATGATAACATACTTAGAAACTTTGATGGAAAACACTTTCATATGTAGTATCTGATAACAGTCTCTCCCCCTTTTAAATATATGACAAAGGGCCACATATTCAACAACATGATCAATATGCAAATAAATATTTACAAAACAAAAACTTACCTCAAGAAACTCCCCCTTGGATGATGCTTATCTTTTGATTGATAGGATACAATCAGCTGCATAACCTTCTTCACACCTTTTTCCTTGGACTAACAACTAGCTCTCCTTGTCCACAAGCTCCCCTAGGATTGTGTTTTCTCTTTTCTTGTCTCCTATCAGCAGCATATGAGGTCTATGTACTGGTGAAAATAGTTTCAGGCTCCCCAATATTTTACTCCTCTTACTTGTCCTTATTTTGGCCATTCATCATGTTCCAAACTTGTGTCTTTCAAGAAAACATGTCAAACCAACATAATCTACCCTCATACCTTGTTGTCTCATTATTTTACACCTATACCAGCCTTGAGTGATATCTACTTGACTAATCCAAGCTCCCCCTAGACACAAGCAATCTTCCTTTGAAGGAAATTTACCTATCTCACCATATTACGCCATCTACCTTTACCATTTTAAACACCAAGCTCATACTATTCCCCTAGGATATGACTTCTTCAACTTACTTGAGAACTTCACAGTCAGTCATATTAGCTCCACGTTGGATCATACATGAAATAGACCACTTCACCTCACATTTATACATGAGATATAACTTCAAAATTCAATCTTAGCTTGTGAAACTTCTAAATGCCTTATATAGAACCTTCATAGTATACACCACTTAATTTTTAGTCTTGCATTATTACATCCTTTCTTAACTCTCTGAAATCTTGTTTGAGGTAGGTTTTTGAATTTGAAACATTCTAATTCATTGTGACTGATCAGACCTTTGTTGTACAACCTTTTCATAATGGAATTTTGACATAACTCCTTTTTCTTATCAAGTTACGGTTTGAACACAACATTTTTATCTTTTCCTTCTCAAAAGACTTGTTTCAGGTCCTTCTAGCCCCTTAGTCGAACATCTTAGTCTGAAATATTCTTCATTATTCTTTTAATTGTGTTTTAGAAATGTGTATTCAACTTTATCTCACTGTTCCTTGACTTATAACATGAGTTCTCATCTCACTCCTTCATCAATCCATTGACTCTTGCTCTATGAGCCACTCCCCCTTGGAGGTTACTACAATTTTTCCAATAATAACACAAGAACCAATGGCTGTTATAAAACAAACTTGACTGAAACACTTAGTTTTCATATCTGATCCTTCTCATGATGTAGATACCAACTCAGAATACTCATGCACATCACTTTAACTTCACACTCCTTGACTATAACATCATATTTTCTCATATTGATGGATTGTGAGACAGAACATATAGAAATTCTTGGACATACACTCATACCATGGACACTCTTAACATATTTTTCTTTGAATGATCTTTGACAATAGACTTTGACACTTGACATCATTTAGCAATCCTTGATAGACTTAGTTTGTTTCTCCCTAGACAATTGCATTTGACTAGAACAAAGACACACTTGACCCTATGTCATTGAAAAACCACACACTTTTATCTCATTTGAAATTCATATTAGAGCTCAAAAATAACCTGATTTAGATTACAACAAAATAGTCAACTTGATCATTTGACCCAAGATACTCTTTTTTAATTTTGGACTCTTCAAGTGACTTTTCTTGCTTGAATCCAATCTTGACAACATAAAGAAGCCTAACACAAACCTTGACACTTATTGACTATATTCTCTCTTCAATACTATTCAATAAGATCACTCAAGAGCTTCAATAAGAACTAACTTTAGCAAGAGGCTAAAAAAACATCTTGAACTTGGCATACCTTGACAACATGATGAAGACACCAATCAACATCTACTGATGGCAATAGCCTACTGTGGATTATTCAATCAACATCATCATGGAGAGGAATTGTTTGACAATTACAAGATGATAATGTACTTCCAAAGCTCATAATGCTTCCTTCAAAATATTCATGCCTTATAGAAGCCTAGAGAAGGCACACCACCTTGTGGGATCACTTCAAAACAAGAGATAGTCATCAAACAACATGACTCAATCCTTTCCCTTCTTGTCCTTGAGATCTTGTCATTCTTTTTAGAAGTGTTCCTTCATGTGACAACCTCATCTCCTAAACGTTAACTTTCTAATTGAGTACAAGATAAACATCCATGTTACATTTCATACACTTGTTCTAACATTGCTTGAGGAAGAAGTTCTTCATCCCCATCTGTAATTACCTTCCTTTTACTTGGTTTTATAATTAGTTCTTACTACCTTGTTTATATTAGAATTTGTCATAGGTTGTTATATTTCTACATCATCTTCCCATACTATTTTCTTTTCCTCCTTTTCTTCCTCAATTCTTGGGTTTACTTCCTTGACTTTGTATATCCATTTAACTTTCTTCTTTTCAGGAGTTGTTTTAAGCATGGCTGACTTTGTCTCATTTCTAGGATTGATATTCATATTTTAAGCCTTCTTAACTTGCCCTCTAAAAGTATGATACCTAATACTATACTTAGAATATTCATTGTGAGATCAATGCTTTGCAAAATGCCCAAAATTGTGACAAGAATAACATATGACATTACTCTTTCCTCTAGCTTGGTGTGAACTATCATTCCTACTATGATTTGCAGTCTTGAACTCATGACATCTTTTAGCATAGTGTCCAAATTTGTTGTAGTTGTAGCACTCTACCATATTCATGCCTCTTGAGTATTATTTTTCCCAAAATTGACTTGAGGGTTCTTCTAAACAATACCTGGCAATATGCCCTTTTTCTTGACAATTGAAACAAACTATGTTATTTTCCTTCTCACTTCTATTATCTCTCCATGGGTGCTCATATATGATTTGTTTTCTACATTCCTTAGCCCTATGTCCATAGCTATTATAGGAAAAATAGTATCCACTTTGAAAATTCTTTTATACCTTGATGCATTTGGTTGCCTAATTGAATTAGGTCTTCCTATGTTTGTCTCCTTGATCAACTTCATGCATGTTTGCATGTTAGGACAAGATTTGTCATCCTCTTTCTTTTTGCAGGTTCTCCTTTGAATCCTAGATGTTTTATCACCTGTGACCTTTTATTTTCCAAGATCCCACCAAGAGATTCATAAATCTTTTCAAATTTTCTATACATTTTCAACCTATCATTTTCCTCTTCTAATTCAGCCTTCAAGATTCTCAATTCTTCTTCATGTTTTAGGAAGGCATCCTCCTTGTATTTTAGATATTTTGACACATTTTCAACAAAAGAATCCATCTCCTTGAGTGCTTGACCATGGTCAGATTCCATGTGTTTGATTTCATTCTTTAGACCATCAATCAGGGATTGAGCAATCTCATACTTCCTCTTCAGGATTGATTCTTCTAATGTACCCATGTTTGTGCCTTCAGGATCACCTCCAAGTTTTTAGGCTTGATTCAAGATGACCAAGAACTTATACCAATTGTTATAAATCTAAGAACTCGAGTGGGGGGGTGAATCGGTGCTTATTAAAAATTTACAAACATTTCCATTTCTTCAATTTTCACAATTTAAACTATCTTAATTGTGATGAAGTATACCCATTCAACCATGAGAGAGAGAGAGAGAAGTAAACACACATGGACATACAAGGAGACAATATTTAATGTGGTAAAACCATCTCGGGATAAAAACCCACTGAAACCAGAGAACTAGCTTGACAATTGTCCTATAAAGTTACAATGATTTCATGTTGAGCATCAACTCAACTTGGAGCTGCAACTCCAAAATTTAGTCAAGTTGTTACTTGACCTTTAACAAGCTTCAACTTGCATGGAAGCTTCAACTCCCAACAATTTAACCAAAGCAACAACTGATCTTCTATAAGCTACTACTTATAAAGAGGCTTCAACCCCCTATATGCTAAGCTACAACTTAGACTTTTTGTATAAAAATTTGATCACTTTATTGTGTTGTCTTCCACGACTTTTTATGACCAGTTCTTTAGCTCACTTGTGTTCTCCTCTCCTTGCTTGATTTTCCATGGTTTAAATACATTCACGCTCTTCTTATTTTCTCAAAATCATTCCCTCAGCTCTGCACTCCTTCGACAACAACATTTACATGCTAAAAAATTCAGCTTAAATAAACATGCAAGGTTCTTGAACATGACCTTTGATGTTTCATGTTTAATGAATCTTCACATGACCATTCTTCCTACATACAAAATTTCAAAGAAACTTGGTGTTTATAGGTTGACAAGTGGCACTTCTTTAGCTACTCAATGCGACTGACTTTTAAGCTTCTCTATGAGATCCTTTACTTCGAACTAGACCTTACAGCTTTCACATGATCAAATAAGCTTGGAAGCTCAACCAACATCATGCTCAAAACTGTTCCTCACAGAATTTCTTGTGAGATAAAATTATGTCATAAATTTCTCCTTTGTTTTGAGATTGATCAACATAATTTATTTTGTTGCACCTTTCCGACCTCCTTATAGACATTGTTTGTAATTTTTCATTGGTGCATTTGTGAGATACAATGATGATTTTTTCATTCAAAACATTCTGACTTGTTTCAACCTTCTCATTCCTTTGGTCTCATTTTCCTGGACACGTGTTGCCATTCCAATAACCCTAAAAGTAGTGGACTTAGGTGGACTCCATCCCATGGAATAAACCACATTTGATATATTTTCGGTTCCACTAGCCCCTCTTGTTGTCAATGGGCCCATCCTCGCAACCAATAAAATTTTGACATGGATTTGATCTTCTTATCAAGTGTGTACCATTTGCAAAGTTATAGCTAATACAAAAGATCCACACACATTTCATTTTTCTGGACCGTTCTTATCCTTCACTGCAAGAATCAAACCAATAAGGAAGCTTTGTGCCCTTCGCAATTATTAGATTGTTCTTAACTCAGTATCTAAAAAATGTGAAACATCATCTAATAGGGAAGCTTCATGTTCCTTTCATATTTTTTAGTGTCAATCTTCTCATTTTCCAGCTCTATGTCAAAATGTGGAAGGTGAGCCCATCGAAGGCTCCACTCATCTTCACATTTCACGATGTCGATGGGTTTTTTTGTCATAGCTTTCTATTTTCTTCACAATTGTTGTGTGGACCCAAAACTTTATCTAAATACGGTTAATTCTAGAGTTCTAAGTCCGTTCTGACCCCAAGTTCCTTCAACTAACCTAGAATTATGACACGTAGCACCTTCCTTCATCATTGAGATTTTTCCACCAGTCCTATTAACTTTTTAGCCTTTCCTATACCCAAAAAGCTATCAACCTTTGTTGATTTTATGGACCTCACATCCACCATATGCACCTACCTATGAAAGTGTCAAAAATCTAACATGTGTCCCTTATTATTGCTTTTGATATGCACCGTGTGTCCTTTCTACCATCCAAAAGCTATCACCATCATGTATCAACTTTCTAATCGACCCAACATGTAAAACTTTGAATGGATATAACTTCCTCCAGAGAGATCCAAATTACACAAAGTCAGTACTCACTGGAAATGTCTCCTTGAGTTCTCAAAACCCATGCCTCCACGACATCCAAAAGCTCTTGCACATGTTATAATAAGAATTTCATACACCTGTAAAGCATCTAAATAATGCATATAACTAAAAACACCTAATTGTATGACATTTCACTCCTCCTTTGTCATCATTCCTTTATCCTTCACAATCTTGGAACAACATCTCATACCTACAAGGAATCATCCATCATGGCATGTCACTTGTTTTCCACTTTGAACACCAGGATATGACTTATAGAGCACTAATAAACAATCCTCACACATTTAAAACACCTTCACGAATACTTTGGACACATTTTGCATTCATACCAATCATTACAAACTCACTTTGAGACACAAACACTTGTGTCGAGCTTACAAAGCATTTATCATTGTCACCGAGAAGGCACTACCAATCCACATTCACTTCACCATTCACACTTTTTCCATCAATGCAACTTGACATCAATGACAACACAAATAACTAGGGTTCAATAGGTTCTAAACTTTCTCTTGACTTAGAAAATAATCAACTTGATTGACAAGTTATTACTCAAGGTATGGAGTTCTTTTAGTAAACATTATTTTCTTTTATCTTCTCATGAAATTGAACATGATACAATTGAATTTTCTTCTACTTCTCATAATGACATGGAAAATGATACACTTGAAAGGAATACTTCCTCACTAAATGATGCAGTTGATATCTCCTTCCCTCTCGATGATGAAATGATTATTGAAATAAAAATGATGAACTTGCATGTTTTATTCTCTCTTCTCATGTTTCAATATTAAATTATATAAGTGAATCCTCTATTTTTCTCCATCTTAGTACAATGGAAAATGAAACCATTATGGAAATGACAAATGATACAATTGAATATTCCCTTCCCTCCTCTTGCGATCGAAAATACTAAAATTGGATTTTTTCTTCCATCCTCTTACGATTGAAAATAGTAAAATTTAATGTTTTGTCTCTTCCCTTCCTATTGATATAAAAAAGAATGCATCTTCTTGTGCTTCTTATCTACATCTTATACATGATAATGTGGAAAATTATAGCAATAAATATTTTTCTATATTAAACATGCTACATGTAATTCTTCTACTCTTGGTGTTACTTATTCTACACCTCCACCTATCACTAGTGCTCATATGCATGATGTTTTACCTCCTAGTCATATTTCCCTTAATTGGTAAAACATTCCAATGATTTTTATTAATTTTAGTATTAAACCTCTTAATGGACCTCTTGATACCTTTTCAATACCTCTTCATACTTTTTATATGCCTCTTGAATAGGTCATTTATTTTATACATGTTGTAGGTTATCTACAATATAAAGTGCATACCTTATATTTAGAAAGAAAATACTATGATGCTTAGATTAACTTGAATGTTATATATAGAAATCAAATTGTGCACAAAATCCTTCAAACAAATGATACAATTGAATATTCTCTTCCCTCCTCTTGTGATCAAAAATGCTAAAATTGGATTTTTCTTCCCTCCTCTTACAATTGAAAATACTAAAATTTAATGTTTTATCGCTTCCTTCCTATTGATATTAAAAATGATGCATCTTCTTGTGATCCTTATCTATATCTTATACATGATAATGTGGAAAATTCTATCAATGAATATTTTTCTCCTATTAAACATGCTACGTGCAATTCTTCTACTTTTGATGTATTGTAATGTACTTACTTATTCTATTCCTATTACAAATGATTTACATATTTTTATTGATGGTATATCTTTAGATCCTAAATGTGATGTTAAGCCCTTAATCGGTGATATTATACCTCCACCTATCACTAGTGCTCATATGCATATTGTTTTACCTCCTACTCATATTTCCCCTAATTGGGATAACATTCCAATGGTTGTTATTAATTTTGATATTAAACCTCTTAATGGACCTCTTGATACTTTTTCTATCTCTTTTCATAATTTTAATATGCCTCTTCAATAGGTCATTTATTTTATACATGGTGTAGGTTATCTACAATATAAAGTGCATACCTTATGTTTAGAAATAAAATACTATAATGCTTAGATTGACTCGAATGCTATATATAGAAATCAAATTGTGCACAAAATCCTTGAGTCTACATTTCCTAGATATTTCAATATGCCCAAGTCTCAATTTTTTCCTAGGACTAGCGATCATTATTTACATATAAAGAGATATAGATGTTCCATGGTCTCCTTTAATAATGATATACTATTACTAAAATTATTCCCTAAGAGCATCATAGATGTTACTTCATTAATCATCTCCCTAGTGTATATTTAAGTATATTTTTAGATCTTGAGGCGAAATTCATAACGTCTCTAGCGTACCTATGATTTGTTTCCTTCTTTACATCAAGGAAATTTAAAACTTTTGTTTTATTATATTTTACTCTTCAAAATATGTATACAACAATTAATTTATCATCCTGTCGATCTAGAAGTTCAATATTTTTTCATGGTCTAATTTATTCTCTTAATAAGAATCATCTTTATGATACCTATGAGTCCATCCATGATCTTTTCCTTCACATTCTTGATTTGGAGTAATAACATACTCCTCTACTAGAGTTTTCACCCTCACATATTGGTGCTCCTATACCTACTAAAGGATATGAAACATTTGTTATGATTGATTCGTTTAAAAATTATGATCAATGTATGGTCTTACATCATAGTAATACTTTCTATCATACTAGTACTAGACCTAATGTACCCATGAGGCTTCCTCTTGATCCTAAGCGAAAACAACTTCTATTTGATAATCACAAGCTTAACCACATGAATTTTTCTTATGTTATTAAATAAACAACTAATAAATTTACCATTTGATTCTCATCATCCTCCTCGTCAACTTGAGTGATAAAATGGCCTACATTTTTACAATTATAAAGGCATCAATGGACATCATGATAACAATTTTTATGTATTAAATCATAATATAAATAAAATTTGTGATGAGGGCATTATTTATACTAACACACACTATACTTTGGTTGATGAATATATGTCTTCTCCTTCAAAGCATCACTTTACAGAGACTCCAATCTCCCATGATATCCCTTATGTGGATGCATTGGTTTCTCGCTTTCCTACAGTGATGTTTCCAATAGAGGGGCCTCTCCTATTTGACCATCTAAATTTACTAAGTTTAAATGGGTTATTAAAGCTAAGAATTTTATTTTACAATATAATCAAGAAACAAAAATAATACATATGCATTTTAACCTGAAGAAAAATCTAATGTGCAATTAACAATAATAAACAAGTAGTTAATAATAACATGACACCTTTGTGGTATAGAGTGACTAGGCACCCATTATTATGATAACCCACCTATCCATAATCAATACCCCTTCAAGTGGTGGAAACTATTACATATTTCACCTTTATTGTTTCTTACCACTATTATCACCACTATTTCTCTTCAAGCATGAATGTTTTCTTGAGTGTAATATTATATCTATCCCCATTACTATCAAGTTTGATACTTATTTAATGAAAATAGAACTATTAAATCTAATTTCAGAGTCACTATTATGATAAAATATAGTAGAATACAAATACTAAGCACTCTAATGATGTAACCTTATAAGAAAATAGGAAAGATATGAGACTTATATGATTTACATTTATCCTAGAACATATCTAGAATTGGAACAACTAATGAACAAGATGGGTAGAGTGTCATAAATGCTCGGTATTAATTATAGAACTCATGGATAGAGCTCAACACGGGCGCCCGGGCTAGGGCAAGGGTGCCTAGGTGCTAGAGACCACTTTTGGGTGTCGGTGACTGCACAAATGCTTGGAATTTGATTTCTTCTATGTCGCTAGGGTTTCACACTTATTCAATGTTAATCACCTATTATTCACGCTTTGATCATTGACGGTACTGTAACTCCGTAAAAAAACTCTAACTACTTGCGAGAATCTCATAAAAACAATAAATTGGAATGAAATATGCAATATGTGAAGTTGAATTGACCCCACGGTCACCCAAAGAGTGAACTTATGACCAAGCACTACACTACATTCCAAACTCCATGTAGTTTTTTGTGCTTATGTGTGAAATAGTGTCCTTAGGTTTCCCTTGCGCTAATGATGCCAAGATAACGAGCTATAGCTAGATAAAATGCAAATGTGTGAGATGGAATTTAGCACTTCCCCTTCCTATGTAGTGTATGTAGAGTATGTAGCCTAAAAATGAAGTCCCTTTGATGGTATTGATAGTACGTAGATAGAATTTCCCGCCCATATAATAGTGTGTAGGTTGTGTATATATATGGATCTCTTGTTTGAATTTTGACACTAGTGACACAACATGTTGAATATGACCTCGGGATAAAGATGATAAAACTAAAAAGGCTGACCACAAATATCAAAATAAGTGAAAAATAAAAAGAGGACAAGAGCACCTAAGCACTAATGATGACATATGTGAAAATACCAATAGACAGGGATCCTGTGACTGACCGAGAACTAGGTACAGAAATGATATATGTGAGAGAGAAATACAATAAAAATAATCAAATCAAGTGAATGGACTAGGGAGTGTGTCACCAATGAATACTTTTCTTACTTAAGATCCGTGCATATAACAATGTGCTTATCGATATATTAAAATAGTAATGTGTGTGTGATTTTGTGTCTACATTCCCCCATTTATGTTATTTTAATGAAATTCAAGTAGTGTAAAGGAAGTAAAGGATCATACTAGTGAGTAATCTTGAGAAGTCGAATTGTAAAGGTGCATGTAAAATGTAAGAACTTATAGTGTGGCAAACTATGGATCGGTGTGTCGACCCATGTGGCATAAATGAGATACCAAACAATTTTAAGGAGAACTTAGAGAAACATTCGGATGATTTGTAGATTTTATATATTGTGATTGTTGTCAATGGTGTTAAGTTGTGGAGCTCAATTACTTCATATTAGCATGCAATATGAAACTTGTTGGAAAACACAGCTTTTGACATCGGCTATAGAGGAACCAACATCGGTCATTGATGACTGGCATCGGTTAGGAAAGGAGGAAGCGACATCGGTTAGGGCTAATCGGCGTCGGTTACCTATGTAGGAGTGTTTTATTTAACTCTCAGGAATTAGATCTATTTTTAATATTAAAGAAGATATATTGATTGTAATTGCATGGCTAAGTGCCCTAAGTTTGTATACGCCTATATAAGCATGAAATCTAGCGTTTATAAGTAATAATTAAGAAGAAATTGCAAATTTTGATGATTATTTTGAGAATAATTGTGAGCGAGAGAATTCTTGGAGAAGAAGCAAAAGCTTGTGAGAAAGAAAGTATTGTACATTTGAGAGGTGTGGAAGATTGTAAATCTTCATTGTATATCTTGTGAAATATTTGGATAATAGATTAGCTTGTTTCTTGGTGGATATAGCCCACACTTTGGGAAAACCATGTTAAATCTAGTGTTGATTTATATCTCTTGTTTTGTATATTTCTTCTAGTAGAATGTCCACTTTCATTACATGTATGTTTAGATCTGATATATTATTTGTAAAACCTTGTGTTAAACCTAACAAATGGATATTGAAGAAGTAAGGAGTGACTAATTCCCAACCTGATTTTTTATATTTGAAAATGGGAGTATTTGGGTGTCCTATCGCTAGATACAGAGTGTTAAGGAGAGAGGTCTAGTTTTACTCTCCATCCATGACTACATCCCCAAAAGGTCCAACCCTTGAGACGTGGAGAGACCAAATGTAGTTTTTGTTTAACTATGTGTTGTATCATATTAGTTCGTATTGAATAAAACATATAGGCGCAGATAGGAAAGGAAATGACGTCTCATTTCCCCCACTCCCACAGGTGTCCCGATTTGTATAGTGCTAGATGGCTTCCATGTTAGGTCATCTAGAAGCGATAGAAATGTAAAGTGACTCCCAAGTTAGGTCATCTAGGAGTGATAGTAATTGTGATGTAGCTCCCAAGTTAGGTCATCTAGGAGAGATAGTAAAGTATGTATGTTGTACCAATTGATTGATTTGATTCAAATGATATAAGGTTTCTTTGAGATTGTTGTATTTGTCAGATTACTCATGAAGAATTTTTTTGTGTTTTGCCCCCAGATTAGGTCATTAGGGGGAATAGATTTATAACAATAAAGAGAAATTATTTGAGTGTTGAATATAGAGTGATTTTATTCCTTTTCTTTGAATAGAATCAAAGAAAAAGATTACAATAGTGATGTGATAAAAGTATCAATTGATTATATTGTAACCTGAGAGGGATCATAAGGTGATCCCAATTATATGCCCCCCTTTCGGTGAAAGGGGAGGGGTGAAGAAATGAGCACTGAGCCAAAAGTAAAGATAAGAGTGAACAAGAGGTAGTATAGAATATATTGTAATAATGTGTGTAGATTGATGAGTACTTGTTTCAGATTTTAATATAACATTGTGCAATGTGTATAGTATTATACTAGAAGGAATGTTGATCTGAATGGTGTAAACGGGGAATAAAATGGAGTAACGAGTCTCAAGATATGAGTGAAACCGTGTGACATGTATTAGTTGGAAAAATGATTGTAAATAGTAACTATAATATATAGAAAATTGAAGATTGTTATATATATAGTAATAGTGAAAAGTGAATAGTTATTTCATTTGTACCATGTTTGAGTGAAAATTAGAGCTCGAGCTATGAGGATGCTTGTTAGCGTAGCGAGTTTGATGAGATTCAAGAGATTAGTGGTAGTCGTGGCTTCACAGATGACCGATGAGTTGGTAAGTATGAATTTTTTAGAAAATTGTGTGAAATATGCTTGTTTTTGCCAATTTTTAGAAAAATTACATTATTGTATTTTTAGTGTTTTTGACCTAAGCGAGAGTGGTCATAGCATTTTCATCCTTTGGGACACCAAAGGCTGCCCAATACTAGGCATTGTGACCTATTTTTGGGCACTCGTGACCAGCTCCTAGGCATTGGCATCCCAAGACAAGGCTTTTGCAGTGTGATGTGAAATATTAGTATTTTGATCAATTTTAGTACTATGATGATCTGTTTTGTAGTATGTATGATGTACTAATGTAAGAATTTTATTGTGTTTGTTGTGTTACTATACGTACCAAAAATGTAGGTATTGCGCTACCGAAAGAGGTTACGGAAACCCCAATGATGATTCAGATCTCTTCGTAAGGTGTTCGGAATCCAGAAAAGTTTGCCAAGTATACATTTGCATCCTAGAAAGTCTTGTCTAGATTTTCCATGTTTTACTCTAACCTATACCCCCTTTTTCCTTGTATTTTGTCTTTAAGTTATAGAACCGCCGCCCTACCTGTGCGCGGCGGTCCCGTGATCGCCGACCCGGGCAGGCAGCGGCCCAGTCAGAACCGCCTCCTGCACAGGCGGTGGTCTGTGTGAGTTTTCCATAACGTTCCGATGATTTCATCAAACGTAAAAATTCAAATTTCTATCTGCATTCCTCAACCACTAAAGCTTGCATTTATGTTTTGGCTACCCAATAAATAGTGATTTCCCTTTGTTTAATATTAGAAGAGTTCAATTTAGACTTACCCTCTGGTAAATCCAAATGCTATAAATACTTAGCTTGTCCACAAGCAAATGGCCCCTCTCCTTTTGTGTTTGATTATTCAGTTTGTTTGAAGTTATTGCATGAGTTTCAATAGTTTTATATTTTGCATGAATTCTCAGCCTCTCTTCTACTTTAGAGATCATTTGATCCTCATACTTTCATTTTACTCCATTGTTGTCCCATACAACCAACTTAGCATAAGGTAGTTTCAGTTCTAGATTAGAATCCATTTGATAATCTTAGAGTTGCAGGTTTTGTTTTGTCACAAGAAATAGATCCCAAAATTCTCGGTATTTTACGTTGTATCCCCACAATAAATCCTGCTAGGAATTGCATAGTCAAGCTCTATTCACTTGCACTATCCCTCTCTTACTTGCATTGTATTCGGTTTATATCCAAAGCTGCCATTGTTCGAGCATCTTCTTCTGCTGACACTATCACACTCACATTTTCTAGATTCACAAGAACACGAAGGAACGAGGAGATCACACTAAGGGGACAAGTCATGATATGACTAGATTTACCACTGTTCTGTAAACTCCAGGTTTGAGCTATCAAAGTTGTAGTTACAATATATCAAATAGAGTAACAAATCATTCTATTTCAAGTTAAAATTCACTTTCAATATTACCGGGAAGCTATGGGGAATGATAGTTTCTGAGAAACTATGATTCATTCCTCACTTCTGAGGAAGGATTGAAAGTCTTTCAATTAAACTAGTTAAGTTATTTAATATTTAGGATAAATTCACAACTACACGGAGTAAATAGCTACATCAGGCTAGCTTGCTTGTTTTAAATTGTGTTATTAGATTAACTTTCCATTATCTGAATATATTAGAATAGTTTCTCTTTTAATTTTGTTCAAAAATGCATCATTGAAAATACAAAAATAAAAGAAATATAGGCATAGTGTAGATATATCTTTCATAGTTAGTTTACTTGTTGCAGTTAAAGTTTAATCTTCTTTTGCATGACAATTATGGGACCCAAAGAGCCCAAGGAATACATATTCAAACCGGTAGTATCTCAGCAATCTCTTCACAACGTTAACGGATATAGATCAAGGGCTTAGGATTCAGGTCTTTCAAATGACAACAAACCAACAAGCAATTAGTGAACAATTGAGACAACTAAATATTGAAGACGACAAAGCATACACATTTTGGTCAAGTCAACCCAACTATAGACTACCCTGATAGGATATCCGCATGACCATACAAGAACCCGAAAGAGAACAAATATTTGGTTGTGATCCGTTAGTTCCGTAGCTAGATACATGAGACCTTCTCATCGACATAGATACAGGGTTGCGTATACAAGTTGCCAGAACACCCGTAAGGTATTCTGAGAAAATCACACAACTCCTAGTACTAAACATAGAAGTTGAAAAGGCTTATGACCATTGGATAGTTGGAAGAAGAGATTGATTCTTCACATGACCATAACAGGTCCACAACAAACATGAACTCATGGTTGTGATCCCCAAGTCCCACAACCCAACAGGCCTGCAAGTTAGTTAAGTATTGACACCGGTTTATGAACACTAGTATTTAGATCCTCACCACTCTTGCCAGATATCATAACACAATTTTTCATATTAAATAGAGAATCCAATCAATCTAACATTTTCTAGGCTAGACCAGAAAATCACCCATAGTTTCTACAAATCCACTGCATCTATCACTACCATTTTCCATGACCTTGTCAGAAATATATACGAAGCACCTATAGGCCACTTTCCACGTATTCAACAAATACCATAGATAGGATATCAATAGAGATCAACATTGATTGGAGCCTCCGAGCAGCCATTATATCCGAACAATCCATTACACAATTTCATGTTAGGAGCTTTTCTTTGCCTTAGATTCACAGATCCCATTACTGTATTGAAGATATAAGATTGCCTAACTAGCTTGTCTATATCCACATATATTCCATTCCCACCGGCTGTCTCGACACGACCTCGGGAGGTCGGGTACGAAGAAGAGCTACTTGTAGATTCTCATGCTCGCATGTCACTTTTCTATCGTACAAAATTGGTGAACCCAACGTGAACACATACACAATCTTCTGATCCAGAGTCAGATTCCTACTCATTCTTCCAATTGATTCACTTTTCATCTTCTCTATCTCATTAGCCTTCACATCAGCTTCACCAACAAAATTGGTGAACCCAACGTGAAACAAACACACAACCTTCTCGATTTTCATTTCTTTCATCCATCTTCGCTCTTTCCCATTATTCTGCAAGTATTTATATACCCCTAAATATGTTGGGATACGATGCATATGGCAGACCTCTCTCAGGTCTCGAAGCACATTACGGTCAAACAAATAGACAACCATCACCCTCGCTTTCTACATGGGCTGACAACTATTCAAGTAATTACTTGTCATCACAAACTCCTCCTCAAAGAACTAGCTCTAGTTCTTCATTCTGAATTGAGGAGTTGGATCAACTCACACAAACGCAACAACTAGAGCCCTTAGGCTCTAACAATATGACGTTTACTGGAGAATCCACTTCATCTCCTCAAGTTTTGTTCAAACCACAAATTAGTAGACAGTCAGATCCACTCCCATTTTTGGATGAGGAGTATTTAGCGTGCTATGCTAGAAGCAAACAACACTTCCAAAACATGTACCCACCTATAGGAAGTTTGCAAACACAACCCGATACCCTACTCCAAGAAAACACCCCCATTCCTCCACCTATGGGAAATACTCTCGGTGAAGCTTGGCAGGGTAATGATCAATTCATAGTAGGGTATCATACCCCTTTACAACCTCAAGGTGTACAACAACCGCCATTAAGGAAAAAAATGGCATCTTTGCCAATCAAGGTCATATCAGCCTTAGTCGAAAAGGTTAGAGGATTAGAACTTGCTCAAGCAAATAAAAATTCATATTTTGGGAAAGCAGGAATCCCCAACCCTCCGCATCATCCCAGCCAAGTTGACCTCCTCATAGGAATAGGCACGTTAGGCATGCCTCCTCAACATTTGTATAGCTATCCACAACAAACACCAACTAGAACCGCGTTTTCAAATGCCGTTCTAGTTGAAAGTATGATACCTCCCGGCTTAGCACCAAGCAACCCATACCAGAGCAATGCTCCTCCCTACTTGAATATTTATTCAAAATCACCACAAGGAGACATGTTCTCTTCTCTTGGGATGTTCACTCAACCACAGGGATTTCCTTATGTCCCTACAAATACATATGCTATGCCATATCAACAACCCATGCCACCCCCACCCCTCAACAGAAGCACCATTGATGGTCGAAACCTATGCGGTAGGGACTTACTCAGAATATTTAAAAGAGCCTCTAGATTTCACCATACGGAGTGTCATGCTTCCAATACCTCTTCCCGATTTTCCCAAGTACAAAGGGGAGGGAGATCTGAATGCACATATCAAGGCCTATGCCATGGCCATTCGAGAATTACTCCCTTGGGATAGGGTTTTTCTTAAGATATTCCCTAAACCTTAGAGGGTATTGCCCTTGATTGGTATTATAGAATACCTAAAGCCTCGATACACTCATTCAAACAACTTGTGTCGGAGTTTATCAAAGCTTTTGACATGAACAAATTGTTAAGAACAGAATCAAGAGATTCTTACATATTAAACAAGAGCACAATGAATCCACTGCTCATTTTATTCAAAGATTGCGTACAGTCCTCTACTCATCAGCAAGTGTTACAAACATGGATCAAATGGAACTATGTGATTTATTCCTTCATTATCTCAATAGAGAGATAAAGGAAGAAGTCCAAAAGTTCCCACTAAGGACTTACATGACATACTCGAGAGTGCCCTCTGAATAGATCAAGCCACAATAAATAGTGGTCGTAAGACATATGGAACAAATGGGAAATTAATCACTCCCAATCAAAACACTACGACCTATCCTAATACCAGGAATACCAATCAAGGACCCAAAATCCTTAACAAAAATCATGAGGTTACAACAGATGGAGTAACTAACCAAGTTAAAAGGGAAAACGTCGTAAACATTTCACCACCTATTAACAATCAACGAAATAACAAATTTACTCCGACAATCAATGTGGTGGATTTTAATCGTCCATCACGACAACAACAACAACAACAACAAGAAATCCAAACACAAGGTCCAAATCGAAACCCAACTGGATATCAGAGTCAAAACCAAAGGCAACAACCTCAAAATTTTAACTCTAACAACTAGCAACCTAATCAAAATTTTGGACCACAACAGGTTTCAAACCAACAACCTCGAAACTATAATCCAAACTTATATTGTGGTTTCCACAAGATTCAAGGCCATGATACTAGGACTTTCCGTGACAACAATAAATTCATGCAGCGTTTGCCAGAAGACCAAAAACAACTCTTTATAGACATGTTTTTAGAAAATTTTGTAGTACCCATGCCAAACACGTACACAGGGGTAATTTCCCCTCAAAATGCACCCCTCAAGATCTTTAACAATCTGCTCCCAAATCACTCTAACAATAACATGTTAGATCTAAATGGGACGAACAAGGATGTTATGATAGGAAATAATGATCATGAACCCTCAAATTCATTAAATATGTCGGTCGGACCCCATTAGGAACTCGACCACAAACCAAGAGATAGTTGGTCTCGGTAGAATTAGATACCGAGTTACCCATAGAAACCATAACAAGAACGCAAGATTATTATTCTCAACCAGCCTTCAAACTATCCATTAGAACCAAACAACATTCAAAGAAACATTTGTAAAACCCAGAGGTACTTATGATTTAATTAATGACTTAACAAAGACCTTATCTCACATTTCTTTCTTGGATTTGTTGAAGAACTCTCCCGCCTGGCACGTGGTTGCTCTCTTAGAAGCATTAGGCCTTGGTCACTTAATTAACATCACTCCTCCTCCAAAACGCAAGCAAACCATGTAGACTTTGATGTCTACCCTCCGTGCAGCCAAATAGGGATATTGAGTTTATATTTGATGTAAGAAAAATGCCAATAGACGTTGAAATTACGCGTAGAGGTGACCCACCTTACATTTGCAGGTATGGGTTTACAATAATTATGTTAAGTGTGCAATGATGATTGATGATGGGGCAGCAAGTTAACATTGTCCCCTTCACTTTTCTTCAAAAGCTATGATATGGAGAAACAAATTGTTGCACAAAACGAAATACGCTAGGAGGTTATGATAACCTCAAGGCCACTTCAATTGTAACTATAGTTCTACTAGTCACCTTAGGACCCAAGATGGTCCTCACCAAATTTTATATCATAGATTGGGAAACCAACTATAATATGATCCTTGGTCGACCATGGATACACCGCATGAAGGCAATCTCTTCCACGTTATTCTAGGAAATAATATTTTTACACCTAGGGAAAAAATTTGTGGCACAAGGTGACCCAAAACCATTCGATATACATCTAATAGACTTAAAGAAGAGACCAAGTGTACACTCTAACTTTGAACTCCCAATAAATCAACTTAGCAAACCAATCAATTAAAAACTAGAAGAGAAGTTGATACCTACAACAGAATTAGAAATTACAAATCTAGTCAAAGGCAGTCTAGCACTCTAAAGTAAGACTAACGTCATAGAAATGGTATCATTAGGGACTACTGCAAAAATTGTAGAATTATTAAATAAATATCTACCCATTCTCCTACCATTTGATTCTATGGGTATGGGATACACCCTCGGAATTGGTTCCCTTCCATCACACAAAGTTTTTATGGTAGAAGTAACCGAGGCGGAAGAAACAAACACGAGGAATGTCCCAACATCCATTTTTCCAAGCAAATATTGGACTCTCCACTTCGATGGAGCTAGATGTCATTTTGGAGCTGGGGCAGTGTGATCTTTACTTCTCCCAAGGAAAGATCCTACCTTTTTCCTTTAAGTTAAATTTTGAGTGTACAAACAACGGGGCTGAGTACGAAGCCCTCCTCCTTGGCCTTATCATAGCCAAAAGGATGGGTGTTGATAACATTAGAGTGCTAGGAGACTTGTAACTAGTTGCAAAACCAAGTCTCGACCTCCTCTATATGAGACTAGAGCTGAGCATTTACAACTCTATAAAATGACGGTATTAGATCTAACCAAAGGATTCAACTTCATATCAATCGAAGCAATCCCACGAGAGCATAACCTTCTCACAGATTCAATAGCAACCTCAGCTTCCTGTTTCACTCCAAATAGTGAGTTGGAAAATACAAGTTTCACGGTATCACTTAGTATTGAACCATTGGTGCGTAAAATACCAACAAACCCGCTCCTGACACATATAGAAGCTGAGAATGAGTCTTCTATCCCGGATCACTTTGACAGTGATAGAGTCACTCTTGAATATCTAAATGCCTATGCGGAGCTACATCTCACTCATCACATAGTGGATCTTTCCTTAATCCCACATTCCTCTTCCTATTTTGGAAATCCCATGATAGAGTCTCCTCCGCAAAAGGATCTCGATATCTACGAGGTAGAGAACGGAGAAAGTTTGGAACTACCTCTGGCCCCACCTGAATTTGAAGAAGGTAACACTTCCTTAATCGAAGAAACAATTGACATAAACATTGGAATGGAGGAAGAACCAAATATTTTGAAGTTAGGATCCTCGTTAACTCTAAAGGAGATAGAAATACATACTCGATCCTCAAAGAACATCAAAAGGATTTTGCATTTAATTACAAAGAAATGACGGGAATTGCACCACATATCGTGGTACATAATCTTGTCACCAAACCGGATGCAAAGCCAATTAAACAAAATTTGAGACCAATGAAACCAAAAGTGGCTCTCATGGTGAAAGAATAAGTAATGAAGTTTCTCCAAGTGGGATTCATCAAACCAGTTGACTATTCACAATGGGTATCTAATATCATCCTTGTTCTAAAAAGAATGGGAAGATACGCATTTGCATAGACTTTCGGGACATTAACAAAGCTTGTCCCAAAGATGACTTCCCGTTACCATCCATCGACGTTATTGTTGACACAACAACTAGATTTGAGCTTTTGTCTCTCATGGATGGATTCTCAGGGTATAATCAGATTAAAATATCTAAGGAAGATCAAGCCAAGACCACGTTTATAACTCCTTGGGGAACTTATTATTACGCTGTCATGCCATTTGGTCTTAAGAACGCTGGCGCTACATACCAACGGGAAATGACATACATATTCCATGACCTTATTCATAAGATTGTGGAATCCTATGCCAATGACTTGTTGGCCAAGGTGAAGAAGCGTTGCGATCACCTAGAGGTACTCCATATCATCCTCTCACGATTGATCAAATATGGCGTCACATTAAATCTAGAGAAATGTGTATTTGGCGTAACAGGAGGCAAGCTTCTGGGTTACATTATATCCTCACGAGGGATTGATGTCGATCCACCAAAATCCAGGATGTTCTTGAAATGATTCCACCATCAGACGAGTCTGGTATCAGATCATTTCTTGGGAAACTAGGTGCAATTCAAAGGTTCATTCTGGACTTAAGTTTTGTTGTTCATCCAATCAACAATTTATTAAAGAAAGATTATAGCATTGATTGGACAGAAGAATGTAACAAGGCCTTCGAAGCAATTAAACGCTTCTTATTGTCTCCTCCCACATTAATGCCTCCTAGACCAGATCATCCTTTGATTTTGTATTCACGGGCTACTGATGTCTCCCTAGCCTACATGCTAGCTCAAGAAGACAATGATAAACGAGAACGTGTAGTCTATTTCATTAGCTAGACGTTGTTTGATTATGAAACATGTTATACACAGGCAGAAAGAGAATGCCTTGCCATAGTCTTTGCAACGAAACGTTTAAGACATTACATGTTAAACCAAGAAATAAGGGTCATTGTAAAGACAAATCACTTACGAACATTCCTCACGCAAGGGTATTTATCTAAAAAGGCTAGACGATTTATAACCTTAATGGGTGAATTCAAATTAACATTTGTAAACCAAAAATTTGTTAAGGGACAAATCATTGTAGACTGGTTAGCTGACAATCCATTAGATGGAGGCGATCTGGTAAATCTAGATTTTCCCAATGAGTGCATATACTTTGTCGAAAAACCAACCCCCATCTCTACATGCCCTTGGTACACTAACATCGTCAATTTTATCATGGACCATACGTACCCAGAAGGTGCCACATCACAACAAAGAAGGTGGTTACGCATTATCGCTGCTAAATATGTTATCTTAGAACAAGTGCTCTATCATAAAGCCTTCGATGGAATGCTTTTAAGATGCATTGACACTGAAGAATCCAAAAAGATTTTGTATGAATCCCACAGTGGGATATGTGGAGGCCACTTTGGTGGTCACGCCACTACTCACAAAATACATCGGATGGGCTATTTTTGGCCCACTCTAGAACATGACACAATAGAGTTTGTGTGCAAGTGCCATAAATGCCAAGAATTCTCCCATGAGATTCACATGCCAGCACAAGCTCTGCAACCAATCACAACCCCATGGCCCTTTTCCATGTGGGGCCTAGATTTGATAGGGAAATTCTCTCCCTCGTCAATAGATGGCCATAATTTTATAATCACAGCCACAAAATATTTTACCAAATGGGTAGAGGTCATGCCTCTCACCACCGTACCAGGTTCTGTAATCGCTAAGTTTATTTTGAATCAAATCATTTGTAGGTATGGTGTCCCGCAAGTCATTATCTCAAATAATGACACATCCTTTAAGAACGATGAGGTCCATGAGTTATGCAGTAAATTCAAGATAAACCATCATACGGCCTCTCTTTATTACCCTCAAGCCAACGGACAAGCTGAAGCCACAAACAAAACATTAAAAGCTATTCTCCTCAAAACAGTTAAGGAGAATAAACGGGATTGGCATTTAAAATTATACCCGGCCTTGTGGGCCCATCGAACCTCAATAAGAACAATGACGGGGTAACCCCTTTCTCATTAGTATTTGGGGCAAAAGTGGTTCTCCCACTTGAGGTCGAAATACCCAGCCTCCGCATCTCATTACAAGGGATTTTGGGAGAAGAAGCCTATAGAGAGGCACGCCTTTCTCAACTAGAAAGCCTTGATGAGGCCAAGCTAAACGCCGAACAAAGGCACAGAGCCTATGCTAATCGGATGTGCCGAAATATAACAAAAAAGTCTACGAACGAGAAATATATGAGGGAGATCTAGTTCTAAGACTAGACAACCAGATTGATAAGAAAACCGGTGAAGGAAGGAAATTTCGGCCCAAGTGGTTGGGCCCATACCGAGTCATGAAAGACTACGGAAATGGTGCATATCTCTTAGCACACTAGAAGGCGAGGAGTTCAATGAAACTATCAATTCCTTGCATCTTAAACGGTTTTACGCATAGGTCATCAACATCACCATTTGTATATTATATCTACCTACATTGCATTTAGTCACTTAGTTGTTTCATTTTGTTCACTCGTTTCATAACTATTGTGGTCAAGGAACTTATTCTTAAGCAATTCATTACAAGCTTATGAAAATATTGGCAAAAGCATTCAAAATCATATCTCTTCAATTTTCATAATATCATCAAATGGTTCCAAAATCATTTCATCAATTCGACAGACAAAGTCTTGACAAAAACCATACCAAGGCGTGCATACTTGGTCATACTCATTTTTTTCTACTTGGTTAAGTTGTTCTTACCTACGGTCTGTTCTAGAAGCTTCTTGGTGTCACATCTATCCTTCTTACATCTCTATGAAACAAGGATACTCCAAAGTCACAAATCAGAAGTGTCAGTTTAAATCAAAAATGCTAAACCAAATAGAATATTTTATTTTACAAACTTCTTTGCCCCACCAACCTTCGGTGATGAGCCCGCATCTCTTACTAGTGATGTGAGGTTGAGAAAGGAAAGAAGTGCCCTTACTCACCTATGTCCTACCTTTGGTGATGAGCCCATGATTCTTACTAGTAGCATGGGGCAGGGCGTAGGGGGTCTATTCACGTAAGTTAGTGAATATTAATATTTTAAAGCAAAGTATATTAAGTGAAATTAAGTATCTAAATTCCAAAGAGATTAAATCCTTAAAACCAGATTTTGTCGACCAAGTTGCCATCCATGGATCTAAGTCTAGATAAACTAGAAAATAAGATACATTCTAAACTATGTAGTAGTTTCGAGTAAGAGTAAGTACGCCAGTTGTTAGGTTGTGGATCCTATTTTCATGTGAGAAAGTGTTGAAGACTGTACACTAAGAGTACTATACACTTTCCACAGTTGTCTCACCGAGGTTCGGGGTTGGGCCGGGCCCTAAGTGGGGTCCAGGCGCACCCGAAAAAAAAAATTGGGCCTTAAAACGTGCCCGATACATCAAGAAATGTGATTTTCTCCTATGGGTGGGTTTTTGACCCATAGGTTTATGGGATGGTTTTGGCCCATGGTTTTGATACCCATGGTTTTGTAAAATTGCTTAAGTAGTTGTCTATTTATATGGTTTTGTGCATATGGTAGAGATATGAAAACATTGCATATGTGTTTTGAATTCAGCCGTGAATTGTGTTGATTTTTTAGCATAGCTCCAAATGGATCTGGTATTGTATTGAGAGAGTGGTGGCTTGAAATAAAATCTAAGCAAGTGATTCTTTGTGGACATAGCCCAAATTGGGTGAACCACGTTAAATATTGTCTATTTATGTTGTGTTGTTTTATTACGCACTTTTATTTGAGATATGTAATCATTTCTCCATATTAGTTTCTATTGTTGCGATTATATGAGAGGGATTATTCCACATATTTTATCCCTTATTTCCAAACACAAGTCTGAATTTGATTTCTGTCAAAACCTTGTCTTTCTCTCATCATTTCCATTCATTCAAACTCATATAATTTGTGCCCTTCCCAACTCTTGGTGTTGAGCCCTCGCATCTTACTAGTTGCGTGGAGATAGGAGTGGGGCAAGTTCATCTCATTATCACTAGATATTCATCACATTTTGCCAAAATAAGAAGAAGCAACGAACATTGCCCAAAGAAGCCAAAAGTTTAGTACAACATTATGTTTTCATCATCACATATCAGCATTACAAAAACAAATAAAAGAGAAACATTATGTTATCACTTGTCATCTATTGCATACATTCTAAAAAGCATATAAAAACAAAGATTCTAAAAACATCTAGTGTACACATGGGAAATGAATCACAAAATTCTATATACAAGAAGATCTAGATCCAAAGATATATATATATATATATATATGTTTTTTTATATACAATTCCGTCATGGACTAGGTATGGTCAAAATGCTCAATGAGCCCAAAAAATACAAAAACACTTCTATAAACATTTGCCAAAAATCACTACAAAAAGACACCATGATCTCTCAATCCCTATGGGATCCCTCAGATGGTGCACAACCGCATCTAGGACTCTTGCTATGATGATGCTCTAAATGAACTGAGGGCTCATGATCACGGCCAGTAGTTGTGGTCTCAATGTGAGAACAACTCCTCCTCATCAAGCGCTCAGTAGTCCTATATCTAGCCAACTCAATACAAAGGGAGGTCATGATCTTTGCCACCTTCCAGACAGGGGCAAACACATCAGTATGTTGGCCAGCTGCTAAAGGCTCTCCAACGTCCTCAGTAAGCTCAGCCTGAGTACCCTTCAAAGGGAGCAACAGGTGTCTACGCACACCTAGCGAATCAAGTCTTGCCATCCCTCAAAGAAAGCATTTAAAATAAAAAAGAGTAAAAGTTAGAAAATTGTCCAAAATAAGGTCAAAAATAAACAAAACAACAAAAGAGAAATATCGACTAAACATTTCTAGCTAAAACAAAATCAAGAAAAGAGTAGTAACTCACTCGGATCTCCGTGCCTTCGGTGGTATCTCTAGGACTGCGCGCGCCACTTACGCTACCACCGACTATGGAACCTCCCCAAATCTGGAAAGAAATGACGTTCGCTACGGACTCATCATCTCCCCCAATGTCCCGAGAAGGTAACTCCTCTGAGATCAGGGTCACCTTCTCTACACTCTCCTCTACCCTCTTAGCCCTCAAGATACTCTGAGTGTCATGCCACTCAGGTTCACTATCATCCTCCTCATCTATCCCACCAGCCCCACCTCCAGTCTCATCCCTTGCCGTCTCCTCTTATGTCTCCTCTCCGGTGAACTCCTTAGAGTCTGAGTCCACATCAATGGGCTCATCTCCCTCTCCACTATGATCAGGACCAGCTCCGATCTGAAGTAAAGGTGCTCGAGGAGCACCGACTACCCTCGGGCATGAACCACTGCTGGTTGCGATGGGAACTCCAGGAGTGATCGTAGTCCAACCTCGGCCTCTAGGACCTCCCTTGGCCTCACGAATAGACCTGTATACTGGCCCCGCTAGAGGAAACATATCAATATAGGGGAGGCCAAACTGCTGAGGTACTCTATTAAAGGGGTGGATCTCCAACTTCCCCGTCCTATCTATCAGCTGACTAGTAGTATAGCAGGTGATCAGTGTGTGTGTCTCCTCTCCCCATAACCCTGTCATGGCCTGATAAGGAGTGGCCTCCATGTCTACAATAGTCAAAGAAGCCACTGGCTGGTGTGGCATCCTAAGTACAGATCATCCTGTCCACCTCATTGCCCTGACATCCCTGGGATCCTCTGCCTATACACCTCTCCCATAGGGAATGATGCGCTCATACACCCAACTCATAACTAGAGTAGGGTGACTCAATGACTGTCCCTATAATTTGACCACCCTATATAAGTCATGATAGGTGGTCCCAAGAATTTTTGCTCCCCAAGCGTAAACACGGCCATGTGCCTCAATCTGTGTGATAATGGGAGCCCAACAGTATAAGAGAGTATCTCCTCCCTTGTCCCCAATCAATCGTGAAGCCAAGATACCCATAACATGGCGAGCATAGGGATAGGAGAATCAACAATGGAATGAACCTTCACCCCCTTCTTTGAGCCCATGGAGACAACAACATCTCCCATGTAGGTGGCCCACTAAACCATATGAGATCTAGATATTGTTGTCTTGAGAGACAGTTGTCTCCCAAGAATCGGGACCCCCAATATGCGATAAACGTCCTCTAGGGTGATAGTCCACTCACCCCTAACTCCTGGAAATCGAAAGTGTTCTGATTTGCATCCCAATATGAAAATAAGTCACACAATATGTGACTAGCAGGTGTAACATGAGGGACCATGCAATCCTCCAAATGCTAGCCCTCTGTAGAGTATCTCGCTCTGCCTGAGTAAGTGCCTCTAACACTGCTGGGAGCCAATCACACTCCCTCTCTCTACTCCATCTAATGTACTCCTCCTTCTTCGCATCCACCCAAAATAGAGAAAAAGAGTAAGTTAGTAACATAATCCAACTAGAAAAATCATCAAGAACATATAAAAATGTCGAAAATGCAAAAACAATTAAAATTTACATCTTTTTTTGCATTCTGTTTGAAACCGCCACCCTGTGCAGAGCGGTGGTTTCCTAACCACCACCTTCTGAGGTGGTGGTCATGTAACCATCGCCTTATGAAGTGGCGGTCCCATAACCGCCGCCTTCATAGGGCAAAATGGTCCTATCCCAAATCTAGTAAATGACTCAAAATCCCTAAAAACACTTTAAAAAAGCAAAAATGCACCATTTTAACTGAAATAAAGACCTACCCTATGGGTGCCCCCCTAGAGACTCATTTAAAACTAACATTTTCAAAAATGATCCCCCAAGACCAAGATTTTAACATTTCTATATTTTAGGTTTAAAAACGATAAATTGAGGAGAACTAACCTGAGACTTCACGGATCGATGTCCTGCTCTCAGAGGCATGATCACGATCTTACAATGAATGTTTTGACTATACTCTCATCGAGAACGGTCACCGTGGGTCCCAGAGCTCAAAAACCACCAAATCAACATGCACAAATGAATAGTAAAATGAGTTTGTTTTATATATATAGTATTCTAATTTTGTTTTGAGTGTTCTCACGCAGAGTTGGAGCGCCGACGGAGGTAAGTTCTCATCCCCATGCAAATGGTAAGTCCTCATTTCATGTTAATTTAGTATTTATTTTTCAATTTATTTTATCTATCTACACTTGAGTCCTCTTTTCATTTTACAGATAGCGGGAATTTGGATGGCGACATTTCGACACACGGGTGTGTCAAGTATAGCTTCTAACTCCCCATTTTGGGACCGCCATACTGGACCCACCATTTTACGCCTCTTCATGGCTAAAACACTTCTCCAAGGGGGCAATATGTACGTACCCAAAAATGTAGGTACTGTACTACCGGAAAGAGGTTACGGAAACCCCAATGATGATTCAGATCTCTTGAAAAGGTGTTCAATCTAGAAAAGTTTTCCAAGTATACATTTGCATCCTAGAAAGCCTTGTCTAGATTTTGCATGTTTTGCTCTAACCTCTGCCCCCTTTTTCCTTGCATTTTATCTTTAAGTTACAAAACGCCACCCAGGGGTGGCGACGGTCCTGTAACCGCCTCCACACAGGGCGGCGGTCTGTGCGTGTTTTCTAAAACGCGTTGCGACGATTTCATCAAACATAAAAATTCAAATTTCTATCCACATTCCTCAACCACTAAAGCTTGCATTTATGTTTTGGCCGCCCAGTAAATAGTGATTTCCCTTTGTTTAATATTAGAAGAGTTCAATTTAGACTTACCCTCTGGTAAATCCAAATGCTATAAATACTCAACTTATCCACAAGTAAATGGCCCCTCTCCTTCTATGTTTGTTTGAAGTTCTTGCATGAGTTTCAATAGGTTTATATTTTGTATGAATTCTCAGCCTCTCTTCTGCTTTAGAGATCATTTGATCCTCATACTTTCATTTTACTCCATTGTTGTCCCATACAGCCAACTTAGCATAAGGTAGTTTCAGTTCTAGATTAGAATCCATTTTGATAATCTTAGAGTTGCAGGTTTTGTTTTGTCACAAGAAATAGATCCCAGAATTCTTGGTATTTTGCATTGTATCCCCGCAATAAATCCTACTAGGAATTACATAGTCAAGCTCTGTTCACTTGCACTATCCCTCTCTTACTTGCATTGTATTCGGTTTATATCCAAAGCTACCATTGTTCGAGCATCTTCTTCTGCTGACACTATCACACTCACACTTTTCTAGATTCATGAGAACATGAAGGAACAAGGAGATCACACTGAGGGGACAAGTCACGATACGACTGGATTTACCACTGTTATGTAAACTCCATGTTTGAGCTATCAAAGTTGTAGTTACAATATATCAAATAGAGTAGCAAATCATTCTATTTCAAGTTAAAATTCACTTTCAATATTGTTGGGGAAGTTGTGGGGAATGATAGTTTCTAAGAAACTATGATTCATTCCTCACTTCTGAGGAAGGATTAAAAGTCTTTCAATTAAACTAGTTAAGTTATTTAATATTTAGGATGAATTCACAACTACACAGGCAAATAGCTACATTAGGCTAGCTTGCTTGTTTTAAATTTTGTTATTAGATCATTGTTCATTATTTGAATATATTAGAATAGTTGCTATTTTAATTTCATTCAAAAATGCATCATTGAAAATACAAAAATAAGAGAAATATAGGCATAGTGTAGGAATATCTTTCATAGTTAGTTTACTCGTTGCGCTTAAAGTTTAATCTTCTTTTGCATGACAATTATGGGACCCAGAGAGCCCAGGGAAAACGTATTTGAATTGGTAGTATCTCACCAATATCTTCACAACGTTAACAAATATAGATCAAGGGCTTAAGGATTCAGTCTTTCAAACAACAACAAACCAACAAGCAATTAGTGAATAATTGAGACAAATGAATATTGAAGACAACAAAGCATACACATTTTGGTCAAGTCAACCCAACTATAGACTCGCCTTGATAGGATATCTGCATGACCATACAAGAACTTGAAAGAGAACAAATATTTTACTGTGATCCGTTAGTTCCATAGCCGACGCGGGAGACCTTCTCATCGACATAGATACGGGTTGCATATACAAGTTACCAGAACACCCGTAAGGTATTCTGAGAAAATCACACAACTTCTGGTACTAAACATAGAAGCTGAAAAGGCTTATGACCATTGGATAGTCGGAAGAAGAGATTGATTCTTCACATGACCATAACAGGTCCACAACAAACACAAACTCATGGTTGTGATCCCCAGGTCCCATAACCCAACAGGCCTGCAAGTTAGTTAAGTATTGACACCGGTTTATGAACGTTGGTATTTAGATCCTCACCACTCCCGCCAGATATCATAACGCAATTTTCTCGTATTAAATATAGAAGCCAATCAATCCAACATTTTCTGGGCTAGACCAAAAATCACCCATAGTTTCTACAAATCCACTGCATCTATCACTACCATTTTCCATGACCTTGTCAGGAAATATATACGAAGCACCTACAAGCCACTTTCCATGTATTCAACAGCCAATAGATAGGATCTCGGCAGAGCTCGACATTGATTAGAGCCTCCGAGCAGCCATTATATCTAAATGATCCATTACACCAATTCAGGTTAGGAGAGCTTTCTTTGCCTTAGATTCATAGATCCCATTATTGTGTGTTGAAGATATAAGATTTCCCAACTAGCTTGTCTATATCCACATATATTCCATTCCCACCAGCTGTCTCAGCACGACCTCGGGAGGTCGGTATGAAGAAGAGCTACTTGTAGATTCTCATGCTCGCATGTCACTTTTCTAGCATACGATTCTGAAAGGGCTATGCACTCGAGAGAGTTTTATGGGGGTCATCATTTGAACATGTTGCTTACTTTGGGGTTATTTGATGTCGAGTGGGATATATTGGGCCCGTGCCATCTTGCGACACATAACTAGATTGGGGAGATCCCCATAATATTCCTATGTTGATGGCCCCGTGTGAGAGATGGTGTTTTGATACATGTACATTTTAGTTTCCTTGGGTGAGATCCCAATGACCCTAGAGGATGTGTATCAGATATTGTGACTATTGATTATAAGAGTGAGAGTGCATGTTATGAGTATATCGATGTCTTGCGGTCATATGAGGCCAATAAGACAATATTTCAAAGGGGACAAAAGTATAGCAAGAGACCCATATCATTATAGATGTTATATTGAGATCTTGTGTTTAGTGATATCATAAGTTCATCGTAATGATTCTAGCTTCATCGGTGGCAGTAGAGGGTGGTGGAGTGGGTATATTATATAAGATGAATGATATTTGTCATCGTATAAGGAGTATGGGATGAGATATGCCTATGCACGATGTATGTTGGCCCACTTGTACCAATATTTGTAAAGATTTGTGTAGGAGGATCATAGGGGTGGACTAGGAGCCACCACTTTGTTACATATATGGGCATATGAGCACATTGTGATATTAAGACCACTTAGTGGGCCACGGGTTGATTGGACGATGCCTGAGATATTTTCAAAGAGGTGGATAGACACCCATAGCATGAGACTTGACACAACCACCTATAGGTTTATCCCCGATTAGATGGGGTCGGGGGCCATCATATGGAGGTCATACAAAGACTATGGTGGTTAGTTCAAGATGGAGTAGAGTTATAGTGCATTTAATGCACCATGTGGTTAGAGGAATGATTTCCATGGGTCAAAGAGTTATTCCAAGTGGAGTGTGTATCTAGATATTTTGGTATGGCTCAAGATGTGCCCCTAGAGCCATATATATGGGTGAGAGCTACTATAGCATTGAGGCGGCTAGGGAGCAAGGCCGGTCCGATAGGAACATAGATAGCACATCCTAGTCTAGATGAGGCAGATGTTGCCACGGATCTATACAAGATGATGATGCAGATGCACCTCGACTGTCATGAGTGGTGGGTAGCACACCGATGGGTGTTATTATTTCTAGTTGTTGTAGATGCGGTGGGTGACTTAGCGGTGGGAGGAGTAGAGGGAAAGTTTCCACCCCCAATGGATATGGCCTAGCAATGGCACAAGTGGATTGTAATATTTGTTTGTTATTTGTTTATTGTAGTTTGTTTTTGTATATTGTTAAATGTGTGTAGTAACTAATGTGGTGTTATATGGCTATAAGTGATGTGTATTGGTTGTTGATTGTGGATTCATCAATATGCACGTTAACACGAAATGTACCACCAGATGTACTTGTGGGAGGTGGTATGCTAGAATGAGTGGATGCGATTATGAGCAAGCATGCCCATTTTTTCAAGCCAATGGTGATAGCATCACCCACATGTACTTGTGTTCTTGAGTGAGCGTGATGAGGCTCGTGTAGAGACTGAGTGAGCTATGGAGGTCATAGGAGGAGGAGCCCTAACTCAAGATGTATTCAAAAGATATGTGGAGCTATAAGGCCTATTCTTGAATCATTTGGTTAAGGTGGCTATACTATGGAGATAGGTAGAGAGATATAGAGGTTGCGACCAATGGTGTAGATTGAGTGGTGAAACATCTATTTCTAGAGCTCTGCGCGATTGTATATAGTGATAGTGATGATGATGTATGACATATATGGATGTAGTGATGCACGGGGCTTGCCCCAGCTGATTGTATTTTTGTTACTATAATTTTTGAAACGATATATAGATGGACATGTATTGGATATCATATGTGTTGTGTGACTTGCATTGGTATTTGATGTGATGGTTGTCGTTTGCATTTTTATTTGCTAGATTTCATATGCATTTTTGAAATGATCTTAATTGTTGAATATGTGAAATGCATCATGATGTGGAAATAATAGCTAATTAGTAAATTGAAAATGATTTGTATGTCAATGAATAGTATAGTGATATGATGATAAGAATGTATCTATATGATCTATAATATGACAGAGTAGTAAAAATAGGAATGTGATGTGTATAAGATTAGAATAGTGAGACATGGATATGTGTGTGATGAGAATATGTAAGACCCTATTTATAATAGCATATGATGAATGGTGAACAAAGAGGAGGGGGAAGAGTGATGCCCCCCAGTGTGAGAATGAGGCTCATTTTTGTAACAGAGTCCTTAACACTCATGTAAAAACCTTAAGAACATAAGTGTGTCATCGAGTAATGAGGTGATCATATGGAAGTCACCTACCAAATATGGAGAGGCCTACGAGGGATGGTGGAAGCATGTGAGGCAGCGGAAGCATTAGTGTAAGAGTTGAACTAAACATCGATGAAATGGTGATGATCATGGGAGATGTAGTGGTGGGAAGCACAGACATTGATGGCTTAAGAAGCCAATGAGATATAGTAGTATTGTGAGGAGGGTGAGATAATGTAGCAATGGAGGAGTTAGATGAAGGGCGTGGATGGATAATGATCTTAGGAGGTGGATGAATGACAACCTTAGAAGTGAGTGGAGGAGACAAGTGAATAGTGGTGGAAGCACGCTTATACAGAATGGGAGAAAGATACCACTCATGAGAGCGAGATTCAAGGAAATAACACCTTTGTCTTTTAATTTTTGTAATTTATCATGTAGAGCACAACATTCATTATCACGGTGGCCATTGATGCAATGAAAATTAAAGTAAGGTTGATCATGCTAGTGATGCAAATGATGGATGGTGATGCTAATTAGAAGGAAAGAAAATTAGGTGCTTATTAATAAAAGTACAAAAGACATCATGGGGTGTAGCAAAGCATATGGAAATTGTAATGGTTCATGAGGAGGAGGTGGAGAAGACTTAGGTGTATGTCGATTTGGTGGAGATGAAGGAAGAAGCTTACGTGGAGGAAGAGATGGTGACCATGGAGGAAGCTTAATGGATGGAAGAGGAGAAGAAGTAGTAGATGAAGAAATAGTAGTAGTAGTAGAGAAGAAGTAAAGGGGGTGACATAACATGTGCATCAATCAAGCCTTGTTTTAGATCTATAACTTTATAGAAAAAAAAGCGTAAAAGATTCATATGTATCATATAATAATTTTTCTTTCAATGCAGGAATCAAGCCACGACAAAAGATAAATTTATTTTCTAAATCAATGGGCTCAAATAATAACTCGATGCATACAAGAATTAAAGCGTAAAATGTAATCTATAATTGGTTATTTCTTTCCTTGATGCAATGAAGGAAAGTGTTCATATGTAACCTTAGGACCATTGTTAGAAATAAATTGTCTAAGAAAAACATCATCCATATCATAATAAGTGCTAATGGACCCATAAAGCAAATGAGTATACCATTAGAGAGCCCGATCAACAATACTATCACCGAATTAGAATAAGTAGACATGTCTAATCAATAATGCTTAAGATGTAGATAAGGATTGTCATTGCCATCAAAGCATGAGAAGTTAGGCATGATGAAGTCTTTTGGAAAAGTGGAATTGTGAATATTTTTAGGAATAGGATTGCCATGCAAAGAATTATTATCAATGGAAGCATAGTAGGCTTTACTTTCAAGAGTGAGAGTATGAACTTGAGCTTGCAAATTACCGACAACATGCATGAGAGATAGAATATCATGTGAGGGGATGGTAGAAGAAGTGAGAGGCACATTGAGAGGTTGAATTTTCCATTTTGAGTGATCATGGGAATGCGAGAAGAAGTAGATGTGGAAGGAGGAGAATAACATGAAGGCTTTATGGGAATGCTAGATGTAGATGTAGAAGAAATAATAAGAGGTATATTAATAGGAATAGTAGAATCGGTATGAATAGCGGTGGTAGAAGAAGAATAAAGAGGTGGAATCCAATGAGAAGAACATGGAATATCAATAGAAATTCTAGAAGTAAAATAAGAAGATATGATAAGAGGTGTACTAGTAACAGGAGTAGAATCATCATGTGCAATGACTTCATAAAGGGAAGAAATAGGGTACGAAATTCACATTCAGAAGTCAAAAGAGAAAATAACATCATTACTAACAAGTTCATGATCAAAAGCATAGCCTACATCACTATCAGACATATTTTCACATGCAAGTAGTTCATCAAGAGTATCATCAAGCATATAGAGAAGTAGTAGGAGAAGTATCATGAGATTTATCATTGCATTCATTGGAAAAATTTTCAGAAGTAGGAAGAGTAGGATATACAACTTTGCATTCATCTTGACTACTAGTAGAAATAACATCATGCACATGTACATTTTCAACATTAGAAGTAACATTATTTGTATCTACATTGTCACAAGCAAGACCAAGAAAAGAATCTACAATAGTATTATCATGTGCTATAATAGGAGTAGAAGAAGGTGGAGTAGCATGGGTGACTATGGAAGAACAAGGAAAACATGAAGTGAATTTTTGGTTTGGCGAGACTATGCAAATGCTAGAGTTATGAAAATTAGTGGGGATGGTGTGTTCGAAAGTAAGAAGTTGTTGGAGATTTTGGAATCACATTGAGCATAACGATAAAGATCACTAAGTTTATCTTGTACAACATCATCAAGGATAGGTTGCACACTAATATGTTCCATAGCCTACTTGGGAGAAGAGGATCTATTTTTATCCATGAGGGTTTTGGGGATCCTAGGGCAAGGAGTTTGAACAAGAGAGGGGTTCACCAAATGATTTAATAAAAATAGAATTATTAAATCTAATTTCAGAGTCACTAATATGATAAAATACAGTAGAATACAAATACTAAACACTCTAATGATGCAACCTTGTAAGAAAATAGGAAAGATAAGAGACTTATCTAATTTATGCTTATCCCGAAACAGATCTAAACTAGAACAAATGATGAACAGGTTGGGCGGTAGAACTCATTGATAGAGCCGGACACGAGTTCCTGGGATAGGGCAAGGGTGCACTCGGTGCCGAGACCACTTACAGGTGTCGTGACTATAGAAATGCTCGAATCTTATTTCTTCTATGTTATTAGGGTTTCACACTTATTAATTTTTTTATCACCTTCTATTCACACTTTGATTTCCAAGGGTACATGTAACCTACAAAACAAACCCTAGCTACCTACACAAGCTCACAAACACATCAAATCGGAATGAAATATACAATATGTGAAGTCATACTAACCTTGGTGGTCACCCGAAGAGTGAACTTATGATCGAGCGTTGCACTACATTCCATACTCCATGTAGTTCTTTTTGCTTGTGTGTGAAATAATGTCCTTAGGTTTCCCTCATGCCAATGATGCCAAGATAGCAGAGCTATAGCTAGATAAAATGCAAATGTGTGAGATGGAATTCAGCACTTCCCCTTCCTATGTAGTGTATGTAGAGTATGCAACCCAAAAATGTAGTCCCTTTTATGGTAGTGATAGTATGTAGATATGATTTCCCCTTTCAAATTTCTTACCCATATAATAGTGTGTATGTTGTGTATATATATGGATATCTTGTTTGAATTTCGACACTAGTGACACGACATGCCAACTATGACCTCGGGATAAAGATAAGAAAACTAAAAAGGCCGACCACAAATGTCAAAATAAGTGAAAAGAACAAAGAGGACATGCGCGCTTAGAATGGATAGAGCATGTATAAAGTAACAAGTTGGCCAAGAAAACTACAATAGATCTTGATTTTGTATTTTTGCTCGTATTTGAAGGTCTTTTTATTATTTGATTATTTAAATTATTTGGTAGTGTTTAGAATATATCTATGTACAGAAAAGTGGATAACACAAAATCTACATGATAAGGGCCTCATGGAAAAGTGTTTTGTACTCAACAGTGGAGAAGGCTCGTGTATAATATGTGTAGCACTCATGGTATGTGTCGTAGAAGAGCAAGGACAATATCAAAAGTATAACACATTGGAATCAATTCCCTTACAAAATTACATAGGGGTGTATACACAAGGAAACCTATTTTAGAAAAGAAGGAAGGGTGATTTGCATATGTCTATAGGTATTTAAGAAGGGAATATATATGAATGAATATAGCCAAGGATTGAATATTAGGTGACAATTGATAAATTAATGTGAATAATTCCAATTATGTGTCATGATGGGGAAACTAACCGAATAGAGGACGTATGACCAATTTAGATCCCGAAGATGCGTTCGTGTTAATGATTTGTGGAAAATGAAGTGTAGTGCTTGTTTACATATAAGATTTTGTGATTTACATATCTAGATGCTCAATAGAAAGTTGTTGAGAAATGTGCAATAATTCTATCGAAATAGTGTCCTCTTCTTCATCAATAGGATTAAATTTTATTCTCACAGATTCTCAACCATCATATTGAACTTTTCATTTTCATTGTCATGATAATCAAGATCAAATTCATCTTTATCAATAGAGTTGATTAGTAATGCTAAATCAAAACTATCTGTGAAACTCTCTCCATGTTTCCCCATTGGGAACTTGTGTGCATTCTAAATGCTTTTTAGCCATATGTGGTTACTCTTGTGCCATTAGAATTGTTTCATTTTTTGTTTTCACAAAATTATGATGTGATTATTTCACTAAGAGTATATCTTCCATATGATGGATTGCTTTCAAATCTGTTTTTGAATAAGCGACTCTTATGGTATAGTAGAATTTGAATCATTCAAGATTGCATTATACTCGTAAGACAAATGTATCAACTTTAGGAACCCATTTAGATTTGGGAACTTGAAATAAATGCATATTATAATGGCATACATGTATTTAACGAAATAAAGAACTTATGCTCAAGTTGTTCTATTCTTCATTGTAAAGCATATTTATCATTTCATGATGTTTATTAATGCCACGATAATTGTAAAATGGTTGACCTTTGATTTTTCAACTTGATAGCGAGTGTAGTAATGAATAGATAACAAAGTGATTAAGAGGTTATCATGTAGCTCATATAGAATATCATGTTTTCAAGCATTCTTATAGAACCAAAGAGGTTCTTTCTATTGTGGTTGTCGTAGTATTTGAGATTAATATTTTGGAACATACACATTGTTGCCTTTATGTAGGAATTTCACTTCACTTATATGAGTACATGTAGCATGCATAACATTTATATCACATTGTTTCTTTGTAGCCTTAGAAATATATTGATCATGATGTATAGAGACATTATGGACATGCACATGGGAGGAATCCTTTAGATGTGTTATCCCATCCTTAAGAGATTAGACCTGCGTACCCATAGCTTGAATGTGTAACTGAAAATTGTTGTGTAATGCTTAAATCAATTGTAGGTTAGCCTTATGAATAATATCATTGTTATGATCATTAGTAGATAGTGGATCGAAAGTGGTAGTAACATCAGGAATGTCGAGTTCCTTTTGAACATCATTGATTTCAACATGAGGGGTAATGACATATTTTGACTTCGTAAGAGACTTAGAAGATATCCTAGAATTTTGTACTTTATCATTTATGAAAGGCATGAAAGAAACATCACAAGTATTATCCTTTTTGCATTCAAGAGATGTAACAACATTAATATTTTTAGGAGCAAAAATAGGAACCTCATAATGTGTAAGAGTGACCCCATATTTGAATGGAAAGGGGTAAGTGGAAAGAATGTAAACACATCCTTGATAAGATTATTTGAGGCAAGAATGAAGGGTAGAATGAACAACTTTCATGGCATGTATCCAAGGACAACCTAGAAGTATGTTGTAACTAAGATCGTTAGGCACAACATGACATATTGTATCAATAGTGTGTTCTCCCATGGTAAATGATAAGTTATATTGTCTGATTACCTGGTGTGGAGTATTATCAAAGCCATGGATACACATATTAGAAGGAAAAAGGCCCTTGGCATGGATACCCAACTAATAAAGGAAGGATACGCTACAAACATTGAGACCCAATCCATTGTCAACAAGGGCATGTTTTATTATAATATTATGTCTATTGACTTGAACATACAATGAAAGATATATATTAATGATATCTTGTGATGGAAGGTCATAGGGGCTAAAGGATATGGCTTCTTCAATGAGATAAAACAAAGAACATAGATAGCACATATTCAAAGGTTACATTAAGATGAACTTGTTTAATTTATATGATTTGTAAAGAATATTTTTACATGTGGGGTGAGTGTGAAGATATTCTCCAACATATACAAAAATACCATGGGAAGAAGACATGATGGAAAAAAAAATAGACTATCCTCTAATTAGATAAGAAATTATTATTATTATCACACCGAAGGTTGACAATCAAGAGACCATAGAGGATAAGATCCAAAGGGGATGTTTAGCAAAAAGTGATCGTCGTCAAATTATTAAAATAACTATTTATGAGAATAAACAATGAATTGAACAAAACCAAAAGAGGTATTTTTAATCTAATTATGTGAAACAAAAATTCCAAGGAATTTGTAAAAAAGTGTATATTTTTAGTATGCCGTAATTACTAAAAATAGTAATTTCGAATTTCAAATAATTGTACAAATGATTAACTCATAAAAAAGAGGTTTTTATTAAATGTATGATAAAGAAAAACAACAAAGAAATTTGAAATTACAGTTGTTATGTTTGAGATATATGAAGAAAGGTGATTCAACAATTAAGAAGCCCTAAAAAGAAACCCAAGGAAAGCACTAACCATGAGACCCTAGGGGAAATGGAGTAAACTTGATTTATGGCATGTGAAAGATGAAAATCAGGTTTAGATCTAAATATAAAATGCAAAGATGGAACTAAATATGGAAACTAAGTTTTGGAAGAAGGTTGAAAATTCAGTTGTGAGTCGAGTTCACCAAATTTGTACACCCTAATTAAATTTATTTTATGGAAATGCACAACAATAAGATGGATGTAAGGTTTTACAACAAGTAGACCATTCCAATATAACTTCCAACATTAATTAAACATAACTAGAATAATGTATTCAAACGTGAAATGATTTAAATAATTGATACATGATAAGTGAATGCAGAGAAATACTACACAATAAAAAGAAAACAACACAAAAGTGCAAACCTGATCCTTCTTCGTATCTCCTTGCAACCTTGGATGAGACTGTTAAAGCTTGGAATGAAGCACCGAGCTTGTTGAATCTCAATGATCAAATGTTTGTGGATGCTCTAAATATGTTTCGAATGGAAGTAGATTTCAGCTACAAGCAAAGTGATTAAATGGTTGATTGAATTGAGTGTTAGACTCGTGATCAAATGGACAAATTAATGATGTGTAGAATTGAATGGAAATTCGACACAATAATGATGCAAATTTCAAAGCTTCCAAAGATGAAAAATGGAGAGGAATGAGTGCTTATTTATAGATGAGGAAGAGAATCCCAAATCCTTGATTTGTATGATTGACTTGTCTAATCTAAAGCTAACTAAAGCATGATTGGAGAGATTTGTTTGAGTTTCCAACTTGATTAGTAAGATAAGTTGTTGTTTTGAACTTGAATGAGTAATTTTTCATTGAGTTGGAAAAGGTGGCATGTATTTTAAATATTTTTAGCTTTTGCATTGAAATATTAAATTCATGTCTTTTTTTACTCTCCCAAAAAAGTGATGTGAGTTTTAGCTTTGAGGAGATTTGCTTTAATTTTGGAATGTCATGCTTTATGGGATATGTTTAGTTAACTCAAATGCATGATTTGATTTAATCTAAACTTGTCCTCTTGCATATATTTAATGATTTTATTTTTAATTGATTTGTTTTTCTCTAGTTAACTTGAGATGTTAATTAGTGAAGTGAAAGTGGATAAGAGGTGAGGTGCAAATGGACATGTGTAGGATTTATTTAGTTATTTTAATATTAAATTAGCTAATTTGATAGGAAAGAATAAAGTGATATGATTAATTAATTAATCCTAGGAGGAGGGATATGAGTATAATAAGGTTCCTAGTGTGAATATTTAATTATTCAAGACCATACATGAGCGATAAGAATGATAGAAGTGTATGCAAGATAATGTCGTAAAATGTCATTAAAGGTCATAAAATAGCGGAACATATCGAAGTGGTCAAAAATGGTCATAATGTACTGTGTAGTAGTTACGGGATGATTTCAGAGGTTTAGAATGTATAATGTGATATTTTAGGGTGTCTACATTTTCCCCTCTTTAAAGTGTTATTATGAAGTAATAACACTTTAAAGATAATAGACGTGTGCAGATTAGTTAACGATGGTAAAGAAGTGTGGTGGACTACCTGATTTTCCCTAGTGAAACATTTGGGTGCCTCGACAACTCTAGATCGTACTTAAGGGAGTTCCCCCTCAAGCGGATGGGTGACGTTAAAAATTGGTGGACAAACGTTTGCTAACAGGAAGAATAATAATGCTTATGATTCGAGAGTGATTAGAAGGATGATGGGAGTGATTTTTCGTAGCTTGAGCTTCCATTTAGATTTTGTATTTTGGAGAAACCTACTTTGCTATTGCACAATAGAGTTAACACCATTATTATTAAAGAACCATGATGATTAACCCATTATGTGTGTAAACACACACACACAAAGATACGTAAAGGTAAAAACAAACCCAATATACACATAATAGATGTTTTCATCATGGCTATATATGAACCAAGATGTTAAAAATAAACTTGTAATTAATCAAACAACCAACAAATAAATGTAAAAAAGAAACCCAATTTACAAAATATATTGTCACACTATGGCTATAAATTTAACCAATATTACAAATAATAATCTTGTAATTGGTAGACAACTAGCTAAAAATAGTAACAATGTAACACAACATCACATAAAGACGCTAAACTCTATCCCTAATGTGTTCCACAATGAAGATTGATGGATTTGGATTTCCCCTAGCAAGGATGTAGTCTAAAGGTAAGATGATTGGGTCATTCCCCCATCAAGGATACATGTAAAGGAGTAAATGAGAGCCAATATTTCCTAAGTGAGGATATATGCAAGGGATTTAAATTGTTTGATTAATCGATATTAGAAATGACACTAGAAGAAGAGTCTAGTGTGGACCTTTGAATTTTTTTGTTAGTTGAATTTTTTTTTTTTTTAGAAATTTAAATATATATATATATATATATATATATTATTTATATATATATATATATATATATATTATAATAAATATATATATATATATATATATATATATTTAGTAGATTTTTTATTTTGGATATGTTTTGGTAGTTTTGGAAAAAAAAATTTTTTGGGATTTTTGGAAATATATGAATGTTTTAAAAGTTTTTGTGTCTTTGAATGGTTATAACCAATGAGAAACTCCAAGTGATCTAGGACCCATCTAAGCATTTCACAATAACGTAATAGCTTAAAGAGACCAAAGGATGAATGAAAATGGATATGAGTGAATAAGGATAGTAAATGAATGGTAAGAATCCTAACTATAAGGAGGAAGCGATAGAAAACGATTTGGGGTGAAATGGTAAGAGGAGTAGGGTGGAAGTTGGTATGGTGGTTGTGCCAAATTACCCCTAGTGTAAAGGGAATTCATTAATGATTTAAGAATATAATCTCTTCAAATGAACCACATTCATGGGATCTTAAGCTCTTGGCCATCTTCAGTGGATAGCTTGTACGCTCCATATCTATATTTTGTAGTGATAACATAAGGACCTAACCAATTAGGTTCAAATTTTCCTTACTTTTCTCAATATTTTGTTGTGTTTTTCTTATCTTATTTTAGTACAATATTTCCAATTTCAAATTTTTGTGGTTTTATCCATTTGTTGTAGCTACGACGAAGCTGATTTTGATACACTTTCAAATGATCTAAGGCATTAAGCCTCTTCTCATCCAAGAGGTGAAGTTCTATAAGATGAGCCTATTTATATTCATCTTCATTAATCAAATATTTGAGGGATATACAAAGTGATGGGAGATTGACCTCTTTGTGTAACATGGCTTCAATGTCATATACAAGTGAAAAGGGTGTAGCTCATGTTGGAGTATGATAAGATGTGTAATAGGCCTAGAGTACATGATAGAGTTGTGTATGCCAATTGTGACCATGTTTGTCGACAATCTTTTCCAAAAAAATCAAGTATTGTATTGATGCTTCGCTTGGCCATTACACTATGGATAATATAGAGTAGACCATTTGAGACGAATGTGAAAGTGTTTGGTGAGCTCTTTGATGATTTTATTTTTGAAGGATATACCGTTATTTGTAACAATGGACGAAGGGATGTCAAAACAAAAAAATGAGATGGTTAAATATGAACTTGGAAATATTAGTCCTCGTAACATAAGTGAGAGGTATGGCCTCTAACCATTCGGTAAAATACTTAGTTGTGGTGATAATGAATATATGGTCATCGAGGAAGTGAGTTTCATATTTCCTATAAGGTTAAGCCCCATCGGAGAAAGGACAAGGTGTGGTGATGGGTTGAAGAGATTTTGAAGGTGCATGAATGAGATTGTCATGGTGTTGGCACACAAAACATTTTGTAACAAATTTGCAAGAATCAGATTCCATAGTGTGTTAATAATAACCCATGCATAAAATAGTTTTGGCAAGAACCATGCCACTTATGTGTGTTCCACATATACCAGCATGTACTTCGACTAGATTATGGTTTTCTTTATCTTTATTGAGGCATCTTAGGAGAGTTCTATTAGAGCCTCTTTGATATAAAGTGTCAGCAAGGATAGTGCAACATGAAGCACGTTGTGTTAGGGCTCATTTGTTTTGATAAGTCATATTGTTAGGGAAAGTGTTATCGTGGATGAAGGTGTAAATATCATGATACCAACGGTTGTCAAGATAAACTATTTCACATATCATGATTGACTCAGGAAAATCATAGGCCGGAATCAGAAGATGTTCTACAAGAAACTCATTGTGTGTTTGATTTAGACGAAAATCAAGAAGGGATCCAATAGTTGCCCCGACATCTGTGATTTTGTTTTGGATACGAGGAACTTGTTCAAAAGTGATTAATTGAAAATAACCTTTAAGGATATCAACCATGAGCTTATAGGGGACCAATTTGTCATCTCTAACTTGATTGATGACCAAAAAGAATCATCGTAAATGTTCAATTCTTTTACATTCTATGAAATAAAGGACTTCAATCTAGCTATGAGAGCTTTATACTCAACAATATTATTGGTGCAGGGGAAGCCAATGCTGAAATATTTTGGAATGATATCACCATCTAGAATGAGTAATAGAATTCCTACTCTTGACCGGTGGATATTACAAGATCCATCAAAAATAGATTCCAAGAGGTAATTGCATCAACATACAAGAGTTCTTCATTCAGTAAATTCAAAGTGAAGAGGTTTTGAGCTTGGTAGGGTGCTCAGCAAGAAGTTGATCCGTAAGGGATTTTCCTTGATATATTTTTGATTGAAAAATTCTATATCAAATTCACTAAGTAGAACAACCCAATTAGATATTCTTTCTATTAAAATAGGTATATATAGTAGATACTTGAGTGGGTATGTTTTTGCAATAAGCTTAATTGTATGATTAAACAAATAATGACGTAGCTTGTGAAATGTGAAATCCACTTGCTAAGAATACTTTCTCAACTTGGGAATATTTAAGTTCATGATCAATCAAGGTCCTATTGAGGTAGTAAACAACATGTTCTTGCCCCTAATCATTATGTTGTGTTAGTAATGCCCCTATTTCATACTTTATAGTAATGTATAGAGAAGCGTTAGTTTTTATGGAATAGACAACATAAGAACTAATAGATTTGAGAGACATTCTTTTAGCTTAGAGAAATAATCTTGAGTTTTTTTAATCCATTTAAATTGTACGTCCTTTTTTAGAAACTGATTAAAGTGATGGCACTTGTCTACTAGTTGCGAGATGAAACACTTGATGGATTGAATTTTTCCTTGAAGACCTCCTAGCTAATCGAGATTGTGTGGAGGAGGCATTTCCCGATAGCTTTGACTTTTGCATGGTTAAATTCAATACCTCATTGTGAGCCAATGAACCCCAAGAGTTTTCTTGAAGTTACACCAAACACACATTTCTTGGGATTAAGTTTGACCTTATATTCTTGTGACCTTTCAAAGACACGTCTTAAAACTGTTGGATAATCCACTCTTGTTTTTTATTTTTCCAAGATATCATCTACATAATCTTCCATAATTTCATGTAACATGTCATGGAAGATGACCATAGTTTCCCTCTGATAAGTGGCACATGATTTTTTAAGGCCAAAAGGCATGACCTTATAACAAAACATGCCCAATGGTGTAATGAAGGTGGTTTTGGGTTGATCTTCTTCAGAAATTTGTATTTGATAATAACCAAAAAAGCTATACATTAAGGAGAGCATTTCATGGTTTGTCGTAGAGTCAATGATCATGCCAATATTTGGTAAAGGGAAGTCATCTTTCTGGACATGCTTTGTTGATATCATGGAAGTATTTAAATATTCGATCCCCAAGTTTTTTAGCAATTGGTACATTGTTTGATATCTACTCTGAACAGTCAATGGGTCCGATAAAACCCTCTTCTAAGAGTTTCAAGTTCCTCTTTGAGTAGAAATGCAATGTTGGGATGTGTTTTTCTAAGTTTTTTCTTGACTTGTTTGGCATTTGGATGAACCAAAAGATGGTGCACTACAATATAAAGTTCCAAACCTAGCATATCCTTGTATGTCCATGAGAAGACATCTTGGAATTCAATAAGGAGTATTATAAATGCTTCAATTTATGATTTGGTTAAGCTTTCAAGTTGTAAGAGCTTAGGATGCTCACTTGTACCAATGTTGATGTTAGCAGTGTCCTCTACTAGCATTTTTTATGTGCTTGTATGCTTTTGACCACTTCGGCCTTGATTGTCTTATGACATTGTGAGCGAAGTCCCATGTTTGAAACCTTCTTCTTGTGGCTTACATTGTCTTCTTGATTTTTAGTTTACACATTGTCTTCTATATGCATATTTATCTTGATTGCACTAACACATGTTTCTAGCCACTTTTGTTTGCATATGCCTTGGTTTTTACCATGCACATTTCCTCACCCCGTAGGGTATCATTTGCATATTACTTTTGGGTCCTCTCTCCTCCTAATGATGTTGCATGCACCCCAAACAAGGGGGCATACATTGGGTGAAACAGTCACCCCATACAACATCTTAGAGCTTCACACAGGTGGATCAGACAAGACATGAACAAAACAAATTTACAATCACATAACGGTATAGAATCGACTTGGGTCATCATTTCAGCACAAACACCAACACTTAGATACAAACATGAGTGCCTGGAGTACTCCTGACCTTTCCTAGGTGCCTATGACTAGGAGTAGTTACAATTACTTTCTCAAATTGGCACAATTTTCAATAGTTCACATAACAAACAGACAACATAGGCATAATCCTTTAAAGAATCGAATACATTCTACCTTCATTTTCTACTTAGATCAAACTAGATCAAACTGGATCGAACATGAACAAAGCAGGATCACACCATCTGCAATGGTGTATAAATTTTGGGAAGTAGTCAGGGATGGAGAATAACACTAGACCTTTCTCCCCAACACTCTTCTGTCGTGGTGTGAGATCTCCCAAAAACTTGCACTTGACATGAGATCGCCCAAAAACTAACTCTTGGTGTGAGATCGCCCAAAAACTCGCTCTTCTACAACAGTTTAGGACACTTTCTATCCTTTTCACTCGTCACGGATCAAGTGCACACATTCCTTTTACTACTTTTTCACATTTTTACATACTTTTACATGCTTTTTATAGAGTTTTCATAACACATGACTTTGACTACTCTTACTCTCTTCTCTTGCAAGTTCGTCCTTAATATGCAATAAGAAGTAACCTCACATCAAAAAATCACAACAATGACAACAAGTACAAACACAACACAACACATATGCTTCACCCCTATGGTCATTTCCTCTCCTTAGCTTCCACACTTCATTTTTATCACTCCATGCTTTTTCTTGTCTCCTTGGCATGCTTTCACCATCGATCTACATGGTTATCAGGTACACATCTCTTATCTACTTTATGTTATTGAGTATTCACTCAACAACATAAAGTGGGGGAAAATTTAGACACAAAATCACACACTTGGGTACATTTTTAGGTCTTAATCACATACTACTATTCATATGATTCCTAAACGAGAAAACTAGTAATTGACATCTATCTTTGGCCTCTTTTCTATCTTTTTGGTTTCCTCTTTGGTCTTATACATCCCATAGCCCAGTCTGATCTGCATTGCTTTATCTTTCTTGACTCTAGACACCAACTCCCAAATCGCCTAGGATACCAAAGGTGCCTCTGGAACCCTCGTCCCCTCAGGCGCACTTGACCTCTTTATATCTTACTTGCCTCTTTTGGATATTTTTTATCTTTTAGGAATCTTGTTTTCTTATGGGTCGGCCTTTTAGTTGTCAATTACAAAATTCAACCAAGGGAATCATATAAATATAAAGTTATGTGATCATAATAAAGGACCAAGCTCTAAGCATCTACTATCACCACCTAAGGTTGCATCCAAAGGCATTCTAAGAGAATTAAAGGCATCCATCTAGCACTCACTCAAGGGACAAGGGACTGCATTTTCTACATACACACATAGGAAGGGAAGTTCATTTTTTCATCCACACATCTATTTACATTGCTACATCTAGTTATTGCTCACTATCAAGTGCATCTTACACAAGAGCTACCTAGGGCACAATTTTGCACACACTTCACAAGAAATACATGGAGTCTGAAATATAGTGTAGTGGTCGATCGTAAGTTCACTTTTTCGGGTGACCGTTGGGGTCATCGACTCTAATTTACATCTTTTTCTTTTTAGGATTTGATGTGTTTTAGGGTTTTATAGGTTATCTCTCTTTGCAGGTTACAAGTGAATACAACGATCACTAGGGACACATAGGTGACCAATAGTGAAGGTCACGACCATCTTCCCACACAAAAAAATTAGTTTCGAGGTATTTCGTAGTCACAAACGCCCAAAGCAGTAGTCTCCAAAGTGCCCCGACCTAGTCGAAGCTTATTTGGCGCTAAACTTTCTCGGTGTGGTTGTGATAATTTGCTCCTCTTGTTTACCAATCTTCCACCCAAAGACACTTGAGGATTAAGTGAATATCACCCAAGTCTTTTATCCTCTCCCTTGCACTTTGAAGGTTTCAAATGTCTTTACCTTATTGCTTGTGTCAAATCTATACTTTATTATTTTGTTCATCACATGTGACTCGTAATATCATTAAGGTTTTACAAATTGCAATATTTGTTAACTCACATGTATGTATCAATGTAAAGTAGTGTGCTAGTAAGAGTAGGAAGTAGTATATAATGAAATGATATCACCCAGTAATGTGTGAGAAAGTAGATGCCCCCAAAATCCTCGATGGGATCTGGTAAGATGTACACCGCCAAACATCATTGCGAAGTGTAAGGACCTGTAATAAATTTACATTCACTCCAAAAGGCCAAGTGAACGCATGTGCGTACATAGAAAATATATTGACATATTAATTATTTGTCGATCATGGGAAATAAAGTGTACATGTGAGTATAAGCAAGCAAGAGTAAGTGCAACCAAGATATGCAAATGCATTGTATGAGTATGATGGAATGGTATGTAATATGTGAAGATGGAGGGAGCAACGTGCCCCCTAATGATTGTGTATGAGATGAGGTTCATTTATAAAAGACCCCTTAACAATCAAGAATGAACCATATAACAAGAGTGTGTCATCGGGAAATGGTTTGAAAGTGTGCACTAGAAAGATAGATCATGAAGTGTAGAGCATGAAGTGTGAATGAGGTGAGGTTCATTTCAGATTTAGACCCTCAAAGATTCGAGTATGAACTATGAAAATAGAGTTTTTCATAGGGTAATGATGATATAATGTGTGTATCAAAGGGTTTGAAAGTGCTAAGAAAGATTATTCATGAAGGGTGGAGCATTAGTGTGATAACGGATGTTAGAGGCAATTGATAGTGCTAAAGGGGGAGAAGCGCAATTCCCCAAGTGTGCCAATGATGAAGAGATATGTGGTGATGTGAGAAGGACCATGCTATGGTGGCGGATATTGAAATGTGACTTAGCCATCAATATAAGGAATAGTTTGTTTGACAAAGACAATTGAATGTGGAAGAAAAATAGGGTGGGGAGGGATCTTGAATGGTCATAGCTTATGTGGGAGTGATAACGTTGTAGAAGACTTGAGAGGAGGAGGTGTTGGACTAATTTTGAGAGGAAGTTGCTTAGGAGTTGGTGACATGGTAGAAGACTTGAGAGGTGGAGGGGATGGACTGAATTTTAAAGGAAGTTTCTTATGCGGCTCTTTACTTACCATAGAAGAAACATTAGTAATGATGACATAATGTTCATTAGACATAGATGAATCATATTTAGGAACCCAATGAGATTTAGCAATTGGAGATGAACATGTAGCAAAGATTTTTTGTGTAGCAAATGAAATGAGACCATAATGCTTAAGGTGGCCAATTTTTTGTTTGAGAGCATAATAATCATTGTCATTATGTCTATTAATTCAATGATAATTACAATATGGGTGACCCTGGTATTTTTCAAGATGATAAGGAGGGTAACAATGAGTAGTTAGCAAGTTAATCAATTAATGAGTGAGGATCTGAGGAATAATATCATGTTGTTTAGCATTGAAATCAAACTGGAGATGTGTGGGTAGTGGTAAGACTTAGGGTTCACTGATATGATTACATGTAGAAGACATCAAAATAGAATGAGATGTAGAAGAAGAACTAACATGGGCTTGAGAAGCATCCTTGAGATGTTGGATTTTAGATATAAAAGATGTAATCATTGTTTCCATAGTGTGGATTTTGTCTTGAAATAAACAATGCAAAACTTGAATTAAGTCTAAGATGGGTTGATTTGATGGAGGATTAGGACTTATGGAGTCATCAGATAAACTACCAAAGATGGCACTTACTTGAGCAGGTGGTATATTTTGAGGTAGATACATAGTGTCTAGGGATTTTTGAAGAACATATTTGCAATGTGGGTGCATTTGAAGAAAGTCATGCAAGGATATTAGAGGATTTTTAGGAGCCATGAGAGAAGAAAAATGAGGGAAAATGAGGATCCAAGTGTATGATCATGAGTAGGGTTCACCAAATGATTTAACAAAAATAGTATTTTATTAAACCCTATTGCAGAGTAACTGATGTAAATTATGATATATAACTGCCAAGTACAATGTGATGCAAGTGAATAAGCAACTATGTATAAAACCCTAATCAAGAGATATAGAAAGAATGACTTAGTTGATTTACGTCTGATCTAGAAGTGCTATGAACTGGAAAAACTATTGAATAGGAGGTGAATAGTGTTGTAAATACTCGTGGATAAATTTTGGAGCTCATGAACAATGTTGGACATGGGCACCCATGGAAGGACAAGGGCGCGTATGGGCACTTTGAAGAATGTTATTGGGTGTCTGTGATCTGTGCAAATAGTCAAAAATTGATTTTTACTATGTCACAAAAGTGTCACAAATATTCTTATTGATCACCTATGTATCACTCTTTGATCATCGAGGGTACATATAACCTGCAAAACAAATATCACCTATAAAATCCCACAAACCACATCAAATCCAAAAAAAAAAAGATGCAAATGGGGAGTCGGACTGACCCCCGACAAATACCCCCCGAGAGAGTGAACTTACAACCAAGTGTTTCACTACATCTCAGACTCTATGCAACTCTAGTGAGTCTATGAAAGAATCGTGCCCTAGGATTCCCTTGTGTAAGTGTACTTGATAGTGGACTATAGCTAGATGTAGCAATGTAATAGAATGTGTGGATGGAAAAATGAACTTCCCCTTCCTATGTTGTGTATGTAGATTTGATGCAGCCCTTATCCCTTGAGTGGATGCTAGATGGATGTCTTTGAGTGTTTTAGGTGCCTTTTGGATGTAAACTTAGGTGATGATAGTAATTATTAGTCCTTGTTCCTTAATTTTAAACATATAAGTATGTATTTATATGATTCCCTTGTTTGAATTTTGTAATTGACAACTGGAAGGCTGACCCATAAGTGAAAAATATGCTCAAAAGATAAAAGAGATCCAAAAGAAGCGAGTAAGGTGAAAAGGGGTCAAGGGTGCCCAAAGGGGACAGGGCGCATGGGCACTCTGTCTTGGGGGCATTGGTGCTTGATCCATAAAAGATAAATAAGTAAAACACCAACCGGGTTGTAAGATGTGTAAGACCAAATACGAATTAAGAAACAAAGACAAGAGCCCAAAGACAATCCTCAATTACTATTTTTCTTACTTAGGAATCATATGAATGCTAACATGTGTTTAGGACCTATAAATGTACCCAAGTGTGTGATTTTGTGTCTACAATTTCTTGAAAATATGCTCTAGGTTAATGTAGATTATCTATTTGAATTGAAGGATGCACCCCTCTCTCTAGCGCCTCAAAAAGGTTTTCACTAGGAGATGTACATCCTTTTTCTTTCTATTGTATTTTTATTTTTTCATTTTTGTTTCTCGATAACGCTTAAGTGAGGTTTTCACTATGGGAGATTTTGTTTTCCATTTTTTAATTTTTTATTCTTCTTTTTTTTAAGGACTAGGGTACTCAATTTCTTCACCAAAATAAGCATTTTCATTTAGGTTAATATTGAATCCTTTCTTGTGATTAGAGAGGGCTATATGGTCTCGAGTCTCAACGAATTCTTCGATGGCCTAATCGTTTTGAACGTGATTCATAAATATGTGATTTTGTTGATCCTGAATTATGAGATGATGATGTATTAAGTTGAATTCAATGGTATGGATGGAAAGGTCTTCAAATAAAATAGTATCAGCTAAGTCATCAAAGAGGCTATGTGTGAAACTTATCTCAATGTCCGAGTAAGTATCCTCACCACTAGTCGATATAGCAAGTAATACAAGTATTGTTTCAAATATTTTGAAACCTAGGCCATAACGATAGATATTTTTGTGTACATGATAAGATCAAGACAACCTTGTTCATTTTTACCAATTCTTTTACCCTTCCACTGCATTTTTTTCATCATTTTATGTGCTTTACTTGTAATCAGAAGATTCGTAGCATGTAGCTAAACGATCATCGTATAACTAAGAGCATGTAAAAGCCCTGGATGTTTTCATCTTCTAAATATCCAAACCATTTGCAATTAGTTATACCATTATTTTAGATGGGAGCTTACTATAGTTGCATGGAAATAAAGGTAGTTTTCTAATATGAAAGGTATTTTGGAATTCATATTCACCAATACCTTTATCAAGGATCTTAAGCTCGGGTGGAGAAGTAGATGTAGAAGGTTGAAGTTTCAAAAGGATTTCTAGATCAATACAGTTTTCATCTATGAAAGGAATGATGCAAGGAGATGTAGATCTATCTATAGAAGGGAAATAATTTATGAGCTTATATCTCCCTTCTATGAGCTTATAATATTCAAATGGTTTAGTATCGTGAGTAGGGTAAACTCTTTACCTTCGTAAAGGAAACTTTATGCATTGATGGAAGGTGGAAGTATAGATTGCATAACATGAATCCATAAATGACTAAGGAGAATGTTGTAGGAGGTCTCAACATCCACAACATGACAAAATATGTTCAAAATTTGAGGCCCAAACTTTATTGATAATGTGATTGTACCCGACGATTGTCTTTCACTATTATCATAACCATGGATAATGATGATGTTAGTTCCTAAATTTTCCTCATTATGGCCAAGTTAACTTAACAATTTCATTGAGAAAATATTCAATGTAACTCCATTATCTATAAGAACCCTTTTGATTTTATGATGAGTTATGAATTTTTCAATATATAACGAGTTATTATTTTGAATGTTTGCATTCAAAAGGTCATGAGGACCAAATGAAAGGATTGGACTACTAGGTGATAAATTTGCAATTAAGGCTTGAAATTGTTGACTATTGATATCCTTATGAACACGTGCATTATGAAGTGCCTAAGTAATGATGTCTTGAAGTGTAGGCAATGACTTAAGCAAGTCCATGAGGGATATTTGTGTAGGTGTCTTCTCCAATTGTTTGATAATATTATAGGAACTGGAAGAATATTTAGCATTGGATGTTTTTAGATCAACATTAGATTAGGAATTAGATGTGTGAGGTATAGTTAATGTGAAGGGTTCCTTGGATGCAGGTACCCAAACCTTTTTCTATCGTGTTGTCACCGCATAATTAGGAGTATTAATTTTTATGGTGGCCATAGAATTAGATGTGTGATCTATGAAAGAAATAATGGAATTGAACTCAACATTGTTGGAGGATTGACCCTTATCTTTGGCTTTGTCATTTGTACCATGTTTTGGAAATGGGTCCTTAAACACATTTAGTTTCTCATTTGGTGGTTTTGTATTTGATGTTTTCTATTTCAATATATCTGGAGTCAATTAAATCTTAGATGTAATGGTGGAGTTTCATACAACGATCCATATGATGATTGTTGATGCGATGGTACTCATAATATTCATTTTCTTTGTACCATGTAGGTTTTGGTTTCCCTTATTCTAAGGGTCTTGTGATTGGATAAGTTATTGTGTTAGCACTTGTTAATAGATAGAGAAAACTAGAAAGACTTTCTTTGAGAAGTGTGAACTATCTTCATTTTACTTCGCGTGGAGTAGATTCTTTACTAGATTTTAGGATGGGTTGAGTGTTTGATTTGTTTGGTTTTTATTGGGGATTTTGTATGTATTGAACATGGTAAGTATCGGTGATCCCTTCATTTACAATGTTTTGGTTTTGATTGATTTTTATTTATTTATCATGATTTTGATGATTGTCCTTATTGGATTGATATTTTGAAGGAGTTTTGATTAAACCCTTAGCAATGAGATCCCTTTTAATTTGTGCTCCTTTTTCAATTACTTCCTTAAAGTTTATTAGGAAATGAATTTGCATTTGGAATGATAATTTTGGATTAAGATTTGGTATAAAAATGCTTACCAATTGTTTTTGGGTATGGAACAAGGAAATCAAATTGCAATTCTTCTCCATCATTGAAGAAATTATGCAAATGTTTTTATTCCTTTGCTTGGTATTACAAAGATCCATCATTGAACTTCATAATTTAGGTTGAAAGAGAAATGTTTAACAATTTTTTTGATAAGTTAACGAAAGTTGTGATTGAGCCTTTTAAGGTGTAAAAACCAATCTAAGGCTTTCCCTCCTAAATTTTTGGGAAAAGGTGCAAGAGATAGATGTCATTGTAGGCTACTTCTTGGAAAGCCACAAAGAATTATTTAACATGTTCTCTTGGGTCATGCCTTCCTTTATACTTGTCAAATTTTGGGGTTTCAAAGGATTGGGGAAATGGTATGTGCAACATTTATTTGTCAAATGGATAGGGACAAAGTTCTTCAAAGTTGAATTATTTTGTTCACTTTTGCATTCCCATTATTGTTTCTTTCATGATTTCTCATTCTTGTGCAAATGGAGAGCTTTCTTGAGGAATTTCCATGGTTATTTCAATTTTATGATTAGGTTGGGCCTTTTCTTCAATACTTTTGACAACCGTAGAAGCCATATTAGAAAGTTTCATTGTCATCTCTTAAATTTTGGCTAGTAAAGATTCATTTGATGTATTCGTTGAAGCACTTGATTTTGGTTTGGTTTTTCTAGATTCGGATTTGTCTAAAATATGTCTCAAGATCTCATCACCGAAATCTGAAAGGTAATTTAGCTCTCATTTCAAGGAGACAAATAAGACATTGATGCTTGTTTTTCTTAGAAGTTCTTCTACTTGCTCTTTTTCTTATTTTGTAATTTCAAGTTGTCCAACTTCTTCCTCTTCATCAAACCTATCTTTGTTAAGGGATTTTTATCATAATTGTCAAAGATTTTATTGCTTTTGTTTCAAGTTTCCACCATTTTGTACTAAAAGAGTAGGTACATAAAATGATAGGTAGTTTGTGATTTCAACAAATCTGATTTAGTTTGATTGGAATGTCTTAAGTTGAATTCATTTTATTGATTTGCTTAGATTTGGATGTATTCATCCAAAATTTAAGACTTTTGATTTGGATTGGATATGCTTATACTTTGATATGGGTATACATAATATAAGACTTTGATTTGGATAGGGTTTTTTTATTTTGATGGGATTTTGAATACAAGTACTCAAGGTGAAAGATGTAGATTTCAATAGGAATTGTTTTTTTAATTTTGAGTTGAATAAAGTGAATATCCAATGGTATAAGAGGTTTGATTTTGATAAAATTTGTATTTTTGGATGTGAATGTCCAAAGGGATAAAGTTTATGATTGTTTTTGGTTTTGTATAACACAAGTTCTAAGTTCCAAAGGGATTTTGAAAAGCTAGTTTTGATTTTTTTCCTAGGATTTTATTTGTGTTTGTGGAACAAAACCTAAAATTTCAAACTAGAATGTAAAAAAAGTGTAAAGAGGTGTTTGTATAAACCAATTTTTATGATAGTACTTTGATAGAACCTTCTTTATTTACAAACATCAAGCATAAAGTATAAGGTTTTACAACATTTTGGCTTTAAGAGGTAAAATTCATCGGTAATTTGTGCAAAGTTTTATGAATAATGTGACATATGTTATGAATGAGTGGATGCAAGATCTTATCTCTCCAAAGAGATGTGTCTTTCAATATATCCTAGTCCTGATATACCAAAATTTTACAGGGACGTATGGTATGGGAGCCCTAATAATACCGAAAGAGGCTCACCCGATCATTACTAACCCACTTAGAGGAGTGAATCACCACATCCAATGCATAAGCTTTGTGAAAAGGTAGAAAGGTGATGGGGAATGGTGTTGATTTTGTCCTTATTGCTCCCTAAAGATTTATAGGGATGAAACTACAGACTTTGTTGTTACAACCATATTAGGTGATACTCATAGTAACCCCAATCATAACACCATTACTTGTAAATGGGGGATAAAGGTGAGGTAGATACCGAATGATGTTTGAGACTAAGTCTCAAGTGCAATGCAATGCAAAATGTGTTGGTGTGTGGTGGTGAAATCCACATCACTCGGTGTAGTTTAAATGGTGATGAAATCCACATCCACTATGCATAAATACAAATGTATGAGATGGTTATAAGAAAGGTTCTTTCCAACTTTAAATGAGTACAAGAATTGTGTAATTGACAAGGGTAAGTGCACTTACACGAAGTTTTTAGCAAAATTTTAACAAGTTTTTTATTTTCTTTGACCATGGAAACTTGTATGTAAATATGTTAGGAGTTTGTTGCTTGATCTTGGCCGATAAGATGTTCCGAACAAAGTGGTCTTACAAAAAAATGGCTAGTAGTTTTCCTATAAACACACAATTTGAAGAAAAGAGTAACAAAAGATCGTGGAAAATTTTGATTCTCAAGATCTCCCAAAGAAGCAAGAGAAGAGCATACATAGATTTGATCAAAATAGATGATTAATGAAATGATTAACAAAAAAATCTTAACCATTTTTTATTCTCAAGATCACCCAAAGGCACAAGAGAAGAGCATACATGTTCGATCACGATAAAAACGAAAGGAGACGAACAAAAATATAAAAGTTAGCTCTACTTTAACAAATTAAATTGTAGATCAATGTCGGAAAAATACAAAAATAGTAGGGAAATAAAAACAAAGATGCTTAAAATTGAAAAATTAAATTAACACAAAAACGCTAGTGTAATGTAAGCTAGTTTATACATAAACACACTTTACGTTTATGGAAATGAACCTATTGCAACAAAAACGTATTTGTTAATCACACTAGCGTAGGAAGATGAACGCAAATGCCAGTTTGGTGACACAAACATGGATTTATTCATGTTAAACATATAATACTTGAAAAAAAAGGCACAAGTTAGCTACACTAGCCTAGCCAAAGCAACACTAACGCATGGAGTTAGACGTAAACGAAAATATATGAAGAATTGTGATGTAAAATAACATAAACACAAGTAAATGTTATGGAAACACATACAGAAAACAAAGATGCGCATTCAACACAACGGTAATGTAAATCGAGTCATGGTAGTGTGGATCTACAAAACAAACATAAAACAAGAGAACACTAGCACAAAAATCACAACATAAATGTGCCTAAAGTCATGCGAGACGCATGCATTAAATATGAAAACACATATCTATAAAATAAAAAAGTTAGTATAAAATAGTAGTGCAAAAAAAAATGACGGAAACACAAGGTTGGGCACGAAGACGTAAATCTAGTGATATTAGCATAAATTGTGTGTTATGTTAGAGAAAATGATATCATGGAAGCATAGATCACATGTACTTACACAAAAAGGATTAGATCACTAAAAAATGACTAGTTTTTAGAAAATTGCTCACAATCTACTCCATGAAAAGCCCTAAAATTGGTCAGTGATTCCTAAACAACAAGAAGAACACAAAAACAACGTTAATTTTGCAAAAAAAGATTAAGAAATGAAAAAATGAGGGTTCATCCCACTCGAGCGTGCAAAAATGTAAATAGAGAAATACTACACAATAGAAAAAAAACAACAAAAAGTACAAACTTGATCCTTCTTCATCTCCTTGCAACCTCAGATTGGACTACTAAAGCTTGGATGAAGCATCGAGCTTGTTGAATCTCAATGATCAAATATGTATGGATGCTCCACATATGTTTCAAATGAAAGTAGATTCTAGCTATGAGCAAAGTGATTGAATGACCGATTGAATTGATTATTGGATTCATGATAAATTGGATAGTGCAACAGTGTGTAGAATTGAATGGCAATTCAACACAATAATGATGCAAATTTCAAAGCTTCCAAAGATGAAAATGGAGAGGAATGGGTGTTTATTTATAGATGAGGGAAGAGAATCCCAAATCCTTGATTTGTGTGATTGAATTATGTATGAAGACAACTAAAGCATGATTGGAGAGATTTGTTTGATTTTCCAACTTGATTGGCAAGATAAGTTGTTGTTTTGAGCTTGATTGAGTGAGTTTTCATTGAGTTGGAAAAGGTGGCATGTCTTTTGAATATTTTTAGCTTTTGCATTGAAATATTAAATTCATGTCTTTTGTTTTATTCACCCAAAAAGTGATGTGATTTTTAGCTTTGAGGATATTTTCTTTAATTTTGGAATGCCATGATTTATGGGATATGTTTAGTTAACTCAAATGCATGATTTGATTTAATCTAAACTTGTCCTCTTGCATATATTTAATGATTTTATCTTTAATTGATTTTTTTTCTCTAGTTAACTTGATATGTTAATTAGTGAAGTGAAAGTGGATAAGAGGTGAGGTGGAAATGGATATGTGTAGGATTTATTTAATTATTTTAATATTAAATTAGCTAATGGGATAGGGGATGAATAATAAGAGCACGATAATATTAATTAATTAATCCTAGGAGGGATATGAGTGTAATAAGGTTCATAGTGCAAATATTTAATTATTTGAGACCATGTGTGAGCGGCATAGGAAGATAAAAGTGTATTCGAGACAATGTCGTAAAATGTCATTAAAGGTTGTAAAATAACGGAATATATCAGAAGTGGTTAAATGTGGTCGTAATGTAGTGTGTAGTAGTTACGGGATGGTTTCAAAGGTTTAGAATGCGTAATGTGATATTTTAGGTTGTCTACAATAAATACTTGTTGAAATACACAAGAGGAGAGATAGACTTAGATGTTTAGTATAGGTAGAGAGAATCTAGATGTGTAGGATAGTGAAACATGTGGATCTAGAACTATAGATTATGTAATGGAAGTTCGAAATTAGAAATTAAGCGAGAGGTAGGACCGTAAAACTATTGTATGGCCTAGACTCGAACTTTACAAATCCTAACTCAAGTTTTACACTTTCGAACCCCATTGATAGTCTGGATCTATAACTTTCTCTTTGTTTTTCTTGTCTCGAAAATGATCTTTGTTATATGTCACTCTTACTCACACAACTTCAAGATGACCTGTAATAACCTACAAAAAGTAGAAACCATGGCAACATGCGCATAACCCTTCATCAGAGCATTAACAAACCAAAAGGAGAAAACATGTGAGTGTGATTGAGGATGGACAACCCTTGGTGGTTAGACTCCTAATTCTTTGAACTAATCCAAGTGTTGTACTACATGCCCTTGTTGTGGGATCAAGCCTCATGTAGTTCTCCTAGGTGCTTGTCAAGTGTGTATAGCTAACCAACCCCTAGGGGTGCCCTTGTGTCTCTTGACACCAAGATAGCAAGCTAACTACGTAGTAGAGAATGTACCCAACATAGTAGTAGTGAGATATAGTGTGCCTTAATTATATTAGCTAGACCCCTTTGTTATTTTAAAAACATTATGCAATGATTGGAGTATTTTCTCTTATTAAAACGTGGCTCTATGACCTTTGCATGATTGAGAATGTATGAATCTAGAATCTTTGACTTGGTTGAGTGCTTGGACTTGTAGTAGTAGGGACTGCTCTAGATGATGTGCAACTAATTTGGGAAGATTTAGGAACCCATTGGGTTCTTTTGGAGAGATGTTTGTAATAATAACTTGTAAGAATGTCGGGTGAGTTATAAAGTTATAATGCCTTGTTTATACATCCGTAGGTGAAATATTCTAATGAAGATGACCTAGGAAGATTAAATGACCCAAAGAATGATTTGAAATTGAAATCGGTGTTTGTGATTATGTAGGGCGGGACCGCATAGGTTGGCCAAGACCTAACACCGCATCCCAACCCTTCTATATGTTTTCAAACTAGAGAGAGAAATACCAAAACAAAAAGTTATGTCATGAATATCAAATGTTTTATGTTGCTTTGATTAAATAATATTCTCATAATTGACGACATAGCGGAGTGTAAAGATAAACAAGTTGTAGAAGATCTAAAGAGATGAGGAGATTGGATTTCAAGTGCGATCATTTGTCTTAGCAAGGGAACATGGTCAAAATTGGCATTGCACAAGGACAAGTTACCGCATTTTTATGTCTACAAAGGGTTTAGTATATTTTTATGACCGAGTTCAAGTCTCGTTGAGTCATCATTTTCTTGTTTCCACACACTTTAGGAAGAATCAATGGAATTTCAACAAGATCAACCATATTAGAATTTAACCATTTTGTTGGAGTCTTAGATCTAACCGATTTGGATGAAATACAAGATATAAAATGGAAAAGAGTAATGCATAACCAATATCACAAACAATACCTAAGGCTAAAAATTGAAATAGATAAAACCAAATTAGAGGAAAATCAATTTTGTTAACAATAGTCAAGAGCTAACCCCTATAATGTTACAAGAAATGTGGGTTTATAGGTTTATCAAAAGATGAAACCCTAGGTTGGGTGCAAGTTGAGTTGGTTCACCATGTGGAAAGTACTTTCATGAGGAAATGACCTACACTACGCACAATTTGTGGATAGTTAGGCACAAGTAAATACAACACAATAAATCAAACCTAATTACAAATTGATTGGTATTTCTAGGAACATAGAAATCATAGGAATATCTAGAAAAACACAAATAATTTCAATGCTTGAAAATACTAGAGAATAGGTTTTTCAAGGATCATACTAATGTTTTGCTCATTTAGAGATAGTTGTCAACAAGTAGTGGAAGAGAAGTCCATATAGTAAGGGGAACTAACCCAAGAAAGAACAACGAAATTCGACCAACCCAACCACAACCGTACAAGTACATTTTTGGCTTTCCCATAATTGGAGGAGTATGAAAATGGCTCCCTCCTACAATTGCTAAATTCATTTGGCAAATTTGGTATTTTGATTCTAGGCTCGACAAAACTTGCTTGACTTTTCAAGATTTGTTGAGTCACTAGGAAATTATTCTCCTTCCTCCAAATTGTAATGCAACCTTAACACCTTGCAAAACCCATAAAAACAAATGGTGTTAATAGGCCCCTATATTATCCCTCTACCATTATTAGGGCCCTCGATTTTGAAATAAACACGTCATGCAAGTCCACATGTAATCTAGTGTATGCAAGTGCGTCAAACCTCATCTTTTCAATATATGCTACAACTAGTAAATGCTAGATCCTATCTAAATGTTTGATTTCGCTTTTAACACTTTGATGCTCTTAATATAAATAAATTATTCTCTTACAACTCCAATATCACTCTTGTCCTAATATGATTAGTTTTTGTTGATTGTCTAAAACTACTCATGTATTTATAGACTTCTTGAATTCCGATTAGTACTCTATTAGTATGTAAGCCAACACACAATCAACAGGAAAATCCAACGAAAAGAAACACAAAAGTCTAAGGGACCTATAAACAAGGGTTAAAAGGGCCTAAAAATGCAAGATCTAGAACCATGCAAGTACTTTTATAGCAAATCAAAACCATACAAATACAATTTAGGCAAATGTCCAAAAATTGTGGGAAATCTAAGGGAAGAGAGAAACAAGAGGAGAAAAAAACAAATGGGTACAAAACATGGCATAATAGAATGCCGCTAAAAAGAAATGAGAACCACAACAAATAATACATAGTCAAAAATCACACACAAAAAAACAAATAAAAATCTGATAACATAAAGAATACACGCCAACAAAAACCTTATTTAAATCAATAATCAATAAACACATAAATACAATGACACAAAGAACAATTAACTAGTTCACTCTCTACACTTTAACAAAAATATTTCACAAAGGATACAAAAAAACAAATCACAGCCACGACAAACAATACATAGTCAAAAAGCACACAAGGTACTAAAAAAAAAAATGAAAAATATGATAGCATAAAGAATACACACCAACAAAAACCTAACTTAAAACAATAATCAATAAACACATGAATAGGCTAACACAAGGAACAATTAACTAGTTTCTTACTTCAGTAAAAATCAATAAACACATGAATAGACTAACACAAACAAATATCTAGTTTCTTACTTAAGCAAAAATCTTTCATTATCACAAACAAATCGGCATATCCTCCATAAATTGAGGATTATGGTCTCTTCTCAATATTTGGTCCCAACTATTTAAGACCGCTAGTTTCCTTGTAGTGTAATATCTAAGAAATTGTATTATTTGACAACCCTTGTCATTATGTGTGGGGAATATTAGGGCATCATTCCAATGGCTTTTAGGTCGTGGGGGCACTGTGCATGGCCGTTCATTGAAAAAGTAACTTTTTTGAAGTGGAGCCCCTGAGTTTGAGATCCTCCCTAGCCTATCCCATCCCATCTGACACTGGACATTGGGATGATTGACCCAAAACAGAACAAAAATGAGACAGTGGAGAGGATAGGTGGTGAGTGTGACATGGTGACAGTGAAGGGAGTGTAAGCTAGGCCCAAACAACATCATCAAGAATGATGAAGTAACTAGTGTTGTACAACACACCTTCATTCAAATCAATGGGATTTCTGTTCTGTTCTGTAATGTAATGTTTGCATTTACTGCCTTCATTGAATGCAGTGGTGGTGGTGGTTTCTACTTTCTACAAACCAGTGGAGGAGAGCATTTGGGCATCTGTAATGGATCACCTATATAAATGTTTTTCCATTTTCATGGCGTATTCAATGCTGCTGGGTGTCAACAAAACCATGGCCTCGCTGTCACCCAAGGGAGTCAACTATGAAGGTATATATATATATATATATATATATATATATTCATGTTTCTGTATTAACAGAAGTGTTTCCTCTGGGTTTTGCCCATCTCATTTGCATCTGCTCTATACCCATTTCATTTGCATTACATCTCACTTGATACCCATTTCATTTTTATTGCAGTGGTAGCTTTAATCGACATCAAGGGTGAACTGAAGGACCCGAACAATGTATTTAAGGAGTGGGACATAAACTCTGTGGACCCTTGCAGTTGGAGCTTAATCGGATGTGCACCTGATGGATCAGTAATGACTATGTGAGTTTGTGTTATAACCTATTCTTTCTTTTTAAGTTTTGTGGTGGTTGTAAGAAAAGAATTCCTCATTTGTCTTTACAATATGAGTTGTATTACAAGTTTGTTCTGGAGTTCCTCTCTGGACATCACAATATGAGTTCCATCACAAGAAGTTTTTTTCTGCTTTAATTTTGTGACTATCGAAACCAAGGTTGGTGTAAGAAGAGCTCATCCTGTATTTTTGGTCAATGGCAGGGTAGTGCCCAACCAGAATTTGTCTGGAACTCTTTCTTCAAGCATTGGAAACTTGACAAATCTTCAGTCCTTGTGAGTAAAATGCCCTTTTTGATGAATGAATATGAATATGTTTAGAAGAAGATTGCAACCCACTTGCAGATCGATTCTGTATTACTACACCATTGCAATTAAACCCTAAAAAAATTTGTATGCTGCAGCTATTTGGTAAAGCTATGATGCAACTGTTCGAAACTGTTAGTTATGTTATGATAATAGGACAATGTAATCTTGCAACTTAAAACCAGCAGTCCTGATATTGGGTTTTCCCTACTCTGTATGCCAGGGATTTGGCATACAGAGCTCTGTTATTGCATTGTTTTGTAAGAGGTTTTCTGTTCTTTTACCTGTGTAAATAGGAGATATTTTGTATTTGTTCTCTAACTGTTGTTGGTATCATCACTAAAGTATTTTGACTTACTCTTGTGGAGAATAAATTGAAGATGCAGATACAACAAAAATAAGAGCATGAGTGTGTAAAAACTTGGCAAACAAATCAAAATTGAAAACTATTCAAATTTTCACTATAAAATCATGGTGAACCCAGTCAATGGGCATCAAAATGTGCATACACAAATGCACATCATCAATGCAGAGGCATTTGATTATCTAATATAATTATTACATTTGTTTCATTGTCTGATAAACATAGTCGATTTGGCAGGCTAAAGAATAACAATAGACTGCACTTGGGGTAAAAACTTGGCCATTAGTCTGCAAAGAATTGACCCTGCAAGATTTTGTCTTTGGAGAGCTTGGCATTAAAGTGGATAGTATTGTCCTTAACTTCTTGAGATCATTATGCTGTAGCCCATAGTGGTAATAAGATTTTGACTGCAACTGGGAGAAGATAAATACGAGGATGGATACACATATTTATCTAATCTCCTTGAAAGTTTGGCATTAAAGTGGAAAGTATTGTCCTTAACTTCTTGAGATCATTATGCTGTAGCCCACAGTGGTAATAGGATTTTGACTGTAACAACCCATCCTCAGGAGAAAGATAAATATGAGGATGTATACACATATTTATCTATCTCCTTGAGGATGGGTACACATATGGTACCCCGGAATGTTGGATTTATGACCAATTAACTTGATGGAACCAGAAATCTTTACAAATAAAACACAGCATCATGAAAACCTAAATGGTCTTATTCCATTCTAGAGAGGGGTGTTACCAAAACTCAACCCCGTTGAATCTCTCAACTATCACAGAGAATCTCGAGTGAAAATCAGCTCAAAACCACATGCACTTTGTTTATTTTGATGATGAAATTGTCCAAGTCTAAGCCACCACTCTGTTTTCCTCACAATCATTGTTGGAGCCTGAAATTCTCACGCCAAATCAAGTGGAAAACTCTTAAGGATTGATGGTTTTTTGAAGGAAAAATATGTATAGCGTTCAACTTCTTTGATTTGTTAATTCTGCAAACCCATCAATTTTAACTCAGCAAAGCAGTGCCACGTGCTGCTCATCAGCATCTCCTCATCCTGGCAAAGCCTTTGAACTTGGTTTCATTTCATTGTTTTCGGTGCCTAAGTTAGATCTTCGACACATGACATTCATCGACTTTCTGCTCATTCAGGAACTTATTGTTTTGACCTCGCTTTTCTTCAGCATGCCGAGGGAGGACACTTGGCACTATTCAATGTACCACATTCGGGAGGTTGTAACATATACCTCACCAATATGCAAAGTATCGGTTGTTGACACATGGCATTAATCGGTGGCTTCAAATACTTCGGTGTCCTTGGCTGCCTCAAAGTTTTAATCCCTGCAAAGTACCAATGGATGACATGTAGTGGCAATCGATGCCTTGCACTATCGCAAACTTTTAAACCTTTGAGCCCCGCCTCCATATCATGCCAAAGCATTGATGCTCAACGCCCGGAAGAAATCGGTGAAGTTTTAAAATTGCTACAAAATCCTTTTCACCATGTTAAGTTTGACGGTTTCACAAAGGAAGAAAAAGAAGCACATGGACGTCACAACAGACATAGGTAACAGACAAAGATCTACTTTTTTGTTTGTATCTTTGGATTGAGAGCTCCAAATGACAAATGACTAGTACCATAGTTCACATACTTATATTCGGCAAACCCAAAAAAATTGACTTGGCAAGACTCGACAAATATTCAGGAATATTCGACAACTTAAAAATACACAAATTTCTTTAAAAAACATAAATTTTATGCAAAATATAGCTACAAAATGTATCAAATGAGTCTATAAAATGTTGGAGAAGTGTTTTCTATTAGATTTGAATACAAATACAATACAAAATTGCATCATCATGCGAATACAACAATCGGATGATAAGTGCTATGAATTTATGATGATTGTCATTGAAAATTATCATCATAAATTTCATATCTATACAAGTTACAATTTACAATAATTTACATTTTCCTCTTCCCCATTCTAGAGAAATATTGGGAGAGGGTCTATTGCCTTTACTAGTCCCCACACTCGGTTGCGTCTCCTTGCTCCTAAAAGGTCATGACTCACACTGCTCCAACCTAGTAGTAGATGGTGGTGGCTCCTCTACTACATGTTCGACATCACCTTCAAAGATGTCATCCAATCCTCGCTAGTGCTTCTCCCTCCATAGCTTCCCTCTCGAAAGAAGCAATCTCATCCTCTGTGAATGTAGGGATTTCCTCTTCTTGCCCAGTCCACTCATTATATGGATCTATCTCATCCAAATCAATAAGCTCTTGCAATGTGGCCTCCACTTTTCTTGTGCGAAGCCGAAGATTGTATTGCACAAAAACCAAGTCGTTGAGGTGTTTTTGAGTCAACTTGTTGCACTTCTTCGTGTGAATGGCCTTAAACAAACTCTAGTTGCGTTCACATCCAAAAGTGCTACAAGGTTGAGATAAAATTTTGAGGGTTAACTTTTGAAGATGTGGGGTATTTCCTCCCCAATCCTCCCACCAAGAACCTACAAACAAGATAATCAAAAGTTTATAAGTAATTAATAAAATTAAATTTGTAACTTGTAACATATAAGTAACTTAGTAAACATTCTAATTTTTATTACCTGGTGATTGTGTGGTTCTCCCTTGGATAGCTAACGTCGAAGAAAAGAGCCTCCCCCTAACATGCTTGTAATTTTGCAGCTCTAAAATAATGAGGTCCCTTGTTTCAAACTCGTGATATCATCCTCTCAATTCATGTTGAAAGGCCCTCTATAACCCTCCTCGTTCACATCTGTGAAGCCATCGGAGAAGAAAAACTTGGAGTTGAGGTAGTACCCTGCAACATGAATAGGTTGGTGGAGTTGATTGTTCTACCCCGATCAATTATCTCCCAAAAGGGACCAAATCTGGCGATATCCCCCTATAATAGTTTTGGATAGCCTCTTTGGCCCTATCCATGGCCTCATAAATGTACCCCATAGGGTTTTGCTCCCCATCAACCAAGCGCAAAACCCTCACCAATGGCTCTAATACCTACACACATTAAAATTTAAGGTTACAAACTTACAAATAAAGTAAATAACAATATATTTATAATTTAACAAATTAAAATAAAGGAATCGACTTGAAATATAAATTGAAGTTTGAAATTACCTTGATGACCTCTACAACTCTTTTTGCAAAAACATCATCAAAAACTATCTTTACACAGGTCTCTCTCCATCAACTTTCTTTGAATATTGTGAGTTTAGCCATACTTGACTCACAAACATTTGCTTCAATGATGACAACAAACTAGAAATACTTTGTAACGTCAAGAAGTTAATTGCGCAAACTTTGTGACACCGGCTCGCACAAACTTTTTTCCCTTTGTGTGTTCTCTCATCAAGCTGAGAACCCAAGGGTGATTATATATGTACTTGGTTATGTTTCTTGCATCTTCTATAACTAGCCTCACCCAATCGATTTTACCTATGTCTTCCAAAAGAAGGTCAAGGCAATGAGCCAAACAAAGAGTCCAAAAGAGTGATGGATGCTTCTCCTATAATAGTCTCCCAACCGCCACATATGCTACTGCATTGTTTGTGACAACTTGCACAACATTCTGGATACCCACCTCTAATACGACCTTCTCCAACATAAGACTCAAATTCTCTGCATTTTTAACTATGTTAGAGGCATCAATTGACTTCAAAAACACCATCTCATCATTTGAAGCCGCTAAAAAATTAACGAGGGTGCGGTTCCTTCCATCTGTCCACCCATCTCGAAAAATGGTGCGTCAGTATTTACCGCAGCGGCATTTGGTCACGTGTTTGGACCCTCAGCCTAGGTCCGTCCGGTCCCGTGACTCCGTTCCTTCCACCCGTGGCTCCTTATCTCAGGCATGTCCCATGGCACCTCCACATGGACAACGATCCACCGGGCCTACTTTGAGGCACCGCCTTCCTCCCGGTCGTCGGCCCCAGGCATTCCACAGTCTCTGCTTCTTGTCATCGGCGCACTGCGAGTTACTCCCATCCGGCCTCAAGTGTTAGGTGATGTTGTTGGGGATGTTGCTCCTTCTTCCGCTCCCTCCCCACACTGTCATCTCTCTCTTCTTCATTTCTGGTCTCTCGGCCTCTGTTGTTTCCTTCTCCTCCTCTCCTTCTCTCATTGTATTTCGGGTGACCCGTTTGGGTCCTCTTGCTTTAGTTTTGCTCGCGTTGTACTCTTCAGTCCCATTGACCTACTTTTGTGGTCATGTGTTGGACATTAATAACATTATCTTATCTTATCTTATCTTATCTAGGATTGTCGTATTTGCAACTACACCCTTGAGCAATTTCCCACTCAAGTCTTTTGGAGAGGGTGCCTTGTACTCTTTCCCTACAACTGTCAATGTTGTCACCAAGTACTCCCAGTATAGGGTCTTTGCCACATTGAAGAGAAGGTTGTACCAAAAATTCACATATGCTTTATTTGCTTCTTCGTGTGCATCCTTGTTCCAGCTTGTACCTTGCAACAAAGGTTGTGCTCCAGGTATGTTCCTTGGTACAAAAAAAGCTATGTATCCCTTTGCTCGAACTCGATGAAGCAAATGTGCCTCTTCTGGTTCGTATGCATGGACCGCAAGTAGAGCCCACAATCGTTGCCGCATTGTTCTCTAAATCCTTTGCCATCCAGGTCTAACAACTTCTGTTATGGTTGCATGCATCCTTTCCCTCTCTAGTTTCTTCTCCTCCACTCTACTTTCATCTCTCGTTTTGCCTCTTCTGTAACATTGGGGCATACCACAACGTCCCAACAAACAATACATGCAAGATGATACTTCAGGTGATTGATGGCTTCAAAAAATATTTTGCCGCAGAAATTGCAAACCACAATTCCTTGAACTGCTCCACATACACCATACTTACAAGCAATGGTATGAACGTTAGCGGGAACGGTTCCTACTAGTGATGTTGACCCAAATATTGAACGTGATGCCATTGGTAAGCTCTAATCTACAACACAATGTACATTTAAAAAATTAAAAAAACATAAACTTAATTAAAATTTAAAAAATTAAAAAATGTCTTTATAACCCTATTTAACCGTAATTTCAAATTTAAAATTGTAAATCCTACGAACAAGAATACATTCTAAAAAAGAAATTAAAATAACATTTACAAAATTACAACAATACATTAATTTCATTCATTAATGACGATGTCACAAATCCACGATAACAAACATGAATAAATTAATAACTATTAAACGAATTTGTGAAAAGAATTTTAAAAAAACATACCTCCGGTTCCAAATGACTATTAAAAATTTAAAATCATTCGCAATTAAATTGAATGCATTTAAAATTACAAAACATATTCGGATACAATATGAATATATAAAATTTAAATAATATAGAACGAATTTGCGAAAAGAATTAAAAAAACTTACCTCCAGCTCCAAATGACTATTAAAAATTTAAAATCATTCGCAATTAAATTGAATGCATTTAAAATTACAAAAATATTCGATAGAATATGAATGTATAAAATCTAAATAATATAGAATGAATTTGCAAAAAGAATTTAAAAAAACTTACCTCCAAATGCAATTCTTCAAATTTGCTCTTCGAATTTGCTATAAAATCCCTTCAACTCATGCAATGCATGCTCAATGGTTGTGTGATCGAAAATGAAGGGGTGTGTTGCCTTAAAAAGAGAAATTGCAGTGTATTTACATCGTTTTTTCCGTATTTCGCGTTTGTTCCACGTATGGCGAGTTTTATGCACGGACTCGCCGAATATTAGCAAATATTCTCGGCGAATATTTGCCAATATTCGGTGAGTCCTGTCTGCGAGTTATAATGGCGAATATTCGTTTGTATATGATTTTGGCAAGTACTCGCCAAGTTTGCTAACTATGATTGGTACCATTGGAAAGGTAATTCAGAGAGCTTTGCTATGAGAATGGTTGAGGGATCTGTAAGTTGTTTATGATAGAGTTCTTGGGCATTTGTTGCTCACATAATCATATCTAATGGTTCCCAAATCACCCACAGATGCTCATGAGATGTTCTCTTCTCTTGTGAAAATGCTTTTAAGATAACATTCTTTGTGTCCCCACGAAAACACAAATGAAAGAGTTGAACGCTCTGTGGATCAAAAGAATGAGCTTTCACAGTGGTCCCAAGGGTGAAATCATGATCTGTGGACAAGTGGCAGCTTCATCTTCACTCATTCTCCTGATCTCATGGGCGTGCATATGCTCTTTCTCAAGGGTTTTCAGTTGTGCTTTCTCAGGGATCACTTTAAAACAAAATATTTGCTTGTTTCTAGAGAATTTTGGCCTATCTTTCAAAGGAAGGCATCAAATCATTAAAAATCAGATTTGCTTGAAAGCCATGCAAGTTTTGTGGATAAGGTTTGTTTCAAGCCATTCCCAACTATGATTCAATGGTAGTGGATCATCATTGTGCCAGCAGAGATCCCAGAATATGCCTGAGGTGGTTTTGGGCGGATCTTTTCAGTTATGCATCTTTTTAGAACCCTATGATATGTGTGAAAGAGATAAGTATGAGAAATGAGATATCTTCTAACATATTCTTGATTCCCTTCTCCCCTTCTCTCTTCTTCCATCTATTCTCCCATTTTCTATCCAAGCAATCTTGTAAAACGGTTCTTCCTCCTTGAATGCAAAGTTACTCTGCTCTTTTGAGTGCTAAGCTTCTGAGTGCCTTGGACCTCTGGTTTTTAGCTTTGTAAATGCATAAATGTCTTGAATTATGTTTACAACATACCGTGTATATTTCAAATCTTAATAAATCTATCATTATTGCTCATGTCCTGCCCTTTGTCTGTGTTATTTTCCTTTACCTCTCTGCTATTCTTATGGTTTATTGTGTGTGTAGCATTTGCAAGATTTTGATTCATTGTGTCTTATATAGGTTGACACTTGAGAGGGAGAGTTAGATTTAAATGTTGGTCTATTGTGGCTCATATTTGCCTTTTGGATTTGTGTTTTGTCCTCTCTCTTCTTAACTCATATAGGGAGGGTGATCCCTTCACTTTTTGGTGCGTCACCGTTTTTTTTGTGTTTTCTCCCCCTTTTCTCCTGCAATTGGTAGATTAGAGTAGAGTAGTGATAGCATAGAGTAGTTAGGATAAGAGCCAACTTTCTCTGGAGGTCTGCCTCAAGGAGCCAAGTTCCCACACCTTGGAGGCATTCCCATTGTTGCTACTGAGACACCGAACTTCCAATTGGTGCCCTTTGGGTGCACATTTTCAGCAGGCAACAGTGGGGAAGAGCATTGCGACTATAATTAAGATTCAGAAACATTATTTTCGACATCAGTTGTGCTATATATCTCAATATTTGGATTGCCAAGCTGTTGAATGTTGTCATGTTATATCTATTAAAATGTAAAACCCTTCGCATTAAAGTTGGAAGTATAAACTTTTACTCTTGAGCTTATTACGCTGGAGCCCAGTGTGACAAATACCATTTTGACCTACGTTGCCAGGATACGGGTATGAGTATCGTATGGGTACGGGTACGATACACGGATACGTCAATTTTAAAAAACCCTTGGGTACGATACGTCTTGGATACGTCCGTACATATATATTAAAAAATCAAATATATATATATATATATACATCTACTCACTTTACTCATTTTTTAGTCCATAAATAACTGAAATAGTAATACGAAACTTGAATCAATGTTCAAAACATTCAATATACTTAAGACTTAGCATTTTTATTGATCATGTGGCTGCCATACGTATCCTTGGCGTATCAGTATCCGTATCCATACATATCCGTATCGGATACGTATCAGACAGGAAACGTGGGGGGTCAGGGCGTATCCTGGCAACATAGATTTTGACTATGAATATTCCATTCAAGAGAGGTCGGGACACAATACATACACTTTCCTCAACTAGTTATATGTTTGCAAATTCAACTCCGTAGTCCTTTGTTTTGCCATCATCTAATCCCATTTAATGACACACTGAATCATGTCTTCGCCCCTGGTCATATAGAAAGAAATTTGTCTTACGAATTTCTGCCATTAACAGCTACCTCTGATAATTCTAACAAATAGGACGTAGTGGTCATAGAGAAAGACAAGAAATGTTTCGTATAGAGGAAAATGCATTCATTTTAATAAAGGACTCAAGTTTCATCAGGTTCCTAGCTATATGCTTTTAAAGCTTCTCAAATTCGGCTATATTTTCCTGATATCTTATATAATGTACACAAAATCTACATTACAGAATATTTCTAGGAAATCTGAATACAGAGGTAATCCGTGTATGATAGCTTTTGCTTTCTTTTAATAAATGCATTTTCCTCTTCCACTAGTTGGGGAGCATCATTTTTATGTTTCTAAACATGGGAATGCATAAATATGGTTCCTTACCACTACGACCTTCACTTTTTGTTATTTTCTGACGATCAAATCCTGCAAACAATGGTGGTTATTCACAAGCAGATGTGCTAGAAGTTCCTTATCAGCATCATAATTTAACTCGAATTGTCTTGACTGGATGTGCCTTGACAGGTTATTACAGAATAATGAGATTTCTGGACCAATTCCAGGAGAATTAGGGAAGTTGGAAAGGCTTGAAGCCCTTGATTTTTCTGGAAATCAATTTAGTGGTTTTATTCCAAGCTCATTAGGTCAGCTAAAGAACTTAAAGTACTTGTAAGTATCATGTGAGCTATGATAGTGAATTTCAATTTTTCTTCTTGTTTCCCTCCGTCACTTCCTTGATCAGAGTTAAAAGTAGCAAATCACTTTTCTATCAAAGATAGACTCCTTACAATTAAGTTGGGTATTTTCTGAACTAACCAGACGACTCAACAACAACAAACTTTTTGGACCATTTCCTGTATTCCTGGCCAACATTTCAGAGCTGACTTTATTGTATGATTCTCCACTTGTCCACTAAATTCAATTTTTTTCTGCATTTGTCTGTTACTCATGTGGTTTTCAGTTTCTAAGCAATTCTTATATGAATTCCAGGGACTTATCCTACAATAATCTGAGTGGTTCTATTCCAAGAATTCTTGCAAAGACATACAAGTAAGCTTTCTGAAAACGGTAGAAGTCTACTGGCAACACGTGCAAAATTCTTTGTTGAAGTCTTCACAAAATTTCTTTCAGCTTAATGATGTGACCTATTAGGTGACTCTAAAATTCTACGCCTCTGTCTCTATCATGCAGTATGGCTGGAAATCCCCTTCTTTGTAATAGGGTAAAGGATTGCCCTGTTGATTCTAGCACGCCCCTTTCATTCACTCTTGATCCAAACAAAAGTACTGCTCTCAACTGGAGCTGTTATTTGCATTTTCCTTTTTAAATAAAGGTTTGACAATGTTCATTTATTTTATGCTGGAATTGATTTTATCTTCAGATACAGAACCCTCCAGACAGCGTAAAAGTCTGAAGGTAGCTATTTCTGTTGGTGCAATTTTCGGTTGTCTGGCTGTGTTTATACTTTCCATTGGACTTCTCCTATGGTGGCGAAAGAGACATAATGAACTTGTATTCTTTGCGGCTAATGGTTTGTTCAAAATCTCCAAATTGAGAATGTAGTTGGCTTTTGTTGAAATATATTTCTGAAATTTTGAGAAGCTAGTTACGAGGTGCTATTAAATGGGATTGCAGAACAGGGTGATCCTGATGTATGTTTGGGAAATTTGAAGAGATTCACATTTCGAGAGCTCCAAGCTGCCACAGATAATTTCAATGCAAAGAATATTTTAGGTCAAGGAGGGTTTGGAATTGTGTACAAAGGATGTCAACGAGATGGTACCCTCATAGCTGTGAAACGATTGAAAGAAAACAATGCTGCAGCTGGAGAAATTCAATTTCAAACAGAGGTAGAAATGATAAGCTTGGCGGTGCACAGGAATGTGTTACGATTGGATGGATTTTGCATGACACGTACAGAGAGATTGCTGGTGTATCCTTACATGCCAAATGGAAGTGTGGCCTATCAACTGAGAGGTCTCTTATCCTGTCTCTTCCTGGCATGTATTACCTTTTTGTGTAAGAGGGGGATGGCATATAGCTTTGATGCATGTTAGAATGAAACTGTAAAATAAAGATACTAACTGAGAGGGTTATATTCATGCAGATACTAGTCTAGGAAAACCTGCTCTGGATTGGTATACTCGCAAGCGGATAGCTCTTGGAGCTGCCAGGGGACTATTGTACTTACATGATCAATGTGATCCCAAGATTATTCACCGCGATGTAAAAGCAGCAAACATATTATTGGATGAAGATTTGAAGCTGTTGTGGGAGACTTTGGATTGGCAAAGCTTTTAGACCAGAGAGACTCCCATGTGACTACTGCTGTTCGAGGTACTGTTGGGCACATAGCTCCAGAATACTTATCAACTGGGCAATCCTCAGAGAAAACTGATGTATTTGGCTTTGGCATATTACTGTTGGAACTCATAACTGGACAGAAAGCTTTGGATTTTGGTCACGATTCTAAGCAGAAAGGTGTAATGCTTGATTGGGTGAGTAGCCTAACTATTTTCTCTAATTTATATCAAAGTATTTTGTAGTCTGTTAAATGATTTCGAATATTAGAGATCACTGCTACGCCCTGTAGATCACTGCTGTACAAAGGCATGAATTGCAAAAACTAAACCAGTTGTTTCCTGGAAATTGAATCTTGCTTACAAGATGGACAGGCTAGATGAGACCTTAAGGCGAGCATCAAACATTAATTTTCTATTTAATATGTAGTAGAACATGGTTTCTTGTAGTTTCTGATATATTCACTTGGTTGTTCATGTGATTGCATGAAAGGTTAAAAATTACACCAGGAGAGGAAATTGGATCTGATAGTAGATAAGGATCTTAAAGGTTTCTATGATAAAGTTGAACTTGAGGAAATGGTGCAAGTGGCTTTGATATGCACCCAGTTTCATCCTGGACGTCGTCCCAAGATGTCCGAAGTGGTGAGGATGTTGGAAGGAGATGGACTAGCAGAGAGATGGGAGGCATCGCAGAAAGTGGAAACTCCTAGCTACAGAAGGGCCAACTCTATACCCAGGAAGTATTCTGATTTCATTGAAGACTCATCTTTTGTTGTGCAAGCCGTGGAACTTTCTGGTCCACGGTGATTCCACTATCTACAGGTAGATATTAATTTCCTAGCTACAGAAGGGCTGATTCTATACCCGGAAGTAAACTGATTTCATTGAAGACTCATCTTTTGTTGTGCAAGCAATGGAACTTTCTGGTCCACGATCATTTCACTATCTGTGGGCCAGTATTAATTTCAATTTCTGTTTAAGTCTGCGTGAAGTCCAAAATTTTAGCTAGGAGCTGTGGAACAACTTTTTACATAAAACCTGCAGATATTTCCAAGTGTAATATATGTATTGTCAGGAGTGAAAAGGCGAGTGTATTCTTTTTGTAAAAAATATTGTTGTATATTCAAGATAATCCCTTGTTGAGGATTCCTTTTGATATAATATTTATGTATTTAACCATTTACAGTGTTTCATCATTGTGTTTATTTGTTGCTTTGTTGAACACAATTCAGAACTTTTATCGTCATTTTTGACATTGAATAGTTATCAGTTATTATTCTAGGTTCTATTGAGAGAATTAATAAAACTCTGATAAAAAAATGTTTATGTGAAGCAGAAGCATGCAGAATGGTTGAAAAACTATTGTGAAATTCAGACTGTAAGTTATGAAGGATAGGAATATTATGATGTGGCATAAAACCAAGGATGATTATCTTTGCAAGAGACAATGAAAGGCTAAATAAAAATGGAGAGGCACAAACGTTGTGAAACTTGAACATCACAAAATTGTTTGTATAATGCAAAAGACTACTATGGAGCTTAAACAAGTAACCGTATATTGACCAGAAATAACACTCTGCAACGGATCCGTACCTACTTATGTTTGAAGATTGAACTCAATACTGAATCAAATGAAGGGGCTCAAAGGTAGTGAAATGAAGATGAGAGGATCTTTCTGCAGTGGAGTCTTCCTATGAACTTAGCATGGCAGCCCACAGTAAAGAGGAGTTGATCAGTTTAAACCACTGCATGAATGGATCATCATATGGTAAATGAATCAATGAAACTGAAAGTGAGGTTTGTAAAATAAAAAAATCTGTTTTTGTATTTACGATGAAGGCGTTTGTCCCAGTTAGAATCTGCCTGCCTTTCTGACAATACACAGTACATCTCAATGGTTATAAATTATAATCTGATCCGTACATGGTCGTTGATAAAAACAATCTCCACCTTTGATCAAGCCTGTGTTGGAATGCCTGCCAGGCAATAGTTCTTTTTGGTGTTGTGTTTTCTGAATGGTATTATTCAGGACAGACTGCACAGTCCACCATTAATGCAGGTTCTAATAAATTACAAATGTGTCCACAATACACAATAGACTCACAGAATTAACACTGGATAATTGCAGAACGTGAAGACCCCTTCAATAGGTTGTTAGTTTATAATCTTCTGCAGTACCAGACATGGTATCCATATCCAGCAATGGTTCGAAAAACACCCAGAGAAGCGTCAGGAAAGGGGCACTGCGGAGTGGTGTTGAGGGAGATCTTTTTCCCGATGCAGGAGCTGAGTGCAAACACGGCCCTGGCGAGATCATCCCATGTCAAAGTCGATTCCATCCAGAACTGCATCCCCCAATTGTCTCGGCGTGGATTGCCCACCAAGGAAATTGTTGCATAGATAGTTGGTGAGGTGAGAATAATGGAAATGAACCCAATTGCGTCTTGCTGCACTGGCCTTCCACACCAGACAAGTCGTGAGAATAATGGCAATAAACCCACTCATATTCATCGCCATGGTTGATGTGGGAGAATTAGAGAAAAGGCCACATCACGCTTGATATTACATTTCTTCCACGTGGATTTATGCATGGGAGATGGCGAAAACTATTCTCCCTATAGAATGCACTGTCGTACATAGATGCCATCATAAGACAGACATAGAACACATGCGCCATTCACTGAAATAGCACCATTCACACAAACGTGGCAGTGCTCACCCAGGCAAAGACGTTAGCGGAAATTTGTGGTTCAAAATTGACTTTGCCCAGTTTGAACACCAACTGCATATTTGTGTCAGACGATGGATCCTTTGTCATAGAGAATTAAAACTCTCACTCGTAAACGCATGCTCGCCATCCTTCATTAATTTGGCTGACGGTTTTGGGCAAATGTTGTTCTGGGCATTGTTCTTGATGAACAAAAAGAAAGAGAAACACAGAGAGAGCAGTAGCAACAAAAAATTTCTGAGAGAGAGAGAGAGAAGGGGAGGCAACATCGGAAGGAACTATGCAGCGTGGGAGAAAGTAGGCAGCGACAGGCAGATCATTTCTTCACTAAATGCTCTACCTTGATTGGATTGACATTTTTTTATGTGTTTTTCATTCCAATTTGGTGAACTTTAATAGTTTCTCAGTGAAGAATTCCCAGTGAAATACATATCAGAACCGAAACGGAAAACAACAAACCCACAATCAGAACATTACATATCTTTCTTAACATATCGGAACATTACGGTCGAAACATTACGATTAGAACATTGCATTACATATCGGTTCTTAACACTTACAAAACAAAACAAAAACTTAAAAAATGAAGACAAAGCGAATAACAATTGGAATAAATGCATACGTAAGTAATATTTGTAAAAGTTGAAGCCATCAAGAAAACTCCAAAAATTTGTCTTCTTTGGGTGGGAAATAGCTAGTGATTGAATTGTTTATGCCTTAGAACTGAAATTTGCAAAGAGAAATGAATTAACACACACACACACAAGGATTTTTATCCTAGAAACCTCCAAAGGAGGAAAACCAATCGGGAAGGGCAAACAACTCTTTCTTCCCTTTTTGCTTTATTGGCCAATTCAAAATATAAGAGATACAGAACTTTACAATAAGTGAGAAAGGAAATTGACAATGTCTCACACTTCCTCCCAACTACTTGACTGCTCTATTCTCAAACTCTTTCTTCTACAAACTCAATTCCAACACTTTAGAACTCTTACACTTACTCCCATGAAGTCTCTTGCTTCCGATAATCAAAAACTCTCCTTCCTACATGTATTTATAGCCTTTCTCATGTCCTCATGTGCACTGGAGGATGGGAAAGGTCATGGAGGAGAAGAGACACAAGAACAACCTTTCCAATTTTGGGACTGTTCGTTTTGAATTTTATTTTCTGTCCAAAAGTGATAGGACCGCCACCCAATGAATGTGAGTCATAGGTCACAGACCACCCTTCATACTGGGCGGTTTATAGGACCGCTGCCTAGGTTGGGCGGCGGTTTTGTAGCCGCTCTACACAAAAGTGGTGGTTATATTAACATATAGACAGAACCTTCGTTTCTTCATTTTCCTTCTTTGTTGTTGGTTGATCTGATGAAGTAGAGTCATTTTGGATCCCTATGGATCACACCTCCCTTGCTTAGGAGGCTTTTGGTCCCATAAAAGCTTAGTGGGGGAGTAGATGAGGAAATAATTCCCTCACTTGCTCCTTTGAGTACCACCGGGCCTGCCTTGGTGTCTTCCCTTTCAGTCCAACTTGCCAAGACTCCTGTGGACCTCTTCTAGTCTCTTTGACCTTTTGTTGTAACACTACATCCTCCTCCAATTCACCTCGTGAGTCCAAGACACAATCCTCAATGGAAGGTAGCAATTGTAATCCTTCATCTTCATCTAGCATGGATGGCTCATATAGGTGCAAGTTCTCACAGTTTACTACTGAGTACATCCTCATAAATGGCGACAAAAATCAAGTCGAAAGGCATTTTCTCCAATTTGCTCCAATATGGTGAAGGGTCCATATCGTAGTGGCTTGAGCTTCCGTGCTTGACCTTGTAGTCTCTCCTTGCTCAAGTAAAGCCAAACTCTATCTCCAACATGAAGCTTATGCTCTCTCTATGTGTTGATCGTGTCTAGCCTTGTACTTGGCTTGAGATTTCTCTAACTGTTCTTTGACTTTGAGATGGATTTTCGGATCCTCTCAATGAATTTGTTTTCTCTAGTCACCTTGTGTCTCGTGTCTCCTCCTCATCCTGTTGCCCAACTATATGTCCAGTGGATTTGTAGGTAGATATCCCAAGCATGCTTCAAATGGTGACTTCATAGTGGATGTGTGTACTTGCCCGGTTATAGGAATGTTGAATGTAGGCTAAGGACTCATCCCAAGTCCTTGGGTATTTTATTATACCCTCTGATCAACTGTACCAAAGTCTTGTTCACCACCTCTGTCTATCCATCTGTCTGTGGATGGAAAGTCGTGCTCCTCTGTAACCTGGTATCCATCTTGTCCCACAAAGTAGTCCAAAACTTCCCAAGAACCTAGAATCCTGTCGAAAAATAGACTTTGGCAAGCCAAAATGCACCCATACATTAGCAAAGAAAATATCTTTGCCTCATGTGCTTTTATTGTCTTTTTACATGCCATAAGAATACACATCTTATTGAATCTATCAACAACAACATAGAGATAGTCATGGCCATGTTTAGACATAGGTAATCCTCCTACAAAGTCCATAGAAATGTCCTCCCACGGACGAGTAGGTACTGGCAAAGGCATATACAAACCCTCCTTCCTAGTCTTAGGCTTGTTGGTACAACAAAGTTTACATCCACGTATAAATTTTGATACTTCTTCTTGCATATTGGGCCAATACACGTACCTTTGCAAGTGGGCTAGGGTCTTACCAACACCGAAATGTCCCTGCTACTTTTGAGGTATGTGCTTCCCTCATCAATAGAAGTCTTTCTTCTTTAGGCACACAAAGCTTCCCCCATCGGTAGAGCAGCCCATCCTTGAGATAACAATCTTCAATCCCCATCCTCTCAGCCCCTTGGGACTGCAACTACTGAAATGTCACCCCAAAGTCTTTGTCCTGGGCATATGCCTCTCCATAAGCTTCCTTCGTGAAGGGCTCGATCTGAGAGATAGTGGCCAAGCAGGAGAACTTCTCCTGTGTAGGCGGCCTAGACAACATGTCTACCACCAAGTTTGTACTACCCTTCTTGTATTTGATCACCAGATGAAATTGCTTGAAGGAACCCCATCCATTTGTAGTGCCTTGCATGTTGCAATTTAGATTGTGCTTACAAATACTGGAGAGGTTTGTGGTCAGTGTGCACAATAGTTTCTTTACCCAACAAATAATGCTTCCATTTTTAATTTCTGAACTAGTGCATACATTTCCTTATCATATATTGAATATCCTTTAACTATTGAAGTAAAAGTTTCAGAATGATAGCATACGGGTTTACCTCCCTGAAGAAACAACACTTGCACCCATAACATAATCACTTGGCATCTATCTCTACTTCAAAGGGTTGTTGCAAATTAGGAAGAGCAAGCATTGGTGCATGACTAATCTTGTATTTTAATAACTCAAAGGATTTGTCTTGTTCCTTACCCAATCAAAACCCTTACTCTTTGTGGCCACTTGTGTGTAGAGGTGTTGCAATCGCGGAGAAGCCGAAATGAACTTCCGCATGTACTATATTGCTCCCACAAAACTCCTAGTCTTTGTGGCTCTTGTTGGTGTTGGCCAATTGGTGATGGCTTCCACCTTCTTTGGATCCACTCGTAGCTCTCCTCCTCCAACCACATGCCCAAGATAGACAAGTGATTGTTTGGCAAATTCACATTTCTTCATATTACAAAGTAGTTGTTTCTCCTTGAGAACTTGCAAGACTTGCTTGCAAATGAGTTAGATGTTCCTCCCATGTGGCACTAAAAATCAAGATATCATCCAGATAAACAATGACACATGAATCTATGAAATCCCGCAATACATCATTCATCAATCTCATAAATGTAGTGGGTGCATTACATAAACCAAATGGAAGTACTAACCACTCATACAAACCCTGTTTTGTCTTGAAGGTAGTCTTCCATATATCCTCCTCCTTCATTCTGACTTGGTGATAACTTGACTTGAGATCCAACTTCGTGAAGAATTTGGCATGTTGAAGCTGGTCCAAGAGATCATCTATGGGGGAGTGGATATCTGTTCTTTATGGTGATCTTGTTCAAAGTGCGGTAGTCGATGCACATTCTCCAAGAACCATCCTTCTTCGGCACCATCACAATAGGTGAACCACATGGTGAGGTGCTCGGACGTATCACACCTGGTCTAGTAGTTCTTGGAGTTGTTTCTTTACTTCAGTACTCTCCAACAAGGATTGCCTATACAACCCGATGTTTGGTAGAGGGGACTCTGAAATAGTGAATCTCATGCTCTACTTCCCATTTTTTGGTGGTAACCCACTGGGAGCTGAAAAACTTCTTGAAAAGACTGAATAATACTATCCAAATCCTATTTTCCCTAGTTAGAAATCTCTGAAACTTCTACCCCATCTTGTTTATCCTTTAACAAAAGTAAACAAAATGATTATGATTTTCCTGAATAAGTCATTTTTCTTGGTTAACACTCACCATAGTAACCTATGTCTTACGTACTGGTGGTGTGCTTGGATGTTGTAGTTGATCCCATCCTTGACCCATATGTATCGGTTTTCCCTTCTCATAAATATAACATCCTTGATATACAAGTAAGGACTCCCAAAAACAACATCAAAAGCATCAAGTGGAATAACATCAACTTCCAATACATCAATATACTGGGAATTTATCCCAAACTTGACCTTACATCTTTTTGTTACCTAAATTTCAACACCCTTCTTCACCCAACCCAAAGGATAAGGGTGTGGATGCTCGTAAGTCTCAAGACCAAGCTTCTTTACAATTGCTTCAAAAATCAAATTAGATTGAGAACCGGTATCAACCAAAGCATTTACCTTAGTTCTCTTGATCTGGATTTTGATCTGAATAGTCTACTCATCTCCTCTTCTGGCTTTCCATGTTGGTGGTCGTGCATCCAAGCCTCTCGTCTACATCATTAGAGTCATCTTTGATTTCCACCTCCCCTTTGTCTTTATAGTTGTCATGGACTTCTTTGAGTCCTTGGTTTGGTTCTTCGGATGTAACTCCGGATGCAACTTCCAACATGTAGCGTCAGTATGACCATTGATATCATAGTTCTTGCAAAAATTCTTGGGATCTTTACAAGTATTTAAAGTAGTGGCAACTTGTTTACCTTTCCCTTTCCACTTACCTTTGTTACTTGTTTTCCCATGTTCTTTCTTTTGCTGATTTGTCATTGCTTTTTTCCCTTGGCTCTACTTCTCCTTGCTTCTTTTCATCATCTATATAGTATGCCTACACACATGCCTCATTGAGATCTTTGGGCTTCGTGGAGATGAATTTTTTGAAGGTGAGTGTGAAGTCCTCCCAAGTACTTAGTTAGAATATCCTCATCCTCCAAGTCCATATTCAACAACATGGCTTGCCTCCGAAACTCCATAGTATAGTCCTGCACACTTTGACCACTTGCCTTGTCTAAAATACTTGCCATTTAATCATTTGGTCAATCTTGTGGCCAATAGGATAGAAGTTAGCTCTAAGTAATTCTTTAAATTCTTGCCAAGATTTCACAATAGGACGTTTCTTCTTTTCACAAGTGGCTAGATGGGTTTCCCACCAAACCAGAGCGTGTCCCTCCATTTTGAGACGTGCAAAGGTGATCCTCTGTGCCTCAGTGACATTATGGACGCTAAAGTAGACTTCCAATTGTTTTAACCATTTATCAAGCAATTCTGCATCTACTTGTCCTTTAAAGCTTTTAATTTCAACTTTCGTCTCAACTTTAAAAGGAGCATGATCAGATTTTACCTTCTCTCTTGCATTTGAAGTCTCTTCTTCATGCTCTTCCCCATATTCTTCCTCATGGTGGCTCCTCCCTATGCCAAAATTTTTTGGCTAAGCCTCGAACCACTTGAGTCCATGGAGTCTTGCTTAATAAGTCATCTTCTGTAAATCTGCAAGTTCTTCTTGTCTTCTAAACATCCTATCCATCATGGTCTCCAACATCTCGATTCTACGGACCAAGTTTTCTTCCTCCATTTGTCCCCAATTCTCTGTTTCCACTTCCTTGTAGAAATATCTGGATCACAAGGTAAAGCCTCTTCGCCTTTAGATCTCGTCACTTTGTCATACAAATCCAAGAAAAATACCACAATCTTGGATACTTGTTAGCTCTGATACCAAAATGATATGTAAACTATCTACTTTGGAATTTGTTCACAAAACCACAATTATATTGTTGTTCTACTTTCAAATAGAAAATGACAGTTGAGCTAGTGATTGAATTGTTTATGCCTTAGAACTGAAATTTCAAGAGAAATGAATTAACACACACACACATACACCAAGGATTTTTATCCTGGAAACCTCCAGAGGAGGAAAACCAGTCGGGAAGGGCAAATAACTCTTTCTTCCCTTTTTGCTTTATTGGCCAATTCAAATATGAGAGATACAAACTTTACAATAAGTGAGAAAGGAAATTGACAATGTCTCACACTTCCTCCCAACTACTTGACTACTCTGTTCAAACTCTTTCTTCTACAAACTCAATTCCAGCACTTTAGAACTCTTACACTTACTCCCATGAAGTCTCTTGCTTCCGATAATTAAAAACTCTCCTTCCTACATGTATTTATAGCCTTTCTCATGTCCTCCCATGCACTAGAGGATGGGAAAGGTCATGGAGGAGAAGAGACACAGACAACCTTTCCAATTTTGGGACAGGAAATTTTATTTTATGTCAAAAGTGACAAGTCAATGCAGACTAATGGTCATAGGAGATCTGGGCCAAAATTAGGGCAAAAACCCTAAAAAAAAATTTCCACCATATATTGCGAACCAGAGCAAATTGGTGGGAGATATTTTACCAGAGTTGCGAAACATTTCAAGTAAGGTTCCCTAAAAATTTTAGACTTTTTTATTTATTTTGCAAAAGTTATTACAAATTTAGGGTTTTTCATAAAATTGCTCCCTAGGGTGCAAATTGTGGAATTTTTTCAAATTCGTTACATTTTCGGAAAGAAAAAAAAATTATTTGGGGTTTGTTCTTTAAGTTTTTTTATATTTAATGAATTCTTATCGAAATCCAAAACCCTAAAATTTGACCGTGATCCCTACATCCTACTATTTTGGGGCATCATGGCGGGGCCTTCCACAAGAGGAAAAAAGAATCCCATCACTCCAGGGTAAAACACTAGAAAAGGATGAGATAGTAGTTGAGGAGTTGGAGACAGAAGATATAACTACAGATTCCTTAGGGTTAGGGTTTACTTCGACAGACCATAAAGTAAGCCAACTTGAGTTTAACCTGAGAGACCTCGAATCTAGGGTGGCCAACAAAGAAGATGTGGATAGGATTGGACATAGATTGGAGGATTTCATGCAAAAATTCAATACGCATATGATGGGTAATCATACTTATGTCAATCAAGGTGGATCCTCAGGTCAACATAATAAACACATGAGCCAGAGTGGATCTTCGAGTGTGCACAATCCAAATACGAGCACTCTGCAGCCCGTACTATGTTTCCAAAAGTGGAGATGCGCAAGTTTGATGGAAAGGATCCACTCAATTGGATCAACCAAATGGAGAATTTCTTTGAACTACATCAGATTCCATCAGACAAAAGGTGACCATGGCATCTTTGTATCTCGAACCTGACCAATTCATATGGTATCTATGGTTATGTGCTCAAAGGCAGAAGAGTGGTCTTAATGTTATATAGACAGTCTTCACTGAAGAGTTGCAATTACACTACAGTTCTAGTGTGTCAGATAATTACACTACACTACATTCATCACTTCTAAAACCTTTCTCTGCGGGTGGAAAATATTACTGAAGAGAATCTGAATGACCTATTTCTTGGGGGTCTTGAGGATCACATTGAGCATGAGGTGCGTATGTTTAATCCTCATAAGGTTTCTGATTCGATGATTATGGCAAGAAGGGAAGAGGAGAAAAAATTTCAAGTAGGAGACAACATTTCAATTTTACTAGAGATCGCAATGAACTTGGCCCCAACACTCCCCTGACTAGTTAGATTAACACCTCAACAAATTGAAGAAAAAATAGAAAAAGGGTTATGTTTTAACTATGACAAGAAAATATGGACCAGGACATAAATGTACTGAAAAGAAGTTGTTCTACATTGATGGGCCTAGTGAAGATGAAGAGACTAATGAAGATGTAGAGTCGAGGTCTTGGTTGAGCCAAAGGAGGAGTCGGGATCCTCGGTCCAACAATCTCATGCCATGCAATTTCAGGTATTAGCACCCCCCAAACCCTAAAGGTGGTTGGATTCCTAAAAAATAGAGGGTCACAATGTTGATTGATTCAAGAAGTACTCACAACTTTATCAATCATAAGTTAGCAATCCTAAACTGCTTCATTTATCTAGCTCCTGAATGTCAAGTAATGATTGTTGATGGAGGTACTATTACTTGTTCTGGAAAATGCCATAGCATTAAGCTTTCCATGGGATATTACATACTAAATAGTCCCATGTATGCCATTTCTATGGGAGGAGCAGACATTGTGTTAGGGGTTCAATGGCTTACCACTTTGGGAACCATTGAGATGAACTTCCAAGACTTGTTCATGCGATTTCACTCTGAAGGAAGGGCTTTTGAGCTAAGAGGCTTAGAGCAAAGTCTCCATAAATTGTAAGTTCTCATCGACGCACAAAATGCTAAAAAGGGTGCGAGTGGATTTGTGGCACAACTCTTTTCATTGGAGGCTCATCATTCTAAGGACATTATACCATCAGATATGTAAGCAGTGTTGGATGCACACTCTGTTGTATTTGAAAATATACCAAAGGGCTTACCTCCAAAGAGAGATCATGATCATGCTATTCAGTTATTACCAAGAAGTCAACCGCCTAACATTAGACCTTATAGGTACCCATATGTGCAAAAGAGTGAAATCGAGAAGATTGTACAAGAGATGTTGGAAGCAGGAATCATCCACCATAGTCAGAGTGCTTATTCTTCTCCAGTAGTGATGGTACGGAAGAAAGATGACATGTGGCGCATGTGTCCTAATTATAGGGAACTTAATAAGTACACAATCAAAGATAAGTTTCCTATTCCTGTTATTGATGATTTGCTTGATGAGTTGCATGGTGCTATTTATTTTACAAAGCTTGATCTTCGTTCGGGATACCACCAAATCAGAATCAAGGATGAGGATGTTCATAAAACCACCTTTCGAACACATGAAGGCCATTATGAATTCCTGGTAATGCCTTTTGGACTCACAAATGCACCTTCTACATTTCAAAGTTTGATGAATTCTATTTTTAAGTCATTCTTGCGGAAGTTTGTCTTAGTGTTTTTCGATGATATATTAATTTATAGCAAAACATGGGAGGAACATTTGCATCATGTAAATAATGTTTTGGAAACCTTTGAGCAACATTAACTGGATGCAAATCCCTCTAAGTGTTCTTTTGGACTTAAGGAGGTTGAATATTTGGGTCACATTGTCTCTCATGAAGGGGTTAAAGTGGATCCTAATAAGATCAAAGCCATGATGGAGTGGAAGGTTCCAAAAACCCTAAAGAATCTATGAGGATTTTTGGGGCTTACAGGTTATTACCAAAGATTTGTAAGGCATTATGGAAGCATAGTTGCACCTCTCACAACTTTATTAAATAAGGATTCCTTCCATTGGAGTGAGGATGCAACCAAAGCATTCGAGAAACTAAAGGAGGCCATGTGCACCACTCCAGTCTTGGCTACTCCAGATTTTTCCAAAACATTCATTGTTGAATGTGATGCATCAAGGGTGGGTATGGGGGCAATTCTCATGCAAGAAGGCCGTCCTATTGCCTTTTTGAGTTGTCAATTCAAAGGTAAGAATCTTTCCAAGCCGACTTATGAGAAGGAAATGCTAGCCATACTTCATGCAGTAAAGCAATGGAGACCATATCTCATAGGAAGACACTTTAAAGTGAAGACAGATCATGATAGTCTAAAATACTTCTTGGAGCAGCGTTTATCATCTAAAGAACAACAAAAATGGGTCTCCAAGATGTTGGGATATGATTTTGAGATTATCTATAAGAAAGGGAAGGAGAATGTAGTTGTGGATGCTCTATTGCGGAAAGATGACTCAACTGTAGCCTTGTTATGTGCCATATCCATATTACAAGAAGATTGGATAGATGAGGCAAGGTCTGAATGGAGAAATGACCCAACCACACAAAACCTCATTCATCATCTCTAGAATGATCCAAGCATGTCTGAAAAATTTGTATTGAAAGGGGATGCTTTATGGTATAAAGATAGATTATACCTATGTAAGAACTCCACTCTTAAAAATAGGATTCTATCTAAGCTTCACTCTTCTCCAGTAGGGGGGCACTCTAGATTCTTGAAAACTTATCATCGAGTCAAACAAGATTTCTTAAGGAAGGGCTCAAAGGGGATGTCCAAAAATTTGTGGCAAAATGCATGGTTTGTCAGCAAAATAAGGGTGAAACAGTTTGATCCCCAGGTCTTCTACAACCTCTATCTATTCTTAGCCAATGGTGGGAAGAGGTTTCCATGGACTTTATCACATGATTGCCTAAATTTGAAGGAAAAAATGTCATCATGGTTGTGGTGAATAGACTCACCAAATATGCTCATTTTTGTGCCTTGGCACACCCATTTGCTGCAAGCACGGTAGCAACAACCTTCATGGGACACCGAAGATTATAGTAAGTGATCGAGACCCTATATTTACTAGTAATTTTTGGATTGATTTATTCTCATGTTTGGGTACTCAGTTAGCTTGTAGCTCTTCTTATCATCCCCAATCTGATAGGCAAACAAAAGTTGTAAATAAGTGTTTGGAGGGATATCTTTGTTGCTTTACGTCAGATAAACAAGCAAGATGGGTCCAATGGTTGCCACTTGCAGAATGGTGGTATAACACTTCCTTCCATACTTCATCTAAAATGTCTCCTTTTTTGGCACTCTATGGGTACCATCCATCACATCATCATTGAGAGGAAAAATGCGGGTTAGAGTAGTAGAAGAACACATTCAGTATCAACAAGAGGTCCTCTCTAGTCTCAAGGAGAACTTGGTCATGGCACAAAACCGCATGAAGCAACATGCTGATCAACATCGTACAAAAAGGCATTTTGAATTCGGTGATTGGGTTTTTGTGTGGTTACAACCATATAAGTAAATGTCTTTGAAACAACAAAAAAAGGATAACAAACTTTCACCAAAGTATTATGGCCCCTATCAAGTATTGCAGAAGATTGGTATTGTAGCATACAAATTAGAACTTCCACAATCCACCAGAATACATCCAGTCTTTCATGTTTCTTGCCTGAAGAAAGTAATTGGACAAAGAGTATCAACCCAAACAATGTTACCTAAGCTCGATGAGGAGGGGAGGGTCATCTTGGAACTTGAATGCATCCTTCAAACACACACTAAAAGATTGAGGACACGGGTTATTATTGAGTACCTGATCAAGTGGAAGAATATGGACAATGAAGATGCAACATGGGAAGATATGACATTCTGCGCAAAGAACCCCTAAAGCTTCTCAACATTGGGGACAATGTTTCTTTGAAGGGGAAGGGCATGCTACGCCCTTAACCTATTGCTTGTATTAGGATATGAGTAGCCAACTTGTGGCTTACCATATCATTTTATTATATCATTTATACTTTCTCATGCTTAGTAGGTCGGCCTTGGTGATGGCCATAACATATGAATAGTATATATAGGGGATTATGGGTAGTAATTCATCATCATTCGAGCATTTGAGTATTCTTTGTATGGTTTGGAGGTTGCCCCCTCGAAGTGGCAAAGCTATTCTAATTGCATATTGAGATCATTATTACGGAATATTATATTGAGATCATTATTCGGAATATTATGTTATTTGGTGTTATATTTCGCTCATGATCTCAATTATACAAGTAATTTCATTACATATAGACAGAACCTTTGTTTCTTCATTTTCCTTCTTTGTTGTTGGTTGATCTGATGAAGTAGAGTCATTTTGGATCCCTATGGATCGAGAAAATGATAAACAAACAACTAAATTTACACCATGTTTTTCTACGGGTTGAAAAACATTGTGTTCTTCAACATGTTGAAACACAAAAAAGCATTATCAATGTTCCACTAAGAAAATGATAAACAAACAACTAAATTTACACCATGTATGTGAATTGAATCATGACTCATGTGAATGATTTTTTGGATGTAAATGATATTTTTATTTTAGAATGTAAGAAAGGTGTTTGTAGACATAAAATCATGCACTTTGGGTAATTATCTAGTCCTGATTACATACTACTATTCATATGATTCCTAAGTGAGAAAAGTAGTAATTAACCCATGTCTTTAGCCACATTTCTTTGCTTTCTGTCACTTCTTTTGGTCTTAAACGTTTTACTTATTCAGTCTGTCTTTTTATACCTTGGCATTTATCATCCTGGACACCAGCCCCCAGCCAGGACTCCAGCGCCAGGTGCCCTCCTCCCTTCTAGGTGCCCCTAACCTCAGTATACTTTGTGCACATCTTTTGGGTTGTTTCTAATCGTTTGAGCATCTTATCTTTTTTTTAGTCACCTTTTCGGGATTGATTATGAAATTCAAGCAAGGGAATCATATAAATATAAAGTTATGTGATCATAATAAGGGACCAAGCACTAAGCATTAGCTATCACCACTTAAGGTTGCATCCATCAAACATCTAAGAGCTTCATTGCATCCATCTAGCACCATCCAAGGGACACAAGGGTTGGTTATTCTGCATACACTTCATAGGAGGGAAGTTCATTTTATTCCATGCACACATCTATTACATTTATTTACATCTAGCTTACTTGCTCGTTATCAAGTGTGACATGTACAAGAGCCACCTAGGGCACGATTCCGCACACACACATAGAACTACATTGGGTCTGAGATGTAGTGTATCACTCATTCGTAAGTTCACTATTGTGACAGCTGAGGAAAATCGACCCCTCATTCTGCATCTTTCTTTTTTAGGATTTGATGTCTATTTGAGGGTTTTGCGACCTCATAGTTACGAAAGGCGAATAGTAGTGAACAACTAATGACCACCACTCGAGGAGGTGTTCAGAGCTTTTACTGCAGACCTAAGCACCCAAAAATAGGCCTAAGGTGCTCGCAGTGCCTCTATCCCTCACCAGTGCCCCAGTCCAACTTGTTCTTCCATATCTACATTTTTCTAAGCTTCGATGCGATGGTCAATGCTTCGTATTTTCCAGCTTCCAACTCTGTGCATCTCTGGGATCACGGGAATAAACTAAGGCTTTAACCCTCCCTTTGCACTTAGGGTTTCATATATTTTGGCTTATTTTCTTGGGTTAATTTCTATACTTAATTGTTGCATTTATTTACTGCTACAATAGCAATTAGATTAGGGCTTATATTTCCATATTTAGCTTAATCATTTTGGTGAACCCGATCTTCGAATCCACCTTCCATTTAGAGCTCTTATCCTCTTATCACTATGGCTCAATCTTACTGACGAATTTATTAAAGACCATCTTAAATCCCTTAATGATCATATCGATAAACATCCCAAAGATTTAGACTTGATTTTATATGTTGCTCGTGAGGAGGCCACCAATCTTGTGGAGCTTACTACTTCTACTGCCATCCCCACTTCCATTGTCACTCAACCGCATGTTGCCACTCTTTCGCCTACTTCTCTTGTTCTTGTTTCAGTTCCTACTCCCACCAATCACTTCACGCCACTTTTGTTTCTCATACACAACAAGTTTCTTCTATTAGCACTCAATATTTAGCCTCTTTATCAAGACCTCTAAGCAAAAATCCGTCAATTCTACGCAATAGGCTACTTCTCATGTGTCTCCATCTTTGGATTCCACTCTCTTACTGTTACACACTCCATTCACACCCACCATATCCGCTTACTCACTTCCACCTAATTTTTTCACCCCTAAGTTTCCCATTTTCAATGGCCATGGTGACCCACAAGAACATCTCTGAGCATTCCATGTGACTGTCTAGATTTTGCGGATGATCACATTCTTTTAGCTAAGCTCTTTCCTCGCATAGTCTCCATGATTATGCGATGTGTTGGTTCTATGACCTACATGTCCACTCGGTAACATCTTTCATGCATCTAGCCAATGATTTTCTTACTCATTTTTATATCAACATCGGCTCTAAGATCTCATATGCATAACTTGCACAACTTAAACAAGGGTCTAATGAACATCTAGCGACTATGTCTTATGATACAAAAACAACCTAGCTAAGATGTCTAATGTGTTTGTAGACTTTGAACTTCAAGAATTATTCATTCAAAGTCTATTACCACATCTTCAGGAGAGTGTTCTATTTGAGACATCTCCATCATTTGATCAATTGTGTCACACTCTCAAGCTACGCGAAAACTAACTCTTATCTATAGGAAAGCTTAAGTATCGGAGCAAGCTTCATCCTCTACATGCTTTCAAAGTAAAACAACTTTTAAACCAACCACGAAACCTGTTGAAGTTAAAGTCATTGTCTACAATGTTTCTAACACCAAATAAATTCAATGGTAACTACCTAAACATACATATATGAAATTGACTATTGCTTTGCATCTTATATTACAACAACTTCTTGAGAGAAATCTTATTATGCTTCCTCCTCTCGCTCAATTTGGACCCATCTCATCCAAAAGGTCGAAATTACAATGAGAACTTTCAATGCGATTATCATCAATGTGTCGTACATTCTACAAATAGGTGTTTTAAACTTCGCAATATCATCCAAGATCTTATCGATGATAAAAACTCGAGCTTCCAAGCCTATGGCTTCTGCACCAATCAATGAAAATAATAAGCTCAAAATATTCAAAAATCCTCTCCCAAACATACGACAAGCGCAGTTGATTCCTCGGCTAATCACACATATCGCGCAATGCCTCCTCCTGCATTAGGGGATCTTGATTTCCTAGTTGCTCATTTGACATTTCTCCACCAATCATTTCTTTTTCTGATCATGATTATCATGTTACATTCTCTTCTGATCACTTGCACATTAATGCTTCTATTGGATCCACCCCTATCAATAATACCAAAATTGATCCATCATGGCGTATCAACGCGTGTTCTATTCCACTTCTTATTGCTATTGGCTATCCACTCTCACAAATTTCATATCCAATGGATAACTCATATGGGGTCGTCAAGCTTCAAGTTACTGTTGGTCCTCTCACCATGTTTGTGCCCTTCCTTGTAGCACAAACAATCAAAGGGTGTGACATGCTCTTAGGTCTCAATTGGATTCACAGGTCTCAATCTATTATCTCCATGAATCATTTGCATTTGAAGTTCATTCACCTCATCTCTCTATTAGTGGTGTGCCTCCATCCACTCCATGGTCGCCACCTCCTCTTAAGGTTATCATTGCATCACCTAGTCCATCTAGTTCCTCGCGACCTATCAAACCTAAAGCACAATCCGCTCCTAGCTTGCATGTTCACACACGACATGTGTTGTCTCATCGCTCTATTAGTCCAAGTACATCAGTCTAGGTCCATCACTAGGACAACTCCTATATCTAGGCATACTTTACCACCTTGTTTCACTCCACATAGTCATACATCGCCTTTGCTCTCTACTTCACATAGGTCTCCATCACCTCCAAATTTTGTTACACAAAGGTGCCCACCATATGCTCATAGGTTGCATACATATAGGCTTCTTTCATCTTTGCACAATGTGTTGTATCATACACCACCGACCACTCTTGAGCATGTTCACACACCTTCATCTCTGAAAGCATCGAGTTAAGGTACTTCATCTTTCACTTTATCGGATAGTGCACTCACCATCACGTGTTTGGGGAGCATCACGTTTATTATATCCCCTCCTCTAACATCAACATGTATCTTATAATCTCGTCACATCACACCTAGATATTTACACACAACATACACGCTCATATCATCATTTCCCGATGATGCACTCTTGTGTTGCGGTTCACACTTGACTATTAAGGGAATCCTATATACATGAACCTCACACACTACACATCATACATTCAACTTTACACACTACATTGTGCATCATACACTTAGGACATCTTCTCTCGCGATGTCTTCTACACACTTTGCAACTTATTCACTCTATGCATTCACACTACATATCTCTTACATCTACTTCTACATGTTGTGGTCATTACCCTATGACGGTCTAGTTCCACGGTCCATACTTGAATGTTGAAGGTATACATCTCAAATGGGCCTCATCCCACTCACGTCAATCTAATCAATCACACACTCTACACTTTGCGCTTTTCATTTCTTTGACGATCACATCTTTGCGTGAATACATTTCAACCATTTCCTGATGATGCACTCTTGTTTACAGTTCATTCATGACTATTGAGGGGCATAGATAAATGAACCTCATTGCACATACATTTCTCCTATCATTCACAATGCATTCCATTATGTTTCATCCACATCATATTACATATCTTGGTTTCATTTACTCTTGCTTATTTCTTCTTACATGTTCACTTTATTACACATGCTAGATATATATCTTGTATGTCATTATCTTTATCATACATACATGCATGTTCACTTGCCTTTCTAGTTGTGATAAGAGATTCTACATATCTATTACATGCAGCATGGATGTTTGGCGCGATACTAGTACCACTCCCACAACGGCTCTGGGGCATCAAATTTCGTAAATTATAAGTGTTATTGTTTCATAACACATTACTTTATCATATTATACACATTTTGAAATAATTTTTATATTTTTAACATGCTAATGGGTGCTTCATGTGCAACATTTGTTATTCGGGACTACATGCTTCCATGCTTTTCTATTACATTGCTTGCTCTTTGTATGCTATTGTTTGCGGGATTTTCCATTTGTCTTGTGTGCACACTTGTTTGTTTTCGGCCTCATCGGCCTTGATTGTCTTACAACATCATGAGTGGTGTCCCATGTTTGCAACCTACTTTTTTTGGTCTACATTGTCTTCTTGCGTGTTTACATTGTCTTTTTGCATCTTAGAGTGCATATTGTCTACGTAGTATGCATTTGTCTTATACATGCATGTTTTTCTTTGCTTGTACTAACACTTGTCTCCCAACCACTTTGTTTGTGTGTGCCTTGGTTTCTATGAAGCACATTCCCTTCCCTCTGTAGGGCACAATTTCAACACAACGATCGGTCCTCTTTTGGGTCACATAATCCTTTAAGACATCGCATGCACCCAAAAGGATGGAGGCATCATTTTGGTGAATCAATCACCCTATACAACATGTCTACAATCATTACACATCACAACACAATATCGATACAACACAATTTTCAAGGCTCAAAATCGACTTGGGTCCTTATCATAGCAATGCCCTTCTTGGACACCTATAACCAGGGGGCAATTACACATCGATTAGCGGCTCAACACATAGTCTCTGAACTCCACACAATGGTTTTTATAGGGCGAAAATTCCTTAGCACTTGTGTTTGTACACACCATCTGTAGTGGTGTTCCACATTGCAAGAAGCGGTTAAAGGTTGGAGGATAACACCGAGACCTTTCTCCTACACTTCTATCATATAATTGGCATGAGATCGCCCCAAAAACTCACGGTTTAGGTGCAAACTGGGGTGAGATCGCCCAAAAGAAATCGATTTTCTACAACATCTTCAATATCCTTTCTACACTCTTTCCTCATCATAAATCAGGTGCACATGTTCCTTTTTCATTTTCATGTTTTCATTACAATTTTTTTACACATTTCGATCATATACATGCATATTTGACTACTTGTTTGTTCTTCTCTTTTACAGGTCCGTCTATATGGGAAGCGGTAGTCAACATCATTCAATAACAATCGACATCAACAACATGCACATCGCAACATCTACACATGTGTTTCTGCCCTAGGTTCATTTTCATCATCACTTTTTGCACTTTCTCCTCCTTAGCATCCACGCTTCACATTTTATATCACTCCATGCTTTGTCTTGTCCTCTGGCATGCTCCTCTACATCGATCTACAAGATTATCAGGTATGTATCTTTATCTACTTTATGTTACCGAACTTTCCGCTCACCAACATAAAGTGGGGGCAAATGTAGACACAAAATCACACACTTTGGGTAATTATCTAGTCCTAATTACATACTACTATTCATATGATTCCTAAGTAATAAAAGTACTAACTAACCCATGTCTTTGGCCACCTTTCTTTGCTTTTTGTCATTTCTCTTGGTCTTACACCTTACTTTCACTCAATCTGTCTTTTATACCTAAGCATTTATCATCCTACACACACCAACGCCAAATGCCCTCTTCCCCTCTAGGTGCCCCCCTAACTCGGTATACTTTGTTCACAACTTTTGGGTCCTTTCTATTTGTTTGTGCATTTTTTTCTTTTTAGTAGTTGGCCTTTTCAGGGTTAATTATGAAATTTAAGCAAGGGAATCATATAAATATAAAGTTATGTGATCATAATAAGGGACCAAGCACTAAACATTAGTTATCACCACCTAAGGTTGCATCCATCAAACATCTAAGAGCTTCATTGCATCCATCTAGCACCATCCAAGGGACACAAGGGCTGGTTATTCTACATACACTTCATAGGAGGGAAGTTCATTCTATTCCATGCACACATTTATTACATTTCTTTACATCTAGCTTACTTGCTCACTATCAAGTGCAACACACACAAGAGCCACCTAGGGCATGATTCCACACACACACATAAGACTACATTGGATCTGAGATGTAGTGCAATGCTCAATTTTAAGTTCACCATTGTGATAGTTGAGGACAGTTTAACCCCTCATTCTGCATCTTTCTTTTTAGGATTTGAGGGTTTTGCAGGTCAATACTTCATTGCAAGTTTCTAGTTCTTATTACGATCAATGTGCGACCTCATAGTGACCAAAGGTGAATGACAACGAACAATTAACGACCACACAAAGGAGGTGGTTTGATATTTTCTATAGACCTAGGTGCCCAGAAACAAGCCTAGGGCACCCGCAAGCACCCCTATCCCTCTCCAGTGCCTCGGTCCATTTTTTCTTCCATATCTACATTTTTCTAAGCTTCGATGTGACGAGTCGGTATTTCATATTTTTAGTTCTCCGCTTTGTACACCTTTGGGATCACTGCAAATCAGCTAAGGCTTCTTACCCTCTCTTTTCACTTAGGGTTTCATATATTTTGGCTTAGTTTGCTTGGGTTAATTTATGTACTTCATTACTACATTTATTTATTGTTATATTAACAATTAGATTGTGTTTATATTTCCATATTTAGCTTAATCGGTCTTTAGGAGTTTACGAACATGAGATATTAAGGGCTATGTATGTGTGACTCATCAAGAGTGGATTCTATCTTCAATAGGAGATAAAAGTGTAGAAATTTTATGCTTATCTGTCATGATAAGCACCAATTGATCCTGCTCATAAGTACCAATTAATCCCCACTCATAGATGACACAAAGAGTATTTTGTTTTTCATTTGATGGAACCACATTCATGACCCACGTGGGATAATTATCCAGGCGGCAGTGCAAAGCCTCATGCAAACCATCATTCATGTTCATGATGTTTCATGAATATTCCTTGGGCGGACTTAATCCTTTTTTTAGTTTAACACTCTGTCATTCCACAATTTAGTAGCTTCATTGAACTTTTATGTATTTCCAGAGAGATTTCCACTACATATTCTTGGAGTAATATATGTTAGACATTTTAGCCACTTGTCTAAGGCCCCTTTGCAACAATTTTGGCAGCGTTGACATTTGGAGGTGGTGTTATACAGGTTTCCATCTTTGTATACCTTTTATTAACACAAAATTGTCAACTAGTGCACTTAATGCCTAAGATAACATATCAAGCGAAGCTAACCAACAAAGAGGATCTTATAAATTGACATATCATTCCATATTTACTTTTCATAAATATAATTAAAAAATGAATAGCTTCACATAAGAACTTTTTAAATACACATCGCATGATTCAATATCTTGAAAAACACACCATGGTTTTCAACTTGTTGTAAACACAATGTGTTTTCCAATATGTTGAAAAACAGTGTTTTGTCCAACATGTTGAAATACAATGTGTTTTTTCAACTTGTTGAAAAACACAATGATTTTGAAAAACACACTGTTGAAAAACACAGTTTGTTTTCCAACATTTGGAAAATCAATTATTGGAACCCTGACCTATCTTGGTATGTTGTTATTTTGTTATTTTCAAGACGATGAAAAACACATTGTGTTTTTCAACACATTGAAAACAATAGTCAAATAAAAAATAGTCGTCTATAAATTCAACGTTATTGCTCCTTTTGACATGCAACCACTTGCATTAGATCAAAAATAGTCTTATCCAACCTCTATCAAAATTTCAAGTCATTCGACCCAATATTTTATGAGTTATGGCCTTTTTAGTGACCAACCCTAAATTCAAATTTATACAAAAATAGGGAGGTCAAGAGCTTCAAACTTATGGTTCATAGAGCTCGTTGACTCTTTTTATAAACCAACTACTAGAATATGTTGTACACTAAATCCTTCACCTTTTTTAATAGCTAGCTCATTCTTGTTCTTGTTATTTATACTCGTTCTTGTTTGTATCTTGCTTTTACATCATGTTACTAATGCTTGGATGGGAAAGAAGAGAAAATGGGAAAGCATGTACAATCTTCATATCCAAGAGATAGGAGAGGAAAAAATTCAATTCTCAAGTGAAGAATTGGAATGGATCCCAATTAGGGATGAGCCTAACATCAACCTTTGTACAACCATCCCACTTGAAGATTCAAGGCCTTTGTATAGGAAGAAGGTTCCATTAAAAGTGTTGAGACTACTTTCATCCACAAAAAACACAATATCTTTGATAGAGTTGATTACAACGAGCATACAACGAAGACATATTCTTGGTTTGTACCTTGTGCAACATTATTTTTTAAAACATTTTTATGTCACATTTGATGTCAACTTAAATGGAATATGTTAATGTTTTTAATTATAGCTATTGGTGTGCATATGGTCCCAAGGACAATAGGAATAAGTCACCAATAGGTAAAAGAGTGAGGAGGCATCAATGAAAAGGGGTTTTCAATGTCACTTCATCGTGAAGGTGATGTATGGGAGACCATCGGTGGTGATTATAATATACAATGATTTGTTTCATTGTGATGCGATGGTGAGTGTTTTCATGGTGTAAATGACACTACCAATGAGCCTCGTGTTTCTATTGCCCCATACTTATCAAGTGAATGCAAAAGTTACATTAAGAGTTTTTTTGATGGGTGTTCTAGTGGACACCGTATATGAGAAACATATAGAGGATCCCTTCTTGGCGGGCATGTTGAACAAGAGGGACCAATTCCTAACAAGAAAGGATGTGCTCAATGCATGGAAAAGAGTGCACTCCAAGCGGTCTCAAAAGCACGTCGATGATGCCATGAGCATGAACTTGTGGCATGTGGAGGAGAGGGACCTATTTTTCTTCTATCAATGACCTAATGGAAACATCATTCCATTCATTATGGGGATGTAAACACCATGGATGTGCGAGAGAATGGTACAACATTCGCACAATTCCATAATCTCCATGGATTCAACATTCACCACAAATAAATATGGCGTAAGTAATCCAAATGAAGTTTGAAAAGACACATTCTTTCTATAGCATTAATACTCTTCCCTTTCCTTTATCTTGCACTCAATGCTAACCTTTGATGTCATTTATCTTTTAGTACCAATTATACACCTTTCTCATTTTTATGAGTAAGAGATTGGGGTGCACGCGTGCATGGGTCGTTTCATCAAAGAATAAGATTGAATACATCTCATGGGTGTTTGGCGGAGGTTCGAAACAAGGAAAACAATTTCAAGATGATTGGAAGATGATGCTTTCATTACGGATGATGCGGCGACTAAAATCCAAGCATTAGGAAAGTTAATTTTCTATAACATATTTCAATCATGTGAAGCACATAACTTTCCAAATTGAAGTTCTAATTCCATTTCTTCTTTTTTACAAGAGTATTTTTGGATTCGTGTACTTATGTCTATGGCATGTGCACAAGGTATGGTTGAAAAATGTATACAAGTAAGGAGATCAAGTAGAATATTTTTGAGAGATTGAGTACCATCATGTATGTTATGGGGACACACGAAGATTACACCTTCCAAATAATTCAAGACTTCATTAAAGAATTCAAAGAGCAAACCCAGTTCATTGAGTACTTCAAGAAGACTTGGTGCGATAGCGATGGACATGTCGGTGAGTAAGAGACTTGTGTGTTTTTAAAATTTTCAGCATAAAAGATTACACTGGGTTTTTATTGTCACTAATTTTGCATTTGTTTGACTTGATAGCCATGTGGGAAAATAATTTTAGAAATTTCACTCACACAAATTAGGAAACAAATGCATCTATTCAAGCTTACCACTATTATCTAAAGACCAAATACTTGTGTGATCAAGAGAAAAAATGTACTCATCGGATGGACCATTTGTTTTACACACGTGTATAGGGTGAAACTGTTTTATCGACACAAGAGGAAGTTGCAACAATCTGGTTTCTTGACCAAATACAAAAAAGAAAAACAATTGTTGAATGTGCTTGAGAGGGATAAAAGTATTCGAATATAGATTGCATTATGCTTCATCCCGATGGACATGTATTGAGTGTGGGGAGTCAAACAACCAACATGACTTGGTATATGGTCAAGAAATTTGGTGACTTCCACGTATATAAATGTGCCTGAGCTATGAGAGGAAACACATGAGTGCATGTGTTGAAGGCATTGGATTTTCGTAGGTGATATTGGTCGGTGTCATATTTTCAAACATATCCTATTTACAGTTTGCTTCTTGTGCCTATATATATATATATATATATATATATATATATATATATATCATCTTTGCCAAGTAGCTCTTTGAATTTCTAAGCATAATTCATAAGGAAATAAGCATTTGTAAAGGAGTCTAAATATGTTGAAATGGTCATAAGGTATTATTGTGTTGTAATTGTAATTTCAACTCCATGTAACTATGAATCACCTCATAGAACTTGCTTTCTTATCAAGCCAATGTAAAAGGAGAAGAAGATAAGCCTATCTTCTTAACAAAACCAATATTTGAGGTAAGATTTGAGAGAGAGAAATAAGGGACATTGTTGGAATCAGTTTGGGAGTGAATAATCCTTTAAATAAGTCTACAATAAGTTATAAAATATGTAAGAAGGATGAAATCATGTAGAGATAACATGAGAGAGGCATGTAATCAGGATAAAAGAGCCAAGAAGGCTCTAAAGTTTGTATGAAATCGGTATGATCTTCTAAATGCTGATATGATTTGGTTCTTGTATATATGTTCTTTTCATCATGAATTAAGAAATTGATAGGTGATAGTCTTGAGTTTGATGTTGAAAGATATTTGTTTCTTCTTCTGATAGATCTAGGAATGAAAATCATCAAGGCTAATTTTTCTAGTATTTGTGCATCCTTAAGAAACTTTTCTCAATTAGATGGTAAACAAGGAAATTAGTGAGTTAATTGTAATATAATTTTATGGAACTCCTTTGATGTGGTTGATGTGTGCCAAAAGGATCAAATATAGAATAAGTGATGACAATTCAAATTTCTTATGCAATTGAATTAGAATTTACATGTTTCATGTCAATTTCCATGTATTCTTGGACAAAGCCTATTGCACAAACCTAGGTAAGTATTTGCAAGCGTAAATTATTGAATGAAAAATTTATTTTAGGGTGCCTCGAGCTAATTCAATTGATTTGAGGCCTTTAAAAGTTCATAAGGGAAAGACAAAGTAAAATCCCTCCTATCGGGTCCTTCGGAAACCTAACCTACGGTTTTTATCAAAATCATTATATATTTTCCTCGAAGAGAATTAGAATATCAAAAATTGGTATAAACAATCTTGAGAGGTCCTAATTAAGATTGAAAAGGTTTCACAACATTTCGAGTCTATTGGAGAGATATTTCTCTAACAGTTTTAGGAGGAACAATTGAAAATACGCCAAAGCCTTATTGATCAAAATGTAAAAGCGAATAACGTAAAAACCGTAGAGAGTTGAGTGTTGAAACTTTGTCATATTTTTTATAACATAGAAGTTTCACCTCTAATTTATCATGCATGAACATCATAACTTCACGGGTAATATAGGATTTTCTCCAAGTGTGGGACCTTACAATCTAAGACAAACCTCCAAAGAAGGTTGGTTCCTCTACCTATTTCCTAATGCTAACTCTAAAACTACCTCTAAGCTAAGCCTATTCTAACACATCCAAGTAACTAGGGGTTAAAGAGGGAAACATGAACAAACTAAGCTAAAAAAGAGGCGATAGCACTAAGAAAAGGGGGATAGACACTCTCTATGAGGGAAAAATGAGGAAAATGCAAAAGAGGTCGGACAAGTGTGACACGAGACCAAAACTACATGAAATCCTTTCATTTCTTACATGTAAAACACAAAAAAATGGAAACCTGCAAATGGGAAACACATACACAACATACATGTTGTAAATGGAGAGGTAAGAATTGCAATAAAAAAATATAGGGCGAGAAAGAGAGCCACAAACACATATTTTATTACTTAAGGGGCACACACAGACCATTATTACAATGGTATAAGGCACAAAACACATATGTAAAGACCAAATGAAGACATGTAACTCACAAACACTCCTACAACCATTTTGGCATGGTGCTTTTACATTCGAGGTGTCCAACTTTACAAATGAATCATTTTTACCAATATATAGAACATAGGAGAGAAAGAAGGGGAAAAGAGAGGGAAATTCACCACTTTTCATCCAACAACCAAAAACATTCAATAAATTCCTGCAAATGGACATATGCACCATGAAAAATCCATCCCCCCACATTATCTTACTGCAAGAGGAGCATGGGCACCATGACCATTAAATTTTGGTGGTTGAACTACAGAACTGCATTTTCCCTTCTAATCCTGTGTTTTCCTTTTTCACCCTCAAAACAACATCATTTTCTACATTTATTGACACCAAAATGAGGTTCTCAACGAGATGGTTCCAACACCACTAATTTCGTGTAATTTAGAGCTCTGAGGCAGAAGTTATGGACAAAAGAAACCTCCAGTTGGCTAGGTGGGTTTCCGGAGAACTTGAGGAAGGGTGGAATGTTCCTTGACTACCATAAAAACCACTTTAATGTTTTAGCCTTTGGGGTCATATATATTAGGCATGCGGGGAAGTATTGGAATGGGGGAACTATTATTTTAGTGCCCATCGAGTTGAGTTTTCTGATTGAACTATCATGTGAGGGGGTGTAGGTTATTGGAGCAATGAGGGCATGGGAGAACTGTTCCAACATTTTCCCTTAGGACCGATATATCCACCACTTTGCCCCTTGTTTACCCTACTTTACTCGGCATTATTCTTGTTGTGCGGAACCTTAAGAACCCGACAACGTTCCACTTGGGTTGTTGGCGCCCATCTTCACTGCCCGCTTCACCCCTTATACCCTATTGGTTGATTCATAGGTTCAATAAACCTATAGAACATAAGAATTGTTATCAATGTGCCCTGTGAACCCAACTTCCCCAATTTCACATTGTCTTACCCCTCTTTGGTCAACATTTGTGGTTATGTGGAGAACCTAATGAACTTGAGAACATTTCCCCAAGTACCTTTGAGACCTTCTATGAACAATTTCTAGTGTTTTGCGGTCCTAGCAACAAATCAAGGAACTCGAGAGAACATAGGAAAATTTCCACTTGTTCTTATAAATCTTGAATTTTCGACCAAAGGGTGATTTGGACCAATTTTTCCTCCCAAAACCAATTTTTGGTCATGTTTCACCCAATTTCTTACAAATTTGGATAAGTGTTGGGATTGAAGGGCTTACCAAGAAGGAGAGTAATGCCATAAGATGATTATTTTCCCATTTCAATGAGATTCACCCCAAAACTGTGAGATTTTTCCCAATTTTGCCAAGTCCTACCTTGTTTTGACTAAATTGCACTACCTAAGTCCAAAAATAGGTCTGTGAGTTGTCAAATAAACTAGGGGTATTTTGGACTACAAGATCCTTAATCTCGATAAAGGATACTAGAAGATTTTAGTAGTGAATAATGAAACCAAGTTGTAAGAAAAATAGGCCTAACTTTGCACAAAACCATGCCTAATAGACAAAGTTATAACATGGTACTAGAGAGATAAAGAAAGATCTTAATTAAATTATTTCTAATTGGATTCCCTCTAGAAGGATCATGACAATCTAACTATAAAAAGGTAAACAAGACTATGGTATGTTGTTATGATACAAGTGTTTGATTTTCCTAGCCTAAGCAAAGTGTAGCTTGAACCCTCATTGTCAAATGCCTTAATAATGATGACTTGTTGTTTTTTAGTGAAATTACATTTATAAGGAGCGATGGCTAGTGTATAATAGTATGAGGTTTTAAACCTAGAGAGTGAAATGTTTTGGAAATTATATGGCCTTGAAGAGATGAAAATGTAGGATAATCAAATAATATTTCATGTTTTCTTGACCAAAACAAGATAGTATGCATGTGTGAATGACTATTGTTGCAAGTTTATAAATCACATTAGATTTCTTATCATTTTTCAATGAGAATTGTGTAGGTTTGAGTACATGAAGGAGATATATTTAAGAATGTATAAAATGTTGAATGTTGATATCAAGCCTAAAGATGTGATGGTGTTATTCAACTAAAGGAGAATGAGTTAAACACATAGTCCAAAACCACAAAGAAGGATAAATTTTGGATTCCCTTCTAATTTGTTGTTGTTTGCCATTTGATGAGTGCATAGTGAAGTTAAGGAGGTATTAAAGGTTTCCATTGGTTGGAGACATCAACCAAAGGTCTTAAAGACCAAAATTCATTGATTGAATTAACTTTTTCAGTTTTGTGATGGATGATGAGACAATTGATTTATTTGTAAATTTTGTATGAATATCCTCAAGACGATGTCTTGTAACAGATTATCTCTTGATGTCTTGTAAAAGATATTTGAAAAATAACATGGAAGAACAAGTTTGAAGGTATGCTATATATGTATAAAGGAGCAAGGTGTCATCACTTATTCACCAAAATACCTGGAACGTCTTATCCTATAAGCTTTCTATAATACAATATAGGTTTTCACTTCACACAGTTAGATTTACCTCCAAACTTGCAAGATCACCTCATAGATTCAAATAAATCATATTCTTACACATTGAAATATATCACAAACGTGTAATATATTTTCTCTCAACCTCTTAACTTAACATTATTAAGCACTTTTCTAACTAACCTCTCATTATTATTAATCAATTTTCTAGCAATGTAGTTATGATGCACTTACATCACCATGAATATTTAATTGTGTTACATTCATGCGCAGGTGCCAACATGTATGTGCGAGACAAACACTTTAAATGAGGATATGTTCCATGATGGCCCCACCTCACCACATCAAAAGCCATTGGAATTGGATGGTAAGAGAAGTTTTTGATGTCCTAGAGGATGGTTGAACAACATAGTGTGTTTTTCAACCTGTATTGTTGATGGTGTTTTGATTTTTGGTGTTGCATAGTGGATAGAGAAGACTGACTTTATGTTTCATTGATGTGTAGGTGGCAATGTGTATTCCCAGGAAAACATTGTGAATGAGGGTAGTAGCCAAGATTCCCCAGTGTCTATGTAACAATAACCAACATTCTTGGATGGTATGAGGCTAATTTTTAGTCGTAAATGCAGGATATTGAAAACACCGTGTGTTTTTCAACCCGTATTGTTATGGTGTTTGGACTTTCTGTGTTGTGTAGTGGAGAAATAATATTGACTTTATGTTTCATTCATGTGTAGGTGACAATGTGTATTCATAGTCAAATGTTACGAATGAGGGTAGTAGCCAAGATTTTCCACTGTCTATGCAATAACAATCAACATGCTTGGATGGTATGAGGTTGATTTTCAATCATACAAGGAGGTTGAAAAACACAATGTGTTATCAACCCATTTTTTTTTTTGTCTATTTTTTACATGGGGTACACTAAATAACTTTCTATAGTGTGTTATATGTCACAAGTACTCCCAGAGAAGTTGGTGGGTTGAAGTCACGAAACCGGTTAAAATTCTAGGCTACACATATGCAAATAATTCTTGAAGTCGGTGTGGGATATGTCGCCACGTACATAGGGAAAATTTGATGCGTACATTTCATGTGTTGAGAGGTTTAAGACATACCTACAAGTTTCAAATCCACTATCATTTGCTTTCATTAAATATGTGAATGAGACAACCATCACTCGTATGTGTCCCTAGTTTAGTGTTAGTAGAAGACGTGACACCATGGTGCAACTTATAGACCAGCCATTATAGAGGATTTGAACAACCATGCTGAAAACTATGAGTGTTTGAAATTTTCTCACACCAATCATGTAAAGAGAAGAGAAATGCAACAAGAGAAACCTTCATGTAAAACACTAATTTATTGGCGTGAATGTGACTTCGTAAGCAACTTCAATTTTGAGGCTCATACTAACATAACAATCAATGTTTTTTTCCCTGTTATAGTAGGTGGCTCAAATATGAATGAAACAAATCCTCCTCGCCATTTGTCTTTCAATAACTTAATGTGCACGTGGAGTGAGTTTTAACTATCCTTAATTACAATACCTTTTTTATTATATGTACAATACAAATTCTTAAAGATTTTGTCTAATTTGTAATGCCATGTGTTGTAGATGTAAAGGATACGTCATGAAGAAGATGGTTTCTTAGGTCTCCAATCATCTACAGTGGTTAATGTGTAAATATGTACAAGATGAAAGGAACGATAACCAGATTGTACCAAGCCAAGAACACAGATGCTAATCAAACACCATGATCAATAAGATGAAAGTAATTCACCAGAATAACTTTACATAAACCTTTGCAAACAAATGAGAAGCAATATCATATATTATTATGGAACTCAATGCAATACATTGAGAATGGGCCTTGCTTAAATAGGTAAGGAATAACAATCTAAGAACCAGTCAAGGTCGTAGATCAAGCCATAAATCAAGGAAATAACTAGTCATCAAAGAACTAGTCAAGACCATAGATTTAGAAGAGAACTAGACATCAAGGATCTAGTCAATATCATAGATCAAGGAAAGAACTAGTCAATACCATACATCAAGGAAAGAACTATACCTAACAACTAGATAATATCTCCTAATATCTAAATAATATAAAATAAATATCCACACACATAAGTGGGTGAGGACAAATACTGATAAAGGCAAATAAAGTACCTAGGTGAACATGAGCTAAGGTAAATACCTACTCTAACACGAGATGTAATATAAAAATGTAATCGGTGTGAATATGTAAATATAAAATATAATTTTGTTTGATGCCCACCGTGTTGTCCTTGTCTACTGAGAACTCCATTTTAGATACAACCACCACCAATAGTAACTGCCAAGCAATATTCAACTTCTCAAATATTCACAGTTGCATGAACTATTCATTTAACAAGTGATTGAATGTGATATCACACAATGTAATAGCATTTTGTGGGTTTCTTGACTGAGATGCACTAAATTATGACAATATTCACACAATAATGGCATATACAACACTGATGAAGTTTCTATTTACCATTTCAATACTGAAACAAGCAAGAGTACCTTGTCCTATAAAATGGAGGTGCCTTCATTAGCTATTTGCTTTCCAAAACAAGGCACTTCTTCTCAAAATTGGTTCATTCAACATACTTTGCACACAATACCAAATCAATATAGATATTTTTTGTATCGACATCATTGTCCTTAAGGAACCGAACAGTCCTTAAAGGTGTAAATATTTTGTAATGAATGTTTGACAAACAAGGTGTCATAACAACTTTCTATTGTTTTCCACCTATAACATATTGGTTGACATTGTGATTTGTATATTTGAGATATCATATTTGATAAGAGAGTTTCTCAATCTATATAGTTAGATTAGAATGGTATTCATAATTTGACACAAGAATTTTTGACTATAAAGTAGAATCTTTATATTTTCAAATGTTGAAAAACACACTTTGTTTTTCAACATCTAAAAATATAGACATTCTACTTCACATTCTTAAATAAATACAATCTACAATGAAATGATTCATAAAATTGAAATAAAATATGAAATAAAATCAGAAAACCATATGGTAAAAAAACCATACAATTGTACAATAAATAACATCCATACAATGAAACCAGAATCAATGAACATTGGATACATAATGAGGCTTTCTTTATTGATTACAATATGTCTCACAAAAAACGTTTATTTATTTAGTACAAGTTGTACATGGACATATTATTATAGAGCTTTTTATTCAATTATCAACATTGTCTTTGGGCGGAGTGGTTGATACATTTTCTAAAGGGAACCCATGGCCTCCATATACAACTCCTTCCACTTTTTCTTTGTGACACTCATGAATTTCAAGAACAAAAGTAAAGTTGTTTAGTTGATTTTCAGCCATTATTTTGTTTGAGTCACGCATGGTCTCCCAATTATTATTGATAGTTCCAACCGTTGGACATCAACCTCCAACTCCATCTTACTCAAGAAAATCTTTGCAACCCTATCCAAAATTCCTTAACATTTTTCTCCAAGAGTAACTTGTCCAATGTAAGTCTCTCACACTTGCTTTTGTAGAACTATACCTTATTCATTAGGAGTTATATATGTAATTGCATGCTCGAGGGGGGAAGACACGTCTTATTTTTAAATGCATACATCTTTTGGTATAGGCCTCCCCAAATACTTTTCAAATTGAAATGTTTCGTAGTGTTTAGGATCCTCCATAGTTTGAAAGGAACGAAAAGAATTTTTTCTCCAAACCAAAAAGATCTTAGATGATAATAACACACCACATTTAATAAGATGAAAGGAATTCACCATAATAACCTTACAAAAGGATACAAACAAAGAGCTAAAATATCATATATGGAAATCCATCATATTTCATTGATGTCATGAATTAGATCAATAAAAAGATGTATGTATAGGAGGAGGGAAGTTCAACTACTACCTGGATCAATGGTGAAGAACTCCCACTAATTGATACTAACAATTAAGCTAACTCCACAAGACTATCAAGCTAACTCCACATAACTAGTACACCTAAGCAAGTTAACTCAACAAGTGTAGGGATAACCTAAGTGTAAGAATTATCCTAATAAACAAATAAAAGGATCAATAATAACCTATACTAACACCTCCATAGTTCTGACCTTGCGTTTCCAATATCTTTTCTCTCGTCATCTAATGAAACCTACAATTATGCACCCAATTTAAATATGTTATCATTTGTATATGATTTACAAAGAAAACAATGAACTTAACCATAATAAAAAAATTAGGATGAATCATAGATGGAAGATGTATGAAATTTCATCATACAATTATGACCCAAAAAAGCATACAACTATTACAGTCACATAACAATCATAAAAAAGCATTATATGCATTATAAACAAAGCATAAATGGATGAAACTGTATCAACCATTAAAATCAAAATATCTTGTTGTGTAATATAAACCATAAACCATAATCAATATATCACACATGAAATTAAACCATAAACATCAAATACTAAACCATAAACCCATTAAATAGTTACGACATCATCATATATACATCTCAAGTAATCAATGTCCTCATAGTAAGTAGTTTGTAAGGCTATAATTTATAGTTCTACTAGTTATCCAATTTTGCCCCTCAAGAAAAATTGGACAAACAAGACCCCACAGAGAGAAAATGAGGATCGATTCAGCCAAGGGAGATCACAATACGGGTTAGTTGAGCAAGTCGGTGAATCGGACCAAGCACATTGCAGAGGGAGTTCGAAATGAAGAAATTCCGAGTCTAAAATTTAGACTTCGGAGGTGGGGTCATTCGGAGTTAGGCCAAAGCAAAATTCAAGGACTCAATGGAAAGGAATGCAAAAAGGGAGTCAAAAGTCCGAAACCCAAACTCCCAAAACCCCTTAACCCAAAACCCCGAAACTTGGAGTCACAAAAGCCAAAAATCAAGTCTTGAAACCACGAAACCCAAAATCCTGAAATCCAAAACCCCTAAAATCCCAAAACCTAAAACCCCTAAAATCATCAGAAACCCCAAAATCTTCATTTGAACCCAAACCTCGAAAAGGAAAAAGGTCTCGGAATTCAAAGTCTGAATTTGAGACTTGAATACCTCGAATTTTGAAATTTTAACTTGAAGCATGAACAATGTCACGTGACGTGATTTCAAACTCGAACTCCGAAGTCTGAATTTCATACTTCGAGGTTTGATATTTTGTAACCTTCGAGTTGTCTTGAGTGATAAACAGAACTTTGAACTCCAAAATCAAAATCCCTCGAAGTCTCAAATCCTGAAAGTCCAAAATTTTAGATTTTAGAGGTTGCAATGCAATTTGAGTCTGAAAAAATAGAGCCAACCACTCGCATTTATTGCAGTATGGCACCCTCATCTTCAGATGGCCATAACTTTTGACTAGAAGCTCAGATTTGCACAAAATCAAACTAAGTATTTCAAAATGAGGAAATACAGTCCACCATTTTAGAGGGATGTTTCCAAATTTCTCACCTACCAAAATAATGAGGTATGGGCTTCCTTTCTTCTCTAACAAGGAAAAGTACATGGGGGTATAGGTTTTGCGGTTGTTACCCATATTTTACAAAAAAATATTTTAATGCATTTTTGGGTGGTTGAAGCAAGATTTTGAATTCTTCTCTCTCCCTTCTCTCATTATTCCTATATATTGTAAGGAGGGGCTCATTTTAAAAGGTTGGATAATCTTGCTTTGCACCCTCCCTTCTTCTCTTATCTGTAAGTGAATTTTTGGAGTTCAAACCTCCCATTCAAGATGTAATGTAAATTAGTGCCTCTTGGCCATTGTAATGCACTATATCAAATCTGTGGAGAAATAATATAAGTCTGTGGATGAATTTCAACCCTCTCTTGTGTTCATTGCATCTTTATGATCTCTCATTACAACTTTGGTTAATTTCTACAATTTAGGTTGTGTTACATCTCTTAATAGTTTGTGTTTAATGGTGAATGAATTGGTGATAAGAAACTAATTTGTGTTGATGTTCATCCTCTTCGATCTTGTTTCACTTTCATTTCCATGCAAGGAAAGTTATTCAACATTCCTTTGGTGCATCACCTCCTATAGATTAGGTTTAATTTCTTGTAATATTTTTAACCCTATCTCATTAACAAGTTAGAGTAGATTTTAGGATAGATCCTCTACAATTTGAATGTGTGTATCAGAATAGAGGAATAGGAACCGACCTTCATCCAGAGAGATTTCTCGATTACAAAATCCCACACTTTGGGAAAAATTTCTTGTTATGCAATCACACTGACAATTTCAATCTATCGAGTTGCAATAATCAGGGGTGTTGTGATTACACATCAACAATTACATATTCAAAATGTACAATGACAATAATGTTATACAAAAAATATAATCATCTCATTTTTTGTCTATTGGAGGCAAGAGAACTCAAAGACTCATAGAATCTATCACGCCTCTTCACATTTTTGTGAACAAAAGGAGGGGTGATCCTAAGGGTGGGGGGGACACGAAATTCCCGCATCGTTTGAGGATGAAACATTCTCTCATCAAGGTGTAGTGCAATTATAACCTACTTTGTATCATCCTGAAAGACAACCATATAGTAATTAAGTCAACATATAATAATCAATCAGTTAAACACATAAATAAATAATCCAATACATTTACTTGCCTCTAGTGGAGAAGTGACATGTTTCATCTATGAAATATCCCATATCGCAAACCCTTCGATGCACTCCACCAAAGTGTCTAAAATTTGGTAGGGTAGGGCAACAAAGCAGTGTGAACAATGGCCTCGTAACGCTGACTTTGATAGTCTGTGTGGGGAGTCGCATGTTGTGACAAATCACATGAGGGCCAACATCATAACAACACCTCTCCCAACAAATATATCATCGACATCAGTTGCACTTTCACCCCAATGAAAAAATCTTGGAATAACAACAATTTCAAATGTAAGAAACATTATATCTTAAGTTTACTAACAAATAAAATTGAAAACCGAATTAGAAAAATAGTTATACAAATGCAAATGGAAATGCAAAAGTTGTGCAATTTTTAGGTCTCGGGTTTCTCAAACCAATCTTAACCAGATGTTGATCTATAATTTGGGGCACTTGAGAAACATTTGGGGCTCTTAGTGGATTAGTAAATTGAGTCTTACTAGCCAAACAAAGTGGTTCAAGACCTTTAAATGGCCTAGGAAGATGTGGTAGATAGAAGCATGTAATCAAGGGAAAGAACTAAGAAGTCTCTAAAGTCTATATGAAACCAATAATAATTTATACATGCAGATAAGTCAGTAAATTTAATATGTAATTATCCTTGAGTTCATGTTTGAATAAAGTGTCAATGACATGTTAGTTTAGAGCCATAATTAAGCTTATTATGTAATTCACTAAGTATAACAGGTATAGTTCATGTTTGAATGGAGTGTCAATGACATGTTACTTTAGATTCATGAATAGATATGTGAACTGAGAACATACAAGTATGATGATAGGCTAAAGTCGGTGAAGAGTTTTAATGCAAACTTGAACAATAAATGTGTATTCTCAAAACTCTATACCTATTCAACGAGAAAAGAAGCAAAAAAATGATATCTTTACTATCACAACAAGTTTAAAGCTAAAAATGGGAAGAAACCATCTAGGGATAGTCCTTATTAAGATGTAAAAAGATTCCGAGTGTTTTATGGCCTCAATAGAGAGATATTTCGACAATTTTGTAATGAGTAGGTCAAATCCGCCCAAGGCCTAATTAGGTTTGGTAAAATATGAACTGGGTAAAATTTGCATGGAGCTAGGATCTGAAACTTTGTAGTCCTCTCAAACACAATGATGGGTACTTAAAAAACTTATCGAGTTGTAAAATGTTGAGTTTAGAGAAAAATAAACCTATAATTGTTCAAAAATAAACCTAGCAAGTCTACAAGGAAAACAGAGTAATATTTGATGCCAAAGGCAACCATTGAAGAAGTTGTTTTTTACTACTAATTTGATGTCTGAGGCAAGTATTTTTCCATTTTTGGAGAATACACATATTATAATAAAATATGTAGGATATTTTTTGGAAGGCTTAGTTATATTATTACATCATATAAGAGAATAACGATATTATTTTAAATATTGAACAATAGCTCGATGCAATTGTAGAACAAGAAAATGATACTTAAAATCTAGAGTAAATTTCATTTGTCTTTTATTAATTTTACTGATCTTGATGATTTGGAAAACGTTGATACGAGTGTAATTTCATGGTTTTTGCTACTTAGAACCCCTTTGGTACAATAATTATATAGTCCACTACCACAAACATGGTGTTGATAGAATGAGATAAGAAACTAAGAGTTTTTTTACAAACATGGTGTCGATTTTGCATTCAAAGGCCATCAAATCGATTCCTTTGCTTAATGTTGTGTTTAATGACCACCCTTTGTGAAACACGAATAATAGCTATATCTATAGAGTTTTGTATATAGAATGGATCCTAAAAATAATTGTTAACAATTGTATGTCTATGGGGTCATCATTTAAATGTGCAATAAATTTGAAAAGAGTACGGTAAACAAGGGAAAAAAATCCTCACAACACTACAATAACCAAGAATATTACGACAAATAAGGGGAAAATAAACCACCACAACCATCCTATAAGGAGATTGAAACAATAGAGGATGTATGAAACATAGATGATGTTTTAATACATTAGAAGCATGAGCTATGACATGATCAAATAAGACAATTGTTGGTGTAACTCATATTTTCACTCTCTCTCAAGAATGATTGATATAAGAAGAATATCTAGACACCTAAAGGAGAAAGTGTATATAGGTTGATTTCTTACCTTTTTGATATTTTCCATTTGATTCAAAAGGAAATTGAGAACAATCAAGGAACTAAAACAACAATCAAGAAGAAAGGAAATTATATCCAACATTATAAAGCAGTTTGGGTAAATAGGTGATAAGAAATATAAATTTTGATAATACACCCATAGGTTATGATACCAAAATGATGACAATACCCACAAGTTGATATCACTTGTTGACTATTTCACTTTCCATCATATAGATTCTTCACAACTCCGGACCAAATATAAAGGGAAGCTCTAGACCAATCTTGAACTCTAACTCCAAACTAAATAACTAGCAACTACGGACCAAATGTACTACAACATTTGAACCAATTATACTACTAGCTCCTGACCAAACATACTACTAACACCGAACCAAACTCACTTCTAGCTCCAGACCAAACATACTTCTAGCTCCGGACCAAATATACTCTTATTGTCTTAATCCTTCTTTGTTCACTATTTCTGCAAAACACCTTCTTTAACAATGGCAAACAATAAAGACAAGGAATCAATTATTGCAACTTTCACCTTTAGGATGTCTGTCATACCCTTCTCAATGGTCATAGATTTATTTGTTAGGTCCTTACGCTAATCCATACTCAATCATTTCTTTGAAATTGAATACACCTTTTCAAATCCTCTGACCTACACAATATTGATGATAATTATGAGAAATCCAATATATAAGAATGGACTTAGATTTTATTCTTTTTATCAATAAAACAAGACTTCCATAATAGACCCATATTATTCTCCTTCTTGATGACAATATGCTTCAATGAGTTGTGTAATTGATCACAAACATTATTGTTTGTATCTCAGACCACCTCATCAAAAATTTATTTTATCCTTTATATAAAACATCTAAGTTACTAGGATATACCCCTTTCTAGACTAAGAACATGTAAGTCACATAATAAGTACATTACCTTATTTTCATCATATTATGATGAATCTTTAGGTAGAAACACAATTTAGAATCATTTCTCCAAGATATTATTTTTTGTCATCTAGTACTTTGTTTTGTTTCTTTTCTAGTAGGTTTGTTTTTGGACAAATTTAGGTCTACATTTCACCCTACTAAACTTATTGAAACTAATCAATACTTTTCAGATACCCATTATCATGTTTAATAATCTCACCAAGTTTCCGACCTCAATTCTTAATAGAATTTGCCCAATTCACATTTGTATAGGTCCAATTAGGCCTCAGTTAGGTTGCTTAACTACCATAAATCACTATTTTTATCATAACTTTATCAAAACTTAGTGAAAACTCTTAAAACCACCTGAATATCTTCAATAATAGTATTTATTCCTCCCATACCAAATTGTAGCTTCAAACTCTTAGAAATGTGCAAGTTATGAAGATTTTACTTTTTGGACACAAATTTTCTTAGCACCTACAAGTCTGCATTTAAGATTTTAAGTTTTTCATGGTCAAAACACATCCAAATGACTTGAATTTTTTTATATCCCCAACAACATGATCACAAAATTTTAGAATGTTTCTATTTATCACTCAAGTTATGGTCTTTTTTCTCTTCCTACAACCTAGACTAGACAGTCAAGACAGCAAGCATTCAAAAATCAATATCTTGAGCATAACAACATTTCAAGACTTGCTTCCACTTGGAAAAGTTCTGTTTTGAGGCCCTCTAACTTTTATCTTTAAGAACATATGGTTGATCATGCACAGATTTCTCCCAACAATAAGCTTTCTAGCAAAAATGAAGCACAGTCAAATACAATCCACACTATAATCCAATCATGGCATTAACCCAATTAATTTATATAGACATTTTCATGAAAAGTTGATTTAACATTGACATAAGAAATTTTACATGAATCAGAAGTAAATTCCTAATCTAATTTCAAACTCACAATGACAAGATCATGTTCTGTTATGGAGCTTGTTTTCATGTGTGGAAGTGTTGAAGACTGTACACTAAAAGTACTATACACTCTCCACATTTTTCTCACTCTTCTCATATGGGTGGTATTTTTGACCCATAGGTTTATGGAGCAATTTTGGCCCATGGTTTTGGTACCCCTGTATTGTAAAATTGCTTAGCGGTTTTTTTATTGATGTACTTTTGTGTATATGGTAGGGTAGGCATATCATTGTAGATGTGTGTGAGTTCAAGTGTGAATTCAGAGAGTTTGTTGAGCACAACTCCAAACAGATATGGGTATTGTATTGAGAGAAAGAGGTGGCTTGTAATAAAATATGAGAAAGTGATTCTTGGTGGACGTAGCCCAAATTGGGTGAACCACGTTAAATATTGTCTCTATGTTGTGTTCTTTTATTTTCTGCACTTTTATTTCAAATCTATAATTTTTTCTGCATATTAGTTTATACTATTGTGATTTTGTGTGGGATTGTTCCACATATTTTATCCCTTATTTCCTAATAGATCAAATATTAAGAACAAAGACTTATTTGTATTTACATAATCTCCTTGAATTACATACAGATCTTGGAGCCTTCTTGGTTATTTCCCTTGATTACATGGTATTTATCCACCTAGTCTACCTACCTCTACATACATGATTACTCATCCTCCATACATTTGTATATCTTATCTTGAATTTTATAATGATGGTTCGATCCTATCAACCCAAAAACTTAAGCCAACCTCCTTATTTAGTTTGATCAAATCTTGCCTAAAATCACGGGATAGGCTTATATCCTGCTTCTTTCTACGTTGACATATCTTCACGAGTTGGATTTACATTTTCATGGAGGAAAAATACATTCATACCACAATAATAATGCCTTATGACTATTTCAACATATTTTAGGCTTCTCACATATGCCCATTATCCTTATAATTCATGCTAAGAAATTCAAATTTTCAAACTTACTCATTTTGGAGGGAAAATGAGTTTTGACTCCTAATAGACAAATTTGACTCTCTACTAACTCCTAAGAGCCTTATTCCACCTCTTGAAAACATATTTACAACATTTGCACAAAGTGCTTATGATGCTCCTACATCAATTTTTCTTATTAATTTGATATTGTTGACATCTTGTAGAAAAGACAACCAGCTATAAAGGAGATAATAATCCATTTTATTGCTTGGAAACATCAACCAAAGGTCTTTAAGACCAAATTAACTTAAATGAATTTCCCAAATCAATTTCAAACTTTGTGTTATATGGATCCTCAAACACCTTGATAGTGAATACATATGATGTCAAGTTTGAAGGTGTAGTATGCAGTATAGTGTAAGGTGTCATCGTATTCTAAGAAGGGAGATCTTAATCAAGTGTTTTCCAATTGGTTACCTATTAGCAGGATCATGTTAATATGATTGTAACAAGGTAAGTAAGGTTTTGGTATGTTCCTAAATCATAATATTTCATGTTCTAGCTTGAAACAAGGAATTTGAAGTCTCGATGTTTTGTATTGTATTGGCCTTCCACAATACTTTGCTACATCCATAAGGTGAAAAATAATCATAGATAGGATTAACTGATTGTGAATCATAATTGGATAAAAATCCATGTATTTGAAGTTGTAGGTTCATCCTCATATCAGAATGCCATTTAGTAAGTGTGAAAACTCTTATGTTAGAGGTGTGGAAACATAGTCCAACATTGTTCATTAACAAACAAAATTCAATGAAGAATACTTGGTTTCATGGATGATGAATGGATCTTGATAGGTGACATTTCAAACTTGTTATAACTGAATTATAAGACATGCCATAAGGACATGGTATAAATAATTATAGATAAGTAATTGTTATAAAAATCATTGTTACAAGTTAAAGTAGATATCAGTAAAAAAATTAAAAATCATATGGTACTTCACATTTTGTATGAAGGTGGTTTTGAGGACAAGAAAGTTAAGAAAGTGAGGTGATTTTGAATTACCAAAGTCAGCCTTCCTCCTCACTTCTCTTCTCAAGCACCCTCATCCATGCCTATGTCCACATCCTCCCTCCTCTCCTTTCCACCCTCACCCATGCCCCTCTCACATCCTCCCTCCTCTCCTCACCACCCTCGCACATACCCCTCTACACATCCTCCCTCCTCTCCTTTCTTCCCTCTCCCATGCCTCTCTCTTGAGACTCTCCTTGTCACCCTCTTCCTCCTCGGTTGGTGACAAAGTTGTATCTCCGCCACTCTCCTACTTGGCCTCTCCCACCTCTCATGCAACTATGTCTCTGATAAGATCGATACTTACGGAATAAGAAGAAGGAAAGTATCATTAGTAAGGATGACCTATAACAACCGATACAACATTTCAAATGGATTAGCAACTAAATCAAACAACATACTATTGTGAAACTAATGCCAACTATTTTTTACCTTTTCCCGAGCTTGACCCTCCTTTTTCTTTTTACCAAATGACTCCCTCTATCTCTCTAAAATTTAACTCAAGGGAATATCATCATCCTACACACACCGTCAAAGTGGAGAGTTAACATACACACATTTAAACACAAACAAAATTAACTATATGAATTAAATTCCAATGAATATCTACAAGCTCCTTTGTGGTGATGTCAATGTTGCTACCAACTGTACCACCTCCTTCTACCTCTTCATGTTCATGAAATATTTTTAATTTAGTGACATCCAACCATACATAATACAAAAACAACATACTAGATTATACTAATCAAAATTTACCTCATTGTCGGTTTTAACCTGGTCATTTATTTCCTTCATCTCAACCACATCTCTTTTATCACCTCTCTCCTCTCCTCCGAATTATGTGTTAGCATTTCCTTTTTCACCCCTCTCTTCCCACTCCGACCCAGCTCCTTGTATCAAGTTTTACCTTCCCTTTGGAAAACTTGATCGACAACCTACCTCTGTTGCAAGTTGTAGCGTTGACTCATGACATACCCCACGTAACTTTCTCTCCCTCTCGTGTATTTTCTAATTCTATTAGGAGAGATAGGTGGCCATTTACACATATGCTTACGGTTGCACTTATGTGGTTGTGAAAATGGTAGGTTGTGTGATACCATCCTATGGACTCACTTAAATCCCCCACTCATACCACATGGTCCATGCTCAAAAAAATAGAGCATGCAATCACCCGCCCATTCCATTTTTATTCAAGAGGTGGCTATTGCAAAGAGATAATTAGATAAACATAATCACTCTCATGACATCGACTAGCAAGTAATCTCTAAGAAACAACAAAATAAATTTTTAAAATTCCTCACCTCCATCATAGGCTCAACAGAATCTGAGGTAACATGCTCAAAAGGATCGCCAAATGGATCAACACGAGGAGCATCACTCCCTGGAGAAGTAGGAACATCTCCCCGTGACATAAAATTATAACATTTTAATTGACGCTTGTTTAAAATAACATTGAAGAAATGTAAAAAAATGCATAATACAAACTACTTACCAACGACATGACTGCCTCCACTGTGGATTGTGTCAACCCACTACATGTCCTGGGATGGGAAGTGCCATGTTGGAAAAGACAACAAGTTATACAAAACTATTATCGAAACAAAAATAATACGTGTGATGATATGAATTCCAATAAATGTTCATAAATTAGTATCTTATTGTCTCAATACTTTCACTCACTCTCAAGGCATAAGGATGGATACTGAATAGGGGGTGGGAAATCATCCAACTTCCTATCTCCTATCTAACTACATTGCCAAACCTTTCACCACAATACACATACTAATATAAGACAAAACAAAAAATATCGTACACATATATTATGTTTTATTTTCTTGAATTTCAAACGTGGAGAATTATGTGCAATATATTGGCTAGTTACCTATTGAAAAAAATGTGTTTTTAATCTATTGAAAAACACAGTGTGTTTTTCAACACTTGCAAATAAACATTATTTTTCAATATCTTAATATGCCTTTTGTTTTACAAAAGGTAAAAGTTAAAATATTTTTTTCCAAGCCAAATTTTAAAATTAAAACATACATAATCAATTCGAGTCTTCAATACTTTAACAATTTGATGTTATAATTAAATAATTTAACTATTGTAAATTCATGTCTTGAGACTAATCTACACTTGTAGTAATGTAGTCTCGAGTGATCAAACGAGGCATAAATATTAAAATCCTATTTAAAGGACAAATTCTCCAAGGAATTTCCATGTTGTGTACTTTGCAAGTGGTAAAAACACATTGTGTTTTTCAACACTCTAAAAAAAACACTATTTTTTTCAATATCTCGAGATGCCTTTTGTTTTTCAAAAAGTAAAAGTTATAATATGTGTTTCCAAGGTTATGATTTTAGATTTTTTAAATATTCTTTTGGCTACTAATTTTGTTATGATTCTTTTTATTGTAACAACAAGTGCCAATTTAGTTATAGGGTTTGAAAACTAATTTTACAAATAAGACACTCCAAACTCTAGTTCGGATGAAAATGTGTATGTCACCATTAAATGGGATATCAAATTTAAAGTTATAATTCTATAATGAACAACGTGTATAAAAAAATGGACAACTTGCTCCATGAAAATACTCTCACTATTGTAAAACACATATCACCATTACATAAACACAAACCATATATACATATTCAAATCCTTCTTAATACATTTATATAACTTCACATTATTCTATAGATACACACAAACAATATATATATCTATTCAAATTTTAATGCTTCAGCGGTAATGTCCTTGAAAAAGGTTACAAATTTCTAGGAAGAAACCAACCATATATTAAAATTAAAACATACATAATCAATTTTGTCTTTGATACTTTAACAATTTGATGTTATAATTAAATAATTTAACTATTGTAAATTTATGTCTTGAGACTTACTTCGCACTTGTAATAATGCAGGCTTAAGTCATAAAGTGATGTATAAATACTCAAATCCTATTTAAAGGAAAAATGCTCCAAGAATTCCCATGTTGTGTACTTTCAGAAGTGTTGAAAAACACCTCAGAAAGTGTTTTTCAACACTTGCAAATAAACACTATTTTTTCAATATCTAAAGATGCCTTTTGTTTTTCAAAAGGTAAAAGTTATAATGTTTATTTCAAGGTTATGATTTTATATTTTTTAAATATTCTTTTGGCTACTAATTATTTTATGATTCTTTTTATTGTAACAATACGTGCCAATTTAGGTATAGGGTTCGAAAAACTAATTTTACAAATAAGACGGTCCAAAATCTAGTTCACATGAAAATGTGTATGTCACCATTAAATGAGATATCAAATTTAAAGTTCTAATTTTGTAAGGAACAACTTATATAACAAATGGAAAACTTATTAAATAGTACTCTCATTGTTGTAAAACACATATCACCATGTAGTCACTAAATCCCGCGCTTCTCGTGTACATCTAGCCACTAAATGCTTCATTTATATGCATGATTCCCAAGCAAGAGAATTATTCATTAACACCATTTTACTTTGCTTTGAAAAAAATTTCATCATTTTCATCTTTATTGCTTGTTATTTCTAATTGAAAACTTATAGTTTTTCATACCAACTGAAATCCTACTCAACTCTGATTTCAATGTCTAACCATTTGAGCACGTTGTATAAGATCGCCCATTAAGGACAGAACACTCGGGCAAAGATTCTCCCTATGGGCGCCTTTGTCCTCCTTTTCTCTTTTTATGATCTTTCAAATGTTACTTCTTTCTTGTCTTATTTTATCACCCTTGGTCAGCCTTTCACTTGTTAATTATGAAACTTAAGCAAAGAAATAATATATATACATGTGTTATTTAACCTCGTTAAGGGGGAAAGCATTCAAGAGGCACATAATATTACAAAGAGCTAATATTTTCTATCAACTACATTGATGACTGCATACTTCACTACATATGATGGTTTATTATGAATTCCATACCACATTTGCATTGGGACAAAGTAGTTGTATCCTATTATTCTTTGTGTGACTAGAACTAGGGCATCCTATCTCAAGGGACATTATTTCAATCACACACACACAAGAACTACATAGATTCTAAAATGTAGTGCAACACTCAATGACAATCACATTGGGGTGACTACGAGGTCATTTTGACTCAAGCATGTACATATTTTTAGTCATCGATGTGATCTTGAGTATTGTGCGAGTGTAGCTAGGGTTTATTTTACAGGTATATGTGTGACAAGATGAATCTGATGTGACCTACAAAAAATAAGGAGTGGCATAGAAATATCCAAATCATGAGCTATTCTATAAACACCAACTCCCAAATCAAACACTAACTCCTGGGCAGCCTTGTCCCATTCAAGGAGGTTATCTCCTGTTACTTCCTAGATTACGGCCTGCACACGAGCTTGCACAACCCGAAATCTCCCCTTTCATATCAACCTCTAGTCCGAGAATTCATTCAAACCTATAGATACAATCTGATTCATTCTCTAAACCATATTTATCACTCTTGCTTGTATTTCCTTTGTTTGATCTTGCTTGAATACTATAATATCTATTTGATCCACATTGTGCTTATATTAGATTTAATATTATTAAATCATTTGGTGAACCTTATCTTTACATTCCCATTATCGATCTTTCATGGCTTCCCATACCTTTTATTACAATGCTTCCCCATTTTATATCCAAGTTCAACTTTGTAATCTCCTTATTAAGTGTGTCCTAGTTGATCTTGGATATGGTCTTAATATATGCACTCTTTCCTTTCTCTATCAAATAGGACTTTTTGCTACTCATCTCAATCCATCTACTCTTTGTATATGTGGCTTTGATGATACACCTAAGCAAGTATTGGGAACAATCTATCTTCCCCTGGCTGTGGGATCTTATACTCTTGATGTTCTATGTCATGATATGCCTCATAATGCCCCTTATATTATCCTTCTAGGTCATCCTTGGTTACATACTATGCATATAATTCTTTCTACCCATGCCCTTGCTACACCTTCTTCCATGGATACTACTACAGTAGATTCCACACCTCATGTTTCTACTCCTTGTGATATTCTCCTCATACATGATGTTGATGAAATTACCTACATTACACATCCTTCTCCTCTTGGGATGCACCCTAGTGCTACTTGATTTACAAGATCAATTTTCTATTGGCACCCATGATACTCCTCCCATTATGTCTCATTCTCGATGCATTTTTATTGATCATATTCGTAGTGATTCCAATGATATATCTATCTTCCTCATCATAAGTTAGAGCATTGTATGCTAATTTGACAATGATTCCTAATGCTTTCACTTTCCGAGATTCTATGCATGATTCATTTACTATGGTTGCACCTTATCTTGTTACATCTATGGGGAAATCAATTCCCCTCTTTCCACATTTTTTCTATAGTTATAGGGGCTAATTCATACTACTTTATTGTTTATGATATTCATGGGAACTCCCGTCATGGGGAAAAACAATTAAGTTTAGTTTCGTAGTTGTCACGATCCACAAATTTCTCTAGTTTCAGATTACACAACCAGTTTCATATTGCAAGCAATCACTAATGAGACACTAATTACTAATTTAGGAACCAAATCAAGAACTAAATAATGGAATGACACATATGAAACTTAGGGAAAATGCAAGAAAAAAATATGCCTAGAGCCTTTATATCACCCGAGGAAAGTTATAAATCAGGTTTGTGATCATCAAGAATGGCACTTATTAGTAGGAAATTGTTAACAATTGAAGGGAAAAAAATACCACTCTCCCAATACACTTTCCCTTAGCGGCATCAGACGCCTAAATCCAAATTTTAGTGTTGAAATGCTCAAACCCCTAGTTTAATGACAAGACACCCAAATCCTTCACGTTATTCCAGCCAGCTCTTAAGCATTAAGTTTAAAAGTAGGAACAAAATTCTATCTCTTTCTCTTTTAACACTCTAGGTGTACTTTAACCCCTGGTTTATCTTTTCCAATACGCATTTCCATTTTTACATATTTCTAAGTTAAATTTCAATTGCATTTACCTAGAGCATTGACTACACTTGTTTTCTTTTGTAGGTCTTATCTTATCCCAAAAGGCAAAGCACACAAGAAACCATGAAGCAAATCTCAAACACGCTCTGGAAAAGATGACATTCCAAAGAACTACACACACACACATCATTATCACTCCACGCATGCAAAGGTCACCCCTAGGATCCTTATCCTTCCCTCTCCTTATAATTTCACAATACACATCTTGCACTATTCCATTTGGCACACTACAACACTCATTCGACATGCTATTGGGTACAATCTTCATTTGAATCTCTAAGATATGCTTTTCTTTTTTACTTTATGCTACCGAATCATTATTCACCAATATAAATGGGGGGGAAATGTAGTCACTAAATCATGCACTTACTATGTACATCTAGCCTCTAAATACTTCATTTATATGCATGATTCCTAAGCAAGAGAATTACTCATTAACACCCTTTTACTTTTCTTTGACATTGCTTTTATCCTTTTCATCTTTATTATTTTTGTTTCTAATTGACAACTTATAGTTTTGCATACCGATTTAAAACCTACTCACTCTTATTTAGATGTTTGGTTGTTTGAGCTCCATGTACAGGACCGCCTTTATTAGTGACAGGGAGGACCCAAGCGCTATTGTCCACTTTGGGCGCCTTTGTCATCCTTTTCTCTTTTTTGATTTTTCAAATGTTACTTCTTTCTTGTCTTCTTTTATCACTCTTTGTCACCTTTCACTTGTTAATGACAAAACTTAAGCAAAGGAATCATATATATACATGTCTTATTTAACCTCATTAAGGGGGCAAGCATTCAAGAGACACATACTATTACAAGGAGCTAATATTTTCTATCTACTACACCAAGGATTGCATACTTCACTGCATAGGAGGGTTTATTTTGAATTTCATACCACACATTTGCATTGGGAAAAAGTAGTTGTAGCACGTTATTCTTTGTGTGACACACTAGGGCATCCTAGCTCAAGGGACACTATTTCAATCACACACATGCAAGAACTATATGTATTCTCAAATGTAGTGCGGCGCTTGGTGAAAATCACATTGGGGTGACTCACAAGGTCGGTTAGACTCAAGCATATGTATATTTCTATTCATTTGATGTGCTTTTGAGTAGGTAGATAAGGTGTATTTTGTAGGTACATGTATGAAAAAATAAATCTAATGTGGCCTCTTTGTGAATAAGGAGTGACAAAAAAAGAACCACATCCTAATGTTATTTCGTAGACAACAATGCCCAAATCAGACACTAGCGCCTAGATGGCCATGTCCCATTATAGGCGGTTTTTTCATGTCAATTCCCAAATTATAGTTCCGGACATAGAGCTTGCACAACCCAAAATCTCCCCTTTCAGATTAGTCTCCAATCTAGAATCAACTCAAACCTACAAATACAAGTTGAGTCATTATCTAAACCATATCTATCACTCTAGCTTTTATTTCCTTTGTTTGATCTTGCTTGAATATTTTTATATTTATTTGATCGATGAGTGTCCTTAAATTAAATTTTATTTTATTAAATCACACCATTACATAAATACAAACAATATATACATATTCAAATCCTTCTTGATAGATATATATATAACTTCACATTCTTCTATCAATAAACAAAAACTATATATATATATATATATATATATCATTTGTGTGTGCAAATTGGAAGACAAAAATGTGATCACGGAGTTGGAAGGAGTCCATTAGAATTGTAATAAGCCATATATGGCATTAGGAGTAGTATTTTAGTCTATTTTGGTATTTCGGAGGTTTTCCTCCAAAACACTAGTTTCAAATTGGATAATTGTATGTAAATATTAATAATTGAAATTTGTGGTGAGTATGTAAGTTTTTGAAGATAGATTATGTAGATCGGGAGTTCTATTCCATAGGTAAGTTAGCAAGTCAATATGGGTTTGTTGTTCATGTGTAAGTAAGAAGGAAAATCATCTCCTACATTCTTACAACAAAGTTGAGAGAAAATCTCAACTATGAACACTGAATAGGAACATGGAAATATGCCATGACATTTATTGTTATGCTTTCTATCTATGGATTAGGCAAGATATTGTAGAGAAAAAGTAGGACATTCCAAGAGGGTGATGTATTCATTGTTTTTCATATTGTATGGTTCAATGTAAATTTAGTCACTCAAAATTAGAAGGATACTAACAAGAATTGTTGAGGATTTCATACTCTCCCAAGTTCTATTATAATTTTTTGAGATATGTTATGACACTAAAGACTATAATTTATGATGATAATTAATGTTACCTTGAAATATATTTGAAGACTTGTCTTGTTCTTGGTGATTCCTTTGCATCCTCAGTCAAAAGCTTATTGTTCCGAGTTGTAGAAGCATTCTCATTCTTGTCCTATCAAAAGAGAAACTTGCACCAGGTCCCTATGAAGTTCATCCAACAAGTTTTGAGGAGTGAAAATGTCTACAAGTAAAGATAAGTCAATTTTCCCTTTTTCGGCTCTTGAAACCCCTGTCTTAGGGTTTAATTTGAATTCTTTATATTTTTGTCCCTACACAATATCCAAGCCTAAAAACTTCAAGATATCATCTGCATGTTTATGCACTTAGGCTTGATAAAGGTTTTAGATTTTATGAACTTCACAGGAGATAAATTTCATTGTGAGTCCTCTTGGGACTAAACTCTAAACTTGACAGGCCTAATTGCTTACCCACAAGTGTGAACTGGGTAAAAACTATGAAGAGATGGTCCATGAAACCTTGTAGAATTCAACAACAAGAAAAATCGTATATGGAAATACTAGCACAATTATTAGAAAGTGAATATAAATAAAAATTTACTTAAATTTGCTCTTTGGTAGACCTATTAGCTTTGTGATATGACATGTATATAAGGAATAACAAGAGATCTTGTGTTAAGGGATAATAAAGGTCTTCCAAATTCAAACTTCATGGAAACTAGAATGATTCGGAAAGTAAACTCTAATATACCTCTGTATATGTTGCAAGATTTCACATTTTCAGTCTTGTTAAGAAAATTGAAGATTTATTGTTGATTCACTATAACTTGAACATCTAATTGGTGAATTGGAGTTGTGATAAGAGAAAAGCATCATATATCTATTCAAATTGTAATGCTATGGAATAATGTCTTTGGAAAAGGTTACAAATTTCTTGTTGGAAGCCAACCGTATGTTAATATTAAAATATAGATAATCAATTCCGTCTTCAATACTTTAACAGCTTTATTTTATAGTTAAATAATTTAGCTATTGTAAATTTATGTCTTGATACTACCCTCTACACTTGTAACAATGTAGTCTTGAGTCACAAAGTGAGACATAAATATCCAAATCCTATTTAATATTCAAATTCTCCAGGGAATTTCCATGTTGTGAATTTGGAAAGTTTGAAAAACATTCAACACTTGCAAATGAGATATTAAATGTATCATGTCTATTGAATAAATCAATATCATGTGTAAGAAAAATTTGTATCCCAGATCTGTATCATGTTTATTGAATAAAGCAGTAGTGTTTTCCCTAGAGGAGATCTTTCAAAATTTTATGGGGTTTTTTTCAACTGGTAGCCCAGAGATTGTATTTTATGCATTGAATAAAGTAGTAGTTTTTTCCATAATTAGGGAAATATTTTATGGGATATTTTCGCCAATGTGGTGAATTTTCAAAAAAATTGAAAACTATATTCACCAATGCAATATTATTCTTAAATGGATCAAGTAGATATGGGAAGTTTTATGGGTTATTTTTTCCTAATTCTCTAACTTTCATTTGGATAACCAATTCTTAATAACCCCATTTGGAATTTGGTTTCCTAATCTTCTTGAAATCCAAAATTATATAACATAGTTTATGATATATGGATTATGATTCTAAGCATATGAAATAACTCGTTAGAGTTACATAGCTAAAATGGTAGATGGAATCTTCTAAAGAAATTTTGGGAACAAAGAATCTATAAGCTATGTAACTTTAATGGAGTCGAAGATAAAATTCATTTCTTTCAATATGGCCACCATGTAATGACGTTGTAACTAAAATTTATATAACAAAAACTCAAACCACGACAACTAAACAAGGCTTACTGCGATTTGTTTAGAAATTGAAGCCACATAATTTTTAACGAGTCCTACAGATTTCTTTGACCTAAATGACATTAAAAATTATCTCATCTCAGGTGTACATATATACACCCACTTAATCTAGGAAACCAAATTCCAAATGGGGTTATTAAGAACTTGCATCATGCTTGATTGTAACTCATTTAATCTATGGTCACATTCCTATTATTTTTCACTTACATCATGTTTAAATGTACCCCATTAAACGATATTTTTAACTTGCAAAACCATACAACAAACTTACCAATGGGAATGAGGAGAATAGCACTCACTAGAGAGATGCTCACAACTAAATCATCCACCTACTTTCAGATCATAATCATCCACAATCCCCAATGGAGTCTCATGCCTTCCAAGCTCGTTAAGGTTCATGTTCTGTTTTGTTCACCCCCAAATGGCCGGTGTTGTTATGTTCTCCCAAAATCGAATCTCACCCACGTTATATGCATCTATATACATCTTGAATCATGAATTTTAGAGTGAGCGCAAGGGAGAATCATGGATTTTAGAGCGATCGCCATTATTTTTTTAAACACGACATTATTTTCAAACATTTTCTCTCCTTTCAATGATGGTGTGCCACATCACCTCTCTCTGAAACCTTTTCATGTTTGCGCCATGTCAACTCTCTGACAACATATGGTGCATGTTTTCATGGTATGGGGCATGATCTTAGGCACGGTGTATTCTATCGAGAGAATAGTCGTATTTGGGAGATCAAGACTTTAAAATGTTTTACAATTTTAGAAATTTGTCAAAGATCCCTTCTTTTTCAACACTTTTAAAATTTTGGAAGATATTTTGAGTTTTTAGGATCATGTCTTTGTGGCATTTAATGTATTTACTTCGTTGGCTTGAAAATTTGAATATGGTGGATAGCTCTCGGCTCTAAAAACTCAAATGTGCCATAATATTATGTAAGGTCTTTTGTTAAGTTTCATGGCCAAAAAGATGAAGAGTGATATTCATTACAAACAATAAATTGACGTCCTTTGAAATTGTTCTCATGCAATTAAGGGAGAAAAATAATAAAATTGACTTGAAGTAATATCAACTATTTCATGAAAAATAATAGTGCTCAATAATCGTTTATGGGAATATTATACTTTCTCAAATAAAATTAATTGTGCAAATACAACAAATTTAATAGATATAAAAGTACGCAAATTTAATACTCACCAAACATTGTATTAAATAAAACAATTGTTTATATTAATTATTGATTTGTTATATCATTACAACATTTATATACTTTTTGATAATATTAGATATTTTTGGTTGAGTGGTTATTAAAATAAAATTATGATCTAGTGCAAGATTAGTATTTCAAAAGTTCTTACCAGGCTCCCTAACTGTGTTTGTGGGGTCCCTTTCAAATTCACTCACAATGTGGGTGCCTTGTATTACGTTCGGAGGTTTCCTTTGAGATATAATCTATGGAGAAAATTATAAATCCTTGAGCCAACAAATTTTTCACCACCTCGTGTCGAATGACTTGAAAAGTTGTTGATTTGTTCTTCATTGGATGCAACTAAACTATGTGAGCCTAAAAAATCTCTCGGAGTCTATCATGTTCTCACATAGCCTAAGAAGCCGAAAAATCATTCCACTTATCGAAATTATACATTGATAAATTAAGATGCTAACATAGCGTTGGTGCCGACTATGTGGGCTGACCACCTCCCCTTAACTTCATCTATCATATCCATATTGGTTGGCCACCTCCCCTAACTTCATATGTCAAAATAAAGGCCACATATGCCAAATGCGCTTGTAGTATGAAGTAATAGTCTTGTTTCATTGTATAATGGAAGATAATAAAGAACCACTACGTAGGAGGTTGTGATGCGTTGATCTTGAATAAGAAGACATAGGGTGTGGTTAGTCATGAGTTTGTGTTGGACTCCGAATCATAAAAGTGAAGGTTTTTTCTTGAATGTATAAATCCATTTCTTAATGCCCTGTGTTGTAGGTCATGTTAGTGCACACCATTTAGGTATCTTACACTTCTATTTTTGGCTTACTACAAAATTCCCTTCATCATAATTGTTTCGTAATATATTTTGGGTTTATATGCAATCTAACATACCATCAATAAATCACTAACATATTTTAACATCAATCAGTGTGATTGGGTTTCGAACCTTGAACCAATTGGATTTTTCCCCTTTTTATTTCTCCCCTTTAAAAGAAAATTGCATTCATGAATAATGCAAGCAAGATTGACACAATAAAGTGGAGCACAAATAGAAAATATTGTTGGGTGGGAACTATTTCGGGCATTTAATATGTGTTGGATGTGCAAGTATTTAATTCCCACACTTTTATCTCCAACTTCCCATTCATGTCTTCATCTTATCTAACAAATTAAATTTCATCCAATCGATAACCTTTACATTGAAAAAATAAACTAAAAAACAAGCACATTCCATTTTACGGGTTTCGAACCTTGAACCAATTGGATTTTCCCCTTTTTATTTTTGCCCCTTTAAGCACAAATTGCACTCACATGAGTAATGCGAGCAAGATCAAGATGATAAAGTGGAGCAAAAATAGCAAATATTATTTGGGTAGGAACAATCTTAGTTGTGGAATAGGTGCATGATATGTAATTATTTAATTCCCAAATTTTTATTTCTAACTTCTCGTGTGTATCTTCGTCTTATTTAACAAATTGAATGACATCCAATAGATGAAAAATAAATCTTGTATTATGTGAGTTGTCGTGATTTTGTCGTCAGACAACCCATGCCACATGATGAGAACATTTTCCTTCCTGCCAAAGAAACTATAGATAGTTCCCATTAATGAATGAAATTGGTCTCATTTATTCCCTAGTTACAGCTCAGGACCAGCCAATACCATGCTCTCACATTCCTCCAAATGAATAGTGTGAGAGAGATCAAGACTATAAAGTGGAGCACATATAGTAGATATTATTTGGGCAAGAACAAGTTGAGCATTGGAATAGGTGTGAGACATGCAAAGTAATTAATTTCCATAATCCAATCGAAATCCTTGACTTCATAAAATATATATGTAGCAAACCTCATTTTATGTTGATGGTCATTGATGCAGACGATACCATCGGGATGTGATGATGGAAACAAACTCATTACCCTAATGGATACCGAGAAACCCCAATCATAATTGTGCATGAAATCACTACCCTGGATGCCAGGTCCACTCCACATATCTCTATCTCTAGAGTTTCACATGAGACACAATTGAATTCCTCTTACATTCACATGTGTTCTGAATATGCAAAAAACACAAGGGATTAGTTTCTAAAGAACGACTATTGACATTAGTAGTATTGATAGACCACTCCTTATGTTCATAGATATCTCCAAAATACGTTGCCTCACATACTTGCACACCATGCCCCCTCTCTCCTTTAAATGATTGACAAATATGGTAGGTGATTGTAGGAAAGAAGAGTTCGTATCTATTCCTAAAGCGTTTCCCCCGCCCTTGCACTTATCCTCCCTCAAACCCCTTCTTCATTGCCCCTCTTTCTCTCCCACTTTCTTCTCTCTCTCCCTTTACTTATTCTATCCACCCCGTTTGGAGTTTCCATTGTACATTTCATGTGATATTACTAGTCTTTATACCATATGTGAGTTTATGTTGATGAAATGTGGTGCGAGTCATGCTAGGGAGTCCCAACTAAGAGACGCCCACCATGTGAAAAGGAACAAAAACCCCAACTAATTTTTAGTAAACAATGCCCGATTGACATCTACGGGCATTTTGAATCTTCTTCACATAGCTCTCACACACTCTAATTGAGATTCAAAGGGCTTTATGGTGCTTTATTATAGCCTTTGCATTATTGGGCTCTCAATTCTCTTTGTGAGCCTCTCTAACTTTCTCTGAACACTTCAATGATTTGTATCTTATGTGTTATGCATTCATTGAAATTATTGCCCTTAATCAATCTAGGCTCTATGTTTTATGAACTATGTGACCCAAATATTTTGTCTTCGTGGACCAATATCTTTGTGTCTGGTCTTCATTCCCTTCCCAAGGGATTTCTACTATGTATCTCAATTCAAGGGTCTAAAAGCTGAACTATGAGCTAACCTTCTATTGTCGTCATGGGTTTTGAGCTCTTATGCACATTTGGAGTGCCATTGCCATGCAATAAGTGCCGAGTGCCATGTGGAATTCACAAATTGGTTCCAAACATAATTAGTTGCATGAATTGCATGAGTCCCTCTCTAATCGGTGACTATTGGAACCAAGATCACACCACGATTGAATTTTGCTACCAAAAATAAGAGAAACTATTTTTCAAAGTTTTAAATGCTTGTAATGTCCCCATGTGTAACAAATGCACCTGAATCCACCACCACTTGATAGATTTGTTTGAGATTTTTCTAACAAACGCAAAAATTGCACTCAATTGTGCATGCATGTGGAAGTTATGCTCATTTAAATCTTTGCATTCTATCTTGCCTTTGTTATGCATAGTGGCCTTGACACCCCGTGGTGTAGTTGTGGAACACATAAGTGTCACGGAGTTGCTTGTGCTCATGGACTCAAAGTTTTGGAGAGGGATATTCTCCCAATAGAATGCACTTATGCCCTTAAAATCATCATGTACACATCCAGTGCATACACGGCCCGTGCACATTTACTTAGTTTTTTCAATTTTTTTGTTGAAAAATGCATTTTCCATTTAGTTGTCATTTACGGGAAACATGTGACTTGTTGTTCATCAAAGCAAGATCTAACCAATCTGAACTACATAGGAACAAATGCAACCTCTTTTTTTTGAACTTGTATATTGAAAAAAATGTGCCAAAGTGATTTGATAGCTAATAGTAGGACTCGTCCATACATGGGAATGCATAAATTTTATGGGGTCATGTATGCATTAAGGTGCATTTTATTGGGAGTTTATCCTTTTTCCAAAGTTCTCTCTATGGAATTTGGGCACTTTAACCGATGTATAAATTGGGTCATGAGCTCTCTACACGTGCACAATCCTTATGTGTCATGTGTCCCTTCTTTTAATAGCTCGTGCCCTTCACAAGATGAGTGTTGTGGGCTCTATAAACTTGATCTAAGTTTGACACTTGTCATAGATTCATGCCATCATGTTCAAGCACTCACATTTTCATGAAAATATTTTGTCCAAGTGTGCCATTGATCCGAGTTTGAAACTTGTCATATATTCATGCCCTCACGTTCAATCACTCACTTCATTTTTTCGTGAAAATTTTGTCCAAGAGTGCCACGTGTTGTCCTCGCATTAGTTTGAGTTCTTACAACATAAAAGACTATGTGGGCTCAATTTGAACCTAAGTATTATGTGAGACCCTTTGTAACTTGTGAAATCACAAACTTGACATATAAGGTATGCCCCCACAAACCCTAAGCAATAAAGAAACTAAGAATTTAGATAAATCCTTTTAAAGGGTTCCTCTTAACATAGAGACTTTAGGGCTCCTCAAAAGTTTTGACCCACAAAAACAAAGGTTATAAAATGATCCAAGGATTTCTCAAATCCTTTTAAATGAGCTTTAATAACATTGTGACCCTTAAAAGGAATTGCAGATGGCCTAAATACGCTATAAAATATTTATTATGTGTATCTATGACCCATAAAATTATGACCACTACAACAACCCATTGGAAACCACCAAAATCCTTGAGCCTATTTATTAAACACACACATATACTTTGTTTTTGGTTGCTTAAGATTCATTGTATGCCTTGGATGACCCTACATCGGACACTCAAGGTAATTAAATTTTTATCCCCGATCTCAAGATCGGCCATTGGTAAAACCACTCTTTTGGTCACAAAGCTCGATGACCATGGCGCACCCTTTCAATAAACTAGATATTTCGGGATTTTCACATTTTCTTCTCTTTTTCCTTCTTGTTGATTTCCAATCTGCTCTTCTTCTCTTCCCTTGTTTTCATGTGGGTTGTGACTCACCAAAGTCAACCACCTCCATCAATTGGTTCTTTATAACCACTATCTTTGCTTGTGGGCTTTAACCCACCTCAATCCAAGCTCCTCAATTAAAAGCGTACTTGGTTGTTTTTTTCTTCATTTACTGACTCCTTGCTTATTGTTGAAATATTCTTTGTCTCTACCTTTTCATGTCACATGAGCTCAAATAGCTAAACTTCTTCTCAATTGAAGGCTATTTCAAATTCCTTCTCCTTGCCAATCTTAGCTTCAACTCCTACACATACACTACAAAAACAAGTTAATTTTAAAACATGGGGCTTAGTAGTTGTTCTTGGTGCCTCCTTGAATTTTGGCTTTCCTCTTATTTCCTTTTCATGAGACTCATCAAGTGCAAGAGTTTTCATACCTTGTTCCACTTTTCCCTTTTCCACTTCTCTCGATCATTGAATACAAAATCAGCCCCTTTCCCTTTTTCTCACTCTCTAATAGTACTTCAATAGAAACATGTGGCCCATACTTCACTTATTCCTTCTTATTTTGCTTGTAAAAGTGCTCAACATACCTTTAGGTATTCAAATGATCATTCATAGTCCGTAATGTCATCTCCAAGACAATCTTCATATCCTCTTCTCTTATTGTTTTCAATGTTATGCCAAACATCTCTATCACCTATGTTGCAACATCATCTTCTTCCTAATTTAAATATTCAAGATGTCTCTGAAAATATCATCCACCTCCTTTTGAATTTTTGTCATAGCTAGACTCTCTTCATCCTCGTCGTCATCTTCACTAGGTGTTTCTAATGTTTGGACCTCTACTTCAAACCCCACTCTCTTCCATGCATGTTTTTCTTTCCTTTCTCTCAATCCCATGAGGCACCACAAGTATACCATGTGCCAATATGTGATCACCTCACACATGTCACCCCACCGCATCTTGCAGATGTGCTTGGTAGAACCATGTCCACCATCACTATATTCTTTTCTATATGTATGCGAAATGAGTAGCATTATTCATCTTCTTTGTGCTTCTCACTTATATGAGCTTGTTGAACTAAACCACATTTGGTCCTTCTCTCTTCTACCTCATTTCTCACTAAACTCTCCATATTTGAACTCGCATATAGAGAAAACACAATACAGAATCAAGAGCTCCCAAAAATCTTCTTCAGTTCTTTCTTATTTATATTCTTCTCATTCTTTACTCTTTCTTAATGGACTCTCAAAGGCCCATTCTCATCAACATTCATTGTTTGTTCTCCTAATTCTTCACTTGATTTAGAGTTTTCCAACATGTAGATGGTCTCCAACCAGAGTCCTTTCTCATGTGAACTCACTTGATGAAACTTGAAATTCTCATTGATTGTCCATTTCATTCACCTATATTGATTCCCTTAAGAAAACATTTGACTCTCCTCGGTTATCCTCACTCTTTCTTCTCTGCAAAAATAAAATACAATAATTCCCACTTATGGAATACAACACAATATGTCTCATTGTGCAATAATGATTCCCCCTCTTCAAGTTCACACAACATCACCTCCATGTCACCCTTCCTAAGCTCTTCTTCGGCTATGGGTTGTTCACAACTCTTTCATTGGATTTTTTTCAAAAACAACATCGGGCTCTTCACATGAGAACCACACTCTCTCTCCCTCATTTCCTTTCAACAAAATTTTCTTCCCTTGTCTCTTAAGCCTCAACTCTCGAAGCTTCCTCAACTACTCTACTTGCATTTTCGGTGCACAATTTCCCCATCAAATTGGAAATCATATATGCCCAAATTCTCACCTTCTATTTTCCTTTATCATGTCTTCTCTCATGCAAAACTCTCCAACACACGAAATGCATGACCAAAAAACCTCTTGCATGCCATCTTTACCTTCATGTATTGTTTTATCTTGTCTTCTTCAAATAAATTCTCTAACTCAACTACCAATTTTATGAACATTTTAGGGCTCTCTTTACTACAAAATGAAACAACATTGCATGTGGGATTACCTCTTTCTTTCACTTTGATATATATTGGTATCTTTTCCTTTCTTACATGGCTTCTCTCCAAAGCTTCCAACCTTGCTTGAAGGGATGTCAACATTTTTCCATCTCTTCTTCATCTCCAATTTCCATATCTTCTCTCTTATGTACGGTATCTCTTTTGGAATCTAAATGTGTGCTCTTGTTCTTCTTCATTCTCTTTTCTTTTGTTGTGACCCTCTTTTGAATGGCTTGGGCCATAATCAATGGACCTTCTAATTGGGTCTATGGTTTTTCGATTTTCTCCTCTTCAAATCAACTATTTGGCTTCGAATTGTCTCCTATTTATGGAAATATAAATTGCTTCCATCCTCTCCTTCCTCCTGTATTTCCTTGCATGACAATTTTCTTTCACAACTTGCAACTAATCAAAGCATGCTTATCTTTTACATGCATATCTTATCACATAAACAGACTCCTCTTTCATAACCTACATCCATTTGTCTCAGTAGGAGACCCTCCTACCTTCACGCTATCTCTCAACTCTTTATTTTCTTCTCTCAACTTTCATTGGTTGGTTCTCTTCACATATATTCACTCTTGCACCCATAATCTCCTTCCTAGAACAATACTCTAAGATCATATACCAATTGGTGTAGTCATGGTAGGGGTCCCCAACTAAGAGACACACATGATCGAGTAAAGCGATGTCAAACAATCCCAAAAGAACAAAAATCTCAACTATATTTTATTAAATGTATCCCTTAACAACACCTATGAGCATTGTGACTCTTCACGCAAGTCATACACACTCTATTTCAGCCTCAAAGGGATTCTGATGCTTTATTACAAACTCTACATTGGCTCTCAATTCTCTTCATAAGCCTCTCTTTTGCCTAGTGAATACTTCAATGCTTCGTATCATATGTGCTCTAAGTTCCTTGATCTCTTGTCCCTTAATCAATTCAAGCTCTACATTTTCTGAACTCTATGACCCCCGTCTTCTATCTTCATGGGTCAATCTCTTTGTCCCTAATCTTCATGGCTAAGTCTAAATGTGTCAGGATCCCTTATTTTCATGGCTCGTGTTATTTGTAGGATGAATGTTATGGGCTTTGCAAACTTGATTCAAGTGTCACACTTGTTACATATCCATGTCCTTGTGTTCACATGCTCACTTTAGTTTTCATGAGAAATCTTGTGTCTAAGCCTACCACGTGTTGTCCTCATATTAACTTGGGTTTTCCAAAGCATAAGGAATCCATATGCACAATATGAACCCAAGCATTATGTGAGCCCCTTTGTAAGTTGTGACACCACAAACTCATTAACATGTAGGGTGTGCCCCCACGAGCCCTTAGCAATAAAGAGAGTAAGGATTTAGATAAATCCTTCAAAAGGACTCCTCTTAACATTGAGAATTTAGGGCTCCTCTAATGTGGTGACTTGTGAATGAAAATTCGTGAAGTAATCCACCTACTAAAGGTTATGAAGTGACCCAAAGATTACTCAAATCCTTTCAATGAGTTGTGTCAATCTTGTGACCACTAAAAGGAATTGTGAGGACCCAAATATGGTGTAAAGTCTCCATTAGGTGTAATTGTGACCCATAACACTGTGACCACCATTATTGATTGCAACAAATTATTGAAAACCATCACAATACTCGAGAGTCTCTATCAAACATACACACATACTTCGTTTTTTGTTCTAGAAGATTGTTTGTATGCCTTAAATGCTCTTGTATCAAAATGTCTTTGCTTTGATTCACATCCTTTCTTTCATATCATGTGTTGATATATTTAATATAATCACAAATCTTAGCACATTCTAGCCCTAGAATATCAATTATTTATTTTCCACATCATCCATAGGTAGGTGTTGGCCAATAATAACACTTGGTTCTGCATGCAATAAGCGACTATTTATTGAAAGTTTAAATATCTTAAAACCAAGAAATTCAATAATCATGTGAAATTCATGATGGCAACTATGGACTTCATGTGCATTTACTTAATTTTTGTGGGGCACAACGAAGTGTAGCTAGAGTGCCAATTGAGCCCCTTTGTAAGTTGTGACACCACAAACTCATTAACATGTACGGTGTGCCCCACGAGCCCTTAGCAATAAAGAGACTAAGGATTTAGATAAATCCTTGAAAAGGACTCCTCTTAACATTGAGACTTTAGGGCTCCTCTAATGTGGTGACTCGTGAACCAAAATTAATGAAGTAACCCACGACTAAAGGTTATGAAGTGACCCAAAGATTACTCAAATCCTTTCAATGAGTTGTGTCAACCACTAAAAGAATTGTGAGGACCCAAATATGGTGTAAATCTCCATTGACCACTAAAAGATTGAATTGTGAGGACCATCAAATATGGTCTCTATAAAGTCTCCATTAGGTGTAAAGATTGTTTGTATGCCTTAAATGCTCTTGTATCAAAATGTCTTTGCTTTGATTCACATCCTTTCTTTCATATCATGACCATAACACAATAACTTTGTGACCACCATTATTGATTGCAACAAATTATTGAAAACCATCACAATACTCGAGAGTCTCTATCAAACATACACACATACTTCATTTTTGTTCTAGAAGATTGTTTGTATGCCTTAAATGCTCTTGTATCAAAATGTCTTTGCTTTGATTCACATCCTTTCTTTCATATCATGTGTTGATATATTTAATATAATCACATATCTTAGCACATTCTAGCCCTATAATATCAATGATTTATTTTTCGCATCATCCATAGGTAGGTGTTGGCCAATAATAACACTTGGTTCTCGCAAGCAATAAGCGACTATTTATTGAAAGTATAAATATCTTAAAACCAAGAAATTTAATAATCATGTGAAATTCACAATGACAACTATGGACTTCAAATGCATTTACTTAATTGTTTGTGGGGGCACAAGCAAGTGTAGCTAGAGTGCCAATTGAGCAAATGTTGGAATATTTCCTACTAATCTCACATTAGATTTTTCAAAACCAGACTATATATATATAAGTGACTATTTATTGAAAGCCTAAATATCTTAAAGCCAAGAAATTTAATAATCATCTGAAATTCACGATGGCATCTATGGACTCAGTGCATTTAGTTAATTTTTGTGGGGGCACAACCAAGTGTAGTTAAAGTGCCAATTGAGCATATGTTGAAATATTTCCTACTAATCTCACATTAGATTTGTCAAAACTAGACTCTACACACACACACACACACACACACACACACACACACACACACGCGTATTTATATGTATGTATATGCATATACATACATGTATATGTATATACACATATATGTATGTATATACATATACGTATATGTATATATTATGTATGTGTGTATATGTACACAAATACATACATACATACATATATATATATATATATATATATATATATATATATATATATATATATGTTTTGGTATTTTATTGAAGGAGGATTTTTCAAACTCAACTTTTTATATATGGGTAGTTTAGTCAATCTAGTAATTTAAATATATCATATATGCAAATGTGGCTGACAACTTTTAGAAAATATGCTCATTAGCAAATGTAATTTGCGAGTATTTTGTGAAAATATAGTTAATTGACTAAAAATAGCCCATAAAACATAGGTAGCCACATTGCATTTTTAGTAAGGATTGTGATTCTTTTTATCCTTCAATTTGTTTAATCTTTTGTATGTGCATTTCGATGGTTCCTCTGCATTGTTTAGGATAGCAAGATATGTGGAAAGAAATATTTTGAATGATTATAGATTGATTAGCTTTTGCGAAATAGCCAAGCGGGTATTCATTTTATCATTGAGTGGGCCTTATCCCATTCAAATTTTGTTCCAAATGCTTATCCTTTTGGAACTAATATTGTGATCTTTTGTCTTCTCTATGACAACCATTATCAATGGATAGGCCTTGCCCATGGATGAAGAGGAAGCACTAAAGTGTAACAAAATCCCATAGGCCACATAGAGAATAGCATGCAATCTTCCTCCTTGCCTCTTTACATACTAAACATAGTCTTCAAAAGCAATATTTTTTTATTGTTGTCATTTGTAGTCCTTTTTACATAAAATAGAGTATGTTTGGCAGCTTCTTCATTTCCCAAATATTATAGATGAACACCATCCATACTTAATAGTAAAACTAGAGTTTCATTTTTTTATTTAAGGATAAACATCCTAATCCGTGCATTCTTCAGTTTAGCGCCAAAGATTGAGGGGTATCTATTCCACCAAACTCGCTTGGGGCATGATATTGGTTTCATCCTTTTTGGTGTCAAGGATTTTGCACTCAACAAGAATTGATCACTCGATGGGCTCTTTCTAAGCCAAATTTCTCCATTGATGGACCAACCCCTTGTTGACCGATAAGAATTTCATTTGATGCATATGTTGACAATAAATTGGCCATTCATATCTTACCGGTATTAATATAACATAAATGTGATTCAAATCATATCTAACTCCAAGCTGATAGAGAGATTTTTAACAAGTAGAAAACAACATTTGAGAACAAACCACCCAACCTGAAAATTTGGTTTAGGCCACCCAAGAAGCTTATTGGATAATACACAAAAGTATAATAATGACAAGCAAATGTAAATTAGTCTTTGAAAATGTCAAGTCAATTGATCAAAATGCAACTATGTTGCTCCTCTTGTAGTCTCTCCCAATTGGTGCTTTGTTGCCAACTTTAAAATTACCTTCATTTGTAAGGGTCAAAGTGAAAATTTATAAATTGTAAACAAATGGGTATAACATTTAATATCAGAAATGTTATGGATTATATACCTTATACCTACCTCTGAATTAGCCTTGTGGAAGAAATTTGATGAAGAGCTTTCAGTTTATAATTAGTTTTGGTACATGCAGTCCTCGGTCTCTGTAATAGCATTGTGGCTACATTGGTAGCAATGATCCACCTCAAAAGAAATGGATATCCACTACAAAGGATGATATCAACATTTGGGATTGGAGAATGGGATCGTGAGCTATAAGATAATCCACACATCAACTATTACCAGATAATACAAACCTTCGAGTGCATTCATATATTTGTCACTATAACATTCTTACACCAGAACATATTTGTGTCGTAAAAAAGATTTGGATACTCTTTCTAATGGTATTTTACTTACTCAAATGGGATGGCATTATTTTGTAATACAACATTGTTTTAGCAATTTGAACCTTTGATTATGTCAATCGTGTTAATAAGTTTGTCAATTGTGTTAATTAAGTGCACTAATTGTAATCAAATTAAACAAATAATAAGTCTTCATGTTATCATCCTTGCTACTACACTTAATAATTCCCAAGGTTAGTGTACTTGTTTTGCTGTCCTTGTAAGTGATTAATTTTTAACAAAGCCCGTATACTAGATCCAGGGCATTTGTAAGTGCTATGGGCGCATAATATGAAAAGATTGCCTTTCCATTTGCTACGCAGTTTTTGTTAAATTTCGATGGCAATGATCATAGGATTAGAATATTTATAAAGTTAAAACTAATGTAAGCTTTGTCATACTTTTGTTTTGGGTACTGAAATGGGCCTTTTTGGTCCTTTTTCCGAGGACATTCGAATGCCTTTCAACCCCTTATGGAAAGGTTGGTGAGATGATGCTAATAAATTCTAGGCAGCTTATAGATGCAGAAAGCCCTATCGAGGACCCAAAAAACTAATTTTTTGCATGGTCTATTTATGGGGTTCAGGTTGTCTAAGATCCACATTGGGCCAACATAGCCATAATGAAGCTACATGCACAGTTCAAAAATACCAAAGGCTGAAAAACAAGAAATGTACTGTACGTCTTAACAAAGACAGATAATGATTAAATTCAGTTCACCCTCGATCCTTCCAAAACAAATAAAAAGTATGCAGCTTCTTGAACAAGATAGTAATTCTTAGGACTGAGGTTCTTTTTTAATTAAATAATCTCATTCACACTAAATCGAGGACATATCAAATTCATTGATATCAACTGCCAGGCAAACCAAGCGCCCAAGCACATATGGAGTTAACACAAAAGTGTATATGGAATTCATTCAGAAGTGCTAGTAACATGTTGAGGGTACTGTGCTTAAAGTCTATAAAGTGATTTCTAACATGAGGCAAGAGCAAGGCATGTCAAACCAAATTCCATATCAAATCTTAGAAGCTGGAAAGTAGCGTGTCTATTAGAAATTTGAAACTTAAATCTTAAACAGAAAATTTATCTTAATTTCAGCAATAAGTGTCACGTAAGTCCCCCAGGAAAAAAACCAAAAGTACCTAAATAAAAACAGAGTACATCAACCTTCAAAATAATGGTCATTAAAATTCAAAAAATTATTTGGTCTTACTGCTGTGATCTGCATCCATGCCATCCAAATGACCAAGTCAAAACCATTTCCTATTCAATCGCATATAACAACTCAATTCAATGTGGATACATTTTTTAAAAAATCGCATTTTATCAATTCTGGCCCTTGGCTTCTGCAAAACACAACTCGTGCTTTCCAAATAATGGTCATTGAGATTCAAAAGTACTTTAGCCTTTCTGCTTTGATCTGCATCCATCCCATCCAAATAACCAAGCGAAACATTCTCTATTGAGGTGAGTAAAAGTAAAACAATACAATGCAGCTACATTTGTAGGGGTTAAAAAGCACATTTCATAAAGTGTGGCCCTTGGCCTCAGCAAAATACAACTCCATGAACTTGCATTTGAAAAACACAACTCCATGCACTTGCATTTGAAAACTTGCAAATCATACGTTATAAAACATCTGGATGAAGAAAAATTCTTCTCCTTGCTTTTTGGTCATTACAATCTACCTCTAAATGACAAAAGAGATTCAATTCCTTACAACAATAACCTTAAAAATATTAACTGGTAGCTGCTGTAGTCTGAAAAATAGCAATGCTATGCCTGCATCATGGTGTTCTAGATGACAGAACCACCATAGAAATCCAGATCTTTATCATCTTACACATAGAATTCAATACGAAGAATCACATTGTAAAAGTAAATTACAGTTTACATTCGATGCATGTGCTACCATACAAGGTAGGTAACATGGACCATTAGGACTTTGTCATTGAGCTCTCATGACAAATAGATATTGCCAAATATGTTAGAGAGAGCTCCTGTTCTAACAGCAAAATCACAAGACTCAAGTATTCAGTATTACCACAACCATTCGGCACTGCATAAATTCAATGACCATATATACCATGCTTATGCTTCCCAATCATTCGCAAATCACAGGATTGAGCAAGTCTTCTGAGATTTTCTTTTCTTTTTCCTTTTCTGCTTGGGTGGCTGAAGCACCACCTTGATGGCTGCATCAAAGACAGCTTTCACATTCTGTAAAATAAAACAACAGACCACCATTACCAGGAAAATGATTACCCAAGGAGATAAAAATAATAATGTAAGGTCACTTTGGTATTAAACAGTCGACAAGATTAGTAAATATTTAAATCTTCCGCTTGAACTCTAGAAATTAGAGACATCTTGGGCGATTAGGATACAAATGAAACCATCTAGATAACATCAGTTAGAGAGAGGAAGCCCTCTTAGCCAACTATATTGTAGTGCCAAATGAGTTGTATCCTAGTTATAAGTAATGACGGCTTCTGTAGTGTAGCATTATAGATACTATGTTTTTGTGGGCTTTTTCACCATGATGTGCCATCTTCCATTAGTCATTACCTTAATGAAATCATTTGTGTTGAAAAATCCAACAAAAAGACAAAATCTACCCTATATATGTTCATATAAAACACATGGTCCCACCTGAAGAACCCAATATGGACAATTGATTGAAATTGATGTGTATGTAATGTTAAAAATTGCACGTAGCCACTTTTAAGTCAGTAATCAAACCCAATAGATCCAGGTCAGAGAAAGACTCTGACCAAACCATGTCCAAAGTTAGGCATCCCTTAACGTTCAACATCATGAAACAACACTAAATTTGAACTCTAACCAGCTCTGATTTCTGTCTAGCCCAAAACATTACAAATAAAACAATCTAATCTCAACTAATTTGAGCCTAATCAATCCAAGAACATAACCAACCTCAACTGACCCCACAATCAATATCAGTAGCATGAGTAACCTCGTTGAACCCCAATTGCAACCGTTAAGGACATTAAAAACCTCACCTAAACCCCGAAATCAGTCAATGGAGATTGAGAGAAATCTCAACTGAACCCCACATTCACTCATCAAGGACATGAAAACCTAAAATGAACAAAGATATGAAAAGCCTAAAATGTTAGTCCATAAGGCTATAAGCAACCTCAATTGACCATCAAAAATGGTCAAACAATCAATGTACCTTGAGTCATTCTTGTTCTACAGAGAATTTCTGGTAAACAGAGAAGGTACGTGGGAGTCATAGTATCAGACAGTAGAGTACAATAGTCAACAGGTAAAATGCAGCACATTTCCTTGGTCAGCGCGGCAGAATTAAGTAAAACAGCAGTCCATTACTCAAAGACAACCGAAATTGAATCACAGGCTGTACAGTCATGGCTGATGCCAGTGCCAACATCACTTGTGCAATCTGTCTCCAAGTCCCCGTTTCCTGTCCTCCATGTCAACATAGGTCAACGGGGAGAGCAACTCGGTGACTGATGTTTATAAAAGTCATAAATGATATTCATAGAAATTAATTACAATTTTATAGTGCTAATTTGGCACCAGTCAGCCTAGTCAGGGTTTCACCATGTTTAATACCAGCATAGAATGCCAGGTTGGATAGGGAAAAAAAAATATGAGGGAGAGAAATAACTTGTATTAATGTCCATGGATTAACATAGTGGTTCAATAGAACTCAAAAGTACATCCAACAAAAATAGCAAGAGCAACTCGGTGACTGTGCAATCTGTCTCCAAGTCCCCATTTCCTGTCCTCCATGTCAACATAGGTCAACGGGAGAGAGCAACTCGGTGACTGATGTTTATAAAAGTAATAAATGATATTCATAGAAATTAATTACAATTTTATAGTGCTAATTTGGCACCAGTCAGCCTAGTCAGGGTTTCACCATGTTTAATACCAGCATAGAATGCCAGGTTGGATAGGGAAAAAAATATGAGAGAGAGAAATAACTTGTATTAATGTCCATTGATTAACATAGTGGTTCAATAGAACTCAAAAGTACATCCAACAAAAATAGCAAGAGGGAGGATAAGAAACTCCAAAATGGGAGCCACAAGCTTTAAAAACTATGCTAAAAGCACAGCAATAAAAGGTTCTAACTAGTGGGGTAAACTCTCAGTTAAACACAAACGAAATTGAGTCACCAAATGTCTGGTCATGGGCTGATGTCAATGCCAACATCACTCATGAAATCTATCTCCAAGTCCCCCTTTTCTGTCCTCCACGTCAACATAGGTCAACGGGAGAGCAACTCAGTGAATGATTCGCCGGGACTATTCCAGTAGGTCCTCCTATGGTGGACAGAAAGATGGACCCTACAGCAGATGGTAGCAAGTCATAAATGATATTCATAGAAATTTATTGCAATTTTATAGAGGTAATTTAGCACCGGTCAGCCTAGTCCAGGAAAGCAAGAAATAAATCATATAATGTCCATGGATTAACAGAGTGGGTCACTATCCTTCTATTCCAATCTTCTCCATGCTGATCTGGCCCCTCCGGAACAATCAATGAATGAAATGCTCCAGCATATTCCGCATCTGGTGTCTCCTGAGATGAATAACAATCTGACCAAGCCTTTTTCTATGGAGGAAATTCATAAAGCAGTCTTTGCTATGAAGAGAGACAAAGCTCCGGGTCCGGATGGCTTTCCTGCCGCCTTCTTCCAAGTCTTTTGGGAAATCATCAAGCAGGACCTCTTCCAAGCAGTTAATGAATTTCAGATGAACAACAATCTGCTTAAAGAATGGAATACCACTTTTGTGGCTCTCGCCCCAAAAGTGCATAACTCTAAAGATGTGTCCAATTTTCGACCGATCAGTCTTTGTAACACGTCTTACAAGATAATCACTAAGATGTTGGCTTCCAGACTTAAACCTCTAATGCCGGACCTCATCTCTCACAATCAGAACGGCTTCATTAAAGGTCGTCTTATCCAAGGTGGTATAATTACTGTTCATGAGGCCATTCACTCGGCCTTTCTTGCGAAGTCCCCAGGAATGATCTTAAAATTGGATATGCAAAAAGCCTTTGACAGAGTCAGCTGGCCTTTCTTAATTAAGGTCCTGGAAAAATTTGGTTTCGACAACAAGTGGTGTAGCTGGGTTTTCTCGTGTATCTCGACCCCTTGCTTCTCTATTCTTATCAATGGCATTCCTGCGGGTTTCTTCAAAAGCAGCAGAGGTATCAGGCAAGGTGATCCCCTGTCACCTTTTCTTTTTGTTCTTATGGCGGACTCCCTCAGCAGAGCTTTGGAAGCGGCAAAAATCAATCCATCATTTCTGGTATGAAAATCACCTCAAATTGTCCTTCGGCCACTCATAGCCAGTTTGCTGACGACACCTTACTGCTGAGTTTAGCCTCTGTTATTGAAGCCCGGGCTATTATGGATATCCTCTCTCTATATCAATCAGCTTCTCAGCAAACTGTCAACTTCAACAAGAGCAGCATTTCCTTCATCAACACGCCCCTAGGACTCAGAGAAAGATTGCTGATATTTTTGGTTGTATTATTATGGATCTCCCCGCCTCTTATCTTGGCATCCCCCTCTTCCATGGAAAGCAATCAAAAAATCTATGGAATCCTGTCATTGAAAGGTATCAAAAAAAGCTGGCTGCATGGAAAGGGGCTCTGCTCAGTCAGGCTGGCAAGCTCCAGCTGGTGAAAGCCACTCTTCAAAACCTCCCTACTTACTTCATGTCCCTGCTCAAGATTCCCAGTTCTGTGAGGGAGGTTGTGGAAAAATTCAAAGGAACTTTCTGTGGTCTGGTACTGAAGATAAGAAAAGGATCCATCTTGTGGCTTGGAAAGAGGTGTGTAAGCCAACTCCTCATGGTGGGCTCGGTCTTCGAAAAATGAATGAAATGAATGGGGCCCTTCTGGCCAAACTTGCTTGGGAAGTGGCTAAAGGTGACTCTTGTTGGGCCCATCTGCTCAGAGCTAAATATTTAGCTAATAATGAAGATCTGCTTACTTCCATTCCTATTAGAGGCTCAGCCATATGGAACTCTATTAGTAGCTCTCTCCCCATTATTCGTGCTGGCACCAAATGGAGATTTGGGAATGGTCGACTTATAGATTTCTGGAGGGATTTATGGATCGGGGAAGAACCCCTTGATCTCAATCCTACTTGGGACCCTATTAAGAGAAGTATCATCAATAAACATGGAAGATTAGCTTCGGGCTATTGGAAGGTTGTGAACTCCATTCCCTCATGGGATATTAAGGAATGGGATGATATCAGCGATCTGCAGAGAAACCTGTTGTCTTCTCTCAAAGCGGTTCTCTCTTCCATCTACATCCCTTTCACCCAAAATGAGGACGAGATTATTTGGCCCCTCTCCCCGTCGGGCTCATTCTCTGTTAAGGCAGCTTATCTCTCGTTGCATAGTGCTGACCATGGCCCCCCCCTTTCCAAAGTTTGGCCTAATGAGATCACCCCCAAAGTTGGCTTTTTCTCTTGGCTCTCCTCCAAGAATGCTTTCCTCTCTGGCGAGAATTTGAAAAGAAGGGGTTTCTCTCTCCCCTCTAAATGTGTGTTATGTGCTAATGATGCGGAGTCCTCTGCACATCTTTTGATCCATTGCTCCTTCTCGCAAGTTATTTGGCAGTGGCTTTTTCAAGGTTGGGAGTTCATTGGATCTTTCTGGATTCCATTCAGGACACCCTATCTCAATGGAGCTCTCCTTTTACTCATCCGATTCTTAAATTGGCCTGGAAACTGCTCCTACCGCACGGATTATGGGGCATCTGGAAAGAAAGAAACAGAAGAATCTTCAAAGAAAAAAGTCTTGATCCTTGTCAAGTGGCTATTCAGATTGCTCTGGCTCTCCAAGAAAATATCAACCTGACCACGTGGACCAAATATCAGCAAAAAATTCAAATCTGTAACTCCCTGGAGTGGCAGAAGTTATTATCCATTCAATGTAAGAGCACACACACTGATCGGGATTTAGTCCGCTGGACTCCCCCTCCAAGGGGCTGGAAAAAACTCAACACTGATGGAGCCTCGAAGGGCAATCCTGGTAAGTCTGGAGGTGGGGCCATCCTTCGTTGCTCTTCGGGATATATTGTTGCTGCCTCTGCTCATAATTTCAATTTTGGCTCCAACCATCATGCGGAAGCTTTGGCGATCCTCAAAGGCCTTGAGATGGCCATCAAATTGGGTGATGATCCCCTTCAAGTTGAAAGTGACTCCCTCAACATCATCAAACTCCTTCAGTCTAATGATCCTGGTCATTGGTCGATTAGTAACATCATTGCTGATATCAGAATCATGCAAAGATCTTTCCGTCGAGTCTAGTTCCAGCATGTTCTTCGGAGGAAATAAAGCGGCCGACCTCCTTGCTAATATTGGTGTTCTCATTGAGAATCAGCAAAGCTGGACAGATAACTTCCCGAAGGATCTCTGCCAAATCGCTCAAAATGATATTCCCCATTGCTAACTGGTGGAAAAAAGGGCTGACTCGGGTCTCGGCTATCTCGCTATGGCCTTCTCTTTCGGCGGCGGCAATTATGACGAAGTTTATGGATTTGACTCTTTTTGAGGGGCAATTGATTAAGGTGCCTTGTATTGATGCGAGGAATCTCCGCACGAATGAGCATTATAGCCACATTAATCATCTGAGGAGGTGGCGAAAGGGCAATGATAACTTGGCGGCAGCTTTCCTGACCTGTTTAAGCGGGTTTTGTCCTCTACACTCTCACTTCTGAAACTTTTCAAGCTTTCTTCCCATGGGGGGTCAATTGAAGCGCCTTGAGCCCGACAACTGTGAGTCTTTTAAGAATGATGGAGAGGTGTGGAACATATTGATGGAAAATGGTATAGCCACCTTCCTGGAAAAAATGGCGGGTCATTCGGCGCTGGTTTCTTATGCGGTCACGGCTTCCTGGACGAAGGGTCGGGTCCAAATCGGCAACACTCGCTTCTCCATCTCCACGAATGCCATTGCTGATGCCACCGGCCTTCCTGCTGCAGGTGACATATACTACAAACGTTCACTGCATGCGGAAATACAAGATTTCAACGCCCCTGGTGACAGACCGGTAAAATATCTTTCTGGTTACACCCGGAATTCCCTGCCTTCTCCTTGGGACAGAGTGGCGGAAGTCATTATGCGCTATTTCACTATCGATGGTAGATACAGACTGGTTTTTGGTCCTCATCTTTTCATTCTTTCTCATCTTCGATGGGGGAAGAAGATCAATCTGGCGGCCTTCTTGTTTCAGTCTCTTGAACATTCGGTGCAGCTTGCTCGGGAGGGCGAGGGCGTCATTCTTCACCAGGGGTTGCTTTACCTGCTTTTCTCTGTCGCTGCTTCTCACGCCGACCTCCTTCGCTTCCCTCCCAAATTGGGTCGTCGCCGCCGTTCCCCCTCTTCTTCTCCTCGACCCTCCTCCTCCTCCCTCCGCTCCTCGAGGCATCGTCGTCGGCTGATTCTCTCCTCCGGTTTAGACTCTGACGTGGCTATTCTGAGTCCCCCTCGCGCCGCCTCCATCCCCCTGCCACCCTGTCTTTCCCTACGCCCCCCTTGCTTTTACTTGGAAGGCACTGAAGCCAGTGGTCGCGCTTCTTCCCCTGTTTCCAGCCCCGATTTCTCTCAGGCTGCTGCTCTCTTGGGCCTGGCTCAGCTGTACCCTGACTCCCGGATCCGGAGCAGCTTGATATCAATCAACCGGTTGTGGAGCCCATCTCCCAGTCTGCTGGATCCAAGGCTCTCTTCGATGAAAAAATTCTTGCTGCTGACTCTCTTCACTCCCCTCCTTTGATGGAGTCGAATCCTGCTGATTCCGAGGCTGCTGACGCTAAAAGAGACAATAGCAGAGCTGACATGGTTTCCTCTATTCTGAGCAAGCTCCAGCGCGCCTTCAAGGCTCTGAAAGCTTGGGAGGCTTTCACGGATTCCACCAGGACGGCCATTGCGGATGATTGTGCGGAGCTTATCAAGCTGGCTGAACTTCTTGCTAAAGACTCAGGCTCTCCTAGAGCAAAGAACGCTGTTTCTGAGCTGAAAAAGCTCTTTTGATGTGTTTCTTCTTTTCTTTGTTTTTTTTCGTCCTCCTTTTTTTGGAATCTGCTCGGGTATTTTGACTCTGCTTCTATCAATGCTAAATCTGGCCTGATGGGCTTGTTTGTATAAGGTTGTGGGACCTTCTAAAACCCTCCTTTTACCCAATATATTCCAAAAAAAAACAGAGTGGGTCACTGGAACTCAAAAGTACAGCCAGCAAAAATAGCATGAAACTCCAAAGTGGGGGCGACAAGCTTTAAAACCTGTGCTAAAAGCACAGCAATAAAAGGTTCTACCTAGTGGGTAAACCCAAAGCGAGCAAACTCCAAACATGACAATTTCCAGGGATCCCATAATAAATGTGATGATGATGTCAGAATGATGCCACAAAGAGAAATTGATGAATATCATTATCCTTTCTTAGACCAAATTTTTACTTGCTGTCCCTTCTCAAGGCTCAGACTGTCCTCTAATAGTTGGAAATTGACTACTACTCAGTGGAGTAAACTCCAAACATGACAATTTCCAGGGATCCCATAATAAATGTGATGATGATGTCAGAATGATGCCACAAAGGGAAATTGATGAATATCATTATCCTTTCTTAGACCAAATTTTTACTTCTTGTCCCTTCTCAAGGCTCAGACTGTCCTCTAGTAGTTGGAAATTGACTACTACTCACTGGAGTAAATGCTTATTGGTGGTTGTAAGTTGTAACATACACAAAAACATGCTCCCAAAGCAAGCATCGTCCCAAACGCCAACCTCATCTCTTTTAGTCGTGCATTTACAACAAAAAAGCAATAATTTTGAGATAGAAAGAGGAGTTTATAATGGTTTGTCAGCCTAAGAGAGGTTACACTCGTATAAAGGCAATAATTCACCTACAAATTACAATGAATCAACAATTTTATTCAATAGAGGATTATCTCCAGAATGCGCGATGAAAGGTTGCCTCGTGCATATGCTCATTAGATCAAAAGTTTCATCCGACCAAAAGTTGCATCTGATCAACGTGGCAACAAACCACACCCATAAATACAAGGCCACCAGTCATAATGAATGATGTCATTCTGATTAAGCACAACTCGTTCCTAATGTTATTTTTAATTTGTATCCAAGAAAGTTGTTTTGTCAAATATCCTTTATTTAATAAACTTCTAAGTAATGCAATGTATAGATTAAGAAAGTCAAGTAGAAACACTTTATTGAGAATTGCTCAGGTAAGCATGAGAAGCTTTAGTAGGAAACATTAAGGCAGGAAAACTTTAATTGTATCAAAGCCTAAACCTAACAAGAGGAAAACTAAGTTACCAGGTCCCGGCTGATTCAGTCACGTCCAGGCCCATCCCTTGGCAACTAAGCAGCTATAGATTAAGATAGGAAACTAGGAAAACTTAATTTGAGATGTGCTCAGGTAAACAAGAGAAGATTTAGGAGGAAAAATAAAAGCAGGAACACTTTGATTGAATTGAAGCCTGAGCCTGACAAGAGGAAAACTAAATTACCAGGTACCCCTGTACCAGACGACTGTGCCATGATGGACCCGGGCAGAACCAGGGGGTAGCACAATAAATATTTTTTAATCTTAGTTTTTTTGTTAATGGTTTTAACTTTAGACTGTTATCAGAAGCTTTGGTTGCTGCGTCAACATAGCTTTAAAAGTTGCACTACATTAATCATTTGATCTAAGTGTAAATGATTATCAATAACACTCCACTTAAGCATTAAATTAATTGTTTGATCTAGCTAATGCTTGGATGCAGCTAATTGTAATCCTTGCACCATTGTCATAGTGGAAACTACAAAAGCTAAACTGCATAACCACTCCAGGCAGACACAAAAATGAATGAAAAAGCGAGCCACTTTAAACACAGATGATAGTTCAAAAGAGAGAAGAAAATGCATTTTTCATTTATTGCTTGATGGGTGATACGCTGGAAAAACTGCATCAGACAATGTTGAATATCCTAAGGCACTGTACTCATCCTCAAAATGGATAGGCAACCAGCTGCTCCACGTGCTAGGTAGTGATAAATGGCTTGCACAAATATGCATAAATGCCTCATTATCTATACAGGAGTCCCCCTTGTGCCTACTGTAGGCGAATGGTTGCTACAGTTTAAGTAGGCGTATGCCACACTAAGACACCATGTATCGTCCTGCCAGAAATTAAATTGGTCTAACTTCTTTTCTCCATTGGGCCAGTCGAAATCATCTTATTTAATATTTTGTTTACTCTATGCCTATTATGTGGTTAATGTTTTGTATTTCACTATATTTTTTATATTTGATCTTCTTAGATTTCCACAGTTTGAGTGCTGGCAACTTAGGAGGAAAACATAAACCAAGGAAATTTTTAACTGACCTGACATTTACATTTATCATGTTTCAAATTTGCGAAGTTCATTTCACACCACAAGAATATCCATATCTTTGTGGTATTTAACGATGCTTAGCTTTCCCAAAGAAAAGGTATTGAATTTGTTTGTTCTTATTTTTATGTATGCATGTGTGTATATTTATATATATTAGCCATCCTAGAAACTCACCCCGGTACCAGAAACTTTAATTCACATGGGGTAAACCCTACTAAACTCTCCTACATTAAGCAGTATCTGAACAAAAATAATTCAGACCAATTAATTTAAGTTCGACATCAGAGACACCCAATAGCACCTTGGCCTTGCCATATCATCTCTATAATGACCACAGCCTATTCAAGACAAGTATTTGAGTTCATATTATAGTGCCTGAAGGTCTTTACAAAATCCATTCCTAACTTTTCCTAGCTCATGCATATCCTAACTTGTGATTCTAATAGTGACTCATAAGAGCTATAGGTAGTACTTGATTACTTACAGCATGCGACACAGTTGTGCAGTGTACCTTTTCCCAGTAATTAATTATAATCCCACATGTTCTAAAAAATGTCCCCTTGCTTAAGATTTACAATTTTACAGCTATGGTGATTACCACGTTTTCACCAAGACATAAACCTTCTTTTTGATATTGTACGTAGATTGTATGGCATAAGTTATGCATACTATATGACAGGGCCATTATGGTAATGTAAAATTAATGCATATTATTTGAAGAATACGCACTAAACATGCTCGTCTTATTCAACCAAGGAACCTTCTAAAAGCTTTTCACAATGGGGATGATAATTTGTTCATCTGATTCTTTACCTGCTGTGTTTTTGAACTGCACTCTATATATGCAGCAGCGCCAATCTGTTTCTTCAATTCTTCCCCTACAAGACAAACAAATTTTAAAATTACAAAATCCACTCAGTAGAAACCATATGTATCAAGGAAAAAGGAAACAACAAACATTAACAGTGCCTCTTAATCAATCATTGTTGACTATGCAACATCATCCATGATTATTCTACAATCCCAATATGACCAGGACAGTGTTTGCACCTAAATACATTTGCAAGACACCATTCCATTGCATGACGTATACAACTCAAAATCAACAAAGAACCTAGTTTTTCAACACATTATGAATGAGGCATGTATTATGGAGTTTGCATGTTACATGCGCAGGCTTTGAGATGCTTTAATTTATTCTTTGAAAATGTTATTGATTTTCTGACACCAGATTTCATTGAAAAAGGGTCCTTGCAATTATATTGAGTAAAACCCAAACAGAAAAGTCCTTTGCTGAAAACACACTAAGATTATGTTTTCATATGGATTTTCCTGTGAGTTTTTGTAGTTGTATAATTGGCATTTATGTTACACATGGCTTTCACAATCTTTTCCAATAACAGATATCATAAGCAACCTCAAAATATGAATGTTAAAGCAATGTTTTAATGTTGAAATTGGTCCAAAACGGTGAAATCAACTATAAGTAGAGAGAATTACATAGCATCCCTAGTAACAGCAAAAAAATTGGTCTCTGATAACCAAAGAAAAATGTAGAAACATTAGGAAAAACAGGAATATCTACTGGATCAAAACTGTCATGCATCTGTTTTAAGTCACGCTTATTCTTATTTTTGGCAACCAGTAATAAGTGTTAACAGGCACATGTTGGTGCACATCCAAGTATCCAAACATTTACAGCTGACAGTATGTGCAAAAGGAACAGAGAAAATTGATGAGTAGATTTAATTTTTAATTCTTGTGTATAGCCTTAGGATTTTTAAGAAGCTTGATTACGGCATAGTTTACATAGTCACTGTCATGATTTTCATAAGTTTAATTTATAACTTGGCATTATGCTGTCAAGACTTCTTATCAGAAGTCACAAATGCCACTGATTTTCCAGTCGCATTGCCTGCTGTGCTATGTACACCTCTTCCAATAATAGTATAATATTTCTGATTAGCAATATTAATATGATAGTAAATGCTTCTAAGCATAAGAGAGTATTTCTACAATCCATATGATTATGTTAAATGCTTCTGGATAAAACTGTGAGCGTGATTTTCAGATCAACATTTCGGATCGCACTTTGTTATCCATCATCAGGATAAGAACAGAATAAGTGTTGATTGCAGACTTGGGTTTCTATTTAAAGATGTCAACTACAAAGGGCTACAATATCAAATAGTTGAACATAGGAAAATAAATATTATCATATAATTAATAATAGATTGTCCAATATTGAACAAATTAAAAATACTTACAAGAAATATTATCTAAAGAACATTAAGCTATCCTGAAATAAAAGTTTACAAATTAAAAATTGAGAGTTGAACTTGTATTTAATTATTCGGAAGAAAGCAAGACAAGCTTGAACGGTAAGAAACTTAGAGTTGTTAAATTAAAACAACATTAATAAATAAATAGTAAGCTATTAATGTTTGATACAAGTGACCACCTCATAAAGAGGAAGACATAATCTTAGCAAGTTAAGAATACCATGATGTTTGGGGTCCTAATTTTTAACCCTAAATCTAAAGCTAACATTAGGATTTAAGTTATAGAGATAAGATAATAATTGGTCAGATGGAATAAGGGGAACTCATCTAAAGAGACAATAAAAGATCCAACTAAACAGAAATTTAAATTGGGCTCAAACATTTAAGCCCTCTTGATTAGTACTTGAAAAGAGGCAAGTAAAAACCTAACCACACACAACTTAGAATGGTTGAGCCTAAAAAAGTAATTATCGGATCTCTATGTAAAAAAATTTTAATTAAATTTATTATTGGCCTCTAAGATTGGTTAAAACCTTGAGCGTCATCTCTTTTATGTTATCATATTTGCAAATTTCCACCACCTCCCTCACACAACATTTAAAGAAATCATCTTCCATGGCTAAAACTTTGGTATTCTCAATACAAATGTTGTGTTTGGTCTTATAAGATAGCTCCACTAGGGCTGACTTAACCAATTTTCTGTTTCTTATATCAGCCACATGTTCACTAATCCACGTACCAAAAAGAATAACCAATCTCAATAATGTACAAGCTCATATACGAACAATTAATCTTGTAAACACCGCTTTTAAGAGTTGGTTATGAATTGTCTTTAAAAGACTTGATCAACCACCTGAGCTTCCTATGAGGTAAAAAAGTTGTTTGAATGATCCTACTCAATATCTTGCACTCTTGTTAGAAATCCCCTCGATATAAGGGAGAAAGGCTGCAGGCTTTCTACTGCCGGCCTCCTCAATTAGAGGTCTAAATTGTGTGTTGCTTGCCATTTTGAAATCCCTAGTGACATGTTTGCTTTTGTAACCATTTTTCCTTAAAACTTCATTCAAATGCTTGATCTCACCCTTCAAGTGATCTCGTCACATATTGTCAAAGCTCTCATACCCAGAGTTTTAAGTACTTTGGCTTTCAATGTGGGCTTGACAAGCAAAGTTTCATTTGGTCTCCTAGAGAGGAGGACATCAAATAAGGGAAATGTACCATCGTATTTCAATTCCTTCATGAACTTGATGCTATCAAAAACACTACTGATGTGGTCACAGAAATCCAAGTTTTCCAACCCAAGCTGCCAGTTAACATGTTTGCCATCTACATACAAGGATTTATGAGCATGCCGCCAGTATAAGAAACGAAAGATTGGTTAATTCAGTTCAAGCATAGCACTCTTTTAAGACCAAGCACCACATTTGTATTGAGAACACCAAAGTTTTGGCCATGGAATCCATGGAATATCATTCCTTTAAACATAAATACTAGTAGTCTAGTACAAATATCTTAAATAAATCTATTTGGCAAATGTCGATAAATATCAATCTCAAGGCTCTTATCTTAGATTTTACACATATCACATTGATTAATAGTTAAATTATTATATTCTCTTCATATTTGCCATTTACTAGTGATAAAAGAATATTTCCATAAATAGAAAGGCCACAAACCATATAGTCAAGATATTACTACTTTTTTATTGACTTCTCAAAGTTTAAAAAATCCTCTTAAATGACGGTTAAACAAACATCAAATTTAATACAAAGAATAAAATCTTACACGGTCACACTATTAGGTGCCACCCCTTGCTGCCATTGTAGAATGCCTATCGGCATAATAATAACAACATGAACAAATATGTTGGCGGCTGATAATAAATTTAATTTAAAAACCTTGCATTGAGACCCAATAATTACTTTTTTAGGCTCAACCATTCTGAGTGGTGTGTGTAGTCATTAACTTTTTGTTTCCTCTTTTTGAATACTAATTTAAAAACCTTGCATTGAGACCCGATAATTATTTTTTTAGGCTCAACCATTCTGAGTGGTGTGTGTACTCATTAACTTTTTGTTTCCTCTTTTTGAATACTAATTAAAAGGCTTGCTGCCTAATGTTTCGAGCCCAAATTAAACCTCTCTTTTTAGTTAGGTCTTTTATTGTGTCTCTTTGATATCTAGATGAGTTCCCTCTACTACCCGACCAGTTATTATCTTATTTCTATAACTTAAACCTCATGTTAGCTTTAGATATAGGGTTAAAAACTACGGCCCTACACATTCTAGTGTTACTATTTTTAACTTATTATGATTGGATCTTCATTTTTACAAAGTGGTCACTATTAACAAACATTAAAATTTAAACATTTATTTATTAATATAATTTTAATTTAACAATTCTAAGTTTTTTTACCATTCAAACTAATTTCACTTGCTTTCTTCCAAGTAAATACAAGCTCAACTCTCAATTTTTAATTTGTGAACTTTTATTTAAGGGTAATTAATGTTCTTATAACAATTTTCTTTTAATTATTTTTCATTAATTAAATGTGGTAATTTATTAAAAATTATAACATTTAATTTTCCTCTCGTACTCAACTACCCAACATCATAGCTCTTTATGGTTGACATCCTTAAAAAGAAAACCTAAGTCTGCAATCAACACTTACTCTATTCTCATCTTGATGATAGATCACAAAATGTGATCCAAAACATTGACGTAAAAATAACCCACAATTTTATTGAGAAGCATTCAATCTACTTTTGTGCATTTTAGTCAACAAGTCTATCTTCCACCCTGCAGTTCCTTTTGACCTATTCTTTATGGTTGACATCCTTAAAAAGAAAACCTAAGTCTGCAATCAACACTTACTCTATTCTCATCTTGATGATAGATCACAAAATGTGATCCAAAACATTGACGTAAAATAACCCACAATTTTATTGAGAAGCATTCAATCTACTTTTGTGCATTTTAGTCAACAGGTCTATCTTCCACCCTGCAGTTCCTTTTGACCTATGGCTTCTCCTCGCTCCTTTGCTTTTCTAGCTAATTTTAAATTATTTCCTTGTATTATGAAACACGTTACATATAAACTTCTCTCATCATTCGACAACATATCAAAGAGAATATAGCTTGTTTGAGAAATTTAAGTGTCCCCTAGCACCAAGGCACTTATTTTATATCAAAGACCCACTAAATGTCTCGAGTGACTAGAATTGACATCAACGTTACTAATAATACAGGCTCAATTGAACAGAAAAATAAAAAATCATATATAAATCACAAGTCAATTGACTGCACGAATCTGAGCAGACAAGAACCCTGTACAAAACTTGTAATAAATATCCAGTTGATCCAGAAAAATAGTAATATCATGGTTCAAAAATCAGTTAATTAAAAAAACTATTGGCTGGAAAATGGAAAAATATTATTTTATAGGACAGGTGCATGTGTATAAAAATCAACAATTTACAAGGCTTTTTTACTTTATTATGTATAGACTATGGGCATGCACAGAGATAGACAAGTCAATTACAATACTTGTTTAGGAAAACCCGGGCAGAAACAAGGTGTGTTCTAGGGTTAGAATTTTTAAGCACAACAAAGATTAAAGAACAAGTGCATAGACTTGACAGCATAGTCACCGGGAAACTCCAGTGTTGGAACAAGAGCAGCATCCCCATACACACATCTTTTGGTGACTATATTTATATATCATATAGCCATACCATTATTCACTAACTCACGTACCCTGATTTGAATGGTGTCTCATCCCCGTCTCTGTACCCCCACGTCTCCAAGGAATTATGCTTTACACTCATAGTTAAGAATTTAGGTTTTAATTCTATTTCTTCAAGTTAAAATTGTGGTGGACAAGGAACTAGGATTCAATGCTGGTTGACAGGAAGCCAGTCTCTTCTTGAATTTGAAAAGAAAAATTAGTGATTTTATTTGGCCAAAGATTAAATTCAAAAAATTTGATCAAAGATTTCCTTTATCAACAGAATATGGCTGCCATTATAGAGATAACTATAATGAGAGTACCATAAAATACAAGATACCCAACAAGTCATGCAATATGAATTATGCTAACATGGAATAATGCTAATAAAAATAGCTACTGGATTCTTTTTGGAAAGATTCCATACCTGAACAGTAGTTATGGGCACAGCACCTGGGTGGTCAAGAAAAAATTGTTTGTCATCCCGAAGATCTGCAGGTCCAAGCACAGGACTGTGAGAGAAGCCAGAGTAAATTGGAAGACCTAGCTTATGATGCTTCCACTAGAAGCTAACTCATAACAAACAAACACTAGTAGAGCAAGATGGGGCAAAGCCATGGCACACATAAATCAGAAAATTCCAAGAAAAATGTCATGGCATACAATTCCAGGAAAATTGTCCATTCAATGCTAATAGATGAATCATGTGAAAACTAATTTGAATAATACCTACTTCAATAACATGTTTCTGAATCCAATATCCAGAGCCTTAAATCAAGCACCAAGTCTGTAAACCTGTACTAGTTGCCATTCTAATTGTGAAGGTGTTAGGAAAAAGGAATGGAATGGCAACCAGTAAGGAATGAGGGTGTACTATTAAGCCTTAAACAAATAGAAAATAATGAGCAGTTGAAAAGAAAGAATCGGGATTGCATTGAATATAATGCCATCTAGGATGACCACGAATTTGAATCAGAATTTCCTATTTAGCATGACAGATCAAAATGTATCAAGCTAATGTGAGAGGAGCTTCAGAATTCCCATCAAGCTAATAGGAGATATGCTTCAGAATTCCCGCCAGGCTAAAGCAAAGCTAGAAGTTGAAACTGTTGGACCTATAGAAAAGGCTAGAGTAAGCAGAGATCATGTATCATGATCCGGTAGTGCAAGTACAATCTTGGCAGGCAAGCATCTGTTCTCTATAGCATTCAGTTTAGACTTGCTTGGTCTGTGTTACACATGACCCTTTAAGTATGATCAGCCAGCATTGGACAGCTGTAGCAAATTCCATATGGAGTTCAAAAGTTCTCTTACAAGTAAAAACATGGAGCTTCAGGAGAGTGTTAATTTTTAGGGCCCAAGTAAAACAAAATCAACAATTAGCACAAGCGCACCACAAAACAGTGGCTTGTTGCAAGTATCTTAGGGACTAAACAACAATCAGAAGCAATCCCATACAAGTGAAGGCTAGGAAAGTTACGTAACCAACTTTAGGAATGCATTTGACACCAAAAAGTGTAACAATCCAATACTATTTTTCAGATTTTACAATGATGGTCAGAAAATCACAAACACCCATGAAGGTCCCTTTAGTTATCCAACAGAGAAGAGGAGCTTAGTTTCATGACAATAGATCAAATTTCGTAAGTTCATCAACATCCTTATATATTTTTAGGGCCTTAAAAATATATTTCAACAATTAGCACAAGTGCACCATAAAAGAGCGGCTTGTTGCAAGTATTATTAGGTACTAGACAATGACCAGAAGCAATCCCAAACAAGTAGAGGCTAGGAATGTTACGCAACCAACCTTAGGAGAGCACTTGACACCAAAATGTGGTACAATCCAATAATATTTTTCAGATATTAAGATGATGGTCAAAATCACAAACACCCTTGAAGGTCCCTTTAGTTATCCAACAGAGAAGAGAAGCTTGGTTTCATGACAATAGATCAAATTTCGTAAGTTCATCAACATCCTTAGTTTTCACATGACTAAATTCGAAATCATACTGACTAAGCGACATTTATTGACAGATTATTTTCCCAACTGAGCTCCTATTTCTTGAGTAAATTCAGTTTGGACAGGACTTAGCCCTGCACTATTTTCTCTCTGCTTCACTCTTAAAATTTGAAATTAAGCTCTCCTACTTAACAGGGTCTTGGGAAATTCTGCATTCTATTATCTGTTGGAACCTTTGGTTAGAAATAAACAAGAGGATTTTTCAATGAAGAAATTGTTTTGCTCTGAGTATCTGCAATGATTTACTTGACAGCAACAATGATTTAATGTTTACCTAGCCACCATAAAGAGGGACGATCTCTCCATGTGACCATAGCATCTTCTTCAACTGGAAATGAGCACTAGGAATAGCTCTTAACAAAGGGGCTGTTTAAGATTAAGAGAAAGGCAGTTCTTGACACATGGGTTGCCACGAATGTCAATTATCTGAAGCTTAAACTAATTGTGTTTTTGAGATTTTCAAGGTACAGTGGTGCTAGTTTATTGTGAAGCTCTTGGTTGCACAACTAACAACTTTGCTGAAGTATGTGCTCTCTAGAGAGGTTTGAAAACAACTAAGCAAAAAGGATGGTCAAATTTAACATTAAAGGGCTCTTGGTTGACAATAGAAAAATCCCAAAATGTCATCCAATCAGTATTACACGGCTCTCTTACCCAAATTGGCAGACTGATAAAGTAATCCTGGATTGCCATGCTATAGCCCACAATCTCAAGATAAATGCATATGGCCATGTTAGAAGAAAAGGAAATGCAGTCACTGATTGTCTTAGCTAATCAAGGGTCCTTCTTGATGACTCCCATGGTCCTTCCTTAACAATAGAAACCACTCTAATAAAGGACCAACAGATTATAAGTCTATTTGCCAAGGATAACAAGGCACCCAGATCTATTTGAATTGCACTTTGATTTTCTCTTCGGAAGTGCCTTCAAGATGTTAAGCAAGAGGTGTCATTACTCTGGAGATGGGAGAGATTTGAGTGAGATTTGAAGGATTTTGTTGCTTGGGGGTAATTTAGCGGGTTCCAGATTTTCTGAGGAAACCTTTCTCTGTTTCGGACCTAGATAATGGCTTCCCTAGTGATATGCATGCCTCATCCCTTGAAACTGTCAACATTGAGAAGGGAGATTTGTCATGGCTCTACTCCTAAATGCCAGAGATGGCAAACCAGTCTAAGAGTAGAACGGTAAATCAAGGACACCATGCTAGGAGCTGTTAGGCACTGGCAAATCTTTCTCTCACGAGAAAACATCAATGAAGAGTTTGGAAATTTGCTTCACTAAGCCCAACTGCAGAAGATTGTGGATGAGGGATGACTCTGCAAGGAAAGACACCAAATTAGTGCTACAGGAATGGAGAACTGCCCTCAAAGAAGGGAGTGCCAATGAAGAACAGCTAAATTGGTTGGCCTCTTGCGCCCTTGAACCAACGGAATGCATGGGAGAAATCGGTGTTGTTGCCAAAGTAGCCTCAGCCCTCTGCTATGGTTGTCTCTGATAAACAAATATCCACTCTAACATTAACAAGGCAGCCCAAATCATTGATCTAAGAACAGTAGTGGCTTGCACCAGTTCCAGCTTTCAGGCCCATGAAGAAGTTGCTGATATGGATTCAGGTATTGCCTTTGGTCACACTAATTTCTGGGCTACCAAAACACCCACGTGATACACAACAAATCAGATTAGGAAATTGAATTATGTAAAAAAATAAGTCTGGATATTGATGTTGATGATGGAGAGGAGACTCTGCTGAAGACTATGAAGGATGGTGATGTGATTGATTTATGCCAGTCAGTCTGACCCCTCTCTGACATGAAGAATTTGGAGGCTCATTTTGGTCAGATCAAGGTGCTATTGTATGCAAGTATTTTATCCATCCTCCCTCTGTTGTTCGAGGTGGCTATAAATATTCCGATGAAGGGCCAATTTTGCCCTGCTGCATATCACTTCAGAACTGGAAAATTTATAGAAGCAGGTCTGGTTATAGAAAGAGGTGAGGTTCAAATTTTGTCCCCAGGATTGATGGCGGGTGGTCCCAATCTAGCCTGAGAAGGCTCTGTGCTGATCAGAGGATTATCTTCTGCCTCATAGTAAATAGGCTGGTTTTTTTACAAGTCTGTACTTAGATTCTGACATAGTCTGTCAAACACTCTTAATAGAAAAACTGAATTTTGGCATTTTGAATTTTGTCTGTGTTTTGTTTTTAAACACATTTGTTTTGTCTTGCATTTGGGACAGACTCATTTTATAAGATTCTTTTCAACTACAGGAAATACACTGGCCTTGGATGTTAGGAAAGATTCTAGAGGAAGCGCTTTGCTTCATCCTAGGATCTCACCCTCCCTTCCTACCTTGGATACTCCCCAGCCAACATTGTCAGATCTTCTACAGTAACTGATGATGGCCCAGACAACTCCTCCACTTCAGACACGGACAAGATAATCAATGAGATTTCCTTCCAGGCTTCCTGTCTTCATGAACACGTGTTTTAGGGCCTCTTGTCCACCCTTCATTGCTATTTGTATTGGTTTTATTACCACCTGTGTTAGTGGCACACTGCTTTATTTTTCTTTTTACTTTTTGTTATTTTGCTTCCAGGGTTCTCTCTTCCTAGAACTTTCTATTGTTAACTGTTGTATCCTTGAGTTCCATTGACCAGCTTTTGGTCATCTGTGGACATTCATATAATTTCTCTATTTCTTTTGTAAATATGGGGCTGCAAATACCTTATTATCTGTGGTCGACAACACCTCACGAGAGCATTTTGTTATTTTAATGATACTTTTTTACCTATCAAAAAAATCTGTAAATCATAATATTTAACGATGTTTATATATATGTGTCATCATTAAATTATCTGAAATTGAAATGATGCAACTTTTGAGGGCCACATCTCTATTTTACTGTTGGTGTAACTGTAACCTAGATATACCACTTTCAAGTCAAATTGTTGTAATAAATTAAGGTAAGGTGTGAAAAGACAACACCTTGTATTAATGGCAAATCATAATAGTGGCTTGTTTATTTCGTTATTAGTTTTTACTGTCCTAAGTGTCCTTGCATCATTCCTTTTATTCATCCAGTCAAAAACTAACACTCAACATTTAGTCTTCACGTACTTGGGTAGGCTTTCTGAAACTTTGGAAACGTAGGAAACTTAGGTTCATTACTATCGCACTCCAAACCTTTACCATCAAATTACCCGATCTTCCCCTTGGATTGTGATTATTTATACATCGGTTGCACAGATTTCGCCCTGTTAATACATTAATGTTATTTAATATAAACAGTCTGCATCTGCTATAAGTGATGCATATATCAAAGTACTAAAGAAGAATGCTAAATCCCAGATAGATTTTAAACTTTAAAATGGAAACAAATGGAGCTAGAAAAACAGAGAGCATCTAATCTGGAAGGAAAGTTTACCTAATTTTGTCCCAACAAGAATAATCGGAACGCCAGGGGCAAAATGCCTCAGCTCAGGAAGCCCCTGCAGAGTCAAGGCTTCACCCAAGTTAAGTCTTTATCCATTTTGAGGAACACCGACATTTTCACGGAAGCAGAAAGCAAGCTTTTAGTAGGAAGTTATCAATAAAGATTATAAAATTGCAGTACTGACAAAAGGCAAACCTTTTTCGAGATATTTTCATGAGAGAAAATGCTAGAAGAAATGCATTTGCTCCCCTGTAGCTCAGAGGTTTCAGTCTATTGTAATCCACATGACCTATACCATAAAAGTTCAATAGGCAGCCATACAAACTTAAAGCTCTACAACTGTTTCCCATTCCTTGAAAGTGAAAGAAGAAAAAATGGAGCACAATAAAATGATCTCTGAAAAGCACATACCATGGAATCGCAGTTATAACTCTTAATAAATCAACCAAGAGCCATCTAATATAAAAATCTGTCGTCCCATAATTCATACCTGCTGTATCCCACAGGCCAAGATAGACTGTGTTGCCATCAGCCACAACATTGGCACTAAAGTTATCGAAAAATGTCGGCACATAATCCACCAAAAACAATGTAAGCACATTCATTAGTAGCCTAATACGATAATTCCCAAATATTCACAGAAAACAAAGATCAAACCTTTTCAACAGAAGGCACGCCAAAGCTCCAAATGGAAAAGATCAAATGCCGTCTAAAAATGCCATAACATAACCTAGGAATGGATATAAACCCTAAATCTAATAGATAGAAGTGCACAAATCATCACTAAGCTGCCACAATGATTCCTCCCTGACAGGCATTCAAAGGAAATTAAATGAACTATTTCTATTGGAATAACATATTGTAAATTAGTAAAAGAAATTTCTGTAATTACTGCATCACTTTTATTTATCTTCAGCATTTCAAGTCCAACTATGGAAACTTGTAGTCGGGAAAATTAAACAACGTCGAATGAACTTCCCTGAAGACCAGAGAGATATAACCCTGATGACTAGCGATCTCCAACAAGGAAGGTTAAACACTTGGCCTTCCTTTTTAACATAGTGCATATTTTTGTCAAAATACAATAAAAAGGAAAACAAAAATTGAACTTCATCTATAAATCTCTCTTCAGAACATTGAGGGGGAGGGAATACAAACTTACACACTGAAACTATACCATTAAAAAGCAACGAGATAAAACATTGCAACCGCATTCACCAGACCATGATACAAAAATTCTGTAACATTACCAGTAAACAAGGGCCAAAGCTCTTCGATACGATACTGTTCAATGCTGAGAATGAACTGCCCAAATACTAGTTGAACTTTTCCTAACTTAACTTTGAATGAAGCATAAACCTGATTCTAGCACCTAGAAGCTTAAAATTATCATGTATATAAAAGATAAGAACAACTTACAAGGACCATAACTCCTCAACAAAGTGCAATGCAAAGCAGCAAATCGATGGATCACATGGCTAAAAGTGCTAAATCTACTAGCTAAATTATGGAAATTAAATAAGTAAACGTGTTAAATCTACTAGCTAAAGTATGGAAATTAAATGATATAATTATTATTTTTGAGCTGGCCATGCTCAGGGCTCAGTGCATGCACTGGCTTCTTAACATCCTCGAAAGTTCGAGTGTCAACTGCCAGGAAGGGCTCCCTGTACTCTCACCACAGCTGACCTCCCCCAATGTGCGCAACCGCTCCAGTCGCACCTGACCTACATGCAATCCTAAGGATCCAGGGAATAATCTAACACGGACATGAGAGCAACGGATCCATCGCTCAACCCTGATGACTAGTGATCTCCAACAAGGTAGGTGAAACACTTAGGTTGGGGTTCCATGGAGGGGTCTTGGGCTCCTATTTATAGTCAGAGATTGGTTCCATGAAGTTGAAACAATACAGCTACAGGAATAAAATGAATCTTCCCTTCAAAATGGAAGTGCCGGGTTTTTAGGTGGCAAACTTATAGCAGCTGTGAAAGAAGGGGGCTGAAGGTTTCCCACACCAGCTTATTATCCACATGGCACCATGAATAATATTTGTTTTGAAATTTTAAATTTAGATTTTAAAAAATGGACCACTTGTTTATATGTGATTCCTAAAACTCCTCGCCTTAAATTGCTCGGCACAACAAAATTACAAATTCATGGGACCACTAAACTGGAAAAGGGTTTACAATTTCTCAGCAACACCCGCTGAGAAAATATAGGAACCCCCTCTACATGGGACTGCAGCCTTAGCCTTCCTTAATTGGCATAGTGCATATTTTTGTCAAAATACAATCAAAAAGAAAAAAAATGAAAATTCATCTATAAATCTCTCTTCAGAACATTACAAGATGGTGATCGGGGGATACAAACTTACAAACTAAAACTATACCATTATAAAATAACAAAGAAACAAAACACTGTAATCACATTCACCAGACCGTAATACAACAAAAATTAACATTACCAGTAAACAAGGGCCAAATCTCTTCAATAGGATAATGAACAAAGTTGAGAATAAGCGGCCCAAATACTAGCTGAATTTTCCTTAACGTAACTTTGAATGAGGCATAAACCTAATTCTAGCACAGAGAAGCTTAAAATTATCATGTATCTAAAAGATAAGACCAATTTACAAGGACCAAAAATCTTTAACAAAGTGCAATGCAAAGCAGCAAATTGATGAATCGCATAGCTAAAAATGCTAAATCTACTAGCTAAACTATAGAAATTAAATGAAATATATTTTATTTTATTTTGAGCTGGTCAAGCTCAGGGCTCAGTGCATGTGCCAACTTCTGAACATCCTTGAAAGATCAAGCATCGACTGCCAGGGTCTCCCTGTGCTCACACCACTGCTGACCTCCCCCAATGTGTGCTACCCGCCTTGGTCACACCCAACCTACATGCGATCCTAGGGATGCTGGGAAAAATCTAACACAGACACAAGAGCAGGGGGTCCACCACTCAATCCTACTCACACTTGTGCCCGGAAATGCAAATTCTGTCACCTCTGTGCACCTAGCAAGAGGATTTGCCCTATCTGACTGGGATGAACTGCTCTGATTCTATATTAGGTTAAAAACAAAGATATCTATTAAATTTAAAATTTTGATTTCAAGAGTTTGACCCTCAGCCCCAAACCAAAAATATGAGTTGATCTTACTGACACGGCCCGTTTTCATTTCAAGGATTGCAAAATCGATGACAATTTCCAGAAATGACACTCTATAAACAGACACTTGTGAAGTATTGGAATAACATTGAACAAAAACAACCTCAGTGATGAATCGCGTAGCAAAGTTAAAGACAAATTACTTTAGAATGCATATTTGAATGATATAGTTTGACAGGTCCTATGAATCAATTTGGTATAAAGGACGTTAAAGAAGTCATCGTCATCATATTCCTTTCTAGTACATGATCGAAAGGAGAGAAAAAAAAGCGAGACAATGTTTAATTTTTATATACCCTCCGCTTAAATTAAAAGAGGCTTGTCAATATCAAAACAAAAAAACTATGGCATAGAAAAACATGGCTGAAATTTTCCTAAATTATCCTAGAAATGGCTATTAACATTAAATCTAACACCTAAAGCTGTTGAAATTATCACGTAACTACGAATGCCCCAGTAATTTCTCTTGAACAATGGAAATTAGATTGAATATGAACTGTTATTACTGGCATTTATATATTCCTTATCAAATGAGATGAACTCAAGTGGTAGCAGAAATGGAGCTTTAAGCATGGAGCCCCAGGTTCAAATCCCAGAATACATGGAACAGTATTAAAATTTGGTTATATACTGTCTGTATAAAACTCGCTGGGTACAGCATACCCCAACTGACAATGTCGGCTGCAAGTCCCGGATAAACTTGACGAAAAAGACATCCTTTGTTCAAGGCAACATTGCGGAAGGTTACAACAAAAGAAAGGAAGTTTAATAACAACAAAAACAACTGGAATTACAAAGGTTCTGGCCTTGAAGGTCATGGGTTTGATTCCCCTCCGCAAATCAAGACATGAACTGTTCTTACAGGATTGATGCATTATAAGATTCTTTTAAGGGAAAACATTAACACACTGAAATTACACCTCTACAAAACAGAGAGATGCAACTTAAGCTAAATTTTCCCTAAATTTACCACGGCCGAAGTCCTTCAGCACAGTCTAGTGCAAAGCTGAAAACAAATTAATCAAATACAAGCTGAATTTCCCCAAACAAACCTTAAAATCACCATTGACCCTAAATCTAGCAGCTAAAAACGTTAAAATTAACCCGCAGTAAAAAAATGTGTCCAAAATTTCGGCCAGAAGCAAACATACAAAAGAAATCAAGTAAAATGTGACCTGGTCTCCGTTTCGACAACCTGAAATTAAGAACTTCACACTAAATATTAAAAACTGGAAGCTGGAGATCGAGGGTTCGACTCCCGGCACCGATACGCAACCTGATCTGCTCATACTAGTCTAACACATTATAAATTTCTTTAAAGCTCACTAAAAAAGTACAGAGCGGCGAAAGCATAAGCATTAAAATAAATTAAAGTAAAGCTGCAAAATTTATGAAAAAGCTGCACTACTTACAGTAGGAAAAGTATTGCTTGTGTAAGAAATGAGCATGCAGGTTTTGCCGACGGCTCCATCTCCAACAGTCACACATTTTATGAATTTGCAGGTACTCATCTCTAGCGAATAAAATCTGTGTCTGTGTGATAATGCCCTCACTTCATCATTCTGTTAATTAACGAAAACGAAACATAACCCTTGAGAAACGAAGGTCCCCTTTTCTTTTTTATGGTCCTAACACGAGCCCGTTAATCATGGCCCTTCTTTGTTAGTCTTACGTTTTTCTCTCTCTCTCTCTTTTTGCTTCGCCAGGAATCGATCCGACGACATGCAAGAAACAAATGAATCAATTGAAGGAACGCTTGTGTTGGAAGAGTGTACAATGCTGTCAAATATTTTTATATGATGGAGAGGACCTGGCTTTGGAAATAAGGAACATATTTATTTTTATTTGTTTTTGTGTTGGTATTTACGTGGGGGTTTGTTGGGATTGAAATTGACCCCTAGTCTGCTTCAAGTATACCGTAAGTCTTTGGTGGCATTAAATGAGGAGGTTAGGTTTTATTGTATTTTATTTGCTTGTATTTTAGTTTCTTATACCTTGCTTGCCTTTCAAGTTAGTCTTCCACTACCTAGAGGTGAATAATTGTCTTGTGATCTAGTTTAGAGGCACAAGGACAATGTGTATAATTGCCAGCTATCATGGAGGGTATCTTGTGTTTGTGTTTCTTTTTTAATAATATACTTTATAATTTATTTCTTTGAGGGAATTAAGCACATTTCTTATTTAAATTAGTAATCTAATAGGTGTAATAATGCCCTAGCTATAAATTGAAAGAAGTCATGTACTTGGTTCATGGGTTATCGAACTTTATTTTGATGAAATGGCATGTTCGATTATACATAATGAGTTGGTTACTTGCAATTTCTATTTCAAATGATTGCACGTGAGATCCAACGAAAACTTGTTTTGTTGTTGAGGGATATAGCCTCTCTGACTTCTCCCCACTTACTTAAGTTCATTTCTGGTGATTCGAAATGTGTCAATAAAAAACACTTACATTGTTTATCCATAAACCAATTTTCAATCTCATGGAATGTGAAAATATAAAAAACTCTAGCAACATCATTTATTTGAGGGGAATGCTCAATTGAAGTGAATGTATATCGTATTTAGCGCTTAGTTAATAACATGATTGATTTGCCATTGACATTAGTGATTTATATATCTTTTTTTTTTTTTTTTTTTTCTTTTTAACAACATGGCACGCCCATTTAAATATGATTAAATGGTTTAAGTTGTTTTAGTGTTAGCGGTTCCTTTGTTAGATCCGCTTAGACCTCTACTCACTACTAATGGAAATATATAGCCTTTAAGGATTCCATCGATCGGTTTAAGGTCATTTATTCGAGTGGAATACTCATTTAAAATAGATGCATGAAATGGTTAAGTATCAATTATGTGATAGAGTCGCATTAGCTTTGGTCATTCATGTGTTCTTTTGTTTTGTTTTTAAACAAGGCAGCGGTGTACCTAAATTACATATGATGAAAATATTAAGTGATTGGTCGCATTGAAAGATCTATGTAGACCTCGACTAATTGTTTGTGGGAGATATCTGTGAGGACTTCCCTCAACCGACTTAAGGTTGTTTATTTGATTAAAATGTTTATTCAAAATGAATGTATGTCACCCTTAATTTTTAGACACATGGTTGAGACATTGTCGACCTTGGTTATTGATATTACATAAATAAGATGGTTCGGTCTTGTTATGCTCGACACATGTTATCTCTTACCCCCCTCTTTTCTCTTGCTTTATGAAAGGATGAAAGCATAAAATTTATCTCCATGTCTTCACTACTTACCCTTACGTTTAATTTTAGTATGTAAACATAATTTGTAATGTCCCCATTTTTTAAGACCCTTAGCATATCATTCCCCATGGGCTTTGGGGATGTTGCAAGGGGAAAAATATATTAAATAATTAAATAATATTGCCTAGAGAGTGATTTTAATCATTTGATATTATAAAGCAATATTTATTTAATTATTTAATATTTATGGAGCAATTAATGCATTTAATTATTTAATTAAATTCCTAAAATGCTAATTAAAAAGGGGAATTAATTAAATAATAATTAGGTGGCTTTTAAATATTAAAATCACCCTTTTTAAAAGGGGACGCCACACCTAGGGAAATAAACTTCTTTTATTTAATATTTTCTCTCTCCTGGGGTTTTCAATTTTGTGCCTCCTTACTTATAAAAGGAGTGATAGGGTCATTGTTATGATTATGCTATGATGAACTTATTTTGATACTCCATGCTTGGAGTTGGGATGCATGCCCATTGATACTTTCTCTCTCTCTCTTGTGTGGGAGGTTTGAAAATCAATCAAGTGATTATTTGCTAGATCCATGTTTTTGGCTTTGTCTTTGGATTTAATTTGCAAGTGAAAATCTACCTTTACCTTTGTGCGACGCGTCATTGTAGCGTCACCGTAATAGCAGTTTGTGAGTGCTTTTGTAAATCGACTTGGGTGTTTGGTTCTCTAAACCCTAGCGACTTCCTCTTATGGTGTTTTGTGGACTGTTTTGCATGCATTATTTGGTGTGGATCGATCAGATTTTTGCAGGTTATTGTGCCCTTGTTACAACAACTTCTATTACTAGTATGTGGACTGATTTGGATGTATTTTGTTGAGCTGGCCAGTGTTGGGTATTGTTACTTCCACTTGCAAATGATTAGTTTTTGGCAAAGTTTGGGTACTAACTCCATGTGTTTAGGAACTGAAATCCATCTAAATTGATTGTTGGTCCATTCTCAGTATAACAACGACTTCTTTTGGGACAGGTTTTGCGCTAAACCTTGGTGTGTTTTGACTGGTTATGGTTGAATCTAAGCTGCTGTGGCTGCCTCTAAAATCTGCGACTTCATTAGAGTGAATACTCACTGTTTGTTACAAGTTCGAAATCTTATTTTGCCCAACGAATTAATAGATATTATTCTAATAACTACAGTGATCACATTTATGTGTTTGGTCTGAGTTTTGGGTTCAAAATACGTTGTTGTTCTTTCCTTCCAAACAGCGACTACATTTGGAGTATTATGGACTAATTTTGGAATAGAATATATTGTTGTTCTTTCTTCCCTAACAGCGAATGAATGATGTTACTGTTAACTCTGAGTATGAGGGTTTAACTCTTGCATAGTATTTGATGATCTTGCATATGATCTATATATAAAATATTAGATCATATCATATATATTGCAGCGACTGGTATTAGAAGTTTAACGCTGGATTTGTATGCTCTAGTGGTCATCATTGGCTGAGTGTTGTGCAGAGATTTTTAGAGTAATTCCAGTATTCATTTACAAAGCAGATTGCATTGCTTGCATTAGAACTCTAGATCTGACTTTTGCTATTAGCAGTTGATTGGAGTTGTTGATTTGCATATTTTCTATTGATCCCGGAAGTGGGATATTACAGTGGTATCAGAGCAACCTTCTTCCATCCTTGTGGGTTTGTTTGCAGAGTACATCATGGAGCTTGCTAGTGACGGAGGTTTGAGGGCCAAGCTATATAAGTTTGGGAAAAGGCTCAAAAGGCCTTCATTTTTGAAGAGTGTATTGCTCAACACTCTTGAAGAGATAGTGAGTTGTTTATGCTTGATAGAGCAATCAGATTATGGTTCTATGTCTCCAATTTTAGACTCCTTGGTGATGCAGTTGGCTAGGCACGAATTGTTGGATCATGAAGATGGGGAAATAAGAATTATGGTCATCACTTGCATTAGTGAAGTTATGCGGATTGCAGCCCCAAACTTTCCGTATAGTGATGCCATCATGGAAGACATCTTCGAGGTCATGGTGGGAAGTTTCCAAGGCCTTTGGGACCTTGCAAGCCCTTGCTTTGGTAAGAGGGTTAGTATTTTAAACACTATGGCAAAGGTAAGATCTTGTGTGATAATGATGGACCTAGAATGTAATGATCTTGTTTCTCACATGTTTGAAGTGTTCCTTGATGTTGTACATGATGATCACACTCAAGAGGTATTGGTTCCCATGCAAACCATTATGTCTTTGGTGTTAAATGAATATGAGAACCCCCACCACAGTTGCTATCACTACTTGGGAAGGATTGAGTCAAGAGGCATCACGTGTTGCTCATACACTTGCCAAGGGTGTTCTAGAGCAATGTTCAAGCAAAGTAAAAACTATGATTCTCCAAGGTATGAGCTCTCTTGTTTTTAATGATACATTATTGGCATCTAATGATTACATGGGTTTGAATATGTGCCAGAAGAAATCAGATTTAACTCAAGAGGAAGTGAAGGAAGAAGAGCCATTAGATGGGGGTAAAAATTCATTGTTGATGAGAGAGGTTTCTTTGCTTTCATTTGATCACATGCATGTTGATAAAATGGTTATGGGAGAGGAGCCCAAGGAAAGAAAGAAATATGATTTGCAAGCTTGCATGGACAAGCAAAATGAAGGTAGCCAAGAGGTAATCCATGGTCATTCTTTTGTTGTTACTAATGCTACTTGGATTGGCAATGAATGCAAGGATGGGGGATGAATGATAGGAAAGAAGAAGAGACATTTCCGAGCACTCTAGACCATTCTCAACTTGCTGGTCCGTATGGTACTGTTGTACATATGCAGCGAAAAATAGTGAAGGAGGAGCAGCCAAGGTCACTATTGAGTGATCAAACACAAGCTTCAAAGGGGCAGCCAAGGGTAGACCTCAATATGGCCCTAAAGGGGTCTATTTCACCATATCTCCCTCCACATAAAAGGCAACCACTTAACAACTACATTGAGGTAATAAATTATTCCAAGTTTGATTTGGCTAGTACTAATGATGAAGTTGTTGATGAGCATGTGCATGCTAAAAAGGAAAAATCAGATTTGAAGGATAGCATTCACCTTCATCATGAGCCATTTGAAGGACAAGAAGGGAGTATGAGTCTCATGGTTACTCCAAGTCATTTCCTACATGACACAAGCATTGGTGAAGGAGAAAAAGGGGGTTTAGATGAAGAAAATAATGGGGGAAAGAGCGCTGTCCTAAACTCAGAAATTATGAGTTTTGTAGATGTTGGGGGCAGCCCAAGGTATGATTTTTCATATTTATTTCCTCCTTATATGTTGAGCTTTGATGAATATGAGTATGAGCATGTTAGATGGATGGATAAGAGGTATTTTGGTCATACTATTGTTGATGTTTTTGCTCCTAACACTTGGGTGCATAAGTGTCAACATGGCAAAAGGAAAGGGATGCCTAAGACTCCTACAAATGAAAATCATGACAATAAGCTTGTTGGCCTGTGTATAACAACAGTCATTAGGGAGCAAATAAGTGTGTTTTCTCTTCTAGAATCAAGTTCCAAGGAAGCTCCATGCACATGTCAAGTAAAGGTACATAATTACAAGGTGAGAAGTGATGTTTTATGGTGCAAAAATGTAATGAACAGCCCCAAGCATGATATTTTAGATTTATTTTCTTTATCCATAAAGAAGGTACATGGGCACAATCAAAGGTTTGAAGTTCCTTGGGTTTACGGTGATATGGTTTATGGATGCATGAATTATGGTTTCTCTTTTTATATGCATGGTGCAACAAAAATAGTGAGATGTCATCCCTCTACATGGCATAGAGAAGTAAATAACAAGTTGTTTGTATTTAGTAGTGCTCATAAGATGATTAAGATGGACATTCTATTGTTCTCACACCTTGATAAAATTAATTTTTTTATTGTTGAGGTCATTAGAGGAAGGTACGAGCATCATCTATTCATGTTTGAGTTTGCATCCAAGAGGAATATGTGCATACTTAACATTCACACTGCTGTAATGTACATTTTTGGTTTGTTTGAGGACATGTTAACATGCTTACAAAAGGATTTAGTCACATGGTACGCTGATTTTCAGTTTGGAGCATCATTGGTACATGTTACAGGTTCTTCTTTTGACCATTTAGCACTTATTTTACATTGGGAGCAGCGAAGAGGAAGGTTTGGTGTTGAGTTGTCATGTTATGTTCTGAGAAAAAAGGGTAAGCATGTTGTATTTTCAGCCATGATAGTGAGAAGTACCACATTTGTCATGAGATTCACTTTGAATCAGCTCTATATCATGCATATGATTGAGTTTCAACATTTGTTTTCTTGGGAACAATGTATTGAGGGTTGTGATGATGAAGAATGGATCACATGGGCTTCACATGGCATGGTAAGAGTCTCATTTTCAGATGTGCATATGAATGATTTTCAGATTTTTATTATAGGGAGTGAAATTTCAGTTGCATGGGGGCCTATTGCTTTTACTAGATGGTTGCTCATTGATGTGGGAAAAAGAATTTGGAAACATGATAGTTGTTGTCCTCTAATTTCTATGGATGATATCACCTCCATAATTCAGATTTTTCACATGTATTCGATGACATGGGTGATGGTACTTGATTTTGGCTCATGGGTGACTATTTGGGGGTGGAAACCAGCCACTCCAATTCTGATTTTGGAGATTACAATAGTTGGGGCCACATAATAGAGTTTGGGGGCAGCCCATACACAGAGGAGTTTTACATGTCATGGAGACACATTGGAAAAGTGTTCTTCAACACTTATTTTTCTAATTTGTTTGCTTCATGCACAGGTTTGAAGAAAAAATTACAGCAGACTACACTCCTAACTTTTAGGAGAATGAAGCAGTCCAAGATATTGCAAATGCTACTTCACTTGAGTGGCATGGGAGCATGGCTTTTGGAGTACCACACTTTTGGACAAAGACACATGAGCTTGTTATTACTTGAGGGCAAGCAATCTTGGGAAGGGAGGACTATAATGTCCCCATTTTTGAAGATCCTTAGCCTATCATTCCTCGTGGGCTTTAGGGATGTTGCAAGGGGAAAAATATATTAAATAATTAGATAATATTGCCTAGAGAGTGATTTTAATCATTTGACATTATAAAGCAATATTTATTTAATTATTTGATATTTATGGAGTAAGTAATGTATTTAATTATTTAATTAAATTCCCAAAATGCAAATTAAAAAGGGGAATTAATTAAATAATAATTAGGTGGCTTTTAAATATTAAAATCGCCATTATTAAAGGGGACGCCACACTTAGGGGAAATAAACTTCTTTTATTTAATATTTTCCCTCTCATAGGGTTTTCGAATTTTGTGCCTCCTTACTTATAAAAGGAGTGCTACAAATTGTTTTGATTATGATGAACTTATTTTGATACTCCATGCTTGGAGTTGGGATGCATGCCCATTGATGCTTTCTCTCTCTCTTGCGTGGGAGGTTGTTTTAAGCTGGTTATTGAAAATCAATTGAAGTGATTATTTGCTAGATCCATGTTTTTGGCTTTGGCAAGCATTTGGATTTAATTTGCAAGTGAAAATCTGCCTTTTACTATAGCGACGTCACTGTAGCGTCACTATAAAGAAGGTTTGTGAGTGCTTTTGTAAATTGACTTGGGTGTTTGGTTCTCTAAACCCTAGCACCTTCCTCTTATGGTGTTTTATGGATTGTTTTGCATGCATTATTTGGTGTGTATTGATCAGATTTTTACAGGTTATTGTGCCCTTGTTAAAGACTTCTATTACTAGTATGTGGACTGATTTGGATGTATTTTGTTGAGCTGGTTGTTGGGTATTGTTACTTCCACTGCAGCGACTGGTTTTGGCAAAGTTTGGGTACTAACTCCATGTGTTTAGGGAACTGAACTCCATCTAAATTGATTGCTGGTCCATTCTGTATAACAGCGACTTCTTTTGGACAGGTTTTGCGCTAAACCTTGGTGTGTTTTGACTGATTATGGTTGAATCTAAGTTGTTGTTGCTGCCTCTAAAATATGTGACTTCATTAGAGTGAATACTCACTATTTGTTACAAGTTTGAAATCTTATTTTGCCCAGAATTAATAGATATTATTCTAATAACTACAGTGATCACATTGATGTGTTTGGTCTGAGTTTTGGGTTCAAAATACGTTGTTGTTCTTTCCTTCCAAACAGCGACTACATTTGGAGTATTATGGACTGATTTTGGAATAGATTATATTGCCGATCTTTCTTCCCTAGCAGCACGAATGATGTTACTGTTAACTCTGAGTATGAGGGTTTAACTCTTGCATAGTATTTGATGATCTTGCATATGATCTATATATAAAATATTAGATCATATCATATATATTACAAATGACTTTGGTATTATAAGTTTAACGTTGGATTTGTATGCTCTAGTGGTCATCATTGGGAGTGTTGTGTAGAGATTTTTAGAGTAATTCCAGTATTCATTTATAGCGTTTGCATTACTTGCATTAGAACTCGGATCTAACTTTTGCTATTAGCGATTGATTGGAGTTGTTGATTTGCATATTTTCTATTGATCCCTAAGTGGGATAATACATAATTCCATGAATAACACTTGAACTAAAATTTGCAATTTTCATGGGCTATGATTGTGAGGTTTACCACATAGTGTAGGAAGGGTTTTCTATCATTGAAATTGTAAACACCTAAATTTGGTTTTGACACTTAATAACATCAATTTTGGCACTCTCGACACTTAGACATTTTACATATATCTAACTCTTGAGCACATTTTCCTCTCATTGTTTTACCCATATCTAGTCTCATCCACCCCGTGATTTAAAGAAATTCAAATCTTTATCGAGGACTAAGATCAAATAGATAAAGTAGTGCCAAGGAAGATCTAGTATGTAAAGTACAAGCAAATACGTAAGATAGGAAATAAGAATGACTTAGCTTATATTAGGAGATCCGAACTAATTATGGGCTAGGAAACATGCTTTGACAAGCTTGGATCTATACTATACGAGACTCTTTTGAGAAACCGAGTCCGGAATTTCTTTAGAAATAACCACCCAAAGGGGGATAGAACCGCCCGGCGCTAGTATCCGATCTAAGCAATGGTGTCCTAGTGATTTAACAATATTGAATTTCTAAAACTCTAATTATAGAGTCACATGTGATAAATAAAACACTAAAGTACAAATCTGACATAAACAATAAGCTAAAGAAATATGAAACCCTAGGTGCAAGAGAGGGAATAGAAGACTTAGATGATTTCACAATAAATCCCAAAGTGTTCTAGACTGGAAAATTGATGAACATGAGGAGGAGACTGTCGCAACCACACTCAGAAAATTTTGTAATCGTCGGATATTCTTGTACTAGGGTACTTGGACTAGGTTAGGGACGATAGGCATCAAAGTCTACTTTTGGGTGCATGTGTCTGTGAAAATGACCGAAAATGATTCTTCTTGTGTCGCAAGGTGGTCACTAATCTTCATTGTTGGTCATATGTATATCGCACTATGTCCGTAGAATTCTCATGTAACATGCAAGACAAATGATCTCTTGCAAAACCCCAAAACACATCAAATCCTTACAAGAAAAAGCTACAAATGGGGAGTTGGACTAACCCCAATGGTCACCTAAGAGTGAACTTATAACCAAGTGTTGCAGACACATCTCATGCTCCATATCATTTTGTGTGTGTGCAAAATCGTGACCTAGGAATCTCTTGTGCAAGATGCACTTGATAGCGAAGCAATAGCTAGATTTAACAATGTAGATAGATGTGTGGATGGCAAAATGAACTTCCCCTCCTATGTGTGTATGCAAAAAAATGTCGTCTCTTATCCCTTGAGTGAATGCTAAATGGATGCTTTGATGCTCTTAGATTTCCTTTGGATGCAACCTTAGGTGGTGATAGTATATACTTAGAGCTTGGTCCTTTATTATGGTCACATAAATTTGTATTTATATGATTCCCTTGTTTGAATTTTGTAATTGACAACTAAAAGGCCAACCTATAAGAAAACAAGATGCCCAAAAGATAAAAGAGTCAAGCAAGATACAAAGAGGTCGAGGGCACCCAAAGGGGACAAGGGTGCCTTGGCGCTGGCATCCAGGATAGGCACTGATGTCTAGAGTCAATAAAGTTAAAGCAATGAAGATCATACTGGGTGTGCAAGACCAAAGAGGAAACAAGAAAGACAAAAATAGGCCAAAGACAATAGTCAATTACTAGTTTTCTCGCTTAGGAATCATATGGATAGTAGTATGTGGTTAGGACCTACAAATATACCCAAATGCATGACTTTATGTCTACATTTTCCCCTATTTTATGTTGTTGAGTGAACAATCGATAACATAAAGTAGATAAGAGATATGTACCTGATAACCATGTAGAATGTGATGGCAATAACATGCAAAGGAGACAAGTGAAAGCGTGAAGTGATAAAATGAGGTGTGGAAGCTAAGAAAGAGAAAGTGACCCTAGGTGCGAGAGCGTATTGTGTTGTACTATGTTGTACCTATTGTTTTTCTTGACGTAGGGATGCTTATTGTTGTGTATTAAGGACAAATCTACAAAAGAAGAGTGAAAGAGTAGTCAAATATGTGTATGTGAAAATTGTGTAAAAAGTATGCAAAAGTATGTAAAAATGTGAGTAAAATAGTCAAAAGGAACATGTGCACCTGATTCATGACAACCGAAAAGGATAGAAAATGTCCTTAACTACCGCAGAAGAGTGAGTTTTTCGAGAGGATCTCACGCCAAGAGTGAGTTTTTTGGGTGATCTCGTGCCACGTCGAAGAGTGTTGGGAGGTCTAGTGTTATTCTCCATCCCTGACTGCTTCCTAAAATTTATACTCCACTACAAATGGTTTGATCCATGTTGTTCCAATTTGATCCAGTTCAATCCAAGTAGAAAATGAAGGTATAATGCATTCTAATTGCTTTGGAGGATTGTGTCTATGTTGTGAAAACCGCTTTTATGTAATGTTAAAAACTATGTTGATATGAGAAAGTAACTATAACTATCCCCTGGTCATAGGTGCCTAGGAAAGGTCAAGAGCACCTAGGCACTAGTGCTTGTATCAAGCGTTAAGCGTTTGTGTTGAATCAGAGACCCAAGATAGAATGGGTCGCTCATGTGTTGTAATCATGTTTTGTTCATGTATTGTGCAGCTTGTACTAAAGCTCGAGTCAAGTTGTTGTATGGGGTGATTGTAGACGTCTAAGAATCAACACGTGACTCTAGGATGCACTCGACCTCCCGAGGTCATGCCGAGATAGCCGATACGAAATGGAATGTGGTTAGGGAATGAATAAATAGGGAGGATAAGTGAAATGTATGAAAATGGGTGAAATGGCTAACAAGTAATCAAGGCAATCGAATGTCCTCGATAGATACTATAGGAATTTTCTCGCCTAAAGCAATGAATGCTTTCCTCACTTGGGTGGGAGAAATGGAACGATCGAGGAGAATGGACACATGAAGGAGTCTATCAATGTCGTGTCACCAAACACACTGACTGGCTGTGGAATGTGGGGGAACTATCATGTGTTTGCCTCGTGGAAGTCTCCAGACAAGGTCACGGAGGTGTGGGAGGAAACGTGTAGATAGGACAAATGAGTGAACTGTGGAGTCTAATCTTGACATGGTTGACTATTTTAGAACACGTAAGCGTTGTCACTTCATGTTCAAGGCCATCAACTGTGAGATAATCACGGGTGGAAGTGGGGTGGTTTGGAAAATGAGATGTCTAAGGCCTTGGTCAACGTCTATCAATTGTGGTGCTAGGTTTGGTTGATGCACTTGTGGGTCACACACCAAATCTCTATGTTGTGTAGACCTTAGATGGTCATGTGGGATATGCAAACTACTAAAGCAAAGAAACAAACAAACTCACAAAGAAACCGCAAGAGGGCAAGGTCAATCCTAAGCCAACTAGGGATACGTGAGGAGTTGTGTTAATTCCTTTCTAATTAACTCTATGTTCCTAAATTAACAAATGGAAACAAACATATTTAAATCAAATCAATTCAATTACTTTCCTTGAATTTAATTAAATCTATGTGTTGCCATTACTAATTAACAAATGAAAGCTAATTAATTAAACCAAGAAACAAAGCTAATCTATTTGTTTTTATGCTTTTCAATGATTTTAAACAAAAGGGGAAAAAGACAAATAAAAGCAAACTAATTAAATTTAATCTAATGTTTTTGTATTTTATGTTTACTGGAAACAAAGAAATGTGCACAGACAAACTAACTTCTTCTAATTAAATGAAATTACTTCTATTCTAATGCAAATTAAACTAAACAGAGAAGTAGTCGGATGTGGCTATTTCCCTGTGCAGAAGATTTAATTAATCTAATAAAACAAATGCTTTTTCCTATTTGTAATTGTGGATGCAAAAGCTTTCTAATGAAGAAATGTAAATCAAACACAGACACAAAAGCTTCTAAAGCTAACTTCCCATGCAAATCCACAAGGATAGGCAGAGAAGCAACTTTTCATGGAAGCTTTGTTCGTGTGCAACCAATATTGAATTTTGAATGTAATGAACTTTCCTAAACAATTTAATAAATGAAGAAATGATAACAAAGCATTGTAGCAGAAACTTCCTCTGAATCCTTCTCAGGAAAATCCACAGGGATAAGCTGAGAGGAAATCCTCAACAGAAGCTTTTGTAAAAGAAATCTACTATGATAATTATTGCAATTGAATCTTTCTGAAAGAATGTATTTAACTAGACTAAAGCTTTGAATCTATTCAAAATAAACAAAGAAACTTGCAGAATTCAAAGACACCCCCAACCTAGAAATGTTATACTTGAGACATATCTAATGTTGGTAATTCTTCTTGATATCCCCTCAACTTCTTTCCAATGTGTGTTCGACGTATCTGAGAGTCGTGGCTTTGGAAAGATGTGCGGAAGAATGATAAAATGTTGGAGCTGGCTGGTTTGCAAGTAATCTAGAAACAATGTGAGTGAGAGAGTAGCAAGGCAAAAGAATGGGTTTTCTTACGTACTTCTTGGCGGGATTCTAGCAGCATTTGACAGTGAAAAATCAATCAAGAAACTCCAACCAATGCTTTAGGAAGAAGTTTAGTTCTTATAGAAATTTGGCAGGAAGTGGTCCAGCCCACTTGACAACTACCAAAAAATGCCACATCACTCATAGAAGGGACAATTAACTTACTAACAATAGTAAGTTAGGAAGAGGAGGTTTGTACGCATCTAACAAGCTCAAGAACAACCAAATTGGTTAAGAAACATGCACTAAAAATGAGTTTGAAGAAGTTGACACGCGTTCAGAACACGTCAAAAGAGTCTTAGTTAAATGTGCACGGAATCACCAATTGCGTAGACCGGTGGTTGCATGCGAATCGCCACTCTAGGAAGACTAGCGCGGTTACACAACCACCGGGGTGGTTGTGAAACCGCCGCATGTGTTCCATAACTAAAGGCCAAAGGGCTAAGGAAAAGTTGAAAAATGACTTAAGAAAAGTGGGAAAAAGTTTGAAAAAGGACAAGAAAGCTAAGATAACATGCTGCAAGTGAGAATTAAGATAACATGTCACCTATAAGAATAAAATGGGAATCAAGTGCATATATAATTCATAATTGACAATACATATTAAAATAAAACGACAAGAGGACTTCCCATATCCACGGGGATAGAGATATACCCGCATCAGCTGTAGCACTCCTTCCCCGCAAAACACACACACACAAAGTAGAGGTAAAACATGTTATATATATATATATATATATATATATATTGAAATTACTATTTCTAGAAATCATTTGCACTTACCCACCTAACAATTTTTGAGCTCTGGATTACCTGTGATGGTTTCAACCGAGAGTACAACCAAAACGAAGATCTTTGTGATAATGCGATGGCAGCCCAACCAACGAGAGGGGCAATGATACGTGGAAAGGTGAGTTATCTACATTTATTCATTTCTACTCTAAAATGTGAAAAAATCAACTTAGGGAGGAGATTTTTAATAATTTTATAGTCAAAATGTTCATAAGGGGGGCACCTAGTAGGATTTGTAATTTGTTTTGTCAAAAATAATCTATTTTTGATTTTTTTACATTTGCGAGGCCCTAGGTACAACCCACATTTCACATATGGAACCGTCACAATGATTACACAACCACCACTCTATAGAGAGCGCAGCTTATGCAATCGTGTATCGCTTACACAACCATCAAAGGGTTAAAGGTAAATGTCGATTATGTCGTGTCGGTTACGCAACTACCACTCTGCATAGAGGAAGGTTACGCAACCACCTCTCTCGCACGAGTGATAGTATGGTGATTGCTAAGGAAGAACCCAAATTTGACTATGTTTGGCAAAATTTTTGGTTTTAAAATGTTTTTATGATGTTTTTGGTGAGCTTATTATGCATTGTTATGATTCTAACTTGCTATTTTTTATGTTTATAAATGCAAGGACCATATATTAGATGTAGTATAGCTTGGGAGTGTGACTTTTTGCCTCTTATTTTGGACGTCCTTACTCAGGATGAGAGGGACACACTGCACAGGGCCAAGATATGGAGGATATCCTAGACACACTTACTTATATTGACCAATTATTTGTACTGATCTATTGAGTTATTGGGATGCAGATCGGAACACTTTCGGGGTGCCAGAGTCGAGGGGAGTGGACGATCACTCTCGAGGATATCTATAGGGTTTTGGGTGTTCCTATCACCTTTGGCAGGGTTGGCCATTTCCGGTGTTACTTCAAAGGGTACAATCACGATCACGATAGCGGGCCACATATATGGGAGATGTGTTGGCACTTAATACCGGTATCAAGCAGGGCATGAGGTTATTGTCAATTTCCTCTGCTCCTATCCCTACCTTGTACAAGGCCATCATTGGCATTTTTGCTTCGCATTTGGTTGGGGAAAAGGGCGGAGACAAGGGTGAAGAAAAGTTACTTTATTGATGGACCCCGATCATTCAAAGCATCAACAACATAGTCATATATTTGTATTGGGCATTAACATCATGGGTACCACTTACCATGATATTTATAGGGTTGTTAGACTACGAGGGGAGTCCCTCAGTCATCCTATACTCATTATGGGTTGGTTTTATGAGCGCATCATCCCTATCAGAGGGGTGTTGGGATAGTAGATCCCGAGGGCTATTAGAGCAACAAGATGGATAGTCATGGCCTCACTTAAGGGGTGTCATCAGTCAGTTTCCACACTCACCACATATTATATGTTTACACGGTCATACCAGGATAAGGCCGACCTATGGGGTGAGGATGTTGTTATCATAACCGTATATAGTACTACTACACAATTAGTGGACATGACTAGTAGGGTGGAGGTCCATCCTATTTAGAGGGTGCCCTAGTAGTTTTGGTTACCCTATATTGATGCCCTCTTAGCGGTTCCCACAGGTCTACAAGGTGATTTGAGAGGTTAGAACTAGCCCAAAGGGCAAGATCGAGTGATAGTTGTCACACATGAGGTCTCGATCGACACTCCACGAGATGTCCCAGATTCTTGCTAGACCGAGGTCGATTCTTTAGGTCGAGGTCACACCCACACACAATGAGGAGGAGGATGAGGAAGAGGTCAAGGCTAAGATAAAGATAGAGGCCGAGGAGGAGGGAGATGAGGAGGGAGGAGAGGAGGAGAGAGACACATAAGTGGGTCACTGCTGGGGGAGGATTCCATGAGAGCTAGGGTGAGGCTAAGGATGAGGTTGAGACATTGATCATCAAGTTAGCAAATGGATTTACACACATGCAAATGACATGCAACAATCAGGGACAAAGTCCCTCCTCAATGAAGGTGAGGTTGCCTTTATTGAAAACCAAAATTGTATTTACATCTATACATTCAAAATTGTATGTGGGGGTGTTTTGGGACATCAAATGGAAAGAAGTGTGAATGAGGGAGATGGAATGGAATGAAGGAAAGAAATGGAAAGGAATGGATGAAAGGAGCATATAATAGTTAGGTAAAAACAAAGCCTAATATTGCATAGAGAAGAAGAAGAAAAATGAATAACTAACTCAAATAAAATAAAGTTTGAATTAGCTAAATGAGAATAAATGAAAGGGAAGACACATGAGTAAGTAGATATCGAGTTTGATCGGTCATAACAAGAACAACAAATTAATAATGGTTACAATAAGATCAAAGATATTATTCACATGCAATATTTAAACACTAACATCTAATGAACATCAAATGCTACAAGAGATAATGAATGGGACACAAATTTCATATTTCATTAACTCTCAAAATGTCTTCACAAAAGAACACAAAGTTTCTTTCTTGAAACAAAGTTTGCATAAAAGTATTTCTTCTCCTCTCTCAAAGTCCCCTTACAAATGAGCCCCTAACCTCCTTTTATAACCCAAAAGTTACTTACAAGGGAGTTAGGGTTTATAATGAACATCGAATTAGGGCACCTTAAGTGACTTTGAATTTTTCAACTAACTTTTAAAAAGTAACTTGAAATTAGAAATCACTTAAGTGATCAAAAGTCTACTAAAATGAGTTTAACAATAACATCACTTTAAAATATCATTTTAAAACATAAAACAAGACCCAATGCCTTATCCATTAAAGTGGGGTCTCATTATCTCAATTGTATGAGAAATGGACTCACCCACTTTGTTAGATAGAAAACTTTTATCTCCTCATCCATTGGTGAAATTAGGATCTTCGCTTTGATAATTGAAAAGGTCCGAACCTTTCCAATGTCTCGAACATCTTCTCTTCTTCAGAGGTTCACTCAATTAAAGCACAACCTCACAGAACACCTGCGATTCCAAAATCCTACCCGGCATATTATGCAGTTAATCATTTTCAATTAAGGATCCTCAAACAGGTTCCTCAATTTGATACAACGTTCCATTGAATTAGAGGAGAAGTTGATGGTAGAAATGTGCATGTCCTTAAAAAATGTCAAAATTGTTCCTCAACATGTTTTGATGAATGCCTCTAATCGTGCTTGTCCACAAAATCACAAGGGATTTCAGCTATGAACTCATGAATTGAGATGAGTGAAGTGAAATCTTTGTTGCATATGCTTTCGTAATAAATCATTGAATCTTCGAGAAGCATCTTCCGCGACTTGAGATGTAGACACCATGAAAGTGTGCCCTCGCATTTGAATTCAAAGATCCCTTCAATGACTAGAATTGTAGATTCCATACTCGTCATCTCTTGTAAACTAGGCAATATATCATCCAAATTTGATATGATAGAATCAAAATATTCCTAAAAAAAGGGATTGGATCTAGGTATGCACTAATTTCTTCATGGAGCCTTACGACCACTTTAATTGTCTTTCTCCAAAAACAAGAATTTATGAAAGCCAGGATTTAGTGACATAACCTAAAGTGTTTACATCCTTTGACATATTGAGTGTTTCTTCATCGAGGAAGCCACTACATCAAGTACTGGAAAAGTGGAGGATATTGGATTTATCAGATGTTGAACATAATTCACCAACTGATTCTTTTTGGCCTTGAGTTGAGAATTCCGAGATTTATATTTCTCAAGCCTTCTTAACACAATATCCATGGAATCTCGGGCCATTGTCATGTCACTTTCCAATGTAGATTTCCCAATTCCAAGCCTGGATACTTCATAGTCAACAAGCGTCATAGCATTACGCTCTTTCTTGACTTGTGGAATGGCAAGATTTGCAAATTTGTTTCCATCTCCATCCACCATTATTCTCGAGAACACTTTAGGCTTCTTGGGGATGACATCATTTGAAAGCTTGTAAAGGGCATCAAAATCAATATTGACCGCCTTGACAACCCTCTTTCTTTTCTTGATTTCACAGTTAACCCAAGAAGGGGGATCCTTGAAAAAATTACACACGTAAGCCTAGAGTCCTGAAGTAATATTCACACCATTCTTGACATCATCTGATTCTACAAGAGTTCTTTCCACAACTTCAATTCTTGGGAAATAACTTTGACATCAAACTCCTAAACCTCTAGGAAACCTTGAGAAACCTCTTCATGAACTAGGGGCTCAGGAGCGTTTGATATTTGGACCACTTGCACTTGAGTAGACTCTTGCATCACATGGCTGAGTAGTGTTTATGATGAGCTTCCTTGAACTATCAGTAACATGAGTAGATGAGTCTTTACTTGAAGTGGAAAACCTCGAGACACGTTCTCTTCCTTCAATAGGGCCAAGACCCTTGGATGTTTCTCCTCACAAAATCTTCTTTGGAGAAGTGGATTTGGGAAACCATTCTCTCCTTGCTTGATGTGTATGGGTTGATGGCATTGAGGTTGACGAGAAGAGGTTTTAGTCAACCAAGACCTCTTCATGTTGGCAATTTCGTGATCCCGGGGTATGAACTTGATGGATGGTAACTTTACAAGTTCTTGTTCATGCCAGGCTATGCTCCTTTCTAGAACCAGTTGATTCTTACCGTCAAGAGATAATTCATCTCTCTATCTCCAATCAACTCGTGGCAATGGAGTGAAGGAAACAACATTATATGAGGGATCAATAAAATTGTCACCATCATCTACTAATGAATCTAGAGATTTCTTTCCTTCTTACTTCGTGTTCATCCGGCGGTAGACCAAAAGTCTTCTATGGTGGGATGGTATTGGTACTTCACTCCAAGAGCATTTTCCATGAATCCATTGATGTCAAATTGGGATCTCTTCACAAATGGATGTATGGTAATGAGAAAAACTCCTCCATTATTTGTGCATCAAGAGATTCAGCATTGGTACTACCCAATTTGGATTGGGAAGTGGATTCTGAATGATGTTTTGTCACCGAGAAGATAATGAACTTGGAAAATTTGTTGCATGAAGCTTCATTAATGCCCACTTATCACCGATATACTTGGGAAGCTTCCATGGAGTGCTTACAAAACCACTCATGTGGATGTAGGAAGAGGATGGGAATCTAAATGAACCATGTTCCCATTAAGAAATGACCACCATGGAATATTTAGAGAATCTTTCTTCTAGATTCCTACTCGGTGTTCTTCGAACACGTGGAAGATGAAAGCATCATTAACTCTCTTGAAGTGATGAGAGCTACAATTATAGATAATAATGGAAAACACTATTTGAAGGACCCATGATGTCTTTCATCTCTAACCTTGAAAACAACTTCCTTCTGGCCACCGCATAGGTTAGGTATGATGTCATGTAGAAATGCCTAGTCATCTTCACCTCGATCAACTGCTTGTGGAGAGTGTCACTAATGATGGTGGCCCAATCTACAAATTCTCTCTTTACAAGGATGATGTAGATGAACTAATACATCCATGGGTGAAAAATCCTAGCAGAGGGGAGACCGAGACTTGGCTCAGAAGAGTGATCATATCACCGATTTCCTCCATAAATTTAATGTGGTACAATTCCTTGGGAAACTGATCAACACGAGTCATCTTGGTCACTAACCAATTCTTGTTGACCATCTTGGTTCACCTAAGGGGTTTTTCATCCCAAAACTCTTGTGTTGACTATTGAGTGATGTCAACATTCTTAGGGAAATCGGGGATGTTGATAAATTTGTCGATGTGCTCTGGTGTGATAAAAAGGAAAGGCTCATGATTATCCTTGAAGATTCCTCGCCTTCGGGATGATAATGTTTCACACGAAGGCAATGAATAGCTCAGGGCATTGCACTGAAATAGGAAAAGTTGTTGCTTGAGGTAGACCACTATGATAGAGCCTATCTGAGAAGATTTTTTTCCCCTTGGCTTTCACCCGATTGCAAAATTGTGTCACATTAATGTGGCAAAGATCGATGTATTAGTGATATTGTCATACACAAATTTGATGATGTATGGGAGGAATGATCCCTTGGAATTCATATTTAAGTGCGACTTGTTTGACCTTTCTACGGATTTCTTTGACTTTCCCATAGATTTGTTAGGTTTTTCAGCCATTACAAATTTTGAAGGAAGAACAAAGAAGCACACAAAATGGTGTCGGTCTTAGTCTCCGAACCACCGTATCGGCAAGGAAAAATATGGAACTTTATTTATTATTATTATTATTTTGAAAATAAAACCAAGCGATTCCAGTTAATTTTTTTTTAAAATGGTAATATGAGCTCGAGCTCATAGATGTGTCGGGTCTGCGTGTGCGACAAATGATGAATATCCTTGAGCGTGGTTTGTCTTCTTTTAACATGTGTGAACTTTGCTCTCGACTTGTGTGGGTAGCATGCATGGGCCAATCTTGGTTGTGCATGATTTATCTTTCCTTCCTCTTATGTCGCCAATGGCCTGAGTTCGTGAATGCGTGGGCTATTTTATTTTACTATGTGTGGAAATGAATCTCCTTGACCAATGCGTTCACAATGGATGTGTGGGCATATGTGTGGATTTTCTTTGACAATTATGTGTGGACTAGTTTCTCTAACTGTGTGGGCTTTGTTACCTTCTCCCCTGTGTGGCCTTTGTTGCCTTTTGGCCTGTGTGGCCTTTGTTTTATTCTTCCTTGATACGTAGAAATAATTTAACAAATGTTTGTGGCCTGTATGGTTATTATTTCTTATATGTGTGGCCTTTGTTCTCTCCCATTTACCCGTGTCATCTCCCTTGGTGCGTGGGCTATGCCTAGACCATTTTGACTACGTGTATTACCTCCCTTGTGTGGCCATTTCCTTTGACATGTGTGGCTTGCAAAGGTGATTGCGTGGATTGGTTTGTTTTCCCTCTGCGTGGCTTCACAAAAAATAGGAGAGTTGGAAATGAAAATTTTAAAACTTCTTCTTCATCACCATTACTCTTACACGTCTTTTGTCATAGAGTTTCTTGGAGAGAGGTTATGAATATCCCAGAAGCTTTCTTGATTTATAACCGATTCTTCCTTCTTCTTGTTAGTAACCAATCTCCAATTTCTTTGTGTAGTGGGCATTTGCCAAAGGAATATGGGGAGAATTTAACCATGTTTGCCCATGACAATGGCGAAGTAGCCTAACAATTCCCCTCCATTTCTCCACATGGGAAAATGGGAGATATTTTGCCATATGATATCTGGTTGTGTTGGCAAATAACAAGGGAATTTCCCACAAGTGGGGGAAAATGAAAGCTTTGCCAGAAAAGGGAGAAAAAGGAAGCGAGAGCCAATTTGGCATTCACAAAAAAATCCGGGAAGCTTTTCCCTTTTTGGTTTTTAAAATATTAATTAATATTTTAAATAAATAATTAATTAATTTTCCCCAAATTAAATTAATTCATTTGTTTTTTGAAAATAGGAGGAAATTAATTAAAATATTTATTAATTAATCTTGAACTTAAACTGAGCATAAAAAATGAACCACTAATGAGACGAAATGAAAAGGGATTTCCTTAGGATGCCATGATAGAAAAAATGAGGAAACTCTTTACAGATAAAAGATGATTCAAAAATTTCAAAAAAATTGAAAGTCTTAATAATTTTACCAAATCAAAATTAACTCGATAACAAATACCGAGTAGCCTTTGACTCGCCATGGGAGAGGAGATGAGAGCTATTTTTGGGTGAAAAAGCCCACAAAGTAGGTCGATTAGAGGAGGTGCCTACAAGAGCTCCCGCGCCACCACCAACACCTGTAGACCCATCTTGGAGGCCGTGAGATCCGAGTAAGTAGCGTACTCTCCTCTCGACTTTACTTCTTAGAATAGACTTATTAGTTGGCTATGAACCATTCCACAATATATATTTTTTTGTTTTCAAATTTTTTTCTAACTCGCGTTGTTTACTCGTGTTTTTGTAGCTACTACAGATGGTCAAGAGATCTTATTTATAGCATTCTCATGGATACCTTCACACACCCCACGGGCATGACATGAGACGAGCTACTCATGGACTCAAGATAGCCAACCATGGTGGGGTAACACACTAACGCGTTCTATCACCAATATGGAATGCATCGAGAGCCTCACCAAGATGAGGACCGAGATCACTTGGATATCAACTAGAGTCGAGAGGAGACAATGACGAGACCATTCCCGTAGTGAGGCCACCACTAACAGATCACCCGGTTCATCATCTCATGGTCACTCCCACAAGTTAGGTGATGGAGGCTCTCACTCCAATCACAAGAGCCGTAGTAGGAGTCCTAGTCATGCACCTTCCCGAGATCCCGTAGAGAGGGATAGGCCTTAGGCCTTTATTACTTTGGTTCATTTTGGATACATATATCGATTTTTATTTTATTTTTGGCTCCTAGATGAGTGTTCTAACCACACTTAGAGTGTGATGGCATTGTATACGATACATGGATTTTATTTTCATATACACATAGATACATCTCTTTTGGTTCGGCTATTCCGTGTAAGAGTTGACTCAGTGATGGTTTGTTTTGCTTATGTACTCTTAGATGTTTATAATCTCTAATGTTTTTATATGCTTCTTACGAATGTATGTCATGGATGATGATGATGCAAATGTGTTAACAAAATGATTACTTTTTTATGATGCTTATGAGAAAAAATTGTAATCAGATACTTTGGTTTTCAACAATATTTAACACTTTTGTTTTGTTGGCAAAATGTGATGAATGTGATATAATAAAAAAATGAACTCTCTCCACTCCTAACCCCACGCAACTAGTAAGATGTGAGGGCTCAACACCGAGAGCCAGAAGGGACACGAGTTATATGGTTTTGATGAATGAAGACAAGATTTTGACAAAATATCCATGTCATACCTATAACTCAACCCTAAGCACAATTTACTACCACGCCCGTAATGTGATTTTCTTGCAAGTTTGTCTAGACTATCTCGAGATGGCCTTTTGATTGACGAAAATCTGATTTTAAGGATTTGACTCTCTATCACATTCACTTTCTTGGGAATTTTAAGGTTTCAAATCACTTTTTATTTATAACTTATTTACTCGTTTAACGAGACCCCATGCATCTTGCCCCATGCTACCATTAAGAAGCATGGGAATATCACCGAGGACAAGATATAGGTGATTATGGGAACTTCCTCCTTTTCGAGTTTCGCGCTACTAGTAGGAAGCGTGGGCTCACCACCAAAGACCCCTAGGGTAAGGAAGTGTGGTGTTATTTGCAAAAGAAAGAGTTTTGTATTTATTGCTTGATTTATTATATTTTTATTTTTGACTTTGACTTGTGCTTTTGAGAGGGAAAATTTTCCCTTAGCCTCAACCCCACGCAACTAGTAGGATGTGAGGGCTTATCACCAAAGGTCGAGATAGGTGAACAAGAGCTCCAGGTGAAATGTTTAGATTGCTTCTATTATGATAGAGATTTTAGGGAAAGATTTGACATCAAGAAGCTTCTACAATAGACTATGAGCAAAGACACCTCAGCTAGGAGAAACCATGAATAGGACTAAGTGTGCAATTCATGGCAAGATAAATGTCAAAATTCCATCCAAGTAGCTAAAATGATACAAAGACTAAATATTTTGAATATGAAAAGATGAAAGCTTGCGGAAATGCGATTAAGTGTTTTTTCCAAAATTTTATAAGTTTTTAGAAGTTGCTTGAAAAGTAAGTTTCTTGGTTTATAATTTCACAATATGGTAATGTAGATGATATGCAACATGGATGCAATAATGTACAAGTGGAGATGCAAATTAATTATGTGTAGAAATGTTTAAGGTGAAGATAATTAACCAATTAGTTGAATATAAGACTGAATTCATCACCTTCTAGAGTACACAAGAGATACACACCATTTTTAAAGTCTTCTATTACCTGGTATGGGCTTAACCACTTAAGTTTGAATTTTCTCCCTTCGTTGGTCTTATTTTCGATCTACCTATCGAGTCTTAAGACTAGATCTCAAATTCATATTTCATGCTCATATACTTTCTTATTATACTGATGACACATTCACTCAACATAAACGCTATGGCGCTGCTCAACTCTAAGTTGAACTTCATCAAGGGTTTCTATAAGAAAAAATAGGTGTTAGTATGTAAATGTAAACTAAGAAATTAAACAAACTCATTCCTAACTAGCACTTCTAATCTCTACCTCAGATTGAGATAGATGGAAGGAGGTAAGAGAAATATACCCGCACTTACCTACTGAAGTTGAAGTCTTCCTTCCTTGTTGTTTTGGATGTGCTCAAGATGTTGGATGCTTGATTATTTCTTCAAATTTGTAGATGCACTTGGGCAATACTTCCCCCTTGATTGTTTGATGAAGGATGAAGGATGAATGTTGCTAGATTGGATTGAAGATGGATGATTGATTGCAAAAAATGGCGAGAGGTTGGCAATGGATTCTTGAGATATTTTTCAATCTATTCCAAGCTAGATCTCGTGGAGGAAGAGAGCTAAATTTATAGTTAATGGGTGGAGGATTCAATGGCTAGGATGGAACCATGTTGGATTTGGATCAATGTTGGAGAATTGATGAGAAGATTGGAGGATTCTATAGTGGAAGACTCTAGAATTTGAGAGAGGTTTCTATTGAATTAAAAATTCAATGGAGGGAGGAAGATATTTGAATTTTTAAATTAGAAAGGGGAAATTTAGAGAGGCTTCTAGAAATAGAAGCCTCTAGATTTAGAGGTGAGGATATGATTAGGATTAGATTAGATTAGGTTAATAAATGATGATTAGGGGTGAGGTTACATGGAAAGGCTAGGTGTAGGGATGTGTAGGGTAGGTGGTAGGTGAGATGTAGGAATATTAAATTCCTATAAAATGATAATGAAGGATTAAAATAGGATAATAAGATATTATGATTAAAATGGGATATTGGATGAATTAAAATGATTAATGATGAAATGATAAATAATGATAAAGGGTAAATATGATAAAAGGGATTTTTAATGGGATAAATGATAAAAATGGAATATTTAGATAAATGATGAAATATTAGAATAAAGGGATTAATGCTGAAATTAATAATAATTAATCTTGTGATTAATTATTATATGGATTTAGATGATGTTTCGAGACAGATTAATCGTAATTAATCATGTTGACATTTTAGATGTCTACATTTTTCCCCTCTTTGAAGTGTTATTGTGGAGCAAATGATGTGACATTCAAAGAAAAGAAAAAAGATGTTAGTGATGCCCCTCGATGCCCCCTCGAGGTTAGGCGGGGAGGAATGAGTCGGGTAACCACTCGAAAAGAGGAGAGGCCCAAGTTAGTAGATGAGAGATGATTAGAGGATGAGAAGATTTGAGGATTTAGAGGATGAGGATTAGAGGATTAGAATATTCGAGGATTTAGAGGATTAGGATTAGAGGATTAGAAGAGAGGATGAGAAGAGTAGAAGATTAGAGGATTATGAGATATTGGATTTTTGATTTTGGATGCCCCAGTCAATGATGTATGAAAAGGGTGAGGATTTTGGATTTTGGATTAGAGGATGCCCCAGTCAACGATGTATGACAAGGGTGAAGATTTTGGATTTTGGATTAGAGGATGTCGGAACAATGTATGATTTAGAAGGGTGAAGATTTAGGATCGTTGATGTTGGATTTAAAGATGTTAGATTTTAAGGATGTTGGATTTGAAGATGTTAGTTATTGAGATTCCCCCGTCAAGGGGTAGGATTTGAAGATTTGAGGATGTTGGATTTGATGATGTGATATTTGAGGATTGATTTGATTTGGAGGATTAGATGATTGAGGATGTTTGGATGAGAGAATGAGGATTGGTTTTTAGATTGAAGATGCCCCATCAAGGGGTGAGAATTTTTAATGCAAAATGATAAGATTTAGATGTGGATATTGAGTGAATAATGAAGGATTGATTGATAGGAGGAAGGGGAGGATGATGATGGTAAGTTCAAATGATGATGAGATAAGGGGTATGTCTACCAAAAAGTGTCCATTGTTATCATCATTAGCATTTTTATGAATGTGGCATAGAGCAAGATGCACTAGGGTAAAAAGGTCATGGTTACTGAATTGTAAAATGCCCATGTCCTCATATCATTTGACATATTAATACAAAAAAAGATGGTCCTCATATCATTGGACCAATAAAAATAAAAATAAACAAAAGGGGCATCATATCATCAGCCCGTGTAAAATAAAAAGAAAAAAAAGTGGCCTCATATGATCGACCAAAATTAAATGCGTAAAAACAAACAAACACGAGCAAAAACACACATAGTGTTTTTTGTGAATGTTTAATTTTTACATTTTGGATTTGTGATGTTTAGATTATTTGATGTTGGATCTTGGATTTTGGATTTTGGATGTGTAGATTATTTGTTTTAGGATTTGGGAAGGGGGAATGGTTGGGGATAGGTAAGATGAAAGGATTTAGAAGTGATATCACATTGGGGATGGCAAAGGAAATAAGGTGGGATGCAAATTTCTCCTATAAGTCCCAAAGCATGTGTGGGTAGGATGAAAGGGAAGGATTGAGGGAAATTAGATAGGTTGGATAGGACAAGGATGGGTTAAGGATAACACGAGGATAGAATGATTTTGGATTGAATGATAAGATGAGGATATGATGGTGATTGTTTGATAGGGATTGGTTAATATGAGTGAAGGATAGATAAGATGAGAGATGGGAGATAGATAGGTAGGATGAGGAATGTGGTAAAGGATAAGTGGGATGGATTGAGGGATAGATGTGATGTGCCCCCAAGTGTAAAGTAGGGTGGCCTTTGGATGAATGGATGGGTTTGATTTTTCCCCCAAATGTAGGGTAGGATAGGAAGTGAGGGCTATCTAAAATGGATGATGCCCCCAATGGATGGTAGTAAGGTTGCCCCCCATCATGATGATGACAGTAAAAAATGGACATGATGAGGATTGGATAAAAAGGAAAGGATCATCTTCTACCCACGATGTTCAATCCTAAGGGAAAAGGATGTAGATGTGATGGATGGAAGGAAAATACATTAGTGATGAACAAAAGATGAGCCTAACGGCACATGTTGTAAGGCAAGAGTCAGACTAAAAAAAAGTGTGACCAATTTCTAAACAATACATGGAAACATGTGAGCCCTATGTCTCTTTGAGATCAAAGTGTGTGAGATTGTGATGGTTAATTACCGCTTGAAGTGAAGACTTAATGGGTAGTATGTGAAGACAAACTAGCCAATGTATAGGGAGTGATTAAGTCAAGTAGGTTGATGGAAGGTGAATGGAAGGTTAAGTCGTGCATTACTCTTGCCATCCAGGCATCCATAACCCCGATGGATATGCATCTATTCTTGTCACAAATTACTCTACTACTACCCAGCCGTAAGCATCCATAGCCCCAGTAGAGTTGTTGGAAACACCCTTAGAGAGAGTATTGAGGTGGATTTTATTTGATATTTTTAAATTTTGATATGATTTTTTTGCTTTTTAGTTTTTAGTTTTTTTTTTTCATAAAGAGGTTCCACTCTCTTGAGAACTCTCAAGGGGTTAAGAATCACCAGTGGCTTAATGGGGGGATGGAAATGAGTGTAGTGATGACATTGGCTAGAGTGTCAAAAGATGCACCCAAGGGTCTTCACCACAAGTTGATTAAGTGTGTTAGATTGTGTGGATCTCTAGAAGGGACAATTGTGCTTATAATGTTGGAGGTAATGATAGACCAAGGTCACATGGTTGTAGTAGGTACTATTGACTTACAACATGTGTGAGCAAGCTGATCAAGTGTTTAAATGAATGGATTGGAAGAGGATATGAATGGATGTGATGATAGAGATGTGTTAGATGCAAATGGATTTGGATGTTGGATGGAAGGAGGATGGGTGGGAAGGAAAGAACATCCGTGTATCATGCGATGACGAATTACATGTTCAATCCAATTTTAGGTGTTTAGTATTTGTAGGGGCATTAAATGATTTGTGATTGACTTGAGTGGTTTGGATAGTAGGATAAACAAGATGAGTGATAGAAATGGGTTTTGGGATAGTGGGAGGGATGTCGTTAGTGTTAGGTTTATACCTAAGCCTAAACGACTTGGATTTTGATGAAGGGAGATAGGTTTGTGAATGCCTTGTTCATGGATGCCTAAGCCTTGGCCTTGATGTTTCATATTAAGGAACATATTTTAGGCTATAGGATATGAAGTGGATGGGGAAGATGATGCCATGTGGTCATCATGAGACTTGGGGTTGTAATTTTTTCATCTGCTAAGAGTTCGGACTTAACAAAGGATGGGAGGTGAGATTTGTTTTGATTTTTGGTTGGTGAGGGATGTTTGGATGTACAATGAGATTTGGATGGCTGATGATGTTTAGATGTTGAGTGGGGTTTGGATGATGGACAATGGTTAGGGATAGGATTGGGATGAAAAGGTGGTGGATAAAGAGGTAAAAGGATAATAATTCCTTGGTTAATGAGGTTTTGGACATAAGACTTAAATTGTATGCAACGATTAGTTGAATGTCCATGTGTGCAATGGAAGTCACAATAATAGTGTTCCCGATACCGAGATGGTTTGTGAAGGTTTTGATTGTGTGATTTGGTTGGGGGATGGATTATAATGTTGAAGTTTTTTAGACGATGGAAGACGGTGGTAAAGGGCTCTCCTAAAGGAGTGAAGTGGTTCAGTGTCAGTGGTTTTGGGGAGTATGAAATAATGGTTTGGAGGGAGTAGGAAGTAATGGTGCATGATTAGGTGGTTGATGAGATGTTCTAGATGATTTGGATTTAGGATTTGGATTGGATTGGTGTGGTTTATAAGATGAAGGGGATGGATTAGGCCTGGGGCAAAAGTGGATGGTTTGGGCTTGGAGGCCGAAGTAGATTTGGTTGATTTTGGATTGGTTGGAGCATGTGGTTTTGAGGTAAATGGTTTTGAATTAGGATTAGATTGTTTGGGATTAATATATGAAGATAAAGGGGATGGGGTAGATTTAGATGAAGGGGATGTGTGTGATATGGGGGTCACATTAGATTTGGGTGATGTTGGGGATGAAGGAGATTTGGGAGATGGGTGTGGTATAGGAACCACATTAGATTTGGTTGATTTAGGGGATGAAGTAGATGAAGGTGGCATAGGAGCCTCATTATATTGGGTAGGAGATGGGGTGGGGAGAGGATTGGGATTGGATTTGTTAGGTTTAGGAGTTGGTGACTTAGGAGTCACGTTAGATGTTTTAGGATGGGGGATGGTGGAGATGAAATAGGATTAGAGGATAGGATAATGTTAGGTTTAGGTGATGAAGGGGTTAAGATAGGATTAGGTGTGGATGAAGAGGATGAGGGTGGCATAGGAGCCACATTAGATGGTTTAGGATTGGGGTAGAAGAGGATAGGGGTGACTTAGGAGTCATAGTGGATGAGATAGTTTTGATAGGATTAGATGTAGGTGATGGAGGGATGAAATAGGCTTAGGGGCTAAATTTGATGGTGGATTAGGGATTGTGGGATAATCTAGGAGAAATTCTGTAGGATTGGATTGGGATGATGAAGATGACAAGGATGGAGGACTAAGATGGGATGTGGGAGATAATAATTTTGGGGTAAGTGATTGGGATTGTTGTGGGTATGTGAATGGAACTCAATTATAGGTTTGATGATTATATTTAGGAGTTGATATTTTGGATGGTGGTGCATGAGTTTTGATGGGAGGAAGGTGTGGGTCATGATGATTGATAGGGGATTTGGAGGTTGGGGTTTGGGATGGTTGTGTGGGTTTGGGATTGGTGGCTAGATTAACAAGGACATAAAGGAGGTCCTCTTGGTCTAGGTAAAAGTTAGTGAGGTGATCAAAGTTGATGTAATTAGTTTATGGGGATATTGGTTTATGTTGTTTAGGTTGAGGTGTGGATTGGGATGATTCAATTTCATTAAGGAGGAAGTCAATGGGGTGATACTTAGAGATCTTAGGAAGGGGAGATTGTGAATGGGTTTGGTTAGGAGGTGATGGTTTAGGAGGTGATTGATTGATTGAATATTGAAGATTGGATATTTGTTGATTAAGATGTTGGATGATTTCTAGGATATTAGGATCAACATGGGATGGTTGATTTGGATGACGAGGAGAGGATTGGTTAAGGTAGGATGTTAGGTTTGAGATTTGTTTGTTAATGTGTTGGATGGTGTGTGGGACTTCGTGGTCAAAGTGAGATGGTTGACTTGGATGGGTGGGGGATGATGGGATAACTTGGTTTATGGATTTAGAGAAGAGGTATGGGTTTGGATGTTCATTTGGAAAGGATGGGGATTGAGGATCAAATACCATGGTTAGATAAGATGTGTAGGGGATTAGATTTGGATTAGGATTGATGGTAATGGTATTAGGATGGGGATTGTATGATTAAGGATGGATGATTATGATAATGTTTGATTAATTAAAATTTTAAAGTAATAGGATGGTTAAGGGTGTTTACAAACAAACAACAAACATGCAAAACACACCCTAACTAGTCAAGTGGGATTGCAATCAAGATATAGCCCACTTTTAATACCATACATCAACAATGATGCCACAATTGGCTCTCCACCTATATGCCAATGTGGGGTCAGCTAGCGAGTGATTTTGGGAGTACAACCTCCTTGCACTATAGCTCAATATGCGGCCAAGAGGTTTCCTAGTCTAGGATGTATGAGCTCACTAGGGGCATCCCGATATACCTTGCAGTACGTGGGGCCCAAGTTTGTGTTGCAAGGATGTTGTCTAAGGCTTGGGTATTGGGACGTGGAATCCCCTCACTTCATGCCACTCTTAAAACAAGCAAGCACTTAGCCAATAATGACAATTTTCATTAAATTTATATACCCCGCGCTAAACACACGAGGTGTGTTTACATGCGTGGAGATGAAGCCCATGGTCACAAGACCCCTAGGACTATGATAAGTGTGTGGATATCACTTCCACGTCATGTTACCCCCTAAAAATAAAAAGGAAGACTAGCCGCTTTTGATCCTCAAGATCGTCCTAGGATGCGAGAGGAGAGCATACACAAAGGTCGTCTTTGAGATAAAACAAACAACAAAGGAAAACACACAAAAAGGATGATAAATGCAAGAAAATGGATGCAAGATAAAATGATTGAAAATTATGTAATGGGGTCTTCAAGAGGAGGCCCTGCAAAACAAAAGGATTAGTAGTTTGTTTTATACCCCAATGTCTTGGACTAAAAGAGTTGCAAAACAAAAAGGATTAGTAGTTTTAGATTGATTTTTTTAATCTTTGGTAAGTGTAGGAAGCTACACACAAAGTGTTAGTAGTTTGGAACAAGAAAATATAACTCAAAGTGTAGTTAAAATGACAATATTTAGTAAAATGAAAACCATGAATAAATTATACAATAAAATTCTAAATTAACACTTTCATTGCATAGATCTCTTCGATACCTTTACGGAAAAAATGGAGTTGTTTCGAGTTCGGGATCAAAATTTATGGCTCTTGAAAGGTAGGTAGAAAAAGTAAATCAAAAGCACTAAAAGCAGAGCAAAAGCACCACTTTATGTATAAAAGTGCTACTTTGTGTGCAAAAGCGCTACTCTGTATACAAAAATGTTGTTTTAGCTGCAAAAGTGTTAATTTGTGTGCAAATGTGTTGCTTTGTGTGCAAACACACTACTTTGCCTACAAACGCGTTATTTTGTCAAAAAGACAATTTTGGGGATTTAAAGGTTGAACAAAATCCCGAAATATTTACAAATGTGTCATGGGGTCTAATAAAATATTGTTTCAGTCAAAAGCGCTGAAATGTAAGTTTTTCTATGAAAATTTGAAATTTTAAGGTGCAAATGATCACAATTTTTAAAAATTTGGATAGCTTATTTATAACACTAAATGCTACTAAAAACAATTTAAAATTTGGGGGTAAGCCCCACGGTGGGTGCACCAAAATGTAAGCAAAAAAGAGGTGTTAGTATGCAAATGCAAACTAAGAAATTAAACAAACTAATTCCTAAACTAACACTTCTAATTACTACCTTAGATTGAGCTAGATGGAAGGAGGGAAGAGAAATATACCTGCACTTACCTACAAGTTGAAGTCTTCCTTCCTTGTTGCTTTGGATGTGCTCAAGATGTTGGATGCTTGATTATTTATTCATATTTGTACATGCACTTGGGCAACACTTTCCCTTGGATTACTTGATGATTTCTTGATGAAGGATGAAGGATGAAGGATGAATGATTATAGATTGGATTGAAGATGGATGATTGAGTGCTAAAAATGGCAGAGGTTGGCTATGGATTCTTGAGATATTTTTCAAGCTATTCCAAGCTAGCTCTCATGGAGGAAGATAGTTCAGTTTATAGTTAATGGGTAGAGGATTCAATGGCTAGGATGGAGCCATGTTGGATTTGGATCAATGGTGGAGAATTGATGAGAAGAATGGAGGATTCTAGAGTGGAAGACTCTAGAATTTGAGAGAGGTTTCCATTGAATTAAAAATTCAATGGAGGGAGGAAGATATTTGAATTTTTAAATTAAAAGAGGGAAAATTAGAGAGGCTTCTAGAAATAGAAGCCTCTAGATTTAGAGGTGAGGATATGATTAGGATTAGATTAGGTTAGGTTAATAAATGATGATTGGGGTGAGGTTACATGGAAAGGCTAGGTGTAGGGATGTGTAGGGTAGGTGGTAGGTGAGATGCGGGAATACCAAATTCTGTAAAATGATAATTAAGGATTAAAATAGGATAATAAGATGTTATGATGAAAATGGGATATTGGATGAATTAAAATGATTAATGATAAAATGATAAATAACGATAAAAGGGTAAATGTGACAAAAGGGATTTTTAAAGGGATAAATGATAAAACTAGAATATTTAGATAAATGATGAAATATTAGAATAAAGGGATTAATGTAATAATTAATCTTGTGATTAATTATTATATGGATTTAGATGATGTTTCAGACAAATTAATGGTAATTGATCATGTTGACATTTTAGATGTCTACGCTTTCCATTGCACTAATCATGTTTTGTGTGTACGCTTCTTCATTAAAAATTCCTTGTAAAGATATGTGTAGGCTAGGTAACTTGATTTCCAATGGTAAAACCACTTCACATCCGAAGACTAAAGAAAAGGGGGTTGCCCCTATGGGAGTTCTAACTAATGTCCTATAAGCCTACAAGGCCGAAATACCTCGAGATTGCATCCCTTTTATTCTCCTTAATCATTTTAAGGAGAATGGACTTTAAGATTTTATGTGATGCCTCACTTGTCCATTAGCATGAGCGTAGTATAACAAGATTGTGTGGTGTGATATATTAAATTGTGGAAAAGATTATTGTACCTTTTCATTCTTGAAGGGTGTGCCATTATCTGAAATAATGACTTGTGGGACTCCATACCTAGATGATCTAGTTTAGAATAAATGTGGCGATCACATATCCAGTGCACGTAGTAAGAGACATAGCCTCAACCCACTTGGTAAAATACTCGGTGGCTGTGATAATGAAATTGTGGTCATTTGAGGATGAGGGAGAGAACCTTCCTATCAAATTAAGCCCCTGGGTAAAGAATGGCCAAGGTGTCACAAGGGGATGTAGAGTTTGTGCGGAATGTGTATCTCATGTGAGAATTCTTGAAAATCGACACTGCATACATACTCTATGATCTCATGCTCTAAAGTAGGCCAAAAATGGCCCATACGATGAATCTTTTGAGTTGTATCATGTCCTCTCGAAATGACCACCACAAACTCCATTGTGGGCTTTGAAGAGGATATTTTATGAGTCTTCTTCATTGAGGCATCTTAAAAGCATACCAATGAAGGCTTTGTGATAGAGAACTTCTTCTACAATCACGTACTCGGCGGCTATGACACGTAGTTTTTGTCTTTGTATGAAGTCTCTCCCTCAGGATATGTCATGTCCATGATGTGGTTGATAATGTCATTGTACCACAGACACGAAGAAATGAGAGGCTTTGTCTCTACATAGAATATGAATTCGTCTGGGAAATCTAAATCTACCATATCCCCATAGTCTATAGGGTTATCGGCTAACTAATCAAGAATAATTTGTCCCTTGACGAAATTTTGGTTAACAAAGGCTAGTTCAAACTCACCCATCAATGTTAGGAAATGACTAACCTTCTTGGACAAGGTGGCATGAGTTAGGAAGGTTCATAGCTATTCTGATTTAACAATCACTCATGTTTCTTTATTAAGCATGCAATGCCTAAATTCCTTTGTTGTGAAAACTATTGCTGAGACACTATTTCTCTACTTGTGTGTAACATGTCTTGTAATTGAGAAGAGTACGAATTATGAAGTAGATGTCTCACTCATGACAATCATCATCCTCTTATGTCAGCATGCACGCAATCGAGACATCAGTGGCCCAGGAATATAAGATCAGAGGATGGTCGACCTTTCGTGGCATGAACGTAGGCGGTGACATGAGGAAGTGTTTTACTAACTCAAACGCTTCGTGACACTCATTTGTCCAGGTTTTGGAACATTATTTCTTTAATAAGCCATTGATAGGATGAATGGCATATGTTAAGTCAGGGATAAACCTGTGAATTGCTCCAATTTTATCGAAGAAATACCTGATGCTTGATTCTTCTATGGGTGGTAACATCTACAAAATTGTCTGGATCTTTGCTTGATCAACATCAATACCCCGTGATGAAATGATATATCTCAACAGCTTTTCCTCTCGACACGCCAAACATACATTTCTTAGGATTTAGCATTGCCCCATATTCAATTAAATGTGAGAGAATGATGCGGCGAACCTTAAGGTGATCACCACGTTTCTTTGCTTTCATCAATAGCTCATCAACATACAACTCAATGATCTTATGAAGAAGGTCATGGAAGATATACATCATTGCCCACTGGTAAGTGGCTCCAACCTTCTTCAAACTGAAAGGCATGACTGCATAGCAAAAGGTTCCCCAAGGAGTTGTAAAAGTGGTTTTCATTTGGTCCTCCTTAGAAATCCTAATATGATTATAACCAGATTAACTATCCATAAGAGACAAAAAATTGTATCCAGTTGTTGCATCAACAATGACATTGATTGAAGTCAACGAGAAATCATCCTTGGGACAAGCCTTGTTAATGTCCCTAAAATCAATGTAGATGTGTATCTTCCCATTCTTCTTGAGAATGGGGACTATGTTTGAAACCCACATTGAATAATCAACTAGTTTAATGAACCCCACTTGCAGGAGTTTCATTACCTCTTCCTTAACCATCAAAGCCACTTTTGGCTTCATGGGCCTTGATTTTTTCTTCACGGGTTTGGCGTCGGGATTCGTAACTAGATTGTACACTACAATGTCAGGAGAAATGCCTGTCATTTCCTTATAGCTAAAAGCGAAGGCTTTTGAGTGCTCTTTAAGTACCTTCATATGCGCTTTTATCTCCTCTAGGGTAAGAGAAGAACCGAGTTTCAAGATTTTAGGATCCTCCTCCATCCTAATGTTTATATCTATAGTTCCTTTAATTAAAGAGGCATTACCCTCTTCAAACTCAGGTGGGGCCGGAGGTAGTTCTAGTTCTTCTTCTTCTACCTCATAGATCTCAAGACCTTCTAATGAGGAAGGATCCATCGTGCGATCTCCAAAGTAAGAGGAAGGGTGAGGTATAAGAGAAAATCCCCTCTTATGGTGCGTGAGATGGAGATCAATGTATGCATTAAGGTATCCTAGGATTTCCTCATCATTCTTTGCATAATCCAAAGTGGCAGACTCATTTTGTTGGCGTTAGCACATTGGTTGTACAAATGTATTAATCAGATCTAAGCATAAACACAATCAATATAGAAATAAACAAGAAGAAATAATACATAAGATTTAATGTGGTTCACCTAGTGTGGGCTACATCCACCAAGAAACAACCAATTTATTATCACAGAGGAAATACAATGAATATTTGTAATCTTCCACACCTTCTTGGATGTCATGTACTTTCTTCTCTATAAATTTCTCTTTTTCTCTCTAAAGGAAACTTCTCTTAGTTATCAATTAATTCTCTCTTCTAAACCCTAGCTTTATGCTTATATATGCATTTACAATCTTAGGGCACTTTAGCTATGCAATTACAACCATTAGATTCACTCTACAACTAAATATAGATCTAATTCCCGTAACTTAATTATAGTAGTCACACATAGAAACCGATGTCGGTTAGCCTTAACCGATGCCGGTTAGCCCTAATTGATGTCGGTTCCTCCTTTCTTGACCGATACTGGTCCATAGATGACCAACAAAGGTTCGTCCAAAGCCGCTTTCTATGTATTCTAGCAAGTCTGCAAAAGCATGTCAGTGAAGCAATTAAGCTCCATAACTCAACAATCTCCCACTTGGAGATAAATTATTACACTGTACCATACAACTCCTTCCTCTGATCCTTTCCTTGGCATGTTTCTCCCTCCTCAAGTCTCAAACTTGAAGACCAATAGAAGTGGAGTGTAGCTCCAACTTCTCCTTTGCCAACGGCTTTGTTAGCATATCTGCAAGATTTTCCTTTCTATGAATTTTCTCCAACTTCATTGCCCATCCTTTAATACTGCCGTATGAAGTGATATTTGAAATGAATGTGTTTCATTCTAGAATGAAACACTTGAGTTATTTTCTAGATGAATCACACTTGACTATCACTTTGTATAATCTACAATCATCTTGCTCCTTGCCCAACTCTTCCATGAACCTCGCTCATCCATATCATCTCCTTGCTAGCTTCTATAGCTGCAACATACTCAAATTTTTGTAGTAGACATGACCATAACCTTCTATAATCTAGAAATCCAGCTAAATGCTTAACTGTCATGCCACCTACTATGAAAACATATCCAGTGGTGCTCCTCCTTCCATCCAAATCACCAACCATGTCTAAATCCACATAGCCACATAAAGAAGTATCGACCCTCCATAACATAACTGCATGTCAGATGTCCCTCTCAAATACATGAGAATCCATTGGAATGTTGTCAAATGCTCTTTACCTACATTAGCCATAAATATACTCACTACTCCCACTACTTGTGCAATGTCCGTCTCAGTACAAACCATAGTATACATCAAGCTCCCAATTGTTGAAGCATATGAAACTTGTGCCATGTACTCAACCTCCTCGTGTGATGTAGGACACTGATCTTTGCTCAATTTGAAGTGTCCAGCCATAGGTGTACTTACAGGTTTTGAATTTTACAAATTAAACCTTTCCAACACCTTATTGATATAATTCTCTTGAGACAAATACAACTTCATGTTCTTCTTGTCTCTATGAATTTGCATGCCAAGGATTCTCTTTGCAGCTCCCAAATCCTTCATTACAAATGTGTGAGCTAGATTTTCTTTAAGCTCACCAATGTCCTGCATACTAGATCCTACAATAAGCATATCATCCACATACAATAACAAAATAATATAGCTCCCATTTCCAAGCATCTTGAAATAAACACAATGGTCAAATTCACATCTCAAATAATCATGCTCATGCATGAAACTATCAAACCCCACATACCATTGCCTTAGAGCTTGTTTGAACCCATATAGGCTCTTTTTCAATTTGCACATAAGTTTCTCCTTACCCTTGAATTCATACCCAAGTGGTTGATTCATATAAATCTCTTCCTCTAAATCACCATGAAGAAATGTCATCTTGACATCAAGTTGCTCTAAATACAAATCCTCTACTGTAACTAAACTCAATATAGTATGAATAGAAGTCATCTTAACAACAAGAGAAAATATTTCACAAAAGTCAATACCTATTTTCTGTGTAAATCCCTTCACTAAAATCCTTTCCTTGTATCTTTTATGTCCACCCTCTTCTTCTTTGATCCTATACACCCACTTGTTCTACAATGCTCTTTTACTTGCTGAACTTAACCAAATTCCATGTCCTTTCCGCTTCAAGGAGTCCATCTCCTCATTCATGTCATGCTCCCACTACATGTGGGCTTTATCCTACATTGCTTCTTTAAAGATTTCGGTTCACCACTATCAATCAATAATAAATAAGACAAGGAAGGTGAAAATATTTCTAGAGGTCTACTTACCCTTTGTGACCTTCTCACTGAGATTTGGGGTGTCGAAGGCTCAATCTGCTCATCATGTAGATTTGTATCTACTTCGATAGTGACCGACGTCGGTCACCTTCTACCGATGTTGGTTTGGCTAACCAATGTCGGTCTGTCTCTTATGTGATCGATGTCGATCAGGGACCGATGTTAGTCGAGGGTAAATTGATCATCGGTCATGGGTAAACCGATACCGGTTATTGTGTAAACTTGTAGGTGTTAATTTTAAATATGAGAGTTCATTTTCATCCACAAACTTCTCCATTGGTTCACTGTACAAGAGAAACCAACACGTGACCTTCTTCGCACCTGACATCTCAAGGTTGTGCTGAGACAACCAGTGTAGAATGAGTGTGGTGATGGAATCAAGCTAATTGGGAAATCTTATATCTTCAACATGCAATGTCAAGATCTGTGAGTCTAAGAAAAGAATGCTCTCCTAACTTGAAGTGGTGTGATGGCTCGGTCTGAAATAATAGCCACTCATGAGACTCCAATCAATGTCAAGCTTGGTTGAGATCCTATTTGTTGGTTGCTAAACACATGGAAAATGACCTGCGGGTGCCTTGTATAGATTTCCAAACAAGGTCATGGAAGTAAAAATGAGAGGCACAATGGAGCCACATGTATTTATGGGTGATTTTCCGTCTAGTCCAGAAAGTATTAGCCTGATTGGCTGCTATGTTCAGTAAGGAAAGTTGTGCAATAATATCTAGGTGGAAGTGGTGAAGATATGAATACTAATGTACACAAACTAGTGTCAATGTCTAACTGACTAGCAGGCCCGTTGGGTTGTGGGACCTAAGGATCACAACCAAAGACTCATGGAGATTGTAGCCTTTAAATTTTCATGCTCTTAATCAAGCCCTATTTCCAGGAGCAATCCAATAGTCGTAGGCTTGATTAGCAGCGATGTTTAGTGTATTGAGTTGTTCTATTTTCTCAGCAAAATTTGTAGGTGTGCATAAGACTGTCAAACGTAAACTGGTATCAATGTCAGTTATCAATTTTGGCCCGTTGGGTTGTGGGACCAAGGGATCACAATTGTATGTCTTTTCCTGTTGTGGACCATTGATGGTCATATAGAATGAAGTAAATTGTTTTTATATAAGCAAACTAATTACTGAAGGAAATATAATCTATGTTTTTGGGTTTTTCACAATATTTCGAGCAAAACAATAAAAGAAAACTAATCTATCAAAGGAAATATTTTTTTTCTTTTCTAATTTTTAAGCAATGCGTTCTAATCTAATAAATAAACTAAAGACAAGTAATCATCCAGATGTAGTTGGTTACTTGTGCAAATGTATGAATCTAATCTAAAGCAAATAACCTAATCTAATCAAAACCCTTCAAACCCTACCTCAGAGGTGAAGAACAAATCATGACCCTGAAAGGGGCTATTGTTCCTCACAACTTCCCAGTAATGTTAAAGAGGCAAGCTTACTAATGACTTGATCTACTTGTGATTGACTAATTTTATTGAAATGAATGATTTTCTACTCTATTTGATATGTGATTGAAACTAGTGATTTGAAATTGACAATTCAACAAACAAGGCAAAAAAACACACAATTCCAACTTGGACAAGAAAGAGCTTTGGAAAATTTGGTTGTGTCTATATCTGTCCCCTCAGTATGTTCCTTTCTTTCTCCGAGTGTTCATATGAGTCCAAGGGATTGGGAATGCAAGAACAACAATAGGAGAATGGCGCTTGAGCAATGGCAGATTGATGGCAATCCGAATGCAATGTAGGTAGAAGAGAGATAACACAAGAGATTAGAACTTGGCTATGTAATTCATGCAATATTGTAGTAGCAATACAATGCAAGATACACAAAATTCTCAGACCCTTTGCTTGAATACAAGCATGGAATATATAGGAATGGAGGATGGGAGGTGCCTTCAAGCTCAAGGCAAGAAGGAGCAGTTCCAACTAATTAAATCTATTTAAAAATAGGAGGAAGGAGAACCAAGCAATCAAAGCTAATTTTAGATAATTTGGCTCATGGATGCATGTAAAAGTGAAATTAAGTGAACTGTCGCATGTTAAAACATGCATGAGAGAATTTGGAAAAATGGGCATGATCGCCACCTGCACGTATGGGCGGCGATTCAAGACCGTCACCATGTTTTGGGCGGTAGTCCTAGCACTAAAGGCCAAAAATGTGCGAAAAAAGCAAGAAGTCTTGGAAAAAACACGCAAAGGCTAAGTAAAGACGTCTAGGAAACAAATATATACTACGAATGGAAATTAGAGCTCAAACACCTTCTTGAAAGGACCTGAATCATCATTGGGGACTTTTGTAACCATTTTTCCGATCTTCAAAGTGCATATCAATTTTGGGTGTGTACATTCACCTTTGGGTACTAAAACTTGATCCTGTACATTCTCTTTTCATTCCAATCAATGTCATGACTCCTAATTATCTTAGAACCTTCTAAATCCCAAAACCGAATCCGAAATCACTAGAGCCATAACTAATGAAAGTACATCTTTTAGATTTAGCATCCAATTTATTTCTATTTTCCTTATCAATATGCACAAAAGCTTCTGAGCTAAATACTCTAAGAAAAGAAAGATCTACCTCTTTTCTAGTCTAATATTCTTCTCGGTATTTTACCATTCAAGCAGCACTTGAAGGTCCACGGTTAATCAAATAAACCACCGTGTCTACTGCTTCCACCAAAAACTATAAGGGCAATCCAACATGTATCCTCATGTTTCTAGCACATTCCACGATTGTCGTGTTCATTCTCTCGATAACACCATTCTCTTGTGGTGTTCTAGAGTCGTCCTTTCTGTGCGTATTCCATTTACTAACCAATAATAATTGAAAACCTTTATACAAAGACTCACCACCATAGTTAGATTTAAGGAACTTTAACTTTGAATTCGATTCATTTTCCACAAGGGATTTCCATATTTTAAAAGTTTCAAAAACATCAGATTTACGATTAATACAATAAACCCATACCTTTCTTGTGGCATCATCAATGAAAGTAACATAGTATTGGGATCCTCCATGAGAAGCTACCTACTCCCCTCCACCTACAGCTCCATTTTTTTGTCGTCACCACTCACCCCTCCTCCCCATTACCACTCCCCTCCACCCACGACCTTCATTCCGTTGTAACCATGACTTACTCCTCTTCCCCTTTATCACTCCCCTCTACCTGCGACCTCCATTCCATCACCACCACGAATTACCATGCCTCCCCTCTAATGCTCCCATTGCACCCACTCAAGTTTCCCACTCCACCCCTAGTCACAATCACAAATGGGTACCTTCCACTACACCAATCATTTCCTATTACTTTCCTAGTCACATTTGTGACCGTGTCCTTTCACTTTGCACTCACCCTTTCCCTACTTTACTTTCTTGCATACATACCTGCTGTTTGGTGGTTATCGCGACCTTCCCTCAACTCTCCTTCCAACCTTCTTCTCACTTACGGTAGTGACTCCTTCACTGCTGCCAACCCTCCACCCTCCTTCTTACCGTCTACTCTCCCCACTAACCCTCACCCCCTTCACCTCGGACACTCTCCCCCTCACCAAGTCACGATTGTAACTCAACTCCAAATGCCCAAATTTCCCATGCGACTCCAAGTCACCCCCTCCCATGTTACCTTAAGTCTATCCCTACAACTTAGGCAAATCTCCTAGCTATCCACACCTTCCCGATCCATCCCCAGTTCAAATAGCCCACACACACTATCCCTGAAACTTCCTTACATTGCCGGAAATTTGCAATAGTGACTTATTGAGTCCTTACCCCACCGTGTTACCCGTGGCCACTTCATCTTGAGCCCCACATTACATCATCAATCCCCAACCAAGATCACCATGGCTCTACCTTTCCCACTTGCGTTATACTCCCATACCATGTTGATTCACCTCTCTTTCCTTGTTCCTAACTCAATTGTTTTAGTGAGCAAGCTTTCCCTCACTTCTTCCCAAAATCCTTCCCCTCCATGTGAGTCACGTACATGAATCACTAGCTCATTTTCTCCCTCCCTTTACACATAACTTCCTCGCACAAGTCGATGTTGCAATTCACTTCCCTTCCCTACCTCGTTCCCCTTCGTTATGAGCTTGTCTAACCCTCACATCTACACCATTATCCCCATTTGAGTCACTCATGCGACTTGGCCTCACCTCTAAGTCATCTTCACGAATCCCTTTACCCCCGGTTTCCTACCAACCCTATGCCTAGCTCACTCCTAACTCAATCCTAGCTCACTCTTATCCCACCACCTTGCGCATGTGGCTCGTCCGCTTCCCTTCACCCGCATCACGTTGCTCCTCACCTATCTTGCTCAAATTATATGTATTCAACTCTAGTAGTTCATCTCCCACCTCTTCACACTTGCATTGACCTTGTACATACCCGTCATATAATTTTCAATTGCACATTGTTAGGCAACCCCGCCTCAATTTTTCTCATCATACCTTCACAAGGTTCATTTTTTCTCATCTTCAATTGCCAATTTTTAGTCCAACATCAAGTTAGGGAAACGTGCAGCTCCAAAACATATCACTTGAGGGGGAATCATACAAAAATAATTCTTGTCAATGTTATGACACCCAAACATCAATCAATAAATAAATTGACTCAATAGTCTTTGATTTGTGAAATCGGCCTATCGAACCCCTCATAGACTTTGGTTGAAGTGGCTCAAAGATCATAGTTCCAATTTTACTGTCTATATAGTCAACCATCTAACCCCGTGACTGCTTGACCACCGTCAAAAGGTTAGATGAACGCTATCTTGTCTTCGCTTTTGTGTTGCATCCCGCTTGTAACAACACGTAGCCCAAAAGGGAAAAAATGTAGACACTAGAAAATTCATTTTACGCATAAGGTCCCTTATTCAAAACAACAAAAACATCATAAAACATAAAAAAGCCAAAAAATCAAATAACCCCATAAACAGGGGATAAAAGACAACTCACCATTCATTTACTAACCCTCACCCACTCACATTTAATTTTTTCCATCCCACCTACCCATGTGCATGCCCAATGCACTATGGACCCTATCATTGCACCCATATGTGTCCCACTCCCCTATGCACTCAAAAACTATATAATACCACTCACCCCCTCATTATAACCCCTAACTCTTTGTGATTTAAGGATATACTTGAGTTTTCTTGCTCTCTTGTTCACATATATCAGTTTTAAAGGTCTTGAAGAAGTGAAAGTAAAGCATAAGGAATAGATACAACTTGTTGCAACACTATTTTAGCAGAATTCCAACACATGTGGGAATCACAATTCCAACAGTTTGTGATCTCCATGTGATTTTAGGTGAATCGCAACTGTGATTGTCCTGCGAATCGAGTCGGTATACTTGCCACTTTCATTTATTGTTTTGTCAATTCAATCAACAAAATGTCTTTTATCTCCTTAAAGGTTCGGGGATTTGATTGAGGCGGGTCCCCTAACCACCAAAAGTAACTAATATTTTTCAAGTGTTCTTGTGTGCACGTTTAGATTCAGATCTAGAGAGTTTTATCCACTTTATTCAACGAAATAAACCACAATAGCCCCTCTCTTCACAATGGCAGCATAAGCTAATTTTGTTATAGTAGCATTGATTTGGAGTTTTCATATTAACTAATCCATCTTACAGTTATCCAAATCTAGGCAATGTGTTCATATTTTCACATAAATTTATGTTGAAAGTACAAAGATTCAATCACATATGTGATATTTTATGCATTTTCATATTCAATTTTATTCAATGTTGGAAAAATATAACTTTTTCGATAAAAACTTATTATCACTTATGCATAATATTAACCTCAAAATAAATTAAAATGTTTCTTTGCCTCAACATCCAAAAAAATTAATATCAACCTCAACAACCAAAAAAATTGGCATCCACTTCAACTACCCAAAAAATTGATATTTCACTCTAATTGCTTCTAGAAGTCAAAAAAATTTGGTCAAGTTTACTTTCTCATACCAATTTAGAGTTTCACTATTGTCGAGATGGGTCACTCTTCTTCACGTAACACTTACTACACATGGGGATATGTACACCTCGTGGAACCTTTTAAAATTCAATAAATTGGTATCATAGATAAGCATTACCACTAGGTGTGGTCATTATTTTCCACATTTTATTTTATAGCAAGTTTCAAAATTTAAAAATTCAAATTCAACATATAAATAAATATACATCATTATCGATCATTGATCTATGTGTCGAGTTCCATGTGTTTGCAGGCCTTCACATGGATTGGTGAAAATACATTCAAAAATAATCACCATCCTTGATTGAGATTCGAAATGTTGAGATTTCTTTTTTCTTTTTAATTGGGAATTTATCAATACTAGATGAAAATATGGGAAATTCGTAGTATCCTAAATTTGGTTTGATGTCTTAAAAATATAAAATTTTCTACTTATATTAATATATAATACATTTACACATATTTTACCAATTTAGTAATCTTTATGTTATTCCCACGCCCTCATAACTACTAGTTGGCATACTCTCTCTACTTTATCTTACTAGAAGCACTTGCTCCATCACTTTGAATATCTATACAAAATCCTCCATGTATCGGTCTTGATTTGTCACTCCAAAGATGGGTTCATGGGTCATGGATAATATTAGTCCCGATATTATCCACTTGTCATGAACCCATCATATTGTTCTCCAACAATCATATTTTCAAATGGGTAACTTAGCTTGGTCATCCTAGGAGAGGTTTTAAGGTCAATTAAGAAAGATAAATTTGGACACTCTTACACTTCCCGGAGCACATCATCAATACATCTAAATTCAACCAAGTATAGTCTAGAGAACACATTAGGTTCAATTATAAAGTACAAGGTATGAAATACATGGTGCCAAGTGTTAAACACGGAAGAAGGACTCAATGTCTATTATATATTCACATGCTTCTCATCATAAGATTAGGAGAGTTACATGTGTTATGATACCTCTTAAGTAGGAACCAATCATCACGTCATTAGTGTATGGTGAGGTTGTCTAACATAATCATTCTAATCCGGTTTTCGGTAAAGGCATGAAAAGATGGGCTTTAAAGCAAAGGAAAGACAACATTTGATTGTGTTACAATCATTGTAAGGTTCTTGATCCAAAAGGAAAATATAAAAACACATAAAACCTACACAAAGAAGAGTAATTAATTATAATGTCATAAAGGAAAACTTCATATCCCTCTAGGATGGTCTTGGCCACAATCTTGTCTAGCATTCCACAAACTCGCCTAGAGAAATTTGAGTCCCTAAGTCTATTTTTAGCACCTTGACAATGATATTCCTTATTTTTCACACCACTAAGTACTTTGTCTCACCTTATATTCATATATCCTGTCAATTTATTCCATTACTTAACCTTAATTACACTTTGTAAAATTGTGAGTACCTTTATTGGTTTTGATAATGTATATATTTTTAGTTACATGACGTATAAAACATAGTTCTCTTATCACATCGGGATAAATTGAACCAAAGACATATTAAGGGGTTGAGTTCTTACATAGCTATTTTTGCATTGGCATAGAAGTATGAATTCAAATAGAGGCATAGATTCTTTGAGCAAGAGAGTTTTGTTATTGAATGAGTGAAGAGTTAAAAGTTGTGGGATTTCTTTTGTGAATACACGGTATGCCGGAGATGATTATTTTAGTAACACATGGAAAGCATGTAAATAACTTGTAAATGTGGACAAACCATCATCATTATACTATTTTATTCAAGAAGGATTGTTGCTTCATAAATTGTAGTTATGCATAACTAGAGGTTCAACTGCATGAGAATTCGGTCAAGGAAAAACATGGTGGTGGATTAGCGAGATGTTTTGGATATGACAAGACATCAACATTTGGAAGAAAAATACTTTTGTCCATGAAAGAGTTCATTTGGGTGCAAGTTTGTTCATGCATGTAGAGTTTGTCAATTAATTAAGGGAAGAAGTTAGAAGATAGGGTTATTGTAGTCACAAAATCACACATTTACTACTATTATTATACCGCCAAGTATGTTGTTTTATATATGGATTTTTTGTAAGAAAAGTATTCACTGATGACCCATTCCATTGTCCATCGTCTGTCTTTGTTGGTCTTTATCATTGTTTGTCTCACACATTTGTCACTCACTCACACAGTTCTGGCTAGGTCTCAGGGAGTCTTATCTCAGTCTTCACTTGGTGTCATCACTAGTCTTTGACTAGGGCACCTAGATAGGGATTAGGGTGCACCATGGTCCTGATTTATAGGCACCCTGGTCCCCGTCACACTTGGTTTTGTTTTAGACATTCGAGGTCAGTATTTACGGTTTTTCTCTCATCTCCCTAGGTACTAGTCGGCATGTCGAGTCATTAGTGTCGAAATTTGAGCAAGAGATCCCTATATAAACACAACATACATACTACCTTATGGGCGACTATTACTATTAAGGGCTAGCTATCTACATAGAGCAAGGGACTGCATTTGGGCACTATTTTGCATCACACACTGCATAGGAAGGGGAATATTCATTCTATTCCATCCACCATTTTGCATTTTATCTAGCTACTTTGCCTAATATCTTTGCATCATTAGTGCTAGGGGAAACCTAGGCACATTATTACACACACAAGCACATAGAACTACATTGGGTCTGAGATGTAGTGCAACGCTCAGTCATAAGTCCATCCATTTGGTAGTTGAGGATGGTTTGACCCCTTCATTTGCATCTTTATTTTTTTAGGGTTTGATGCTTTGTGTGGGGTTTTATAGGTGATTCTTCATTGCAGGTTTGTGGTGACAACAACAAAGCAAGTGTGACATTCACTTGAACAAAGACGAAGTTTTGTGAAACCTAGTGACCATACCAGGATCTGATTTTGAGTTGTTCCACAGCAGACCAAGGCACCTCTATCCCTCTCTAAGTGCCCCAACTGGCAAGAACTACCTTTCTACTATTTTCTCAAGATTGATGCGACATTCTACTATGCCATTTCATTGCTTTGTTTAGTCCCAAATCATTGTGAGGTAAGTTAAACTCAGGTAAGTACCTTTCCCTTTTAATTTATTGCATTTTAAATTACTAAAAAAATTATTTAGAATTTACATTTTATTATACTTCATTTATTACATTATTGTCTTCATTAGATTCTTAATAAAATTTCAGATTTTATTACCACGATAATGTGGTTTAATCCATGGGCTAATCGAAAGCTTAAACTTCCATCCTTAGATGGTTCCACGGCCGGTGTGGGTTGGTGATGCCAAAAAGGGCTAAGGTCCTCTCCCTAGGTAATCTCAACAAAAAAATCAGATTTTATAGAATCATTTGTGTAAACCCGTAGCTTAGAATTTTTTCCCTAGGATCCACTAAAATCCTAATGGCTAAGGATATATCTTCTCCTTCTCAACTCATCATGCCTCATGTTAGTATCAATCCCATCTATGATGAGGAAACTATAGCTGATCTTATGGCTTTATATCGTGATGTTACTATGTCGGATCATATTCAACAAAAACTCTTAGCTAACGAATGCAATATACCTACTAGATTTGAGAATTCTTCTTTTAGCATCGTGTCGATCTGGCTATCTTTTCTAGTTTTTGACCTTGTTATACAATTAGCCATGACCCTCCTTTTGACATTTCCAAGGAAATTCTAGATGAATCTCTTATTGATTTCATGTTTGGTCTTGACGCTAGTACACATGTGCATAATGACTCTCCTCCTAGTCGACCACTATATCTACATCTCATGCTTCTCCTATTTCTAATAATGCTTCTCATGATCCATCACATACTTTTCCACATGATCATTCACATTATGTTGATGATCCAATTGATGACATTTTTATATATGAGTCTCTCTTTGATTTTGACGAAATAATTGATAGTCATGAGTCTACGACTTTACATACAACTGAGTGTGAATCTCCTACTCCATTGTCATCTTCTTTTGAGGTTGTATCTACCACTATGCATGACTCACCTCCATCTATTAGTTCATCCTCTCCTATCACTCCATCTCCATCTATTAGTTCATCTCCTCCTATTGTTGCATCTCCATCTAGACACTCCATCTCCTAGGGATGTTTCGATGCTAGTCTTACTACTTCTATGGACATTCCATGTCCTTCATCACCTATTGCTTCTTCGAACCTACACTTAGTGTTCCTTTAGCATTGGATTCTCCTACATCTCCTCTCGACATCCCTATGATTACTCACAATGGAAAATTACAACCGCTTAACACATTATTGCCATCCTCTACTATTCCTTCACAAGATATCTTGTCTCTCATGCATGTTGTGGGTCACTTACAATCTCAGGTTCAATCACTCACATTAGAAATAAAATCCTATTATGCTTCCATTGATAACAATTCATTGCATGGCAACCCTATCCCTAAGAAGATTCATAACTCAACATTTCCTAAGGATTTTATCATGCCTACCTTTTCATGTTTTGATGGTACTGAAACCCCTACTTACATCTCAAGCATTATCATATGGCTATGGCTTCATATTCTAATGATTGATTATTGCTTAAATCCTTTTGACATAGTCTTACCAATGACACTTTGCAATGGTATACTCACCTACCATTTGGATCTATTAGCACTTATCATGAGATGGAAGAAGTTTTCTCTGTTTCTTTATCATCAACAATGGCCCTAGAGTTACCTATGATCATCTACCTACTTTACATTAGGGCAAAAATAGAACCTATCATGGATTACATCTTGTGATTCAATGCTTGTATGCACCAATTAGTCTTTTAACCTATCGACTTAGAGAAGTAATTTATCTTCTATCGTGGTTTGATTCCAACATTAAAACAATGATTGTAATATGACACATGTGAATCATTCACACTTATATGCTATAAATTCATTGATATAGAATAATACTTCATTGCCACACATGTTATAGATCCTCCACCCATTGTTACTACTTGATGTATCATCTAGTTCTTCTCCATTGTCATTAGTTGAGTGTCCTACACAATCTCCATCTCCTCCTCACAAGCAAGCTCAATCTACTACATCACATAAGTGTCCTTCTTCTCCTACTCGCGACAAGCTACACCTTAATCTTCTACACCTATTTCACATGAGGCATTGAATTTATCTCATCATGCTTGACCACATGATGTGTTGCGTGCTTTTATTAATGAGCATTTAATTTTCTTACCTTCTAACCAACATCATCCAAAACATCATTTACAACGTCAATGTGATTGACCATATTGTAATTATCACCATATCAATGGCCATAGGGATAATGATTGCTTTTCCCTTCATGATTGCTTGCAACAATTAGAGGATAAGGGCATCATTTCCTTTGTCTCTCGCTCACGTGAGCAATCCATATCTCCTCTCCCTCATCCACGAGCTACTACTCTAGTTGAGTTATCTCCTCCTTCTAGTGCTAAGGTCATTGTTCGTCCATCACCATAGGTCATCACTCATGTGCGCTCTCCATCATGTCCATCTATCACTGCACCATATTATCTATCCAATCCATCTCATCCATCACATCATGTTACTACTTCACATTGGCTTCCACAACCCTTAACATTCACACCTCCCACCGCTACTCCATATGACATTCATTTTGGCTCATACACTCACGTTGCTTCCATCCCACATGCTTCCACCGCTTCATGCCACCTCGGTCTTTGGTAGGTGATTATTATTATCTTCCTCCCCCGATGATGCACTCATGTTCTTATAGTTCTTACATGATTGTTGACGGAACCTCTATTACAATAAGATCCTCTCTAAATGATCCCCATCATCTATACATTGGGGCATCACTAATTTCCCCTATCCTTATCATACTAATAATTCATCATCTATATCACACTTTTACACATCACCAAGCATTCATCACAAAAGGTTTTTTTTTCAATCATACATTTTTTAACATCACATACATTATACTATCATCATCACACTAACTACGCATTACAAGTCAACTCACAAACATAAACAATACTCAACGCATCAAAGCATCATACATGACAATCAAATAAATCATACATCATCATCACATCATAAGCATCAATACACACCAAATACAATCATCATATGCCCATGAATCATATATATTATAAAATCAAAGTTACAAACATCTCATCACTTTGGGGAAACCCCTACATCGAATACATCAATACAAATCATATCTCATCATCGTTATAATATATGGTAATACAAGTACTATGGAACTAGAATCCTCGCCACTAACTCGATGCCCTTGATCGCGACCCCTATACCTCTCCACCTGCCTACGTAATAGTGTGTTCTCCATAGACTTCTCCGCAAAGTGACTTTGTAACACAAGAAATTGAGAAAACACATATAATGTGATAAATGACCTCCACCCACTACATCTCTAGCTCACCATGTCTCCTCGTCTGTCTCATCTCTCTCACTCAAGAGCATATAGAGACATCATGCTGCTATGGCTATCTAGATCAAACAAATGTGCATGCTCTCCCACAATGTCATCCACACGATCTAACATCCCTCCACCCACATTTATGTCGGTCAAGCACATTCTCGGGTCAATGTGTAGATATATGTGTCCACAATCAAGCTCTAATATGCGTCACCTATAACCAATAGCACAACACATTAGAAAACCATAACCATCATGTAAACTATTAACCAATCATACAATATAATTTTATAGTTGTTCATGCTTTGCTATATCGCCACCACTACGTTTCCAGGGGCATGTGCTTGCCCCTCCACTCCTCCTCCTTGTCATAATCCTACCATATCCACAAACAATGGGAACAAAAATACCCATCGATGCATTGTCCACCATGCACAATATGCCTCCATACTCGCACATCATCTCATCGTCAATCGCCTCTATCATGGCATGCATCGGCCTTGTCTTGCACGGGAGGTACTAGTTGCTCTTATATGGGCCTCAGTCTAGTTTTGGCCCTCTTTGGTGCCCTAACAACTCTGACCCCTACATATGGCTCTAGGGGCACATCTGGGCCATACCAAATTGTCGAGATATCCAATCCACCTGAAATAACTCGGTCACACCTGGGAACCAATCCTCCAACCACATAGTCCTCTCGTATGCATCGTAGCTCTACCACATCCTCTGGCCATCCTCCATAATCTCGGTATGGCCTCCATATCACTACTTTATGCCCCACCTAATCTATCAAATCTCTATAAGTATCAGTATCCATCTTCCCCCATGCACACCAACCCATCTCCTAGCAAATATGTTTGGTCTAGCCCACTCTACTCGTGAACCACCAACTAGACTCAATATTGTTATACGCTCATAGGTCCATACATGTAATAAAGTAGTTTCTTCGATCCCACCTCCATGCTCCTCCTATGTAAATATATATATATATCTCTCTACAAGTGACCCAACACATGTCGATCAAAGACATACCCAATACCCTCCTCCTCTATCCATTGGAAAAATATCATACATCTTATATAAGATGCCCACACCACCTCCCTCCATTGTGATTGATGATGCAATAACCACAACTATAAATTTCTGCAAGCGTGGAACCCCTGATCTCAAAATCACGTCCAAGCTAATATGGGCCTCGGTAGGCACTCAAGTCCCCACAAAATACCGCCCAACCCTCATCTGTCTCTCCATGTTCTCCATAGCCATGACATGTACCCTCTCACCAACAACCGGTAATCACAATATGTGATATACATCCTCTAGTGTAACTGTCATCTCACCAATAGGTAGCCAAAAATGTACAAGTGTCCGCACACCATCTCTCATAGCAAAATGTCAACATGGGCATATTATGGGGCACATCCCCCATCCTTTCTATGTGTCGTAGGCTGGCATGGTCCATAATATCCTAATCATCTTCTGATAAACCCAACCTAAGAAAAGTACTCAAATAACGATCACCGTGAAACTCCCTCGAATGGATATCCTTCTACACACCACAACACAACAACAAACAATTCATTAGAACACTATACATAGGAAAACATAAACATTTATGACATCACTACACATCAAATTCCACGTTTACATCGCTCAGGAAAAAAATCGACTCTTCTGACATGGGCGCCCAACAATAGGATTGGGGCACCCGGGAGCAGACACCAACGCCCAAGTTTAGGCACTCCTATCTTGAAGGTCACTAACACCTTCACCACTCTTGTCCAAGTCCAAAACACCAAGAAAAAAAAAAAATCACAATTTCACAAAAATTCACCAAAAACGACTACTATACACACATTTTTTGAAAAAAATCGCACTTACCAATTTCATCGTCATATGTGATGCCACAATAGTCACTACCATCTCGAAAAGCTAGGTCACGCTCTAGTCATCCTTACACACTCAGAGCTCACTCTCACACTTGCGCAAAAGACAAATAAGTTGACTAATCACTTTTTCCTTTACTATTTATAGTCACTTTTAATTATTCACTCTAATGTGGGCATACTTCACATTCATTACTCAAGTAATACACATCGCATAATTCTACTAATATCTTAAGTGTTTTTCCTCTGATTTCTATCCCGTTTGGAATCCTCTTCATAAATTCGTATACTATTGTATCATACATACACATGACACACACACTATCTCTCCTCGACATTGTATTCCATTCAATACACACATATTTTTGTAATATCTCTCACACATCATCTATTAGTGTGCTTACTTTCAACTCAATTTTCATTCTACTTATCACTTCCCCTTTCACTGAAGGGGGGCATACAATTCTGGTCATTCTATGATTCCCCTTAAACCACTACATGATCATTCAACACTTCTAATTCATCATTTTCGAACATTTACTAATACACCATGTGATATTTCATCATTTTATATTGATTCCCCCTAATGACCTAACTTGGGGCAACAAGCGTAAAATCTCTCTATGAGTAAAACAATCAAACCAAACAATCAATTAACCAATCCAATACATTCAAGTTTCTAACAATCAAAATCATACCATTCAATCGAAACAATACAACACATTTGGTCTCTAGATGACCTAACTTGGAGTTACATGCAACCTCCCATATGACCTAACTTAGGAGTGACATTTGTTACTTTCCTAGATGACCTAACATGGGAAGTTATTCTACATTTTACGTTTACTTCTAGATGACCTAACTTGGAAGCCACCATACATTACAGGTGACACCCTTGGAGTGGGGGCAATGAGACGTCATTTCCTTTCCTATACTTGCTCCTTATATGGGTCAACACATTTGATTGAAATATTTGGATCCAAAATCACTGAAAATTTGATCTGTGTCCATCTGTAGCAACTAGATCTTTTGAGGATGTAGTTAAAGGTTGGATAATAACACACCTTTCTCCCTACACTCTTCCTCTGGTGGCAGGACGCCCAAATCCTTCAGTTTTTCATACACACACAATCGGGTTAGGGAATTGATCACTCCCTACCCCATCATATCATCATCATAAAACATTTAAAATCATCAATCATTCAACATCACAATCATCACTCTCATTTAGTGCACTTAAACGTGGTTTTACATCTCTCACTATGTTGCATGGATCAACATGTTGATCCATGGTTCGTCATGCTATATGTTCACATTTGGCACACTCTTCTACCACATATGTGCATTCTTCTACAACATGGGCTTCTCCAGATTTCTCTCAGATACGATCTCTAATTTTTTATGTTATCGAGCCTTCGCTCACCAACATAAAGTGGGGGAAAATGTAGTCACAAAATCATGCACTTACTACTATTATTATACCACCAAGTATGTTGTTTTATATATGGATCTTGCATAAGAAAAGTATTCACTGATGACCCATTCTATTGTCCAGTCATTTATCTTGTTGGTCTTTGTTGTTTTTTCTCGCACATGTGTCACTCACTCGTACATAGTTCTAGCTTGTCTCACGGGATTCTTATATGTCGGTACTCACTCAGTCTCGTCACTAGTGTTTGACTAGGGTGCTTAGATGGGGATTAGGCGCACCGAGGTTCCTAGTCCCATGATTTCTAGGCACCTTGGTCCCCGTTCACACTTGATTTTGTTTTAAACATTTGAGGTCGGTATTTACGGTTTTCCTCTCATCTCCCTAGGTGCTAGTCGACATATCGGGTCATTAGTGTCAAAATTTGAGCAAGATATCCCTATATAAACACAACATACATACTACCTTATGGGAGGACTATTACTATTAAGGGATAGCTATCTACATAGAGCAAAGGACTGTATTTGGGCACTATTCTGCATCACACACTACATAAAAAGGGATGTATTCATTCTATTCCATCCACCATTTTGCATTTTATCTAGCTATTCCTAATAGCTCTATGTCATTGGTGTTAGGGCAACCTAGGCACATTATTGCACACATAGTCACATAGAAGTACATTGGATCTCGAGATTTAGTGTAGCGCTCAATTATAAGTCCATCTATTTGCACTGAGGACATCGACTCCTTCATTTGCAACTTTATTTTTTTAGGGTTTGATTCTTTGTGTTGGGTTTTGCATGCAATTCTTCATTGTAGGTTTGTGGCGACAACAACGAAGCAAGTACGACATTCACTCGACTAAAGGCAAAGCATTGCGAATACCTAATGACCATACTAGGATCATATTTTGAGCTATTACGCATACCACGACGCCCATATTTTAGACTAGGGTGCCCAAAGGCACCCCTATCCCTCTCTAGGAACCCCAATCTAGCCAGATCTACCTCTGCTGTTATTTTCTAAAGATCATTGCGACACTCTGCTCCGTCATTTCATCACTCTGTTAAGTCCTAGATCACTACAAGGTAAGTTCAATTCAGGTAAGTACCTTTCCCTTTTAATTTATTCTATTTTTAAATTACTAAATAAATTACTTAGAATTTACATTTCAATATATTTCATTTATTACATTGTTGTACTCTTAGATTCTTAATAAAATTTCAGATTTTATAGATTCGACTATATACACCATTTCCTATTCTATAAATACTGTGGGAGGATATCAATATTGATTTTGTTTCATGGTTTCCTAAGATGAAAAAAGGTAATGATTCAATATTTATGTTATTGACATATTTTTAAAGATGACACTTTTTTGGCTTGCATGAAGACTAATGATGCAACTAACATTGTAAATTTGTTTTGCAAGGAGATTGTGAGTTTGCTTGGATTACCACATAGTATTATGTCAAATAGGGATGTGAATTTTGAAGAATATTTTTGGGAAAATTGTATAATAAAATGAACACTAAGCTATATTTCGGTTTAACATTTCATCCACAAAAAGATGGAAAAATATAGGTCGTTAACAATATTTTTGAGGAATTTGTTAAAAATTTTATAGAAGATAAACTTCCAAGTACATGTGATAATATTTTGGCATAAGATAATTTTTCTATAGTAATTCAATTAACAGGATTACATGTAATAGACCATACCAAATTCTATATGGTTTGAAATCTAGAGGTTTTTCGGAGTTACATGACATAAGAAATATAAAAGTAAGAAGTGCAAATGTAGAATTTTTTTAAAAACATATGAGAGATGTGCATCAACAAGTGCAAAGAAAATTGGAAATAAGCTCAATATAGTTTAAGTATCGCACATACATCAAGTAAAGAGAATTTAAATATCAAGAGGGAGATATGGTATTAGCACATTTACGAAAGGAGATATGTCCAAGTGTAGACACCAAAATTGGGTCACACTCCCCTTAGTCCCTAGTCAAATAACCAGCTCAAACATACTCACCTAACCAAGGCCCCTTCCACCCCACATCAATATTAATTAAATTAAATTAATATATATCCTCACAATATTTATTATCTAATTATCTTAATTTATACCCCACCACCTCACCTAGACACCTCACCTAGACACCTCATCCAACCACCTCACCCTAGACCTATTCTTGGCATGTTTCCATAACTAACAATAACTAAGTCTTACTTGCCTTAATGAGCTAAGATTTGGTCTAACCCTAAAATCAATGCCTAAAATCTCTCTAACCACATTCCCGCTCATTAGAAGGGAAGCTTTTGTTCTAATCCGCAACAACAAAACCAACTTGGCCCAAGAAATTAGAAAGATCTGCCCATTTTAGTAAACCTAGGGAATCCCACCTTAACCGATGCCGGTCAAGATGGAACCATCATTGGTTAACATTATTCACCTTAGCAACCTTGTTTTTGGGTTGGCACATTCTAAGAGCAAGAAGATGAGAAGAGAACTACATGCAAGTAGAACCAGGGTCTTTTCACGCACCTAGACATCCATAGCCATCACCAGGACAGATCCAGAAGAGTTGGCACTCACGGTAACATTCCGAGAAGCATCACTATTACACCAAGCTCCATTCCATCAACCGATCATCACCACCACCCAACCATTAGACCTACAACATTGGTAAGTGTTTTTATCATTAATCATTTCCATTCTTATTCTACTCATAGAGTTGTTACCATTTATGTTATCATTCTTCTATTAACATTCCCATCACTCCATAGCCTTCTTTTCCGACAAAATCAAAAACTCACCCACACGTTTATCGATCTCTTATCCGGCCCTTCCACCTCTCTGAGTGTTCTCAGTATTCCCACAAACCTTTCCATCTCCTTCTTTAGCCCCATCTAACCTCACCTAGACTCTACAATAAGGTTTTCATTGAATTATTGTCACCCTACTGTACCAACATCGGTTACCCATAACCGTCATCGGTCTCCCTTAATCGTCAGTCATCGGTTATACCCAACCGACATCGGTCTCGTGTTTCATACCCCATGCCAATAACAGAACCAAACAACCTTTTACCAAATAACCTAAACAACCCAGAACCTGACCCTGACTAGTTCCAATACCCTAACACCTACCAACCTAGCCCGTTATATTAGATTTTCTTATTATACTTGAATGAGATACCTAAATCATATCAACTACAATAGGAATTTACTTATTTCTTGCATTAATTTGTTTTAAACAGTGGATTGACAACCATCTAGGAAGTATCACACTTCCGGAACTAGCATACGCTAGGCATTCCACTATCATATATCATTTAACTTCTCTTTTGTGGTCTTGTTTTCTATTACAGGTAGTTCCTCCTAGCCAAAAGGAAGCTCTCACAATCGGCATTGGGTCAAGAAGTCAGAACGCATGTGCAACAACCACCAACCAACCAACAATAACAGGTATTCCTCCTCACCCTTACCCTTATTTATTTCATCATTCAAAAAGTAAAGAAAATGGTGAAACATTTTGGCACTACCTGGTGGGACCCATCAGGGGTTCTATTGCATTTTCTTCATTCCTAGGTGAAAGTTGTGTGTTTGTTTCCCTTTAAAAGGCTTACACATTAATCTTTTTCTCTAGTAATCTTCTCTTCTTTCTAATTTCTCTAAAAGAAACATTTCTATTGGTGCATTTAAAAAGGAATCATTCTTCTTTCTTGCTTTCTGCATTTAGTGAAAGAGCATACCCTTTCCTATTCCTCATTTGTTTCATCGAACGTAATATTTTCGATTTGGGCTTAAAATTGGTTGCATTACATTCTGATTTACTGCATTTAGCTCACATTAAAATGAGGGCAACCTATATGCTGGAAGTCATGCCTCTGCTGATGGTTGACACAAAGAATCATAGAAAGCACACACACTCTCTCTCTCTTTGTGTCTTACCAAACTTGCACAAAATCGAAATATACACATCTTTCTTAAACAACATCTTACACAGGAACACATGTCTCGCAATCACATGATCGATTGATAGGTACTCCCATTTCGTTACCTCATCGAGTCATTATCTCGGGGGACGGCCCGCCCCTCCATAACATACCCAATCTCTCCTTTTAGATATCTTTCTTAACAGGAAGCCTTCCTCACCAAAAACTCTATTCTAAAATTCATGAGTCAGTCTTCTAAATAGCATAAGCTCAATACATTAAAAATCACTTGTTAAGAGCATGTTTTTAGTGTTTGATTGACGTGCATTTTGAGGTGTGAGGATATGCTTCTCCATTTTCCATTTTGTTGCCTTACACACTCCACAATCACAGTTGGAGTATTCTAAATTCTTCTGAGTGTGTTAGGACTTCATTGCATCATCTCTAGACCTTTGGGTTGGTTGTTTATCTCATTAAAATTCATAACAATCCATTTTTCTACATCTTTCCAATTTTCACAAGAATGCTTGAGAATCGGGTTTGTCTTAATCGACATCGGTTTGTTGTTCCTTTGGGTTAAATTGCCTAAAAGAACCCTTATTTCATTTTATTTCTTTGTTAGAGTTCCTATGAGTCTATGTACTCTCTCTGCTTTGATAAACAGTCATCATCCAACTTGTTCATCTAACCGTCATAGTCTTTACTTCATTTGGTAAAACTATTCCTGTTTCACAATAATCGACATCAGTTACCCCTGAACCAGTATCGATCACCCTTAACCGTTGTCGGTTACCCTATGTTGAATCTCAGCTGATACATTTCCCAAATTTCACCTATAAACACATGTTTTCTTCATTCTTACCCCCCTGTGTCATCTGCAGGATACAAAATCACTTGATATATACCCATTCACATGGTGTTGACACACAGTCAAGCCAACGCTCTTATATTTCACGCGAGTTGTCAACCACTCCTGCCTAGTCCTTCACCACCCTCTATCCTATCACCAACCTTACCTACCACCATTGCTACAGGTGATGAGGAATTTTCATGACTCCTTGATCAGAATCCCACGGCCTTACAGTTCTACCTTTCCCACTCTTCCACCTAGGACTCCTCAGGTCAGTTGATATATGACATGCCTATATCCATCTCTCTTGCCCTTATTCCCGCTTCTACATCAGCCCTTAATAATGCGGTGTTACCCTCACCTGCTTCACCCCTAGTAGTTTTACAATTTAGGACCCATACCCATGCCATGACATTTGCGTCTACAATATCACTTGCACTGTCGTGTCTCGTTGTCCCCTCATTGACCACCCATGTCATAGCCCAGTCCGCACCCATTGTCTCACAAATACCCATTACAACACAACCACTTGTGGTGTTGGTGACCCCTACTCCATTCCGAATCTTGTCCTCTCCATCCCACAAACACTGCCCTCGATCGCTACTAGAGTCACGACGACCATCCCACCTACATACACATACTATCAACAACCCCCTATCTCGTATGTTACCCATTCTAGATACATACCCTCTATGTCATTCCCTATTCTCAACCTCCCTATTTGACATCACCATACAATGGAATGTCACCCACGTCATAGGTTCAATACCAGCCCCCTTATGCCACAGGAGGAACCCTTCCACCACAACCTACCAATGACCTTATCAAATTGATGATGGAAAGGATGCAGACACTAGAAGCATCGATTTCTAGCTCACGCAATTCTCTCACCTATGATGAAATCTATAACGAGCCCATTCATCCGTCCATCCCTATTCACCCATACCCTGTACATTGGGAAATGCCAAAATTCAACCATTTCAATAGCAAAGAAGACCCGTAGCAGCATTTACTGATTTTAAAACATGGGTGTTACGTGATCGCCCATGACGACGCTTTACTCCTATGAGACCTTCCCGATGTCCCTGACATGACCAGCATTGGACTGGTACAGTGGGCTACCAAGACACTCCATCTACTCGTTTAATCAAGTAGCCCAAGCCTTCCTAGATCACTTCTCCATCAACATTGTTAAGAAGGTTACCATGGCTGATCTTTATTCCACATATGACAGATTTATTTGACGATGAGTCTATCACTAAATTTTTTGCTCACTATCGCAGCCTAATTAACCAACTCACATTTCAATTACCTCAAACTGAACTCATAGAGTTGTTTACTCGGGCTTGCATAAGACACATCTCACTGACCCTGCAAGTGCAGACCTTTTGCACTTTTGACGAGGCATTCACCATGGCACGAAAATTGGAAATTTGTGCTATCGAAGAGAAGAAAATTCAACTTTGTAACAAGAACATCGTGTTTAAATCAAATGATGCTTCTTCATCTTCAAAACCCCAAAAAACTATTCAAAACCCAAAGGATCTTCAACACCATAATTCTCAAGGTTGGCCCCCTCATCAATCAAGCCGTACATCTATTACACATTTTGATGCATATTTATTTTCCTCTAAACTCATTTGGGAACTCCCAAAATCTTCCATAGAAGACAAAATTCACCATTGAATCTCTCATTCCCTACACCATGAATACCCGATGTTGAACAGATGGATCTTGAATGATATTTTCTTTCCTAAAATTTCCTAAATTACTTCAGACACCTTCAATTCTCTTCAAAATCACCCTCAAATGCTTTAGAATTTCCCTGAACATTCCCAAAGTGTGTTTACTAAATAGAAAATGGCCAAAATGTCCTTTTTAGGCCTTCGAAGGAAAATATATTTCACTGAATTAATTTATCACCTTGGGTAATCATCCTTGCACACTAAAAAACTTTAAAACCTTATTAGGAATTTCCTCTGAGCCAGGGTGAAGGTTGAATTGAAGGCAGGTTATTCAGAGGAAGGATGTACAGTGACTAGAAGGATGCACATATTGATGTCTATCAAGAGGAATGGATTGAATATTGTTATGCCCTTAGTCCTATAACTTATACTTGCATATTGTGATCATTTATCTACATTTTGGTGTGTTCTTGGTGTTCTATTGTTATTGATATTCAAATCTATTTAAGTAATTTCATTACAAATATATAGTGGTAGTTCATGACATCTAGCATTTACTTCCAACCTTGATTGTGTTTTGTTAACTCTCACATTTTTTCTCACCTAAACATGATAAGGATTCTTAGAAGATAAATCTACCTAGAATTGGGTTATAAAACTTAGGAGTCTTCTTGAGTCACACCATTATGGAGAAGACTCTAATATTGTTGCGAAGAACACCCTTTTGATAAATTTTATCCACGTGGAATTAGAAATTGAAGGTGAATCACATGTTCCCCTCCACAATGTATTGAGCCCATTTTTTTATGATTAAACACTTTTAACCGGAGCTATGAACCAGAGGGTTGACAGGACCCCACCCAACACTAAAGAGAAGACAAAGAACAACAGAATGACCAATAACACTAGGACACAAAGGAGAACACCGAACAAAACCATCATGACAACACCAAACAATACGAGATAGCGCCAAAACCACCACGCCCCACACACTTTACCACCCCGAATGGGGATCGAGCGGGAAGGGCGAAAAGTTGGAAGAAGGCCAGAAGCCACCGAAAGACCAGAAAGAGGGAAGGGAAACCCCTCCAAGCCGGACACCACACAACGCCAACAGAGGGGGAAGCATCCCAAGGCCGAGGCAATCCGACAAGGGCCTAAACAACTCAAAAGCCCAAACCTCGAAGAAGGGCGACCCACGCCAGCACAACACCACTCATCCAGGAAGAGATGACAACCCCAAAGGATGTTGCAACAACAAATGACCCACCACCATCCAACGACCCACCAAAAAATGAAACCACACACGAAAAGAAGAAGTTGAAATAATGAACACTTCACTAGAGAAAACCAAACCGCCCAAGAAACACAAACAACCGCGAAAGATCCAAGATGATCTGAACAAATGATTCACATTCAAGAGCGGATGAAGATTCAAACCCATAAAAACCAAAGATAAAGTTTCTTCCTAATTCTACGCTTGGGGAACCAAGATGGTAGATCACCGATCGTAGAAAAATAAAACAAAACATGACTATTGCACGACATAGAGATCAAATACACAAAACACAACAAAGTAACCTAGTTGTACCAAGCCCCCTCCAAGAAAACAAACCAATAGGGATCAAACCAGAAGACACGAAGGTCGATCCTCGCATCAAACGTTTACTACCCGTAAATAAAACCATCGCTCGGGTTCATCCCAATACCCATAATTAGACAAGCTTTGCAAAAGGACCTCCACACCCGACGGAGCCACAAAATACTGAGAAACCCCCTCAGACTAAAGCACAACCTCCTCCTCAATAGGCGGAAGGTGAAAGCAGGAATAAAACTGAACGAAGGTAGACACAAACCCCTCGATCGGAAAAGGAGCAAACAAAATAGGACCGGAAGCACTCCTAGAAGCATCCAGAAAAGCTTTCACATCCCGACTTAATAGGAAACCAGTGGACATGATAGCTTCCTGAAGAAGCTCAGTGGCCAGACTCTCCTCAAGAGGACCGTAGCGAGAAACCAGACCCTCCATTCCGTGCACCGTCAGCGAGAACACAACAGAGATCTAGCTTCATCACCACGCTCAACGTCTTCGCCCACTCCCACCGATATGTGCTAAGGCCTCCGCAAGCCCACATGGCTTCATTGGCCCAAAACCCTAGCATCTTCATCGTTCAATTCAACCCAACCAATGTATTGATCCCATTACCAAGCACTAATTAAGTGTTTAGAAACACTCTTGGGAGGTATGTATTGATTATTATTATCAGATGATTGCTAGCATCACCTTCGGTGGCCTTGGATCAAAATGGATGCTCCCACAATGTAAAGGATTATTCAAGAATTTCGATGCCTACCCTTTTTCCTCCTAACTCCTTATGGAGCTCTTGGAATCAGCCGAGAAGTCAAAGTTCACAATTTGACTACTCATTCCTTATAACTGAAAACCTTGTTGTTGAAAAAACTATCCTTGAATGATCAAAACTTTCCCAAATCTTCCTAAATTGCTTCCAACACCTTCAAGGATTTCAAATACCACCTTTAGATGCCTCACTAGCTTAACTAGTTCATTTTGATTTTTTCGAAGAGATTTGGACACAATGGTAGAGTCAGGATATGATGATCATCAATTCACTCATTGAGCCTCACTTTTCACCTTTGAACATGATGGTCTCTTCTTAATCTCATAATTCACCTCCTGCCCAAGATGTCACCTGAGTGGAAGCATGCTTATGATGTCTGCACACCCTCTTTCTCAATTGCTCCTCATGGAGATAGGTTTCCTCCTCCTGATAGAAGGATTGATCCTCAAATAAATTTGGAGGGATGTCGATAATGAATTCCATGTTCTTGACCTCCACATTGTACTTTGAAACACTACAAATTCCACCTCCATGACTTGTAATATGTGAGTTCATTACCAAGCATTGATTAAGTGTTTAGAAACACTCTCATAAAATATGCATTATTTGTGAGCCTGAGATGATTTCCACCATCACTCATGGTGAGCTTCTCTTATCATGCTCCTAATGACCATTCCCTTCATGATTTGAATCTCGATGAAGCTCTTGATGTTTCAGATCTTTCACAAACCTCATGATTTTTATGATTGCACCCATTGTCCTCATGATGTTTCAGATCCTTCACAGACCTCATGATGACCATTCCCTTGATTATTTGAATTGATAAAAACTTACATATGTGTTTTGATTTATTATGTGTTATAAGAAATTACACGAGTCCATATATTCGAGAAATTGTTGCTACTTTTAGGAGTTGTGAGGTTTATAAAATATAGTTTTGACACATCTAACACTCCTACAAATGTCAATAAATAATCTAAAAGACCCCAAAACCTAAAAAATGACTATATTTTTTCCAAAAATAGACGTCAATTGTAGAATTTAAACCCTAAAAGCTTTAGATTGAAAGTTGAAATCCTGAAAAATACCAATGTACTGACCAGATTAGAATATGAAAAACCATCTTCTAAACTATGACAGATGGAGTTGCTAGTCTAGTTCCATAAGGTGCAGAGTGACCCTAATTTCTTATATTTACCAAAACAAATTTAAAGTATAAAAATAATAATAAAGATTAATAAATGAAAATCTTAAACCATTCATTTTAGTAAATATAGCCCTCCCACAACCACATATATCACATCGTAAATGAGAACGCGAGCGCATTATAATGTGAGCGTGTTTCATCTTATTTATATTTGAAATTACCAAACCATAGGCTTAGATTTGCCTTGGATATCCAAACCTAAGGTTTGGACTATGTAATCCATGAATAAATATGTGTTTTATAAAAAAAATCAAACTCGCGTGTACACCCCGATATCTCATGCATTATAACATAATATTCCAAAAATATATATACTATGATGTCAAGCTCAGTTTTACCTTGGTGATGATATACTTCTTTCTAAAATCTAATTAGTTTAAGGCTTTCATCCTTAATTTCTTTTACTAGTGCCTTCTTTTCTTGCAAAAACCTATGCATACGTTTTGGTGCACAATTTATGATTTTTTCATCCAATTTTTTTTTAAAAATGGTTTTGCTAAACTCCATTCTTCACACACACAAAAAAATGATATTTTTGTCAAAGTTATGGGGGTGCACACACAAATATTTCATTTTTTGAGATATGTGCACTTTAAAAATTAATTTAAAAAATTATATATTCATCCAAAAATTATGAAATATTAGTGGGACCTTGCACATGGTATTAGATAACTTTCTACCAAAGGGATTTGAAAATTAATTTATAGAACTCAAAAATGGGGGCGCACACATAATAGGTTCTTATCTTTTTGACACAAAAATAGACATACTTTGTGTGCACACCACATTTGACCCTCTTAATCTCCACCATTTTCTAAAAAAAAAAAAGTAGTTTAGAAACTAGATTCCGAGCTCTATGGTACTCATTCTTATCACTTTGTCAAATTTTGAGCATATGCATGCCAAATTATTGGATGAAGTTCAGGTTTCGCTGATTTTAGGAAAAATGTGTCCACTTTTGACCCCTTTTGGTCCCCCATTCCATGCACTTACTCGGATTTATATTGTAATAGCTCACAAGGATTCATTTAGGAGCCAATGTGTAGTCTTATTTCGCAAGGGTGCAATGCACGACATAAATTTTGGAATTTCAAAAGTTCAACATTGTTAAAGGAATTCTACATAAGTTCACCTAACATATAATTGTAATTATCAATCGACTCATTGTGTATTGAGGTGAACTATCACTTGGGCCATAATTCTTACATAGAAGTTTGGGACACGTCTAATGTCTTATGGATCATTTACTTTTCAAAACATATTGTAAGATGGGTCTTGTGTCTATATGAGCATGTCCACATATATGTGTTACGGATAATTACAACACAAGCTAGAATTATATTCTAGACTATTTAGCATGTGAATCAAAAGATTAAAGTATTAGTGTGAGTATAAAGGTTCTTTATGACAAGAAGATAAACACTGGGCGATGGTGGTTGAGGGTGAGGATGGATCTTTCCATCTAGTCGGTGGCTCACAAATCCAATGTCATGGGGGTGAGAATATCATCCAAATGTTTAAATGTAAAATAATTGACAAAGTTATAGATGATAAGTTCCACGCAGAGTAAAAGACCGAGCTCCATACTATGGTTCATCCACTATGAAAATACCATTTGCCTCTAGTTCATACAATGATCAATTAGTTGATCTTAGGAGGAAAATGGATCATAAACTTAGGATCCCAACTAACCTTCATCGTTTATAATCCTTTGATATTGTACAATATTGGGAAGTAATCCATCATCATCATGGTGATGCGATTGTGTGGAGGAGCCTTAGGAATCGGGATGCCTTCCTCCCCTAAAACTTGGATCCTTTAAAACGACAATGGAAAAAAATCAAGCTCCACTCCAATGTTGAGAAGGCATCTTCTCAATACATCATGGAGCATGAGGAAGATGCTTTGTTGGTGGAATTTCCCAAGAAGCTAGTGGAGAATGGTCAAGAGTATTTAGAAAAATTGGCGGTTATATGCAGATTTAACGGGCTTTGGCCATCCACATAGGCCTTACATCACTTTGGATACATTTAACAAGGATAAAAATTGTGAGATATACTTATGCTCGAAAGGGTTTTTTTGTTTCTATTTGGGAATCAAGAGGAATGTCAAAGAGCCTTGAAGGATTGACCCTAATTTTGGAGTAATGCGGGTTTGTTCATCACTCCATGGTTTCCAAAATTTGACCCAATTTTTTTCTATCACTAAAATGCTTGTATGGGTTTGGCTTTCAAACTTGTATTTGCATCTCTATCATTATCTCAACACGATAGGTGATGCTCTAGGCACCTTTATCAAGCTTTGATGAGAAGAGATTTAAAGTAGGGTTGTGTACTTTTGCTCACATTTGTGTGGAGGTGGATCTCATTCGAGGTCTACCGGATAAACTAATACTCAAATGGGGTAGATCTCAACACATTCATGCATTGGATTATGAAAATACAACTTTTTGCTACCGCACATGTAGACTCCAAGACATCTACAAGCTACATGTCCCTAGAATAGAGTTCATTCACCTAGGGGAAAAGGGAAAAACCAAAGTCCAAAAGATGGAGTTTTTTGGAACTAGAAGTTGATTCGAAAGATGATGATCATGGTGTAGGTAGCCAACATTCCAAAAAACTAGAAGATATCTATTCATGTGAACCTATTTGTCATGAAGAGGCTAGTGTGCCTAAAAAAGTTACATAGAGGAGAGGAGTAGATTGCCTCATTGGGGATGACTCTAAAGGAGTCATGGGAATGAGGGTTGAAGAGGGGCCACGAATAATAAAATTCAAAATCAGATAAGGAGCTAGTGGCTCGGTCGAATCTAGAATACTTGATTTCATACTTTCCTTTCGGTTATAAGGATTCAAATTTGCAGATAGTTACAAAGGAACCCTCTCAAGGGGAGTAGCATGAAGTTAAAAGAAAAAAAAGAGAAATAAGGGAAAGATCAACACTAATTTGGGAATCGGCCCATATTTTTTTTTGGGTCTTTCTACTAACTTTTGTGGTCTCTTGGCAATGCTTTAGTTGGTCGGTTTGAGAGGTCTTGGTGTACAATCCTCGTCTTATGGTTGTTCTAGTTTGGGCCTTATCTTTCCATCTTTCAATATTGTACGAGGTTATGGGGGATTTCAAAACCCTTCCTATTTATCTTAATAAAAAAATAAACTATTCAATTCAATGTATTGTAAGCTATACTAGCAAGGACTATGAATTAACAAGTTAAGATATACTTACCTACTATTATATGATTATAATTATAATTCTTTTTCTAGTGAATCAATAAAAATTTAAATTTCTATACTATACATTGTGTGGGGTTACATTTTATACATATTCGACCATGTGATTGTGAGGGTTGAATGGTATAATTGAGAGCCTTAACTACATCTATTGCAGGGCACCTGATAGCATTATTATGTATGCCATTTATATTTTTTGATGCAACAAATGCATGTAGACTTTGGAATACCATTTTTGTTTGCCTTCATACTCCTTTGGACACCTCGTACATGGTTTATACGCTTCTCACGTTTTTAGGCAGTTTCCATCACCAATAAATCAAGCCCAAATCTGACTAAACAAAAGTAAACCGCCTGTTAATAAAAATTGTATTTTAAACCTTTGGGAAGAAATTATCGTGCCCCGCTATGCAAAGAACACGCCTTTTACCCACAAATTCCTCCGGAAATTTGCAGAGAAGTCAATTTGGAAAAATTATCAAGCCATTGTGGATTTTCAGGCATAATTCAAACAAAATCTTCCAATAGCAGACTTCCAACACCTTTGGGAAAACTTTACAGCTTCTTTTTTATTTCAATGCTCAAATTTCATGCCTTGTCAACTTCACGTATTATGTGGAACCATTTATATTCTTTGGGTATTGCTTGTTCAAGTAACTGAAACATTTGAAAAATTACCCACACCACTATATATATATATATATATTGTGCATACAAATTTGTATTTAAATTTTAGAGAAATTTGTCTAATGAATTTTGTGCAAATATATCCAAAACCAAATAATATATTCGAGGAAAAATATATTAGTCTCCCTGACAAATTGGATGTATTAATATAGTTTATATAAATTTGTATAAAAAAATATTGATATATTTTAAATGTGTAAGTTGCATGCAACAATTATTTCAAATATTTGTATTTTTACAGATTAAAGTCATAAGAAAATGAATTCTAAACAACTGTCAAATTTAACCCGTACATACCACAATTCAAACAATGAAGATGTTGAGAAAATATTCTATAAAAATTATTTGATTATCAAAATGATAACATTATCAAAAATTACAAGTTTAAATAACAAAGTTAAGCATAGGACTCAACTACATAATCATACTACTAGCCGCATAACTTATTAGCATAAATTATTTATGAGTAATATATCACTAATTTTAAAAATAATCTAATAAAATTTATTGATTCTAACGGGTTTGATTAATATGATTTGTATCAAAAGCCCTAGTAGGTTTCCCCTTCAAAATGGCTTTGTCATATGCTTCTTCTTTTTCCATCATATTGTGTTCAATTGTTGTGGTTCTACTTCAATAATATATTAAATTCATTACAAGTGGTATCAAAGTCCGAATTGGGGCGAATTTTTGTTTAAACCCTAATTTTAAAGATTACTATATTTCATGAAACCATTACGAAAATTTCTACAAATTTTATAGGAAAGTTGGGTACTTATTGAAGAGATCTATGATTAATCCTTCATCCTTTTGTGATTTATTTTGAGTGCTTTATCATCAAACTATGTTTTCCCCTAAACAATTTTTGAAATTATTCTGATTTCTTTACATTTTTAGAAAGCTTGCACAAAAACATTGGGGTTTTTTCCTCTGTATTTTGATACGAGGTCAACTTCATTCCAAATTTGTCTAGTCAAAGGTGAAAATTAATTTGTGTGGGGCATGTTTGTAAACTAGGGGACGAGGCAAAGCTTAGTCACTATGGCCAAAGCATTCCCATCCAAACAACATTACAAAGTTACCTAAGCTTGATGAAAAATAATGATAATATTGGAACCAAAATTGATTCAAAACTATGTGGATGAGGGTGATTGTTGAAAATCTTATCAAGTGGAAGAACTTTGTTGGAAAAGGATGTGACATTAAAGGACTTATATTTGATACAAAAGAATTCGGAAATGATCATCATTGAAGAGAACTCTTGTTTTAAGAGGCGGGGGGCACGGGGGATACTATGCCCTTATTTTATAACATGTATTGGGATATGTATGACTAACTTATTGTCAAGCATAACCTTTAATTAATTCATATAATGATTTATATAATGCTTCATATTGGTAGTTGGGTCAGCCTAAATGGTATCTTTCATTAGTGGGGTATATATGAGGTAGGGTTAATGGTAAATCATTATTGAGTATTATGTTCTTATTTTAAGGTTGTGGAGCTTGCCCCCTCAAAGTGGCTTAGTTATAGGCTTCTCTTATTTCCATCATATTGTGTTCAATTTTTTAAATCTACTTTAGGGATATAGTAAGTTCAATACAAATATATTTTATGGCAATGTAGGTAAGGTGTAAAGACATTTTCATTAAATGGATTGTAGCAAATAAGAGATATAGGGACATGTGGTGACACAATATGGAGTAATGTCCAATGTAAAAAATAAAATAATCATAAGGGCATAAAGGAATATCGAAAAGAAATATTCTAAGATAGGGAATATGCTAAAATCTTGAGACAAAGGAACAATAAAAATCAAGTAGCTAGAGAGAATCAATCAAAACAATTAAAACCAAATGTAAAAGGAAAAGTTACAAAACCAACGGAGGCAAATCAAGAAAATGACTAGTCAACAAAAACAATCAAGGAGTACTTAGAAAATAAGAAAAATAGGAGTAAAATACGAATATGTGCAAGTGCGTGATATTATTTGGAATCCCCAAGAGTTTACCTTTCTACTATAGGAATGCAATGTGTCTCGAGCCAAAACAATTTGTGAAAAAAGGAATGCAACCAATCGGCTCACATTTATCTTTTTGTTATTTATTTGTATTAGTGTTTGCTTTCTTTTCTTTTATCACCTTAATGCCCACTTGAAATTATCTTGATATGATTTTCTTTTACGATACTTTTTGAAACAATTATAGTAAACTTTACAATGCTCAATAGCTTTGTATGTGCTTCATCCAAGTATTTCTAATTGATGCAATCTTTTTATTCTGCAACTATTGTCATTGATTTTGCCTTTGAGTGATGCCCTTAAGGAAGGGATCTCGAGCTTTAATGAAAATATTGTTTCTACCCCCATAAATTAGTGAATAAGGGGTTTTCCTTATACCTATGTGTACACTCGTATGGTAAGTCCATAAGGCATTGTGTATATGGTCATGCCCATCATTGCCACATTTTTTATCATCATGGATAAAATAATGACAAGAGTCTTGATGAATGCTTCTATTTGATTGTTTCCTCGTGAATAGGAAGGATTCACACTCAAGAAGAATGAGGTCTTTGATAACTAATGTGCATTTCAAAAAAGCAGTACATTCAAGAAATGAATGAGATATTTGAGAACCTCCAATAATACAAATATGTCAATAAGAACAAATAATATCAAATAGGTGGCAATCCAATGGTGTGGATGATGGTAAGATTATAGTCATACTATCTATCAAGATTCAAATCTTAAGAGACATCAAAAGGTAGAGGCTTGATTGAAATCCCAAATGAATTTAACTAATACACATATTTTAAAGACATCGATTTGGACGATGGGGATTGGGTGAATTGGTTAAGTCGGATGGTTGTATCCAGTACCACCCAAGTTCAAATCTTTCTATAGCACGAGTCTTGTTGCGGGGTGGTATGCTCACCGATGTGTGGTCGTTGCGCGCTTGTGGTGGCCAATCTTCTTGTCGATCATGGCTGGTTCGGATCGTGTTGATTGTGGTAGATGGATCCGGTTTGTAGCACTCATGGTGGTCGCCCTCTTTGAATGTGCGTTGATGGTGGCAAGTTTCATGGTGGCCAATCTTCTTTGAATGTAGTGCCAATAGTGGCAAGTTGTCATTGTGGTTGAATATCTTCAATTGTAATGTCACTCATTGCAAGTTATTATTGTATACCCGATTCATAGCTTCGATAAAAAGCATTTGGTCCCATCAACCCTTGTTTAATTATGCAAAAAAATACATCTATTTGAATAATGTTGATAGATATCACTTTTGAAGCTTTTATTTTGGATTTTATACATATCATGTTGATTAATATTTTTGTTGCCTTTTGTCTATATTTCCCATAAAATGATGGAAAAAACTATTTTTCAAACATTAAACTCTACAATATAATGAAGATAGTAAAAACATTTAATTGACTTTTCAAAGCTTAAATTTATGTTCCAATTTTGCTTTAACGGCTAAATAGTCGTCAAATTTAATATAAAAATAAAACCTTACGTGATCACAACATTACATCCCACCCCTTGTTATTGTATAATACCTATCAGCGTTATTAAATAGATATCCCTCCATTCTTACCATTAAGCTGAAATAGAAAAGAACTAATCACCAATAACAAACGCTAAAATTACTTCCAAAGTATCCCAAAAAAATAAAATAATAGAGGTTATAAGATAGCGTACCATTCATTATGATATGGGCAAACCTCACAATTATGAAAAATACTAAACGGTGAAAGCGACAGCAATATATTGGCAATGACAGATAAAAGTGTCATCGAGATGATAAACTAAGTAGGCTGTGAGCTCCAAATTAAAGAAGTTCGACTCCATAGAAAAACAAAAACAAGGTCCTAGAATTGTATGGAACAAGTTGCAAAATTGAGCAAGAGAAACGAACATTTTTGAAGTTCGATGATGATATGTTTCTATTCTGGAAATCTCGTCCTGCATTTGGAGTGATGGGAACAAATTGAACACTCCACCTATGAAAAATTATCATCCTACCTTGCTAGTGTTAAGTTAAAAACATCTTTAAGCCAACTGCCATGACTTGTTTTTCATATTGAGAGCAATATTAATAGTAAAAGTTCTCCTCAACGCAGTAAGGTTATGTACCCACCCCTCATGTAAAATTGATCATTTGTGTTAGTTATGAAAATATTACCAAGACTAAAAATATATCTTAAATATATTGATCTGAAAAATGCATATATCTTAGATTTTTTAGATTTTTCAAATGACAGATTGATTAATAATTCCATTAAACTTTTCCACAAATTTTTCATTGACTAATGACAAATAGCATCAATCTAATCGCACCACTCTTTGGGATCAGACAAACTCTTTCCCAAAAACACAGGCTCCAAACTCCACTCAATGACCAAGATATTAAGATTTTTCACTTACCTTTCTTAAACAAAAATTCTAAGTGACAGTCAAATGGACATCAAATTTAAATCAGACTTTAATTGTTAGCAACTCACGGACATTACAATCAACCATCACCCCCACCTGCCATTATGGAATGCCTATAGGCATAATGATGAATATGTTCTTAGAGGTAACTACAGAAGTGCTTTCAGCTTCAAAAGTCAAATTGGAATGTTATCCAGATTTTACATTATGGCTTATTCAATGCACATGTCTTGCAAATTAGGAAGGGTAACAATGAAAAATATCACAATCATGTTTTGCACATACTAATGACAAATGCTTGAAGACATGGTCATGAAAACAGCAATAATAACACATGATTTTTTTGTCAACTATATGACCTGAATATTGCAATTTTTCAATTGACTTTTTAAACAAAAAAATCTGATCTAACAGTCAAGTGGACATCAAATTTAAGGTGTGACATTAATTTTGAACTTACGGACCATAATTACCTAAGTCTCAGGGGGACGGGGTACAAAGAGTCGGGGTTTCGAGACTGTAAAAAAATCCCAAATTTTGGGGACGGTTTTTAAAATAATACATAAAAATAATATTTAACTTTTTCCAATGACATTTAGGGATTTAAAACTGTATTTAATGTTATTCAGGTACTTAAAGATTATAATTTGATGTTCTTGGTAAAAATAACATCTTTTTAAAGGTAACATCATAAAACTTTTGAAAGATTTAAAAATAATTAGGGACGTCCCCAAGTCCCGAAACATTCCGAACATCACCAAAATCTAGGGGATGTGTCCCGTGTGACACTGCAGACATTACAGTCAACCACCACCCCACTTGCCATTGTGGTATGCCCATTGCATAATGATGATACTGTTAACCTTTGGAGGTAACTACAGTAGTGCTTTCAGCTCTGAAAGTCACATTGGAACGTTATCCATAATAACTACGGGAGTGCTTTCAGCTCTGAAAGTCACAATGGAACGTTATCCATAATAACTACGGAAGTGCTTTCAGCTCTGAAAGTCACATTGGAACGTTATCCATAATTCACATTGAAGTGCTCGTGTCTTACAGATTAGGAAAGGGCAATAAAGAAAAATCTGACTAATCATGTTTTGCACGTACTAATGACAAAAGCTGGAAGCCATAGCCATAGTCGAAAAACAGCACTCACACAAGATTTTTTGTCAACCGTGGACCGAAAAGGGACAAATCATACTGGATCAAGATCTTACATTATAATGGCAATGGCTGGTAGAAAAGGCAAAACGATGCTCACTAAACCAACGAATCTTTTAAGCAAATATTCTGCAACATTTTATGTCAAACAAATGAAATTAGAAAAATCCAGAAACTAGCAGGCAAAAGTACCCAAAAATATACAAAATGAAAAAGAAAAAAAGGAACATGAAGATTTGTCGACAATGGCTAGTTTTGTTTGTACCAATCAGTCCTATCAAAACTTCATTGTTTTCGATTGTGCTAACATAAACAGAATTTGATCAATGTCAAGATGGATATGTTTTCATTGAACATGAGACTGTCATATCTACTTCTCAACATCTGCATGACTTACCGTCATTTGGAACTCCATTACTCAAGAAGTGCACAATCATAACGTGTTGCTTCCCTTGCTCTGGATTTATTTAATATTTTTCTTGCAGTGCATGTAAGAAAAATCATAGAGTTAACCACAGACACTAGATAGGTAAAGAGAGAACGGCATATTAATGCAGGCAAAACTATAAATCTCCAAAACACATGTTTTAAATAAAAAAATCAATGGGTCATGTCATTAATTGGATTCTCTCATAGAATAAATGCTCAAGGCACAGAAAAGGCCTCACATTATTGTATCCTACATTTGCATCAACATCTGACTGCACCCCTCAAACGGAGTACACAGACTAACTATTTTTAAAAATATGCCGAGAAATTGATGTCTCAGGCCCTATCACTTATTCAATAGACTGGGCTATTTGGTTGATTAGCAAAAGAATCATACTTAATCCGAAATTGCTTTTATACTCGTGAGACAATGAAAATTGTGATAGCTGTTTGTTTGAAAAACTGAACTCAAAATCCTCTGGCTCTCATATATTCCGCTGACTTCTAAGCAGATTTTGTAACTTCATGGATTGCCTTGGCTAAGTATTCAACATTGCCTGTAGTGACACCTGCCATACTGTTTTGACACATAGCAGATCAAACATTATTAGACACACTTCCAAAGGCAACTTGCTGGGCACAAGCAAATAAGAATGCAAGAAATGCTTTAACCCTTTCAATCAAACAACATTATTGACATACTACCTTATGCGTCCATTTCGTGTCAAGTAGATGTGAAATTCACTTGTCAAGCGGTCAACTTGTTCTGGAGTCATACCACTGTAGCAGAACATTCCAATCTGTAGAAGCATTTAAACAAGACATGAATGATTATGGTCTAGATATTAAATCATGCCTTAAAGCTACAAATTTTATGTCCATCTCCCTACTTACAATCACGTACACGTTTACAACAAAATCCCCATGATAATAGTAAAGCTCTATCAGAGCATGCTATTTCATAGGAAGTTTTCTAGCACATGGCAAAGCAGCTTAAATACCTGTTCGGTGACATGCTTCCAACTTAGAGCAGACCCTAGCTTTTCAAGGTTGCCTCGAAGAGCTTCTCTCATCCCAATGATGCGATCAGCCATCACCTGAAAAATGAAATGTTTTGTTTAGGGATTGCATGTGCCTTACCATAGAACACTGTCACAGCCTTTTACATCATATAGAAATATAAACAATGAAAACATCTACAGCATTTATTCATCAGGAATGCATTCCCACAGCTGCATATAGATAACATGATAAGTTCTATGTTAACTACCTTAACCTCCTTGTGCCAAAGAGATTTCAGATCGGGATCACTTAGAATGGTGGACACAAGAAGTGCCCCATGAACTGGTGGATTGCTGTACATTGGCCTAGCAATCAGTTGCAGCTGGCTCTTCACTGCCACGGCTTGACTTGCATCATCACATACAACACTGTTCCAGGAATAACATGTCAGAACAATTAAGAACAAGTATAATAAAAACTTGGTCAACTTTTATTATTAAAACATCTTATCATTGGCATTGGATCGACATTTCAGTAAAAGGTGCACTTTGAGTAATCCTAGAATATGTACACCTAAGTTGCAGGGTAAAAATTGAATCAAAACTTTCATGCTCAAGGAGGCATTTGAAATTAGATTTTAAAACTTCAAAATGTATAAGATCGCGTTTTAGGTTCAACAGTAACACTACCCCACGATATTAACGTAAAAGTCATGGCATAATTAAAATTCTTCAAGAAAGTGGTTGTTCATTACAAACACTTTTACCAAAGCTGGTTTAGATTAAATTGTGATATAAAAATGTAACTAAAAATGAGACAATGAAAAATTAAAACCAGGACCTAAAATCAGCAACAACAACAAAAACATTCTTGGTAGAATAATAAGAATCCAGAGCATCTGCCCAAAAGGTCTTGCAGCTTACATTGTTCAGACTGCACACCCAGAAAGTTGGGTCAGCTCCGCATGTAAGCTCAAAAAAATCAGTTCTGAACATTTTCTATACTTTTGATGGGCTGAATCTCAGTAGCAACATGAATCTTTACCTATTTGCTGGCCAAATAGGAAGCTACTTGCAGATGAGACAGTTCAAAATCAGAGTGAAAAACTTTAATTTTAAGCTTGGCAGCAAAGAAAAAATAAGTCTGAGCAGTACTGGCTTTGTCAATATTTCCCTTCTTGACAAGGATAAATTAAATAAACAGAGAAGGGAAACATTGCCTATTCAAAAAAATTGCGATCCAAAACATTTGTATGCAACAAATAAATATGAAGACACATTTGATCAGGACAAATCAGACCACGAACTTGGTCAAAAAAAAAAAAGAAAAATTTAAATGTAGGGAAATAACTACGCTAAGCCGAAAGAAGGGTAATGGGAAATTGAGAGTTATCCTTGAAAATAAATACTTGCCCAAGAAGAGGTCTTAGTAGAAAAAAAAAAAGGTACATGGACAACCATACAAAAGTCTCATAGCTGATAAGGAGAGAAAACAAAACGAGGAATCATATAACTGGTTCAAAAGTCACCAACAATAGCCAACAATTCTTGGCATGAAATCTTGAGGCGGTGATGATAAAAATCGAAGATCCATGTGCGAGAAGAAGAGGTCTTAATGCATAAAAACATGTACCGGACAACCATACTAAAGTCTCATTAATGAGAAAGGAGAGAACTAAAACAGGAATTATATAAGCGGTTCAAAAGTTACAAACAAAGGCCAACGATTTCTGACATGAAATACTGAGCAATAATAAAAATTGAAGAGCTATGAAAAATCCATGCACGTGAAAGAATCCAAACAAATAGAAATTTTACCCTTAAAACATGAGAAAAACTTCAAGGCAGCGAAGTTGAAGATATTAAAAAGTTATTCATTAAAGTTCATTTGAGAAGTTATGGACATATGTGCCTATTATTCAGTGTTACGCGGGGACGCACATTCCCCATCCCCAAGCCGTCCCGGAAGTCTGGGACGTCCCGGGGGGGCTTGGGGACAACACATCCCCCCACGTCCCAGCAAATGCAAAAAATGAAGGGGACATCCCCTAAGTTCATGGGACGCACCCGGGACATCCCAGATGCTTTATAAATCAGGGAACACTGTGACATGTCCAGGACATTTAAGGGCGGTGTCCCCTACAGCCCAGCATTTATTTATTTATTTTTACAATAAAAATTAATTAAAAAAACTGATTATTGAGCTGCCATTTTGTTATGTACTTATGAGTTATGAGTTATGACATAATATTTAATAACATATGTAGTTGTACTCTTCTCATGCTAATTAATGAAGACTTGTTTTCATTGTCATATTGATATTGTTGATGTATCATTGTATCTCTATCTAGTATGAAGTATCAATGTATCTCAGATTCTCAGTTCTAATTTCTATGTTAATGTCAATGACTCAATATGAAACATTGAATATTAAATATAGCATTTTGGGCCTTGGCTTATGTGATGAATAATTGGATTAATGGTTTCAATCTTCAAACTTTCAGTTTTAAGTCTTAGTTTATTGAAGTATTCATGTTATATTTGTAATATATATATATATATATATATATATATATATATATAGCCATCCCCTCACCGTCCCCAAAATTTATTTTTTTGCTGTCCAGAAACTCTGTCCCACCACTCCAGAGTCTTAGGTTAACTATGCTATTATTTGACTACCGGTGAATGCCAAATTCTCATTCCTCACCATTTTACAGTTTAGATTGAGTGAAAACAATTCAGGTAGTGCTTGGTACATGAAGCCAACCTTTACAGAACTTTTGAATTACTCTCTTCTAGATCAATCAATTATTTGAATTACAAAGAAAAAATGTCACTCACCTAAGACAACCTACTCTCTGTCCATACAATCCCATATTTTTGCAAAAGATTGAGCACATGCGATCTGGTGACCATCTTCCAAAAATATTCTGATTGCCTTAGCATCTCTTTCAGTGTCACCACTTGCAAACCCTTGGTATGCCATGTCAAAGAATGGAAATGATTTTCACCTGTAAAATGTAGGAGAATATAGAAAAATAGAAAGGAATTAATTTTGAGATAAATCCATCTTTCAAGAAAAATACAATAAATTGCATTCTTCTGACCTTAAATTGATAAGATAGTTCCTTCCATTGCTCTTCCGTTGGATCTACCCCAGTGGGATTGTGAGCACATGCATGAAGCAAGAAGAAGGAACCATTTGGAGCATTCTGTATACAAGATTAGAAGGGTGGAAACTAGTCAAATAAAATGTTAAGAAGAACAAAATTATTTCAAACAGTGGCAGGAATGAACTTTGCATTCAAACACATTCAAACAAATGGTCAAAATGCTTGCTTCTATTATCAACTTTACCTTAACATCATCCATGAAGGCTGCAAAATCTAAGCCCCTAGTCTCTGGTTGGTAATAGTGGAAAGTCCTCTGGGGCACTTGAGCATCTCTCCAGATGTTGTGGTGGCTGTAGAAGATGAAAAAAGCCTCTTCAATCACAATCACAGTCACAATAACCTAGACAAAATTGCCAAATATGTTGCTTGGACAATAGCCAACTGAGAACTCAAGAACAATAAACATCCTGGACACAAAAATATCTGAAATGTCATTTATTTTGTAAGCTTTAGAAAGGGCATTCACAAACCGTTGAATTGGGATAGAATATAAAAATGAATAAACCGATATAATGACAGTATGCAAATCAAAAGGATCCAATTTAGCAAGAGTTTCCTGCTAGAATACAAAGAAACAAACATAGAACCACCAATATTCTTCCACTAACCACCAACCTACCTAAGATTTAGCAACTACTAATGATCATCAATAACTTACTTTGCCCATGTTGGTACTGGTATGTAGATTTGGGATTCGGGTCGAAAGCGTTTCTGGAACTCAGCAAAGAGACGGCAAGCACCTGTACCAGAAAGCGCCTGGACAGCTGCCACACGTTTGTCTTTAGAACCTCAGCATTTTCTCCATACGCCAGCTTCAGTGACTCTTCAACCATCTTTGCACTCCCTCCCATGGGAAGATATTCCCTAGCAAGTCACCAAAACACATTTCAATACAGATGTTTGCCTGCATTTTCACATATTTTTATACCTTTTAGTAGATCACTTCTTAAATTATCTACAAGCACCCTCCAAATTTTGCTCCAGTTTATTTAATATATTCAACTGATGTAAAAGCTGGGAACAAGCACAGTCCCCATCCTCATTCCAGAATGGAAATTATTGAACGATATTTATTGAAAATTATGTCTTTGGTTATTGTTAGAACGTAGTTGAATTAGAAAGAAAAAAATGCTATTCTGATATATAATCGTCCACACTAACCACCAGAGAGTGGAAAGAAAAATATTTTTAAAGTATTGGTAAGCATTCAGTGAAAATTTTGATTAACATATTGAAAATGCAAAGCTTACATAAATTCTTTGCCTGCAACACGACATTCAGCTTCACGCACACATTGAAGCACCACTGGCTTTCCATTATCATCACGATATGCACCCTGCTCATTAAAAGGGTACCTCACCCATTAATTTTACAAGCATAAAGTACACGGGGTCACTTTTCAAAAATACACTACAATCTGAAAATGTGTTAAATGAAATCTCTTTCGAATGTAGGAAATCAACATAAGCAAACAAGATTTTGTAACACCAACTTTGGCCGTAACTAGAAGTGATTTTGTCCCCTAAGTAATATCATTACACCAATCATAACACTACTAAAAATACTAACAAACGTCAGAAAATCATAATCAAGTGAAAATGGCCCCTAAAATATCATAAAGCCCTGAGGCCCAAGTTCTGCAGCATAAACAAGAGTAATTTGATAGGAATCAGATCAGAATGCTAAAGCTCTAACCAAACACTACATGCACACCCTTTCTAAATACAGTTCCTACATACAGAAGTGGTCTCTCCCATTGCAAGTGTCTCAGAACAATCAGCAAATGCTAATACAAAGAGTAAAATATTATAGATCATTGGAAATGGAAATACGCCCTAAGATTTCATGGTTCCCTAACAAAGCATTTCTGTAACATAAATCAATGTGAAATCCATTTTGATTACTTATTAATACCAAACCGATGCCCAATAAAAAATAACCACCTATAAGCATGTAAAATGTATAAGTATTTGCAAGACTTAGTACAGCCTTGAAAAATGCCATGTGCATGCTGTTGGTAGTGGGTCAACAAACAAACTGTATGCATCAGGATAAACCATGCATTCCACTAGGGCTATGATCAACTTGGGCAATTTACCATGCATCATGGTGTCGGAATGTACTTTCACAAAAAAAAATTGACATGATTAATTAAATTTTTTAATTAATAGATAAAACTCAGATCATGGAAATCAAAATCCTGCATACCTTGGTCTCCTTTTCCTTTATGACTTCAACAGATCAAACACCATGGATTAATACAGAACCTGAGAAACCCTAATCTCTCTCTCCATTGACCACAACATCAAAGATTAATACAGAACCTAGAAAATCCCTGATATCATGCTCCCCACTCCATCACGATAGCTAAAAAAGTATTCATCATGCCAGAGTTTTACAAAATGGAAATTCCCAGTGCCATGATTTTGTTTCTCTTTAAAAATAAGGTCACATCAACACACCCTAGTTCAATACAGAACCAAACAAACCTTAACACTATTCCCCCTCCGCACTACCTCAACAAATAACAGAAGACCTAAAAAACATACTTACCACTCATAGTTACAAAACTCACAAAAAATCATGGAAAACTCACCAAATTCAAGAGTTACAGTGCAGGGCAAATAACTCGACTATGACTCATGTGGCAGTTTCTGCAGATTACTTGCAAAACTGTGCAGAAAACTCAGAAGCCAGCGGGCTTTTTTTTCAGGTTCTTTTTTTCTAAGTTTTTTTTTCCTTACTAGGATTTGAAGGATTTTTAAGCTGCCGTGATATTATGATTAATATGATGTGCATTACTAACAACACTTACTACTTATAAAGACAAGCAAGATTCAAACTGTGACATACATAGGCAATCTGTTTTTGGTCTGAATATATTGCAGTCAAACTAAGTTGCCACTGCATTTCAGGACCCAAAGAATCCAATACATGGCTGCGGTGATTTGTTTTTGCCCTGATACAGCAGTAAAAAAAATATGTAAAAAATAAAAAATATATAAATTCTAGACTACTAAATAGGAATTAACCACAGTATGCATCAAAGTTGCATGGATACGGATACAGTATCAATATGGATATGACTAGTTTTTAACACCCCCTAATATGGATAACAGATTATATATATATATATATATATTTTGAAAATATTATATTAATCTAGTTATAAATAAAAATATATATACTAATAATAATTATCAATTTTAAATTATAAACGAATTTATACATTAGATTAAAATTACACACTCCCAGCCCACAGGAAGGTAGGAAGTTGGGTATTCAATGGATTAAAAAAACTGCAGGTTGTGTAGGCCAACAGAAAATAGACAAAATGAAAGAAAAGAAGCAGAGTAGGCCAAAAGAAACAAATCAAAAGAATTGCATTGATCAGAGCCAATGTGAAAGTTTCACGTAAAAAGTGAATCAACACTCTCACCTCCATATCCTCAACTGTCATTACTAAAATGCATTATAGAAGATCATTTGCAGTTATTTAGAATTTTTTTAGCACTTTGAAGGGGTTTTTGTTAATTTTTTGAACTTTAAAATCAGATACGGCTATAGTTGCCCCGCATAAAGTATCCATGTGTATCTAATATGGTCCAATAATGGGTTTGCATCTGGATAAAGCTGGGTATGGTATCCAATCCATACCGTATGCGGTACCTGTATCTATATCTGGCACAGGGCTACACATGCCCTAGCAGTAGGGATGGTGCATCCAGCAACCCTGATATGCATATTAAAAAAATAACCACAAAACACTATTGATAACTTATATAATGCCGACCAAATGCAAAGACAGGTAAATATGCAATGAGAGGAATGAGAGGCAAGTGTTTTGCTTTTGAGATGTTTTATGTTGTTTTTTTACTCTTTAGGGTTTTCATTGTGTCTTTCTTGTGGTAACTTTATGTTTTAATGTTGGAAAAAAATTGCCCTGGATACATCCAGAATGATCCAGATACATCTAAAGACATATCCGAACTGTTCAGGTTGTATGAACAGGCTTATCTGTATCGAATACACACTATATCCATATCTGACCTTGCAGGCTGACTTATGATGTTTTAGCTGAGTCACCTGATGCAAATTGCAAATAAACTCTATAAAGAAAGGGGGTCTCTATCTATTATATTATCTCTATATCTAGAGGGAGGCCCTATCTCTATATCTAGAGGGGCCCTATTCCTCTAGATATAGATAGAGGGTGGGGCCTCTCCAGGAATATCGTATTTGTTATGGTCTATGGTAAATAAGCTGCTGCAAGGAAGATGAATTCGGGCTTAGTGTTCTATAAGACTGGCTTCTTCTGCTGTGATGCATTAGACATCTGCATCATAGATGTCAACTGTTATGCCCCAAAAACAGGACAAGATTTGAAGCCATGTGCAGCATCATTCTGAATCTCTCAAGATACAGTGTCCTTCCAGTCATATTAAAGCCTGTCACAGCAGATGCAGCAGCCTCTTAAGATGCTATGTCATTTACGGTTATATTAGAACCTGTTGCTGCAGTCACAGCAGCTGTACCTTCTTTTTGGTTGGCCTTTTTATGTCTCTCCTATCAAACTTAAGAAATTTGGAATCTGATTTTCAATTATAACCATTAGTATGCAGTAAATGCCACCGTATTGTACTCTTTTTTGGTCTAAAACTACTAGAAAAATACCGATGCTTTCTCTAAATTCATTTTCCATTCTTGTTAAGAGCATTTTGCATGTTATACAAATTTATTTTATGAATTTAAATTTTTAAATTTGCCAAGTTCTTTGCAGAGTCACCACTCAAAGTGAAAATTTTGGGCTGCTGAGATCGGCCAGAATCAAATTCTTGAACCATGCAAGTTATAAAATGAACATTAAAATAGAAAACACCAGCTTCACTGGGATCAGATTACAATGTTAAAGACCTGATTAACCATAGGGATACGAGCACCCAATTCAAAAATACAAATTTCCAGATGTCTCGGTTATGTTTTTAATAGAAAAATTCATCAGATTAACATTAACAACTCAAAGTGAAAATTTTGGGCTGCTGAGATCGGCCAGAGTCGAATTCTTGAACTATGCAAGTTATAAAACGAACATTAAAACAGAAAACAACAGCTTCATTGGGCTCAGATTACAATGTTAAAGACCTGATTAACTATAGGGATACAAGCACCCAATTCAAAATACAGATTTCCAGATGTCTCGGTTATGTTTTTAATAGAAAAATTCATCAGATTAACATTAACAACACCCTCCTCTAGACCAATAGAAAACCAAACAAGCCCTAGCCCAGATCCCCCTACCCACTTCCTCTACAATAAAAGATCACCTGAAAAATACTTATCCGGCGAGGATTAACATAAAAGAACATTCAAACGTGAGATACCTACCCACTTCCTCTACAATAACAGATCACCTTACAAAATACTTTTATGCGAGCATTAACATAAAAACACATTAAAATGTTACATACTAGGGTTAACCAAAAGGATACAAGCACCCAATTCAAATTTGCAAATTTCCAGATAACATAGTTTTGCTTTTCATTGAAATATTTTTCAGATCAAAATTGAAAAACACCCATTCCGTTGGAATCAAAATACAACATCAAGCAAGGTTAAACAAATGGGTACAAGCATCCAGTTAAAAAATAATATGGTTTTGCTTTTCATAGAAAACTTAATCGGATCAATCATCATGGATTACTATAGAACCCTTAAAAAGTCCTAGTTCCTCTACCTCTCCATCGATAACATCAAAAACAAAAAAATTACATCCAAAAACAAGTTCTTATCACAGGAAGAATAGCCTTGTTGAATGGGATAAGCTTGAGTGCTAAAAGACGAGTTTCAAAAGCAAAGCCCCGGGTTTGTATCCCCAGGAAACATGTTATTGAATTGACTTTCGGTTAAATACAGCATCTAACTAGCTGGGTGTGGCATGAGAGACCACTCATTCGTGGCAAAGCTCGGCTCCCAGGGAAATTTACCAATTTGTAAAAAAACTCATCTGTCATGGCATCTAAAAGAATCTTATAGACTCAATTCGCCAAATGGGTATGTATAAGCACCCAATTCAAAAACGCAAATTTCCACATACCATGGTTTTGTTCTCATTAAAAAATCGATCAGAGCAATCCCCATTGATTACAGAACCTAGAACAGCCCTAGACCCTCTACCCCCAATCCATTAATAACATTGGAATCAAATAGATACAATCACAGCATGTTTCTGTTTTTGTTTTCATAGAAACATTCGTCGGATCAATCACCGTGCTCCAGTTAGAAACCGTTGAAAAACCCTAATTAGAAAAACAAAAGCATCCGATAAATAAGTACTTATCACACCAGGGTTGACCTAAAAACATCAACTTCATTGGGATCAGATCATATTGCTAAGAGCTTTTCAACAAATGGGTACAAGCACCCAATTCAAAAATGCAAATTTTTAACAGAGCATGGATCATATCAATCACTGGATCGCTACAAAACCTTTCAAAAAGCTCTAACCTCTCCATCTCCCCTTCATCAACAACATCACAACCAAATGGGCACATGCACCTAATTTCAAAATGCAAATTTCCTCATAAAATAATTTTGCATTCCATAAAAATTGCATCACACCATCTCCATGGATTTCTACACAACCTAAAACAAAAACCCTAAATTCTCTCTTCCCCATCAACAACATCCGAAAAAACACACGACGCCGAAATTTTAAAAAACACTTACCACGCCGACATTAATCTTGCCAGGATGTGTATCAGCCAAGTAAGCCTCGGTGACACCAAGAATAGGATCTTTAGGAGCAGGCTCCACAGTTTTCCACCATCCTGAAGTGGACATCAACCTTGCTCCCAAACCTAAATTTCCCTGCTAACATTCTTTGCCATTGCCATTGCCATTTTCTTACTCCTCGGATCACACCCACAACACCAAACCTAAACTGAATCCACCCTTGGATTTTTATACCTTAACCTTGGTCGATAGGGTTTCTGAATTTAAAGCAGGCTTTATAGGAAAAGGAAAACAAAAAAGTAGAGGTTGGTTCTATGCCATGTCGAATGGAAAGACAGACTACTTAGTCGATTTTTACAATCCAATTAAATTCAATACAAATTATTTTTGTTTCGGGTTAGCAAACCGTTATAGGTAATTTTGTGTGGGGTAATGTGTGGCCCATGCACAGCAGGTAAGCACTGCAAAAGTTGCTTAGCAATGACATGTATTTCATCATTGAAAACTGCCTATGGTTATTTCTCTCTCATTTATGTTGGTTTCTTTAATCTTAAAAATGTTTGTGTGCATAAAAAAAGTGCATTAATGTAATGAAACGCCTTGCTTGCTACTTTATTTTATGCCCAATCAATAAAGAAAGTTCAGCTAAGAGAATAGTGAGGAATGAAGCTTTGGAAAAACCATGATATGGCAAATCCTGCCGAAGGCTTTGCTTTGTTGTTGTTGGTAGTACTCGTTGTATTTGTTGTAGTGTTGTGTGAATTGGAGAGGAGAAGTTGTAATTATGCGGTTTGAAAATGAGGGTGCTCGTAATGTAGTGCAATTGGGCAGGGTGTGTTCTGGGGCAAGGCTGTTTCTCTTTTGTTGAGGATTGGAGATGTCTTTGGCGAAGTATTGTGTGATTGCATTGTTGCTAGTAGTCGTTGTACAATGAAAGCGTACTGGTTGTTGGTCGAAGATGGCAAATACTATTGGCGAAGCATTATTCGATAGTGCGGCTGTAATTTGTTGCAAGGATGAGTTGGAAAGGAAAAGCGGCAAGTATGTTGGATTCAAATTTAGGGTGCTAGATCGATGTTGGAGAAACATGTTTGAAAATGAGGGTCGTTGTAGAGTATAAGGATTAATAAAAGATGAGAAGTAATATGTTGTGCGGGATTGGTTTTAGGATTTGTAAAAATATAAAGAGAATAGCCTTTAACTTTTTTTTTTTCAAATTTTTAAATCAATTTATTTATTGTTTTATACTCTCGCGAAAAGAAGATTCGCCTTGAAATGATAACGTAACATGGTCTGTATGAAGAGTCCATATAAAAGCAATAGCTTTTCAAAATGCCTTTGGAATTTAACGGAAAGTGATGGCAGCGCTTTTAAAATCATAATTCAGTTCCATTACAGAGGATACAAAAATTGTGGGCAAGTTTGACAGTATTCTACAACTGGCCTCTTTGAAAACAGAGTTAACTAAACTCAAAGCAAGATTCGATCATCATGATAATAGTAATTAATCCAAAGGCTTGGTTTAACCTTGACAGTCAAAATGTAGAAACAGAGGAAATTTAGGATTATGTGGTGGGATTTATCATCATTTACTCTTAAGAAAAAGAAATGGATTGTAATTCAATATTAGGTATGATGATGTAAAAAGTGTTGCCTAGTCATCTTCCAAAATATAAATTTTAAAAAATATTGATAAATAAAAGATGGTGTCTGAACCATGATTTGGAAGAATTTAGCCGATTAAACCACTCCACCATGAACTTAATCCAAAATAGCCCTTAGAACAATTTTTTTTTTATAATTTCCAATTTTATTCTTGCTTTCATGAATATCAAAATCGAGTTCCCACGTACATGAAGAAAATGTTGTCACCCTATTTAGGGATCCTTTCAATTTATTGTCATGGTTGCTCTCATCAACTCTACATTGAATGTGTTCATAACCATCCATAGAATGAGCATTTATACCAATTGTGTTTTTTAGAACTTAAAAATGAAGATCATTTTTTACTCGAGTGTCTTGTCAACTCACATCATTTCCAGTGTGAGACCAATAAGTGGACAATGCCCAAGAAGGATTGGGAAATAAGAATAAACTTATTTTGTAATAAAGGGAGGGTGAAGATAGAATGACATTACATTACAGAGTGTGGAGCATATAATGACATCTATATCAAATATGAATTTGACAAATTAATCAACTTATTTGAGGAGGCAAGACTTGAAAAGATGGCCATTTTTTATTTAGATAAACAAAACAAGATCCAACATCAAAAATTGGTTGGAAAGTTTGCAAGATTGATAGGGCAGCATTTGTGTCCTACTCTTGTGCTAAAGTGAGGCTCTTTTGTTTTAACTCTTGGTACTATAGACTATTTAGTCTCGTTGACATTATTAAAATTATTCATTTCTTATACATTCATGAAATATATCATTTTCTTTTTAGTGATTCTTGTGAATCCTTGAGGAGCTTCATTCAATGCGAGGCGCAGAGATGTATAGCCTTTTGTATATCCATTAAACACTTCAATTTCAACAAAAAAACACTCAAATTGAAGTTTTCATATACAAACAAATCCAAGAATATCGCTTCTTACTTTCAAACAATGCACTTTAAAAACTTTAAGAAATCACATACCCAAACAACATGATCCACATCCTTAAGACCACATATATTTTAATCGTTTCAAAATTTATGACCTTCAAATAATAGAATCATTGTTTCTCAATAGGGGAGAGGACCCCATAACCGTGCACCCTAACTTTAGGGGCACGTAGATATATGTAGGGGTCTCGTCAACATAAAAAAATTATATCATCGTATAGCGTATCATCATGCCACATTAGTATTTTAGTTTCGCGTGTTTATTTGGAGGGGAAAGTAGTTTTTGAATTGATTTTAAAAATAATAATAATATAAAACATTTGAAAGAGGTACAATGACCGAGTGCCCTATGTGTCACATTGCAATTGGCTCTTAAAAAGTGTCATTAATCAAATAGTGAACAACTATTAGTCATTTTTTCAACAATCAATGGTGAAAATCAATGTACATATATTGGTACCTCCACAATTATGGGGTCCTCTCCCCTATAAAAATTATAGGGGATCTTTTTTTCATTACTCTTTCAATTTCTTTAAAGATATGCATTGACGCTCACTTTGTGCAATAAATTCGTGTAATATCTTCTTCATTACTGGGGGCCCTTGAAGCATTCTTAACCTCCAGTGGACAGTAATATTTTTTCTACAAAGAGACCAAACGGCCGAGACTACCTGTAAAGTACAAAAAAATTATAAAAAAAAAAAAAATTAACTAACTTGAGATTTATGCCCAACCACAAACAGCTTCAACCGGCACCCCGTCCGTTATGGCATTGGCGGGGAAGATCCTATTCCAATCAGACAGGATATTCCTATATCCAGAGTAAGCTTCAATATATTGACCTACACCATTAGACCGTGTCAAACTAGGCAAGGAAGTAGTTTGGTGCATGCATATTTATTTATGCCTCGTCTCGCTATATTTAGATAAATTGAAACTGATGAAGTTAGTCTCTTTGTTTCTTTTCTTTCAAGAGTGATCCGTATGAAAAATGAATACTAAATAGACATGTATCTCTGAAAGGTGGCTATTTCATAAAACACTAGGAAAGCACCAATGTTATATACTTCATATAGATCCGACACCACATACTCCAGATCTATCATACATCCACACAAGTGAATACTGAAAATATTCATGACTTAAACAGCCCTTGTGATTTGATCAACTGGACATATATTAGGAACGCCATATTCAATCAGATCACTATTTCCTCAGATCGACATAAGTTTCCTCAACACATAACGTAGTGCATAATGTTTCCATGCCACCCAAAGGAGTTGTGCCTATAGAACTCATACACAAGTGCCCCATATTTTGCAGATCAAGTGTGTCTCTTTGAAATGTTTATTTCCCACAAGTAGGAAGAAGCTGTCATGAGAAGTTTGTGATAGCCCAAAACTAAGCCTCTCAAGAAAGAAAGCAGCTCTGCAAATTATTATAGCTGCTTCAAATAGGCTGATACTCGGAACATGAGTTCTATAGGATCCAGACAGAATAAGCCTTGGCTTATCCATTGGCATCTTTATGATTATATTATCTGTACACGTCAATTTTTTTGCCATAATTTCAAAAGATACACACTCATGATAATATTCACACAGCAATAACCTTGTCAGGACTTGAAATCTTCCGCTCACCCTTCCTACATCACTCCTCAGAAGCCGGTATCATTATTTGTAGACTTTTTGCAATCAGTTAGTTTAACCACCTACAAGAAAGCTATTCCCATTTTGCTGATGGCAAAACATTGTTATCTGCTCTGCTCAAATGTACAAATGATTCTTAGCAGGTTCAATGCCATGCACAATTACAGAGCACAGTTTGTAAATGAATTTAGTAGAGAAATATCTGAGGCATTCAACTTGTTACAACTCAAGATGGGCGACTGGGCATCCCAACTAGATACACCAAAGCAACATCACTTTAATGGGTACCATAACCAATGGTTTCCCACTTGAATGGAGCAACTGAATTAATTGTTGGGGGTCCCTTGAACAACAGGCATACACAGACACAAACTGTTGCAGTAGCCAGCAGGGAGTAAAAAAATGGACGATACATGGCTCCATGATAGCCGGTAATTCTAGATACTTTCTTGGAGGTAAGTCTTGCACACTGACCACAATTCTGGGGAAGCTTATGTACTGTTGGCTGACAAAAGTTTGCGTCTGAACATTGTGTTCCATCAGTTCCCTGAATTGCACTCTCATTCAATGAAGGTTCTTTCAAAATGGTTATAATTAACTGAGCGCTCACGCTATCCATCAATTTTCTTACAACCAACCGATTATATGAGTGATTATTTCTCATCAAGGCATAGGCATGTGGTGTTTGTTGGTTTGCATCCAAGGCTGTGGTCCAAGCATGTAAGCCAATCTGCAACACAAAAAAAGAGATCAAAATTGACTATAGAATTGTCGTCTATCAGCTATAGTGGTGAAAGCACATTTTCTTTCCTCACCTTTCCCGGATCACTGGTCAAAGCATCAACAATATCCTCTGCATTTTGCATACTTGCAGCTAAATGCAGTGGTGTAAGACCACCCGGGCCAATCACATCTGGACTAAATGCAAAGTTTCCATTGGCACTTGATAAGGGTAGATAGCATAACAACAAATCCACAATTTGCCTGCAATTTCTCTTCACTGCCCTGTGCAGCAAGTGAATTTCTGACATTACAGCCAATGCCTCTTGAATTGATCCTTCTTCAGCATACATGCTAAAGAAAATATCCAGAATTCTTTTAAGAAGAGCATTCCAATCCCTTTCCACAGCATAAGTTAAAAGAAACTTGAAGCGGCCAGGCAAGCCTCCAGGAGAAGGAGGCTTCTTCTCAGAGTAGGAATTTCTTTGGAAAAGCCATCCAAGCTCATTCAAGAAACTTACAACATCCTCTTGGTTGCTTATTTTCACATCATCTTGAGAATGCATTTTCGAATGCTTGTTTGTTACTATCACCTCACAAGGTATGTCAATGTCACCTTCTAGGCTTCGGAGCTCTCTACAAATTGCACTATCTGCCACAATGACTGGAAAGCTGTTCCCTTTCAAACCTCGCTCAACCTGCATAGTACTTCAGTGTTAGAACATGAAGACAAGCAGCAGCAGGATAGATTTCCAAGAACAGGAAAAGCACATGAGATATCTTTATTAAACTACCTCTACAAATAAACGGCCCAAAACATCTGGTGGACCCCCTGAGAATGTGTGCTCAATCATAGAACACGTGTTGAAGAGTGTGGCACTGCATACTTGATGATCTTGTGGAACAACATTTTCTGAAACATATTTCCCCCTGTAAGCACAAAGAATTCTGCATCCAATATCCCAAGGATATTAGAATTGTGTCAAACTTTTCAATTCTGCAAACATTTATTTTCTATGTACTCCCATAACTGTCTTACACAAGCTTACTTTGTACCAGGAGTCATCAAATTATGGCCTGTGAGAATAAGTCTGGTTTCTTCACCAGCTACTACTGCAATAGGCCTGACTGAGAGAATTTTAGGAGCTTTCAATGACCTACGAGATCTGCAGAACTCAATCTTGCCTGCAGAGAAATTGACATAGAAATGAGATATAATATTTATTAACAAAATAGACCTTGAATAAGTACTGGCAAGGATTCAAATACTAGTCTTAGAGGAGTCTTTATAAAAAATATCTGATGCTTACCACTTTTAAACGAGACCAATTGCTGTTCGGCTTGAACCAGTATTCGACCACTTTTCCAAAAATCACTACCACAATCCTTAAAAAGCAGTAATTTCATGCGTTCTTGTAAGTCCCCCCTCAGCTGTGGTATAAACAGATTAATGTTAATAACCCCTCAAAAATTAACGCTATACAGGGTTTTCAATATATTCAAATGCTTCTGATAACGCACATGCCTGGTCCCATACAGCCTTAGGCATGGAGGCAAATACACTAAGTATCACACAACCAGGCCTTATATAGCTCTCCATGTCTGATGGACTGTAAGACAGCCATTCCAGTATCTGCTTAAGATAAAAAAAGAAAGAGCAAATTATATAATCTAGACTCTACATTGAAAGATTAGAAAGAAATACAGAAAAAATATAGCAATTCATTTTACAGATGGTTCTCGTCAGCAACACCAATCATACATAAAATAAACTCACCTGGGTTCGCAGTGTCTGAGGGAAATCACTTGGGTCTTTGCCAAAAAGTTTGAAAATAATTCTACTTGTTCGTTCCTGATATTTAAATGAGAAAAAGAAAACTTATCAGTTATATTCATATACTCATGCTCACAGAGCTATTAAGACATGAGTAGGCGATTTACAAAACACACCTGTGTATCTGAATTGGAACTTGTTGGAGACTGATCTGACCCTGATGATGTATAATGCTGGTAACTGCTCTTTCCAGAATTTGATATGCGGATTTTGTAGTGCCCATCATCACTAGGACTTTGATCAGGTGTTAACTCAATTTCCTCGCCAACTGAAACACTCTCGTTCTCCTTACTGTCATCCCTTGAATGCAAAGGAAAAAATTTCTGGACAACCGGAGGTGATGAAGATGGGCTTCTTGATGACAGTCTCTCTTCCATATGCTATTTTTGTGTCTTCAAGAAAATTTAGAGATCATTTTTAGAAAATACCTTGCCTTTTACAGATACATGGCAAATAAATATCAAAAAAACCTTGAAACGCGTACCTATATGTGAACAGCAGTGCTTTTCGATGATCTTTTCCTGCTCACATGAGCGATTGCTGACAGCTTTCTGTTTTTGGCCATTGTAGATTCAGATGCGGCTAAAAAAACCTAAAATTTGCCTGAAAAGTGTCCAATCTGTTCAATACTGAGATTACTGGAATCGGCTTGATCAGAGGAAGGCCGCTGTATGGTCTGACTTCGAATCTTTGCAGTCTGGTGCAGAGATGCCATCACTGATGCTCCCCCATCCCGATTTTGCAGGCAGTAGAAACGAATCTACAAAACAAATTTATTTTTAAAACAAAAGAATACTTGCGCGTACAGATTCAAGGCTTGAACGAAAGCCAAAAACGAAAAAAATACTTCATTTACTCTCCCTAAGAAATGATTTCAGACATGGATATCTGGATATATGTTCAGAAAACAAAACTACAAAAGAAAAATCTAATCTTTATGCTCCTCCCCGTGAAATAATTTGAGGCACAAACACAAATTCTCATTTTTAAAAGCTGAAAGTCCACTGTAACCTGACAGGACATTAGAAGACTGGTTGCTTACCATGCCAAGGGTGTAGCAGGCCTCCACGTTTCCAGCGTCTGCGCATTTCCTTAAAAATCTATGCGACCCCTCCGACCAGCGCGATGCTTCCATCGCAAACACAGACGTCGAAGCCTTGAGCAGCACCATCGGCTGCATTCCGACCTCATTAAACCTCTTGCATCTGCGCAGCCAAAATCATCTCCACCTTCAGTCTTAAAACGCCAAAAAAATATTTAACAAGATCAAACCCTAACACTCGAAAATGAAAAATTACTCACGTTACAGGGCACTGATCAAGTCGGCAGGGCGAGCGACAGGCGTTTTCCTCGAGCCACTCAAAACTGTCAAAAGCGACCTGCTCTGTACATGACAGTCAATGCATTAATGTCCCATAACTCCTACGTTTTTTCAATGAACAGTGCACATAAAGCCAAGGACCAACCATATGTTGCCACAACAAAAAAATCAAAAGCAAAAACTATAGTCCAGCTTCATTTTAATACACATGTCACAATACCATTGGAAACATGCTGTTGGGAGTTGGGGCGTATTATGGGGCGTATGTGTAATACGTAAACACAAAGGAGAGTTTTGTTGATTTGTAATTTATGAAGTATATAAAAAATGATACGCAAGATATAAACACAATAATTTATGTGGCAAAACCCTTATAAGTAAAGACACTTAACATACTAGCATTGTTCTATTGCATTAACTTAAAAATGACTTTCGAATACAATAAACAACCTTTAAGGGATTGTAACATTATTCAATAGTACATACATTTACAGAGTACTACAACACAATACATGCATTGGTGTCACATGCACTAGACTATACAACAATATCTCCCAACTATACAACAATATATCCCAACTATGTTTGATTCACTCACGCTTGGGAGAATATTAGCCCATTACGTACTTAGACTTGACCATCTAACCATAACCAATAATCATGGACATTGTTGTAACTGTTTTCGAAATTCACTCCTTAGAATCCACTACCATTTAAGATGGCTCATGACTATCCACTCGAGAATCTTGATTTGTCGTTAACCGTTGAATAATTTCATAGTTATATAACACTCTTCCACTAACTATATCAAAGTATTTTCAGCACATTGCTTGACACTGAACATTCTCATAGTCCATTCAAACAGTGTTGACAGAGCATCATTTATCACATTCCAATGTTGCACAATAACACTTTGCACCATAATAAACTCCAATTGCACACATACCTTATACAAACAAAACATTGTTGTGCATAATGATTCCATCCACATTGTGCGAGACCCTCACAATTTCCATGTCCTTGTATGCTTATGCACATACCCATGTGCAAGCTTTCCTCTAGTGCAAGTTACGGAACATTAATTATTACACAAAGACCTTGCACAATCCTATGCAAAGTTGAGACATTCCTAGCACTCATAGATCACAAATTTACAAGTAAATGCTTCTATGTAGCATTTGGATGTAAGGGTTCTCTCTTGAATAATAAAGGAATGACAAAGATGAATTTTTACAACTCATGCTTGAGTAGGGTATGGGAACAACCATCATGAAGCACGTCTTACCCAATTAGTGAGTGTTGAAACTATGATTTATACAAAGAGATCTAAAAGCTCAATACCATTATAGAAGATGTGGAAACTATCAAATGTGACAACTATATACTTAAGAGAATTTTAAATGAAATTGATCGCTTTAAATGTTGGGTGTGGATGTAATATGAAAAGTAGGTTTATCATTGGTCTATATGATTTAATCTAAATTTAATTAAATCTAATTTTCGAGTAATGTGTTGTAATGAATTATATACATGTGATAATATAAAGTAATGGACAAGTAACGAGCATTCAAAGATATAAAAACCCTAAGCAAATGAAAGAGGAAGATGACTTATCTAATTTCCGTGTGAACCCGGGATAATCTAGACTAAGTAACTAGTGGATATGGTTGGGAAAACATCACAAGGCTTGATTTAGGGTTCTAGAAATTATAATTGTTTCATACACAAGTACCCACGGAGGACAAGACCATCTGGACACTAATGATTGGACTAAGCGCTAGTGACTACTTAGATGCTCAAGTTCCTCGATCCTTTTTGGGTTGGAGGAACTTCACTTTTACTCACTCTTTATCACTCCGGTTCGGTCATTAAATTGTCAGTCGTGCCTATAAACCGTGTAAACAGATAACTACCTACACATGTCTGCAAACCACATCAAATATAATAAAAAATATGTAAAATATGGAGTCGGATTGACCTTCCCCAAAGAGTGAACATAATACCCAACATTGCACTACATTTCAAACTCCATGTAGCTATGTGTGTTTGTGTGTGTAATGATGCCCTTGTAGAAGTTACATGATAATAGCGGGATAGATCTAGAATGTACCAAGTATGTAGAATGTTTGTAATGGAATAAAATGAACTCCCCTCCTATGTTGTGTATGCACAATAACGCAGCCTCGTCCTCAGTATGGATGTGTTAGATGTATGTTTTGTAATGCTCATGTGCCTTTAATGCAAACTTAGGTGATGATAGATAATGCTTATGTTTGTGGCCCCTTTATTTGAGAGCAATAACTAAGTATACATATATAATCTTCCATTGTTTGAATTTCGTGAATTGACAAATCCTAAAGGCCAACCCAAAGTTTTAAAAGCTAACCAAGAAGTAAAAGAACCCAAAAGAGTAAGAAGAAGATAAAGAAGATTAGGAGTGCCCAGGAGAGGGATAGGGGCGCTTGGGCGCTAGTGTCCAAGGCCATAAAAGATAAATCAGTAAAGTTTTGACAGAGTTGTAAGATATGTAAGGCCAATAAAAGTGCAAGAGATAAAGCAAAAGGCCCAAAAGAAGTTGTCAACCACTAGTTTTCTTGCTTAGAATCATATATACATTAGTATGTTTTAGGACCTAGAAATGTACCCAAGTGCATAGATTTTGTGTCTACATTTTCCCTCACTTTATGTTGTTGAGTGAATACTTGATAGCATAAAGTAAATAGAAGATGTGTACCTTGTGATCTTGTAGAGAAGAGTGTAATCGATAATGTGCCAAGTGGACAAGTGAAGCATGAAGTGATCGTAATGCAAAGTGTGGAAACTAAGAAGGAGGTAGACCCTAGGGGTGAAGCGTATGCGTAGTAGTGTATTATTGCAGCTTGTTCTCGCTAATGTGAGATGATTCTTGTTGCGTATAAGGACGGACCTACAAAAGAAGAGCAAAAGAGTAGTCAAAGTCCTGTATGTGAAAAATCAGAGTAATATATGTATAAGTGAGTAAAAAGTGTGTACAAGTAAAAGGAAAGTTTGACTGATGTATAAGAGGGTGAAGGATAAAAAGTAGTCTTGTTTTTCTTGGAGATGTTTCCAGATTGGAGTGTCTTATTGCCAAAGGTGAGGTTTTTGGGCAATCTCACACCAAAAGCTAGTTTTTTGGGTGATCTCACATCAAGGACAAGTTTTTTGGGTGATCTCACATCAAGGACACGTTTTTTGGGCAATCTCACGCCAAGAATGAGTTTTTTGCGCAATCTCAAGCCAAAAGAAGAGTGTTAGGGAGAGAGGTATGTTTTTCTCTCCATCCACGATGATGATTTAAATTAATTTGAATTCAATCTAATATTGTGAGTCGCCACTTAACCAAATGATGTATAAATGTTGAAATGTAGAAATGACACAAGCAAACTAATATGTAAATGTGAAAACCCTAAGCAAAGAAAAAGAGATAAGCCTTAGCTAATTTATGCTTGGTATGGAATTGATATGGAGTGGAAAAGTGTTGAATAGGGTCAAGGGCAGAGTGTCGTAAATGCTTAGTGTAAATTCTAGAGCTCACGAATACTATCAAACACGGCACCCACATTACGGACGGAGCTCTTGGGCACTAGACCACTTATGGGCATTGGTGACTGCATAAATGCTCGAAATTGATTTCTATAATGTCACAAGGTATTTTTGTTGTTTATTGTTTGTTGCACATTGTCGTTCTTTGATCACCAAGGGTACATGTAACATGCTAAATAGGTATCACCTGCAAAAGCCCACAAACCACATCAAATCCAAAAAAGAAATATGTAGAATGAGGATTCAAACTGACCCTAGTGGTCACCCCAGGAGTGAACTTACGACTGAGCGTTGCACTACATCTCAGACTCCATGTAGTTATGGTGAGTGTGTGTAGAAATCGTGCCCTAGGATGCCCTTGTGCTAGTTTACGCTGAGATAACGAGTCAGTAGCTAAATTTAGCAATGTAGTAGAATGTGTAGATGGAATAAATGAACTTCCCCTTCCTATGTTGTGTATGCGAAGTATGCAACCCTTGTCCCTTGAATGGATGTTAGATGGATGTCTTGGAGTGCTTTAGGTGCCTTTTGAATGCAAGCTTAGGTGATGATAGTAATGCTTAGTGCTTGGTCCTTTATTTTGAACACATAACTATGTATTTATATGATTCCCTTGTTTTAATTTTGTAATTGACAACTGAAAGGCCAACCCATAAGTGAAAAAGATGCCCAAAAGATAAAAGAGACCCAAAAGGAGTGAGTGAGATAGAAAACAGGTGAGGGCACTGGCACACCTATCTTGGCTAGGCAATCGTGTTCTGTAGAGCCATAAAATATAAACAAGTAAAATACTCGATCTAGAGTTGTAAGATGCGAAGACCAAATAAAAAACAAGAAAAATAAAAAGAGTCCAAAGACAATCATCAATTACTAGTTTTCTTGCTTAGGAATCATATGAATGCTAGTATGTGTTTAGGACCTAGAAATGTACCCAAGTGCATGATTTTGTGTCTACAAATTCTTTCCCAAGTGCCGCTACAAATGGCACCTCCCATTTATTAATTGATTGTAATGGTTTGTATTGTAGAATCGAGAGAAGTGTATAATCTTAGGAATTGTATCAGAAGCTGTTGGAAGTCATGTTGAACTAAGAAACTATCTATTTTTTCCCGGACATAAGCGCTGGGTGGGACACAAGCACCCACCATTCATGTTTGTACTGGGCACTAGTGTCTACTCTGTGTTTATGGCCCAAGTCTCGATTCTTGACCATTATGTGAATTTGTGCATGTGCCTATTATGTACCTGTGTTGTTCTTATCTATATCTCTGAGCTACTAAAAGGGTGATTTGTTAACCCAATAGATGCCCCCCTCATTTGGAGTGCATGTGACAAATGTAGGAGAATGCGGCCCAAACAAGAGGATTGGAAGCGTATATGCATATCTCGAGCTTGGATACCCGGGGGGTGGGGGATGTGCATGGTAAAACCAAAACTCATGCAAACATTGTAGAGGGCTAGAAACAAGTATTAGTGAAGAAAAGCTAGCATGTCATGGATACTAAAATTAGGTCACACTCCCTTTTCATCCTTCGACATATAAGCACCCTTTGTTACATTTACCTAACCATCACCCCCTTCACCCCACTAATATTAATTTAATTAAATTAATGCTTTATCCTCACTATATTTATTATTTAAATAATATCTACACATATAGTTCACTTAGACATCTCACCAAGCTAACTCAACCTAAGACCTATTCTTAATAAGTTATCAAACTAACTAAGACTTACCCAAACCCTAAAAATCAATGCTTACATTCCCTCTAACCACATTCCCGCATGCTCACAAGAGGCTCGAGTCTAATCCGTGGGATAACGACACGAGATCTAAGGAAATCAGGAGGATCTCCCTAGTTTAGTAAACCTAGGAAATCCCGCCTTGACCAACGTCGGTTACCCCTAACCGTCATCGGTTAAGCCAGACCGCCGTCAGTTACCCCTTTTAACCCAAAACAACCTTATTCTCAAGGTTGGAACTTGGAACTTGGAAGTTGGCAAACATTGGGAGAAATTTGACGAGCAAGAACACATCTCAGAGAGATAACGCATCTTCAGAGAGCAAATTCCAGCAAGAACTCACATCCAAGGAAGGAGATTGAGGATCTTCTCCTACACAGCCATCCCAACCACGTTCTGATCTATCTAAGCAAAGAGGAGTGTGCATGCAGCCCATGCAGAAGCTTTTCTTCAGTTGGTGATCACTTGTAGCCTTCAAACCCATCATTAGCACCTCCATCCTTCACACATAGACCTTTAGAACGAAATCCAAGTAAGTACAACATCATACTTTCCTGGTTATTTCATTTCATCATTATTTTATCATCCATTGTTTATCTTGCTCCTATTGACCTTCTCCAACATTTTCACCTCCATAGACCCATCAAAACCTTGTAAAAGCCTACTCCAGTCACCCATTACCTCATCCCGACCAACCAAAATCCTTTGTGTAATCACAAAGGAGACCAAAACCCTGTTTTGTGACATTTCCAGATCTCACAAGAATCGGGCGCCTTAGGTTATACCTAACCGCGGCACGGTCACCTCGACCAACACCGGTCTCTATGTTTGCCCACACAGCCTTAAACAGAGACCTACCCACCTAATTTTACCTCACCCTCACTCACCTGTGACCTACCCGAGACCTTTATCAGACCTGCAGAGACCCAAAACCTATCACTTGACCTTGGATTCTATTCTAGCTTAGCCTGTTAGATTAGATCTATTTCTTATTGTGTTTTTAAGTGAGATACCTAAATCATTTTAAAATAACAATAGGATTTACCTTGTTTTCAGCACTAATTTGTTTAAAATAAAGGGACTCGATGCGACCATCTAGAAGTACCATGCTTCCTGGATCTAGCTCACGCTAGGCAGTTCACTGCCCATATTGTTTAATTATTTCTGGTGGTTTTGCTTTCATTACAGGTAGTTCCTCCTAGCCAAAAGGAAGCTCTTACGGTCAGCTGTGGATTCAAGTCATACACGCGCACAACCCATCAACCGTCATTTGAACAAGTATTCCTCCTATGCCCGTTACCCTATCTATTTCGTCAACAATTCAAAGAAACAATCTAAGAAAAAGGTGAAACATTTTGGCACACCTGGTGGGACCCATCCAAGGTTCCTTGCATTTCATTCATTCCTAGGAAAAAATTGTGTGTTTGTTTCCTTTCTAAAAAAAAGTGTACACACTAATTTTCTTCCCTGGTAATCCACTTCTTCTTTCTATTTGCTCTAAAGGAAACTTTTCTTTTGGTGTATTTAAAAAGAATCATTTCTTCATGTTTTCTGCATTGTAGTAAAAGAGCATCCCTCTTCCTCTTCATCTTATTATATCATCTCGATTTCACATATTTGATTTGGGTTTAAAAACAATCGCATTCCATTCTCGATTTATCATTATTAGCTCACATTAAATGAGGGAAACCTATATGTTGGAGGTCATGACCAACTGATGGTTGACAAACGAATCGTAGAAAAGCACTTCTATCCTTTTCTCTTTCTTTGAGTCTTACCAAACCACACAAAAATTCAAATACATACATTCTTAAACAACATCTTACTTGGAAGAAGTTGTAGGTGATCACACGATCACGACACAGTGGGCACCCAGCTCATTGCTCTATCGAGTCATACTTCAGAGCGAAGCCCGCCCCCACCATAACATACCTAAAACCTCACCCTTTAGATCTCCTTCTTTGTAGGAAGCCATCCTCACCAAAACTCTATTTCACAATTCATGTGTTAATCCTAAATAGTACAAGCTAAACAAACATAATAGAAAAGGACACTCTTAGGATCGCATTTTCTTAGTGTTTCTTACTTGGCTTGTGTTTTGAGGTGAAAGATCACGTCATCACTTTTTTGTTCATCCTCGCACGCTCCTCATCATAGCTAGTGTATTCCGGCTTCACCCCGAGTGTGCATGGGCCATATCATCATCGCTTTCTGAATTTTATGTCGATTCTACATCGATTTTAATTCATAACCACTTTCTTTCATCACTATTTCAATTTCACAAGAATCATTATCTAAGTTATCCCCGACCGACATCGGTTATACACTACCGGCGTCTGCTCCAGTCCTTTTGCTAACCTACTCAAAAGGACATTTTCACTTCACTTTCGACATTCTTTGTCACAATGTCACTTCTTCCATCGACGTTTTACACATCTCCATATTTGGCATACTTGTCAGATCTTGCCTTCGCCTCGCTTATTTACTCACTGTCCATTTTTTTACAAAGGACTGGCATGGGGTTACCCCGACCGACGTCAATTTTCCCTAACCGCATCGCTTAGCCTGCTTTCATATTCCACTCACCATTTTTACTTCATCCATTTTTTTATCACTAGATTCACTTGTTCTGATGTTCTCTCGTATCATTTACGAGAAGCACTCTACCCGATCTATATATTGGTTCACATGGTACTGACCCGAAGACAAGCGAACGCCCTCATGTTCCACGGTAGTTGCCAACCACTCCCACCTAGTCCTTCACCACCTTCTATTTTATCACCACCATGGATCCTATCTAGCCTACTAATATCGCTTCTTTGGAGATGAGGAGTTCGCACGACTCCTTCGGCCAACCTCCGCCTTGCAATTTTACCTCTCCCACTCGTCCACTCGAGATGCCTCTGGGTCGATTGATATACGACATGCCCATATCTATCCCCCGACTCTCATCACCCACTTCCGCATCATCTATCCACTGCTCCGTGTTACCCACATCCACCTTACCCCAATCGTTTTGCAGCTAGGTTCTATACTCGCCATGATCGCGCGTCGCTGTTATCTCGTGGCACACATTACATCCACCATACCCTCGATGATTACCCCAAACACAACCTCATCCACCCCTCATGTCTCACACATACCTATAGCTACGTTCCCACCTCCAGTGTCGGTAACCCCTACCCCATTTCAGAACGTAGTTCTTTCCATTCCACAATCATTAGCCCCTATTTCCACGACCCTTCCTCCCCATATACATATACCAACAACCGCTTGTTTAATCTATTATTCATTCCAGGTACGTACCCCCTATTTCATTGCCTTCTTCTCCACCACCTTACATGGCAGCCCCATACACTGGAATGCCACCCCATTATATGCCCAAAACCAACCTCCTCACGCTATAGGAGGCATCCAATCATCACAACCCACCAATGACCTAATTAAATTGATGATGGATAAGATGCAGACACTGGAGGCATCGGTTTTCGGCTCCCACAACACTCTCACCTATGACGAGATTTGCAATGAGCCTATTCACCCATCCATTCCTATCCGTTCATACCCTATGCATTGGGAAATGCCTAAATTCAACCACTTCAATAGTAAGGAAGACCCACAACAACATTTGTGCTTGTTCAAACACGGGTGTTATCTCGATTGCTCATGATGATGCCTTACTTTTGAGAACTTTTCCCATATCCCTCACTGGACCAACATTAGACAAGTAAATGGGTTACCCAGGACACTCCATATTTTCATTCAATCAGGTAGCCCAAGCTTTTTTGAATCATTTCTATATCAATATCACCAAGAAGGTTACCATGATCGATCTATATTCCACACGTTAAGTACGAGGATGAATCTATCGCAAATTTTTCGCTCATTTACGGCATCAAGACTGATCAATCAACTTACCTTTCAACTCGCCACAAACCGAACTCATCTAGCTTTTCACCCGAGCTTGTCCTGGAACATATCTCCCCACCTTGCAGTCTAAAATTTCAACATTTGATGAGGCATTCACTATGGCACGAAAATTAGAGATTTGGGCCATCGAAGAGAAGAAAATCCAATTACGAAATAAGAATTCAACATTCAAGTCAAATGAAACCTCTTCTTCTTCCAAACCACCAACCAAGTATTCAAAGGTTAAAAGGTACCACTAACGCAGTGGTACTCAAGGTCGACCTAGCTTATCCGTCCCAATCTGCTACACCTCATCTAATCTATCACACGTCCCCAGATTTTCGATTGGATAAGAGCAACGAAAATATACCCCAATTGGGGAACCTTACTCTTTTGTCTTAGAAAAGCTTATCAAAGCTGGCACCATCACCCTTCCACCCATAAAACCACACACTGGTTTTGACCCTGCTCCCCATGCCCGCGTGGTATAAGGAACATGATTTATGTAACTATAACCGAGTGAAGAAGGGTCGTGAGTGTTGGCAACTTGCATCACTTTTAAGAATATTGTCAAGAAATGCTTAAGAAAAGGTGAGTTGACTATGGATAATCCCAACGCCACCCCCAACCAAAATCTACAAATCTTTAAAAAACCATTTCCCAATCATGCCCCTTCATCCAATCAAACCGGTGAGACATCCATTCACGATACCCATACCCGTGAGGTTCATGTAATCTTTAACGAGGTACCTGTCGCCTCTCAATTACCTCACATCCCTTCCATAGAGGAAATCCTTACCCGAAATCCTCCTTCCACACGGAACCAAACCACCGTGTCACTATTCCTTCACCAATAGAAGAACACCTTTTCTCTCTACATCACCTACGAGGAGTCTTCTACTAACATTGAGACCATCTCACCCCTAGCTTCGCCACTTAGGAACCTTTACCTACCATACCTCCTCAACCCATAGAGGAGCTCCCATTACCTCCTCCACCTACAGAGGAGCACCCATTACCTCCTCCACCCACAAAGGAGCACCTATCCATTCCTCCACTCATTGAGGAACTCCCATCATCTCTTCCACCCATCATAGACCCGGTGGAGATACCTTTGCCTCTTGGCGAGCATTCTCCATCAGCTACCCAACATCCAATAGACTTACTTTTAGCTCTCTTACACGATAGAAGGTGAAGTCGGTGATTCCCCATCTCTAAGATGCATTTTACGGGAATTCCCATTAGGTCCTCACCAACTCCACCCACAAACGTGCCATTCTCACGTTTGGTTGATCACTTGGATTATGTGGATAGGGCTTTATTATGGGACGCCTCTTACTCCCTATCTCAACACAGATGCAGAGATCCCTCGATGACACCTCCACTATCTACCCAAACACATTTCCACCCATCAAACCACATACAACCACTATTGTTGTCGCAACCCCTTCCATGATACCTGTTAGCACTCACACCACACCCTTACCCATAACCCGACCTATATCTAAACCCAAACCCATACCCACAACATTTGCCTCCACCAAACCTATTACCACTTTAGGGGTCACCCCGATCACTAGCCTTACTCATCCGCCTATTAAAATGAATTTAGCTACATCCTCCAATGTCAATACCACAAATTAAAGTAACATGTGTATAAGTAATTAAAAGTGTGAAAGTGTGTAAAAGGAAAGTATGCCCTATGTATAAGAATGTAAGAGATGGAGAATTGTCCTAATTTTCTTAGAGTTGTTGAATTTGTTGCCAAATGCTAAGGATTTTGGGCAATCTCACGCCAAGAGCTAGTTTTTGCGACGATCTCAAGTCGAGAGCGAGTTTTTTTGTGATCTCATGCCAAAAGAAGAGTATTGGGAGAGAGGTATAGATTTCTCTCCTTCCATAACGTTTCTGAATAAGTACCATTATAGATGGTATGTCCCGATTTGTTTTGATTATTCTAGTAATCCGATAGACTTAATTATATAACTAGAGGCAAGTACTTGCTTCGGAGAATTGATTTGAAGACAACCGTAAATTGTGTTGGGCTAAGAAAGTAATTATTTTTTTCCCATGACACAATTGCCCACCGCCACTTGTCTTCAGTCAGGGAACTAGTGTCTACTCTATGTTTTAGACCCAAGTTTGATTTTCAACTAATATGTAATTGTGTTCTGTGTCATTTCTATACTATGTTGTTGATTTGTAGATCGTAGATGTTATAAGGGTGATTTATTCACCCGATAAATGCCCCCTCATTTAGGGTGCATGCGACAATTTGTAGGAGAATGTGGTCCAAAAAGAGGACCTAATACTAGTATGAATTTGATTCCTACGGGGTAGGGGATGTGCATGGTAAAAACCAAGGCACATGTAAACAATATAACCTAAGAATAAGTGTTAGTGAAAATGAGCTAGCATGCAATACAAGACAATGTAGCAACTAAAAAGAAAAGATGGACCAAGAAAAGTGGGTTTCAAACATGGGACATCACTCACAATTTCACAAGACAATTAAGGATAAAGTGGCCATAAACAAACAATGAACACTCAAGACATAGTGTATAGCCCACAAATAATAACAAGAAAAAAGTGACAGTAACCATGGTATTGGGGTTAGCACACCATTGTACAGAATATATATCATATCTAAGCATACGTGTAAATAAAAGCGGATATTCTACCAAAAGAAATATACAAAACAAGATATATAAATCAACACCAAATTTAACATGGTTCACCCAGTGTGGGCTATGTCCACCAAGAAACAAGACAATCTATTATCTAAAGCTTTGATAAGATATACAATGAAGATTCACAATCTTCTACACCTCTCACATGTATAGTACTTTCTTTCACTCAAGATTTTTCTTCTTCTCCAAGAATTCTCTCTCACACAATAATCATCAAATTTTGCAAGTTCTTCTTAATTCTTACTTCTAAACCCTAGCTTTCATGCTTATATAGGTGTATACAAACTTAGGGCACTTAGCCATGTAATTACAATCAATAAATATGCTTTAATACTAAAATGGATCTAATCCCCAAGAGCTAAATAAAACACTCCCACATAGATAACCGATGTTGGTTCCTCCTCGCACCCGGCCGATGCTAGGTCATAGGTGGTTGATGTCAGTCCCTCCATAATCGATGATTACCATGTTTTCCAACAAGTTTCATATTTCATGCTGATCCGAAGTAATTGAGCTCCACAACTCAACAATCTCCCACTTGAGATTAATTATTGCACCATACCTATACACTTCATTCTTATATCCTTACTTTGCTTTGTTTCTTCCTCTTCAAGTCTCAAACTCGAATACCAACAAAGTGGAGTGTAGCTCCAACTTCTCCTTTCTTCAATGGCTTTGTTAGCATATCTCGCAGGTTCTCACTAGTATGAATCTTTTCCATATTCAATTGTCCATCCTCTAATACCTACCGTATGAAGTGATACCTCAATTGAATGTGTTTCGTTCTCAAATAAAATGTTGAGTCCTTTGTCAAATGAATTGCACTCTAACTGTCACCGAACAATTTACAATCATCTTACTCCTTTCCCAACTCTTCATGAACCTACTCATCCATATCATCTCCTTGCTAGACTCTGTAGTTGCAACATACTCTACCTCTGTAGTAAACAAAGCCATAACCTTCTGCAATCTTGAAATCTAGCTAACTGTTGTCCCACCTACTATGAAAATATATCCAGTAGTTTTCCTCCTACCATCCAGATCTCCAACCATATCTAAATCAACATAGTCACATAATGAACTATCTAAACCTCCATAACATAATTGCATGCTAGATGTCCCTTTCAAATACCTAAGTATCCATTGGATTGCTTTCCAATGCTCTTTACCTGGATTGGCCATATATTACTCACAACTCCCATTGCTGCTATGAAATTTCTTATGCTGTACAAACCATAGCATACATGAGACTCCCAACTACTGAAGCATATGGCACTCATGTCATGTATTTGACCTCCTCATGTGATGATGGACCCTGATCTTTTCTCAATTTGAAGTGTCACCCATAGATGTACTAATAGGTTTTTCATTTATATCTTAAACCTTTCTAACACCCCTATAGATATAATCCTCTTGAAACAAATACAATTTCTTGTTCTTTATGTCTTTGTGTATCTACATCTCAAGGATTCTTTTTACAACTCCTAAATCCTTCATAGCATGTGTGTGAGCTAGCTTTCCCTTAAGCTCACCAATGTCCTACATATTAGATCCTGCAATAAGCATATCATCCACATACAGTAACAAAATAATATAGCTCCCATTTTCATTCTTCTTGAAATAAACACAATGATCGATTCACATCTCAAGTAACCATGCTCATACATGAAACTATCAAACCTCATGTACCATTGCCTTGAACTTGTTTGAGCATATATAGGCTTTTTTCAACCTACATACTAATTTCTCCTTACCCTTAACTTCATACCCAAGCGGCTTGTTGCATATAAATCTCTTCATCCAAATCACCATGAAGGAAAGTCGCTTCACATCTAGTTACTCTAAATGCAAATCCTCTCTTCGTAACTAAGCTCAATACGATGCGAATATAAGTCATCTTAACAATAGGAGAAAATATTTCACCAAATTCAATACTTGTTTTATGTGTAAATCCCTTTACTTCAAGCATTTCCTTGTATCTTTTTTGTCCACCATCTTCTTCCTTAATCTTGTAAACCCACTTGTTTTGCAATGTGCTCTTCCCTTGATAACTTAACCAAATCTCAAGTTTGTTTCTGCCCAAGGAGTCCATCTCCTCATCCATACCATGCTCCCACTAGACATGGGTCTTATCTTGCATTGCTTCTTCAAAAAAATTGGTTCACCATTATCAGTCAATAATAGATAAAATAGAGAAGGTGTAAATATTTCTAGAGGTTTACTTACCCTTTGTGACCTTCTCACAGGAGTTTGGGGTACCGGAGGCTCAATATGGACCTCCTGGACATTTATATCCAAATCTGTTAGTGACCGACGCGTCGGTCACTTGTAATCAAGTCGGCCGATAACCGATGTCATTTTGGCTCTTCTCAGTAATCGATACCAATCTGTTGACCATGCCGGTTAAGAGTCAACCGATGCTAATTACTATGTAACCCTGTTGGTATTACTTTTAAATCCGAGAGTTCATTTTCATTCACAAACTTCTTAACTGGTTCATCCTTTGGGTACCAAAATTTGATCCATGTACATTCTCTTTTCATTCCATTCAATATCATGACTCCTAATAATTTTAGAATTCTCTAAATCCCAAAAACGGAATCCAAAATCACCATATCCATAACCAATAAAAGTGCATCTCTTGGATTTTACATCCAACTTTTTCCTATTTTCCTTATCAACATGCACAAAATCTTCTAAACCAAAAACTTTAAGAAAAGAAAGATCTACCTTTTTTCGGTCCAAGATTTCTCTCGTATTCCTCCATCTAGTAAATTAAGGCCCAAGATTAATCAAATA